>LR880971.1:56265031-56309948 GCA_904067115.1 Aegilops sharonensis | reverse complement strand
ATTTCTATTTGAACATTATTTTAAAAAAAACAAGCAATACTACTTCATGTATTTTTAAGAAGGAAGAAGAAGAAAAAGAATGAGAGGAAAAAGGAAATAAGAAGAGGAAGAAGAGGAGAAATAAATAAGAAGAAGAAAAAAGAAGAAAAGGAAGAGTAGAAGAAGAAAGGAATAGAGGAGAAGAAGAAAAAATAGAAATTTTTTCTATTTTTTCTTCTTCTCCTCTATTCCTTTCTTCGTCTCCTCTTTTTTTCTTCTTTTTTTCTTCGATCTTCTCCTCTATTCCTTTCTTCTTCTCCTCTTTCTATTTCTTCTTCATTTTCTTATGTTTTATCGGGTATGTCGTCGTCCATATACCCCTCCCGATAACTTCAACACGAGGGGGGGGGTCGATATACCCCCTCCCCGATAATATTATTTTCCCATGTATATGTATGTCGCTTCGTTGTCGATATAACCCCCTCCCGGATAACTTCGACATGAGGGGCGGTCGATATATATACCCCCTCTCGACCGTGATAACTTATACCACGGCAGCACCCCCTTCGGCCCTCTCGCTCGACCAAAACTCTCGAGGACACCCAAAACCTAGAGAAAAAACGATGTTGGTCTCCTACCCCCTCCCGCCGCGCCCCTACCTGACAAACTCTCTCGAGGCCACCCAAATTTACCAAGTTAAAAGAGCGTTGTCGTCGAGGCCACCCCAAACCCTTGAAGCGTTGTGTCGAGGCCACCCCAAACCCTTGAAGCGTTGTCTAGGCCACCCCAAACCCTAGAGAAGCAGCGTCGAGGCCACTAACATGATTCCTTATTGTGATTAGCTAGCTAGTTCTACGTTTTCCGCTAATATATATCCATCTGTACCATGTTTGAATAATAATTGACATGTTGTAAATATTTGCAGAAACTATGGAGCACTCCCGAGAAGAAGCAACATAACCGATGTTGGGGGAGATAATCGCACAAGGAAGTTATGTCGTTGCGTCATTTCTCAACGACACCGATGGTCAGGAAGGACTGGGTGAAGAAGAGGGCTATGTTCATGATGGCTCCGGCCCATTAATGCCGGTACAAGAAGAGGGCTATGTTCATGATGGCTCCCGTGACCCAATGGAGGTACAAGAAGGAGACTGTGCTGACTGCTCCGGTGACCGAACCGAGTCCGGCCAGGTATATATATATTAGTTAAGCCCATGTTGACTAGTTAATTGATGCATTCATTGTTTTGGTACATATACACATATTAATTAACTCTCGTATTTCTTCTTTTTTCTAGCCCTCCGGATCGAGCACAACTTCAGTAAGGAGACGAGGCCCGAAGAAAAAGTTGAGCTCCGATGAAAGGTTTGAGATCACAGCAATCGCGCGCGACGGCGAACCGATTGAACCCATCCGGACAAAGAACGCATTTGCTGCTCAGTGCGGGGTTCTTGTTAGGGACAAGATCCCGATCAGCATCCACCATTGGTATAAGCCTAAGGAGGAAGACCCTGAGGTGTCTTATGTCAATGATATGCAGAAAGATGATCTTTGGACTGAGCTGAAGGCAAATTTCACCCTACCGCCAGAGGAGGATCTGGAGAAGCCAGTTAAAGAGCAATTAATCAAGTCTTGTGCTCTTAAGAAGATGGCAGGCCTATTCAGGAGGTGGAGGAAAGAGATGGACAAGTTTGTTGACAAAGAAGAGACACCAGAATTCATCAGAATATATGAGAAGATCAGAGATCACTGGCCCGCATTTGTGGCCCACAAGAAATCGGAAAAGATTAAGAAGATGTCGGCGACAAACAAGCAAAATGCTGCGAAGAAAAGTTTCACCATCGCACGGGGTCAGGTGGCTACCTTAAAGCCCGGCCTAAGTGGTCCAAGGCTGAGAATGATCTGCTTAATAAAGGGATCGAACCAGAGACAATGAACTGGCCAGACCGGTGCCGTACTTGGTTCTTCGGGGCTGGCGGAACCTTGGACCCTGTATTAGGGAAGTGCCGTTGGACGGACGAGCAACTGAAAATACCATTCAACAGGCTTCGGCACTATATTGATGCAGCGCAGCAAGGGACGTTCGTTCCAGACATGGAGAAGGACGAGCTCACAATGGCCCTTGGGAATCCTGAGCACCCTGGACGGACACGAGGCACGCCAGGCTCCATTCCGTGGAAGGTTCGTTTTCCGGACGCAGGGGGTTACAAAACTTAGGAGAGGAGGAAGAAACTGGAGCAGAGCCAACTGCAGGCGCTGCACGAAAGGGTACAAGGGCTAGAGGAATGAGAAGCAGATCGCTGCAAACGACCTGTCGAAGCTTCCCCCGAAGCTACCCCGCCATCTCAGCGGAGAAGCAGCGTGGCTTCCACCGAGCTGCTTCAGCCGGAGCATGTCTTGACGGCTCCTGCTAGCTACCCCGTGGATTTTATCACGGAGGCTCAAAATTGCCACCTTATGACGCAATGGCAGAACTTCAAAGTCAAGGCGGCTGTCGGCCAAGTTCGACCTTCTGAACCCGGCGCAACTTTTCACTGTCGTCCGATTCCAGAAGGATATGCTAGGGTGACGGTGGACGAAATAACGGAGGGATTTGAGGACCTCCAGCTTGACCACCCTACCGGCGAAGGGGAGACTCGGCTGGGTTCTGCTCTGAAGACTCCATGCCTATGGCGGAAGGAGTTCATCAAGCTTCCGAACTGGACGCCTCCTCCTCCTCCTCCGACGAGTCAGGGCACTCCCCCTCCTCCACTGCCTCCTCCTCCGGCGAGTGACGATCAGGGCACTCAGCCTCCTTCTCCGACGCGTGGTGGCACTCCGCCTCCTTCCCCGCCTACGCCGGCATGCCCGAGTAGCCAGCAGCCTCCTCCTTCTCTGCCTCGCCAGCAAGGGCGGAAGAGACCCGCCGCCGCCCCGGCTGCTCCGGCGCGTCGTAGTCCTTCTCCTCTGCCTCTGTCGATGTACAAAAAGAGGGGTACACTTTTTGTACCCCTATAACTGTGCACGGGCAGTCTGAGCCGCGGGCACCACCGCACTGTGCAAGGCAAGGGAGGTGAGCCAAGGTAAGGCCGAAGCTCGAAAGGAACAGAACGGCGCCAAGACCAAGACCACAAAGAGCAAAGGGGACGAAGCAGACTCCCCCGGCAAGATCCTTGCCGGGAAGCGGTTTTGGCAAACCCGGCAAGACCCTTGCCGGGGCAGCTCGTCCCACACCTATAGAGCGAATCACCCTTGAGTCCACTACCCCCATGGGGCAAGGATTCGGGAGACATCCCCGTGGTGGCATGTAGATCTTTGTGAAGAAATTCAAGATTAGATACACACTATAGAAGATGACGACCCTTGGCGGAATCCCAGCCAAGGAGGACCACAAGGCCCCCGGCAAGAGCCTTGCCGGGGATGACAGCAGGCGCCACGGCAAGACCCTTGTCGGGGCCCCGGCAAGACCCTTGCCAGTGCTACGGCGAGGCCCTTGCCAAGGACACCCGTAGGGCCACCATCAGGCCCACGCCAACCAAACATTCACCGCCGTTCGCATGTAGCTTCCGACCCAACCAGTTGGGCGGGCACCTGCGTGGCGGCAAGCGGATCTTCGTGGAGACCCACCATTGCGCCACCTCAGCTGCCTACCTGCCTACATGGCACCGCAGGCACCGCTGGCCAGGGCGCGTGTCAACACGAGAGGGAGCGGCGACAGATGAGACATGGCTCTCCCCCGTCCCCGATAAAGCAAGGACACCTAAGCAAGGCGCATTAATGGCACCTTGTCATGTAATGCGAGGGATAAACTCGCATTACTGTACCCTTTCCACCTCCTGTGTGCCACTGTGGCAAACCCTTTCCCTATAAAAGGAGGCCCAAGGCGACCAGGAGGAGGATTCGGCTTTTTGGAGCTCCTCGCGCCCCATAGCTAGTTCAAGAACACATATCAACAAACCACCAAAGCAGAAGTAGGGTTTTACGCATCCTCGCAGCCCGAACCTGGATAAAGAGACCGTGTGCTATCTGCTTGATCCGCTCTTCTCACGACCACGCCCCCCGCAACCGTAGTAGGGATTCTTGTGATCCCATAGGTGTCGTTCCTACACCGACATCTTTGGCGCGCCAGGTAGGGGGCGCCGTTGTGAGAATCGGCTTTAGTAGTTAGCCCGGCACTCCTTCATCTTCGCAACCCTTGAAGAAGAAAGGAGGCCAGAAGATCGACACTCGAGCGATCGCAAACAGAAGCTAAGTTGCACTGAACCCTTATTTGTGCTACCTTTCTTATTTGAGGTTATTCCCCCCGGAGATGTCACGCCTTTGTATGGGAAACCTGAACGCCAGGGGGCTCTCCCGCGATCGGCAACGCCCTTGCCCTGTTTCGAGTCCGCTCAACAACTCAAGCGGCTGCGTCGACAATGGCAGAGTAACCTTCCGCGATCGACAACGCCCTTGATTCTGACTCGAGTCAAGCTCGACAGTTCGAGCGGCCGCGTTTGGAGCGGAAAGGTGGCTCGTCCGGTAGCACGCGTACCCAGCAGGCCCTGGGGATCCGTCCCCAAAATGCCGCTAGGGGCTTCCGCGCCGGCAAGCCTACCCGATCAACGTGGGGCACACATACAAAGAGGAATTGAATGGGGAAATAACATGCATGAAAATTGAGAGTACTTCAAAGTTATATTACATCACGTCATAGCTGCGGTTCTAACTAAAGATAAAATTTGTCTTGGTCGGGAACCCGCAGCGGCGAAGAGGAACGGGATGCTTAATCCCGGCGCTGGCTGTCCACCCTCTCGATTTTCGTTGATGCCGTTGGTGATGGGCTTGATGCGCTCCTTGAGCACCGTGAGGTCAACACCGTCCGGCAAGCTCTTCATCGAGGCCGCGAAGTCAAGGTCGAGATTCCAGTGCGCCACCTTGGTGAGGACCTTGGTCACGACCCTCCGGCAGAGTCGCCCGGCCTCCTCAGCCAGCGTGGCCGTCCTGTTGTAGTGAAGATAGGCCAAGGCTCCGAGGACGCCCTCGAAGAACTAGGTCAGCTTGGCGTTGACGGTCCCGCTGCGCTCGGGGGTGTACCTCACATTTGGCATCCCCATGGTGTCCAATTGCAAGGTGGCCCTGCCGGCGACGACCTCCAGATGGCTGATCCACTTGTTCTCACCCACCACATATTCCTGATGGGAGGCGGCCTCGTTTGCCCGCAGCTGCTTCTCCTCCTCGAGGCTCCTGGTCAAGGTCTCCTCCCGAGCCCTGCTCTCCGGCAGCATCTTCTCGAGACCCTCCAGCTTCAGCTTGAGGTCTCTGATGGAGTTCTGCGCGTCGGAGAGCTCCCCAGTCCTGCTGATGACTGCTCCTTGCGCCTCTACCAAGGCGCGGTTGAGCGTGTTCTGCTCGCCGGACAGCTTGAGGGCCTGCTCCTTCAGCTCGTCCCGCTCTGCTTCCAGCTCCATCACCTTGCCGGCATGGGCCAGAGCCTGGGCATCGAGTGCCTCTTTGTGCCTCTGCTCCAGCTCGCGGGTCTGTCGCGCGACAAGGGCCTCGAGCTCCTCATCCTTGCCGCGGAGCGTTGCGCTAAGCTTCGCTTCACGCGCGGAGAGGTCCTCTTCCTGAGAGTCCAAGGCGGCTTGATGCTGGTTCCGGGCGGCTTCGGCCGTGGCGGCCAAGTTCGCTGCCTCTTCCTGGGCCTTCTCGACGTCGGCCATTTTCATGGTGAGCTCCACATCGCGCTTGGCCAAAGCCTCCTGAAAGGCCCTTTGCTCCTCGCGAGTCTGGTGGAACCAAGTCTGCGTCTCAGCGACGCGCGCCTTGAAGTCCACCTCCGCGTTGTCCACCGATGCCATCCTGGACTTGACCTTGTCCAGGCAGGCACGGTAGAGAGATTGGAGCTTCCGGAAGTTGGCCCCCATGGCGCGGAAAAGCTGCTCTTCTGGAGAATCGTCACCGCCAACGCCCGGCTCATCAACCACCTCAAGCCCGGTGGCGGCAAGCACCTCGCCGTCGAAGGCTTCCCCTTCGGCGGGCGCTCGGCTTGACGCCCTGGAAGATGGACGAAAAGATCGTCGCCCACCTTCAGATATCTGCTGGGGCCCGAGGTTGAGGAGGAGGGGGGCTGGTCACCCGCCACCTCTTCCTCGGCAGAGGCCTTGCCGGCCTCACCGGCAGGTCCACCGCTGGTGCCCTCGGCAGAAGTCTCGCCGGTCGCCTTGGCGGCCCCCGCAGAGGTGTCCTCGGCAGCACCCTTGGCGGCTTCGTCAGCGGCAACCTCATCAGCATCTTTGGCGGCCTCCTCGGCGGCAATCCTGCTGGCCTCCGCCGCGGCCTCCTCAGCAATGTCTCCCACAACAGTGTCCACGTCCTCCATGTCTGTTGAAGCAGGGCCTGGGCAGCAATGGGGGTGATGAAGCCAAGAAAAGAGTAAGGGAAAAACAGAGACGAAGGACAGGCGACTCACTAGTGCCAGGCTGTGAAGCAGAAGTCCCCTCTCCGCCAACATTTGGCGCCGTGGCAGAGTCACCAGCGCCCAAGTTCCCCTCTTCCTCCATGGGTGTAGGCTCCGTGCCTGATGCCCTTGCCGGGGACGCCCCCCGCGCCGGCGTAGTCGATGGGGGTGGTGTCTTAGGAGCAGCCCTCTGTGGCTCCTCCTGCTGCCGTTCCCCTCCTGCAAACCCGGCAAGGTCAGAATCATAGCGTCGAGCGCCTACCACATGTCGAGTAAGAAGAGGGTGACGAACTTACGCTGGGGGCTGCGCCGGGGGCTGCTGTCTGGGCTGCTCAGCACCACCAGTGGTGTCTCTGAAGCCCCAGCCGGGGATTGACCGCTCGCCAAGGTCCTCGTACTCTTCGCCCTCTGGGCCAACGTCTCTGTCTCCCTGCAAAAGAAAAAATGGATCAAGACAAGCGACCCGATTCGGGGAAGTGGAAATGACAGTAAGGAACGGAGTACTTTCTTGTCGTCCGTCTCCTCCTCTTCCACCAGTTTCCTTTTCCTCTCCGGGCTGAGAGGCCCGAGATCAAAAGGGAGCTCCACATCATCATCCGAATCAACGCCTGCCGGAGGAGGTGAAGAAGGCGGCGGGGTTTGTGCGCGCCCGGATGAGAAAGGGGCTGTCGCCTTCTTCTTCTCAGCGGCCTTCGTCAGGCCCTTCGCCGCCGTGGCCCTCGTGTGGCACCCGGACCCCTCCAGGGTCAATTGAGGCCGCGTAGCCCTGCCGGGCCGGACCGGCTCGCCGGAGCCAGCCCGCCACAGGACTCGTCCTCTTCCCCTGATTGGCATCGAGCCGGCCGCCATGTCCTCCTCCTCCGACGACTCGTCAGCCGCGTCCTCGACAAGCGGAGCTCCAGCATCGACGCTGCTGACCTCCCCGGTGGCTGCCACCCACAGGGTGAACTGCTCCTCCTCCACAGCCGTCGCGGCCTTGTCCTCCACACCCCCGGCGCTGCCGGCCTCAATGGCAAGCTGTGCCTCCCTCGCCCTAGTGGCGATGTAGTCCAGCTCCGCCTGGGTGGTTTCCATGACAAGCCACCGCTCGACGTCAGCATTGACGTATACCTCGATCAAGGAGTCGAAGAATTGCTGCACATCTGCATCCGTCGGCTCCTGCCAGCTCGGGACAGGGCCGTGCGCGTTGCAGTCCGGCATCATAGCAATGATCTCGGACCGGCTTGAGTTATTGCACAACGGGACTACCCCCGCTGGCAACTTGAATAACGACCCCTTGACGGCCTTGCTGACTTTTGCGGCAGCCCTCGCGGCCTTGCCGGTCCGTTCACTCTTGCCGTCACGACCCACATCGAGCTGGAAAAGCCGCTGACAGAAGTGGGCATGCGCCATCACCGTGAAGTTGTGGTCGAGGCCAGGGCGGAGCCGCATAATGTCAGTCGGGTTCGTAAAAAGCCAGGCTGGCCTCCCCTTGTTATGTAACGAGGCGATCCGGCGGCGAATGAAGTCCGCCCCGATCATCTCCAGGGTGAGCCCAGCCCGGGTCAGCCGGAGGATCCTGGTGGTGGCGACAGTAAGCCTCCCGTCGGCAGCATCGACATCACCCCACTCACTGCCGCGGACCGGCGGCGTTCGACGGACCTTGCAGAATTCCGGCGGCTCTTCGTCTTCGATCCAGCACCACCGGCCACGCCATACATCTCACCTCACCTTCATGGCACCGTCCGGGTACGCCCCCTTGGATCTTGAGATCCAGGTGATGCATCCGGAGACGGCGCAGCCAGGCTGGATTCGAGGGGAGAAATAATGACGAAAGAGTGCCGTGTTGGGCTGCACTCCGGCAAAGCCTTCGCAAAGATGCGCGAAGAGAGCCAAGCACGCCACCGCATTCGGAGTGAAATCCAAGAGGCGAAAGCCGAAGGTGTGCATGATGTCGCAGAATAAATCGGAAAAAGGGGGGCATAACCCGCAAGAAAGGTAATCGACAAAAAAGGGATACCGATTTGGGGTAGGATCGGCACAGGCGGCAGGAATGATGCGCGTCGCCGGGAGCCCCGGATTCTCTCCCCCCGTCTTCACTCCCCATAAGGTCTTGAAGGAGGCCAGGAGTTCATGAACACCAACCGACGAGGGGAAGAAGAAGGCGGACTTCATCCGGTCCCCTGACAGCGCGCTCTCCGGCGGCTCCACGGTCCCGGAGCTCTTAGCCACCCCCTTGCCCTTGGCGGATTTGGGCGCCATGGCGGCCGAGAAGTCTAGAGGAGTGAAGAAGGAGGGTGGCGAAGCAGCGACGGCGGGCGACCGCGAAAGCTTAGAACGGAAGGAAGAGAGGAAACAGCGGCTCTGAGATTGGAAAAGGTGCGAGAGAGGAGGAGAGAGTGAGCAGCGTGCCCACGGTTATTCCTTCTTATGGGGGAAAACATGGGCCGCCTCATTTCACATTTACTATGACGTGACGCATGCGCGCAGAGCTCAGCCCCGCGCATTCCGCCCACGTCACGCACGCCTCCCCATGCCGAGCCATGCGCGGGAGGCATGGAAAGCGCAGGGCGCAAAGAGATTTACCACGGTAAAAACCACCCCGCCTCCCCGCGCACCGTTTTTGGGCCTAGCCCAACGACGCGATTGCGCTTACGTGTGGCCCAGGCCCGGGGGTTCCTGTCGGTGTACAAAAAGAGGGGTACACTTTTTGTACCCCTATAACTGTGCACGCGCAGTCTGAGCCGCGGGCACCACCGCACTGAGCAAGGCAAGGGAGGTGAGCCAAGGTAAGGTCGAAGCTCGAAAGGAACAGAACGGCGACAAGACCAAGACCACAAAGAGCAAAGGGGACGAAGCAGACTCCCCCGGCAAGATCCTTGCCGGTAAGCGGTTTTGGCGAACCCGGCAAGACCCTTGCCGGGGCAGCTCATCCCACACCTACGGAGCGAATCACCCTTGAGTCCACTGCCCCCATGGGGCAAGGATTCGGGAGACATCCCCGTGGTGGCATGCAGATCTTTGTGAAGACATTCAAGATTAGATACACACTATAGAACGTGACGACCCTTGGTAGAATCCCAGCCAAGGAGGACCACAAGGCCCCCGGCAAGAGCCTTGCCGGGGTTGACAGCAGGCGCCACGGCAAGACCCTTGCCGGGGCCCCGGCAAGACCCTTGCCGGGGCTACGGCGAGGCCCTTGCCAAGGACACCCGTAGGGCCACCATCAGGCCCACGCCAATCAAACCTTCACCGCCGTTCGCATGTAGCTTCCGACCCAACCAGTTGGGCAGGCACCTGCGTGGCGGCAAGCGGATCTTTGTGGAGACCCACCATTGCGCCACCTCAGCTGCCTGCCTGCCTACATGGCACCACGGGCACCGCCGGCCAGGGCGCGTGTCAACACGAGAGGGAGCGGCGACGGACGAGACAGGGCTCTCCCGCGTCCCCGATAAAGAAAGGACACCTAAGCAAGGTGCATTAAAGGCGCCTTGTCATGTAATGCGAGGGATAAACTCGCATCACTGTACCCTTTCCACCTCCTGTGTGCTACTGTGGCAACCCCTTTCCCTATAAAAGGAGGCCCAAGGCGACCAGGAGGAGGATTTGGATTTTTGGAGCTCCTCACGCCCCATAGCTAGTTCAAGAACACAGATAAACAAACCACCAAAGCAGGAGTAGGGTTTTACGCATCCTCGCGGCCCGAACCTGGATAAAGAGACCGTGTGCTATCTGTTTGATCCGCTCTTCTCACGACCCCGCGCCCCGCAACCGTAGTAGGGATTCTTGTGATCCCATAGGTGTCGTTCCTACACCGACAACCTCGTAAGCAAGCACGAAAGAAGACAGACGCCGCAGCCGCTCCGTCTGCTCCGGCGTCTAGCAGTACAGCCAGCAGAGGCGGGAGGCAATACAGATACGGTCCTTCTCTCAAGCCTCTAGAGAAGTTACTGTCGTGGTTTTGTCACGGGAGATGTCCTCATGAAAGGACTTAGTCGTGGAGCCATCGCTACGGGTTAGCTTGAAGGGGTTAAAGCGGACACAAGGACGCAAGAGAGCTTATACTAGTTCGGCCCCTTCGACGAAGGTAAAAGCCTACGTCTAGTTGTGATGGAATTGATGGGGGTTTCGATGACTAGGGAGCAAACAAGCTTCGCCCAAGTCTCGAGTTGTTGTCTGTTGTCCTTGAACCGCCGCCGGGTCGTCCCCTTATATACATGGGTGACACTCGTCGGTTTGCAGAGTCCCGAGACCGGCTCATAGACGTGTCCGGTTCGGTCTCTAATATTTCTAACTTACAACACAAGTTACATACTAATGCCGGTTCATGGCTACAAGCCTTAAACCGGTTCTTGGCCTTGGGCCCTTATAGAATATCCTCACGGGCTTCAAGTATACTTGACTACTGATGACGTTAAACCGGCCTGTCCTGGCCGGTTTACGCTCAGTAGTAATATCCCCAACATTAGGCCCAGATTGATCTGAACAGGTTCACGTCAATCCTCAGCAAAAAACATCGTATTCAACATCTTCTTGGTTGAACCGCCGTGACGTCATCTTCTCAGATTGTGGTGAACCGGCATGACGTCATCTGTCATAAAGACTATCCACAACACCTCTTTTGTTTAATAGACCTGCGACAATCGAACCGACAGCTATGTTCCCAAACTCGCGGCTCCTTGATTCTCGGGCCTGACACATGTCCTTTACTTTATAAATAAGACCGAAGGGTCATTTCTTTTTTCCCCATCGTGCCCCTCTGCCTCGTCTTCCTCGCGCCGCCCAGCTTCGGAGCTCCGCTGCCGCCATCAACTTCTGCACCAACCTTGGCCGTTGCATCACCCTGAACATACCAGAGCATCGCGGCGACCTTCCGCTTCTTCCTCCGCTCCGATAAGTCTTCTATCCTTTCACCATAGATCTGTTCTAGGGTTTCCATGTTCTTCGGTGTTCATCGCTTGCTTCTTGCTCATATGATAACTTTTAGTTAAGTCTGTGAATCCTTGTTCTACGTAGCGGTAGTTTTTGAGCATCCGTTGTTGCCTGCGCATCTCAAGGTCATAGATCTCCCTGCATCCTTGCTCATTGATTCGGTACTGCTCCGTTTTGGACCTTTAATATTTACTTCTTTTTTGAATAACCTCCAGATCCAAAACTGTGACAAGCTTTTGCGAAACCTGTTTTCGCACATCCACTCTTGAGTCATCAATGTTTCAGACTAGGCGGTTTAACTTTGTAGAGAAATTGACAACTCAGCATATACAATTAGTCCCCTTGTTGAACCGCCAAGGTTTTCCAGTTATGTATTGCCACCTTGCAGAACTCCGGTTTATAAGCAACTTCTTCCGGTTTAACAATGAATGTATCAATATATAGCCTTCCAAAATATTCTTGAACCGGTATTACTGCTTTGCAGATTGCATCATGGCCAAGCAAGTGTACGAGTGTAACCGGGTCCCTTCTCGAGTGACTGAAACTCAACTGGATAACTTAGTCCGCACCGGCGCTTTAGACAATAAAGACGTCATTCACTGGAGGGTCCCTGGTCCAGAGAGTTCTCCAGAACCCAAGGATGGAGAAGTTGTTGTTTTTGCTGATCATTTAGCCCAGGGCTTTAGTCCACCCGGTTCAAAGTTTTATCGGGATGTCTTGGCCAACTTCCAACTGCGTCCACAAGACATTGGCCCCAACTCCATAACCAATATCTGTCACTTTCAAGTGCTCTGTGAGGTGTTCTTTCAAGAGGAGCCCACAGTTGAATTGTTCAGAGATTGCTTCCATCTAAACCGCCGCACTGAATTTTCTGATGGTCCCAACACTGATTTGGGTGGTGTGGCGATTCAAAAGCGGAAAGAGGTCACTTACCCTCACGCAAAACTGCACAGCCATCACAAAGAGTGGAATTCAACATGGTTTTACTGCAAGGATACCTCTCCTAAGGGAGAAAATCCTTTACCGGGTTACCGTCCGGAGCGGCTAAGCAACACACATCCCCTCCCACATAGACTGACTACTAGGGAAAGAAGCAAATATGCCCCTCAACTATCCAAGCTCCGGGCCTTCATGGCCAACGGGTTGAAAGGAGTTGATCTTGCTCGCTGCTGGATATCTTGGAGTATACTGCCCCTAAGCCTGCGCTCCGGTTTGATGTGCAAATACACAGAAGATGTGAAAGACCCTCTACGGCATATTGAGATCCAGCTGACAGACGATGAAGTTACTGAGGCTGTTAAGAGGATGTTAAATGAACCGGAAGCTGCTTGCGCCCAAACCGGCCTAGCTCCCTTTTCTTCCATTAACAAACCGCCAGCCGTAAGACTCATATCTTATGCCTTTATAAAATCTGACTATGTTAGTTACTCTTTGTTGATATTAACATCTTTAAAACAGGGTGATGGTCCATTTTGGAGCAGGAAGACTCCACAAGAGAAACTGGTGGCAATAACCAGGCCCAAGACCAAAGTTGTGAAGAAACCAGCAAATAGAAAGAAAACCACTGCCTCCTCCGATCCACCAGCTGACGATGATGTGGGTAATCCGGATCTTGTGGTAGAACTTGACACTTGGTTTATTTTTCACACGTCTTATTGATAATGACTATTGCCAGGATGATGCTGAAGCTAGTCATGCTGATGTTGTAGAGGTAATCGCTCTTTCTTCCGATTCAAACCCTTTACCTTCAGTAAAAATCCGTCGGCCAAACCGGAAAGTTAAATTTTCTCATCCTCTTGCTTACTTGGATCAAAACTTTCTTATGAAGACACAACAACATGAAGCTCGTCGCGCCCGGCACAGCGGCCAGGTAGTCACCTCCACCGGTTTACCGAACAGTCCGGTTCGGAAACGCTGTTCAGAGGTATCTAACTGTTTCGTCAATGCTTATCCTAAAGCGGGTTGCATTCGTCAACCTCTTAATCCATCTGACTCCGATTATCAGGTGACTTCTCATTCTTCCTCTGGCGAGTCAACAGGCACCCAACTCCCACCACTCAAGACAGTACTTGGGTGAGCCATACTCTTGATAATGTTGTTTGGATATATCACTTTCAATTTTTACTGGACTGGTCCATCCTTTTCCTTTCAGGGCCAAGCCTAGGCCAAGCAAGAAAGCTCGCCTGGACAAAGCGGCAGAAGATGACGATGCTCCTGAAGCGACCAAAATACCCAATCCTGAAGAACACATCGAGGATGATATGCTGAACGACCCACCACTTCAAGATCATGATGTTATTGTTGAAGAGGCACATGTTGATACCACAGGCCCTTCAAATCAACCCACAAGTCCTGCTCAAACCGACAAGACAGCAAGTCCACCAAAGCATACGGAGAAACCGGCGACCCCAGTGCAAACCGGCAACGCCAAAGATGATGATGTTGTCATTACTGGCTTTGGTCATTCCGAGCCAGGAAATCCTTTCGCCTTGTCCAAGCATACTGCAAAAGATGAATTTACTGCGTTTGGTAAAGGCAAGTGGAATGTCGATTTGGCTACTTATGCCGCTTTGAATCCCCAAGATCTTCATTCCGGTTATCTGAACCGGCTATATACCAGCCGTGATTATGAAGCCGGTCTGGTAATTATGATGAAGGACAAATATGAGGTACATTCCATATGACTCTCTGCTTGTATATTTCAATCTGTCAACTCTAATAGCCCCCAAGTGACGGTTTAAGATGTGAACTTAAACTGGGACTTCCCAATATAATCCTGAGCAAAGTGGTGCTTTTGGGAAAGTAGCCCCCAAGGGCCGGTTCAACCTAATATAGTTAAACCGGGACTTGTATTACATAAGAATTCCAGCATTACTTAAGGACAGAGCAAATAGGCATTAGCCCCCAAGTGCCAAGTTGAATACTTGTATTGAGCTTGGGACTTTATATAGAATTTGTAGGATGAAAAGCAAATATGCATTAGCGCCCAAGTACCAAGGGCATAAATTGTTGTGGGGTTGGTACTTCAACTATGCATCTTAACCCTTATCAAATGATTATCTGTATGTAGGCTGATGTGAGCAAGAAAGATGGTCAAATCGCTGATCTTCAAGAAAACCTGAAATACCAGCAAGCTGAAACCTCCAAAGCAAAAAATGAATTAACCAGCGCTTTAAGCGTCATGGAAAAGCTTAAGGAGGGCTTCAACAAGGAGCGGGCGGATTGGGCCACTGAAAAGGCCGCTTTAACTCAACGGGCAGAAAATGCTGAAGCTGCCCTCAAACCGGTGGTGGATGAACTGACCAGTGTAAAGCGGCAAGTGCATGCCATGACCGCCGCTGTCTTTGGTAAGCCTTTTTTGATTTCTGACATAATGAAACTTTCTCATGTAATTGCCGGTTTATTAACCCTTTGAATGATATAGGGACACGCATTGGCCACTTGGGATCATATGTGCGGAAGAAATTGAAAGCTTCTTATACATTGATAGAGCAACTCTATACTGGTGCGCAGCGGATCATCAGCACCGCTTCTCATAACAATCCGGCACCGACCTTGATCCAGGACACCCTTAAAAGGTTGCCAATGCTTCCTACCCTGTTTGAAGAATTAAAGAAATCTGCTGCTAGAACCGGTGCCATAAATGCCTTAATCCGGGCCAAAGCATGGGTGCCGGATTTTCATCCTGTTGAAGCGGCGCAGGGCTTCCCAAGCTTGAAGGAAGATGGGACAGAATTCAGCGAAGAGGATCTCCGAACGATAAACCGGGAAGTGCGCCCTTTGGCTTGCCAATTGGTTGAAGAGGCAAATCTGTCTCACTATCTAGCCCAATATGATGGAGAAAATAAACAAGTGCCTGCACCGATTCCTGAAGCGGAAAACCTTATACCGCCAATCCGTAAGCATACTTACGCTCCTGATATTGAACCGTCGTTGCTGATCAATGATGAAGCCGTATTCCAAGCATTAATGGGAATCGAGTGGACAACTGTTGATTTCCAGCCGCTGGGTAGGGAATCAGAAGTTGAAGCAGCGCAGGATGACCCGCAACCATCAGGCCAAGCTGATGATCAAGCATAAACCGGAGGCCGGTTTACATTACTGCTTCCTTACGTTATGCCAAAAAACAATTATCTCATCTGGGCACTGTGTTGCCTTGTAATAGACTAGTTGCCACACTTTGTGTTGATATTCCTTCGTGCATATTTATTGCAATTTATGTTTTTGTTGAATCATCAACCTTAAACTGTTGTCTGCAGCAAAAAACTTAAAACGCCATTTTGATTGTATCACCAGGTGGGTCATCATATCCATGGATATGAAATTAAAGATAATACTTTAGACTAAACATATGATAAAATATGGGAATATATGATACCTGCCATCGTAGGGCATGAAGTTGGTTGTGCCAATCTTGAAGCGGAGTTGTAAGAAACTTGCTCTGCTGAAGGAGAAAACAGCTCCTGTATATATAGGGTCGGTTTACCAGGTAAACCGTTCCGGGTTAAGATGAACACCGGTGTTACTCCATAATAGGATGTTTATCAAACTGGGTAAAAGTGTCTCTGGATGAAAAAAACAAACCGTGTCCCGTCAACTGACAGTCGAATCGGTTTAACAATTGTCGGTTTAAGAACACAACAAGAGAAATACGCAAAAAGACAAACAAATTTCAAGCAAAGACAAAATAAAATCTTTTGCAAAAGAGGCTATTTGAGCCGATCAAGTGGCATTACCATGGTCGGACACGACAAAGCCCCCAATAGGCGTAGCAATGGTTCATGTCAGCCAGGTCCCCAAATGATGCAGTGGCATTACGCCGATCAAGAGGTGTAGCGATGGTTCCGGTTCGACCAAGCCCCCAAGTGATTTTGTGGACTTAGGCCGACCAAGAGGCGTGACTGGTTCAGACGTGACCAAGTTCCCAAAAGTGATCTTGTGGCTTTCGCCTGTCAAAAGGTGTTGCATTGGTTCGAACACGACCAAGCCCCCAAGTGACATGATATAGAGCTTTGTTAAAAAGCTAACTCAAGGGGTAAACCGGAGACCGCTTTAAGATAAAAACTCCGTGTAACCACTTATGATGTAAAAATAACAGAGACCCCGCTTTAGCTAAGGCTCTAGTTTATTGTATTGATCATAATATATACATTGTCATAATATGTACATAAGTAGAGCCTATGGCTCAAGTATAGTAGGGCCGAAGATGAGCTATGTTCCACGGCCTGTTGGTCTCTTCCTCTGATGTGCGTGAGTCTTTATGCTCTCGAATATCAATCAGATAGTACGACCCGTTGTGCAGATTCTTGCTGACTACAAAAGGTCCCTCCCAAGGTGGGGATAGCTTGTGCATATCAGTCTGGTCTTGGATGAGCCGAAGCACCAAATTTCCTTCTTGAAAGGTTCTAGTTCTAACTCGGCGACTGTGATAGCAACGAAGATCCTGCTGGTAGATCTCCGAACGGGCAGCTGCAATGTCACGCTCCTCATCCAACAGGTCCAAAGCGTCTTGCCGTGCTACCTTGTTGTCTGCTACAACATAAGCTGCTACACGAGGTGAATCATGACGGATATCACTGGGGAGAACCGCCTCCGCTCCATAGACCATGAAGAACGGTGTGTATCCCGTCGATCTGTTGGGTGTAGTGTTGATGCTCCATAACACACATGGTAACTCCTCAACCCAACAACCCGGCGTTCGCTGCAAAGGAACCATAAGCTGGGGTTTAATGCCTCGTAAGATCTCCTGGTTAGCTCTCTCTGCTTGGCCATTAGACTGTGGGTGATCCACTGATGAAATGTCAAGCTGGATATGCTCACGTTCACATAACTCCTTCATAGCACCCTTGGATAGATTGGTACCATTATCAGTAATGATACTGTGTGGGAAGCCAAACCGGAAAATCACTTTTTTAATGAATTAAACCGCCGTGGCTGCATCACACTTGCTGACGGGCTCCGCTTCCACCCACTTTGTAAACTTGTCAACCGCCACCAAGAGGTGGGTCTTCTTGTCTTTGGACCGTTTGAAAGGCCCAACCATATCCAGGCCCCAAGTCGCAAACGGCCAAGTAATTGGAATCATCCTCAATTCTTGAGCCGGCACATGAGCGCGTCTTGAGAACTTATGACAGTCGCCACATCGCCTAACCAGGTCCTCCGCATCAGCATGAGCAGTCAACCAATAGAAACCGTAACGAAACGCCTTAGCCACTAAAGATTTTGAACCAGCGTGGTGACCACAATCTCCTTCGTGGATTTCGCGCAAGATCTCACAACCTTCCTCCGGCGATAAACAACGTTGAAACGCTCCTGACACACTGCTATGATGCAACTCGCCATTGACAATAGTCATGGACTTAGATCGCCGGATTATCTGTCTGGCCAGCGTCTCATCCTCTGGTAACTTGCCCCGGTTCATGTACGCAAGATAAGGAACCGTCCAATCCGGAATGACATGCAGAGCCGCCACCAACTGAGCCTCCGGATCAGGAATAGCCAAATCCTCTTCTCCAGGGAGCTTGACCGACGGGTTATGCAGGACATCTAAGAAGACATTAGGCGGGACCGGTTTACACTGAGAGCCCAGCCGGCTTAAAGCGTACGCTGCTTCATTCTTCCGTCTGTCCACATGATCCACCTGATATCACTTGAAGTAGCCTGCAATGATATCCACCTCACGACGATATGCTGCCATGAGTGGGTCCTTAGAATCCTAGGTACCAGACACTTGTTGGGCCACCAGGTCCGAGTCACGGAAGCACTTGACTCGGCTGAGATTCATCTCCTTAGCCATCCGGAGACCATGGAGCAAAGCTTCATACTCAGCTGCATTGTTAGTACAAGGGAACATTAAACGGAGAACGTAACAGAACTTATCACCTCGTGGGGAAGTTAATACGACTCCAGCCCCCGAGCCCTCCAATTGCCTGGACCTATCAAAATGAATAGTCCAATAGGTGTGATCCGGTTTTTCTTCAGGTGCTTGTAGCTCCGTCCAATCATTGATGAAATCCACAAGTGCTTGAGACTTGATCGCCGTCCGAGGCACGTATTTCAAACCGTGCGGCCCAAGCTCTATAGCCCACTTGGCAATGAGGCCAGTTCCCTCCCTGTTTTGAATTATATCTCCCAAAGGAGCAGAGCTGACCACTGTGATGGGATGTCCCTGGAAGTATTGCTTAAGCTTCCGGCTTGCCATGAAAACTCCATACACCAGCTTCTGCCAATGCGGGTATCTTTGCTTGGACTTAATAAGCACCTCGCTGATATAGTAAGCCGGACGCTGAACCGGATAATCCTTGCCCGCCTCCTTGCACTCTACCACAATAGCTAGGCTGACTGCACGAGCATTAGCTACCACATATAGTAGCAGCGGTTCTTTGTCAATCGGAGCAGCAAGAACAGGCGGATTGGCTAGCTGCCGCTTTAAGTCCTCCAACGCTTTATCAGCAGCCGGACTCCAGACAAAGGGATCCGCTTTTTTCAGCATCTGATACAAAGGTATCGCCTTCTCACCGAGGCGGCTAATAAACCGGCTCAACGCGGCAATCCGGCCTCCCAAGCGCAGGACATCATTGATACATTTCGGTTTAGCCAGAGAGGTGATAGCTGTGATCTTCTCCGGATTAGCCTCAATTCCCCTTTTGGACACCAGAAAACCCAGTAACTTGCCTGCCGGTACACCAAAAACACACTTGGCCGGGTTGAGCATCATCTTGTATGTTCGCACGTTATCAAAGGTTTCCTTCAAATCATCAACCAAAGTCTCCTTTTCCCTTGACTTAACCACAATATCATCCACATAGGCATGTACATTACGGCCGATCTGCTTATGAAGGCAATTTTGTACACACCGTTGAAAGTTGCGTGAGCACTCTTGAGCCCAAAGGGCATAGATACATAGTAGAAGGCTCCAAAGGGAGTTATGAACGCCGTCTTCTCCTGGTCCTTAACTGCCATCTTGATCTGATGATAACCGGAATATGCATCCAGAAAACTCAAACGCTCACAACCCGTTGTAGCATCAATAATCTGATCGATGCAGGGGAGGGCAAAAGGATCTGCTAGACAAGCCTTATTATGGTCTGTGTAATCCACACACATGCGCCAGGTGCCATTTTTCTTAAGGACCAGCACCGGATTAGCCAGCCATTCGGGATGGAACACTTCAACAATAAAACCAGCCGCTAAGAGCCTGGCCACCTCCTCTCCAATAGCTTTGCGCCTTTCTTCGTTGAACCGGCGGAGAAATTGTTTCACCGGTTTGTACTTAGGATCAACATTAAGAGTGTGCTCAGCAAGTTCCCTCGGTACACCTGGCATGTCAGAAGGCTTCCATGCAAAAATGTCCCGGTTCTCACGGATGAACTCGATGAGCGCGCTTTCCTATTTCGGATCCAAGTTGGTGCTGATGCTAAACTGCTTGGACGAATCGCCAGGTACAAAGTCAACAAGCTTAGTCTCAGCTGCCGATTTGAACTTTAGGGCCAGATCATGCTCTGTGGTTGGCTTGTTCAACGGAGTCATGTCCGCCGGATCAACATTATCCTTGTAGTACTTCAACTCTTCCGTGGCACAAACCGCCTCTGCATAGGCCGCATCACCTTCTTCACAATCCAAGGCAATCTTGCGACTTCCATGAACGGTTATGGTACCCTTGTGACCCGGCATCTTGAGCTGCAGATAAATATAACAGGGCCATGCCATAAATCTGGCATAAGCCGGCCGCCCAAATAAAGTGTGGTATGGGCTCCGGATCTTCACCACCTCAAAAATCAATGTTTCTGACCTGGAATCATGATCATCTCCAAAGGCCACCTCCAGAGCTATCTTGCCAACGGGATATGCTGACTTACCAGGTACCACACCATGGAAGACCGTATTGGAAGGTTTAAGATTCTTGTCTGTTAACCCCATACGGCGGAAGGTCTCATAGTATAAAATATTAATGCTGCTTCCTCCATCCATGAGCACCTTGGTGAACTTATGGCCTCCCACCTGAGGTGCCACCGCCAACGCTAGCTGACCCGGATTGTCAACCCGGGGAGGGTGATCCTCTCTGCTCCATGTGATTGGCTGTTCGGGCCAGCATAAATAACGAGGCACTGCCGGTTCAACAGAATTCACCGCTCGCTTGTCAAGCTTCTGGTCTCGTTTATCCAAGCTAGTGGTGAATACATGATATTGCCCGCTACTCAACTGCATTGGATTGCTCTGATAACCTGACTGCTGCTGCTGGTTGTAACCAACCTGGCTATTGTGATTGTTTTGCCACCCTGATCTCTATTGAAGCCTGAACCGGCATTTCCTCCACCGTGACCCGGCCCATGGAATCCGGATCACGAGCCACCACCTGATCCGTGATCATACCAGAAGGCATTAGAATTTTTGAACTCCTGCATAATATAGCAATCCTTCCAAAGGTGGGTGGCCGGCGCCTCCTTCGTCCCGTGCTTTGGACAGGGCTGGCTCAATAGATAAGTCAGGCGGTCCGGGTTGGGGTTTGGAGCTCCACCGTGATTCGGCGGTTTACCCTTCCGTCGCTGGCCCCTGTCCTGTGCGCTAGTATTAGCCACAAAGTCCATGCTGCCATCCGCTTTACGCTTTCGTCCGTTACCATGACCTGCCGTGTTGTGTTGCTGCCCCTTGGAGTTGCCGTTCTTCTTTCCCTTCCCTATCTTGTCATCGTCAGACTCGGGATCCTTGGTACTATCAGAATCAGCATACTTCACTAACGTAGTCATGAGGGTCCCCATATCGTTACAATGGCGCTTCATTCGTCCCAATTTCAACTTCAGAGGTTTAAACCGGCAGTTGCTTTCCAAGGTTATGACCGCGGAGTCAGCGTTGATACGGTCTGATGAGTGGAAAATTTCCGAAACTCGGCGTACCCAGCGGGTTGTTGACTCTCCTTCCCCCTGGACACAGGCAGCTAAGTCTACTATCGACATGGGCTGCTTACATGTATCCTTGAAATTCTGGACAAACCGGGCTCGCAACTGGGCCCATGAACTGATAGAATTTGCTGGTAATCTCTTTAACCAAATACGGGCTGTCCCTTCAAGCATCATGGTGAAATACTTTGCACATGACGCTTCATCTACGTCAAGCATCTCCATGGCCATCTCATAGCTCTCTATCCATGTTTCTGGAGACAAATCGGCCGTGTAATTTGGCACCTTGCACGGGCCCTTGAAATCCTTGGTCAGGCGCACATTACGTAAAGCGGGGACAAGACAAGGCACTCCCAAAGAACTAGAAGTAACTCCTGGCTCGATCGAGGTGGTTGGACGAACCGGCGTAAACTGACGAGCCTCATGTTGCGCTGCTAACTCAGCATCCCTTCGTTCTCGGGGCCCGGTCCACCACTTCCTGAGCATCACCCGCCGGGTGATGGCAATGGGGCGCTTCACTGTTCCGTGCATTACTGGATACGGTCGGTTCATCCATCCGCCTGCTGTAACTCCGGCTTGGACGGGGGGTGGAATGAATTCGGTCACGGCTATATGAATATGCTTCCTGCTGAACCAAGGCTGTTCGAAGAAGTTCCTTAACCCGGCGCGTCTCCACCACTTGCGGAGAATCACCTTCAATTGGGATGGCCTCTAGCCATGAAGCGGCGGCGATAAGATTGTCCATTGGATTGGAATAATGACCTGGAGGTGTCTGGACAGGCTGAGGTACGAAGTTATTCTGTCGAGGCGGCTCCATCAGGCGAGGCTGAACCGGCGCACCTGTCCCAGGTGCCTCCGCCCGGTTTAGCCACGGCGGGTTACTAGTCCCTGCTCCTGGGGTATTAAAAAAGTTTCGACGAGGTTGGTGCAGATGTCTGGCTCAGGGCCCGGTTCACTGATCTTGCCAATGAAGACGTGTATGCCACCAAAGGGGACCCGGTACCCATACTCAATCGAGCCGGCCTCGGGGCCCCAGCCTGAATCGTCGATGTAGAGCTTGCCACGACGACTCTTGGTCATCCGGCCCACCGCGTAACCCTTGAGTCCTTCGAAGTTGCCCTCCAAGAACTTGAAACCATCGTGCGATAGCCCCACGGTGGGCGCCAATTGTCGTGGTTTTGTCACGGCAGATGTCCTCATGAAAGGACTTAGTCGTGGAGCCATCGCTACGGGTTAGCTTGAAGGGGTTAAAGCGGACACAAGGACGCAAGAGAGCTTATACTAGTTCGGCCCCTTCGATGAAGGTAAAAGCCTACGTCTAGTTGTGATGGAATTGATGGGGGTTTCGATGACTAGGGAGCAAACAAGCTTCGCCCAAGTCTCGAGTTGTTGTCTGTTGTCCTTGAACCGCCGCCGGGTCGTCCCCTTATATACATGGGTGACACCCGTCGGTTTGCAGAGTCCCAAGACCGGCTCATAGACGTGTCTGGTTCGGTCTCTAATATTTCTAACTTACAACACAAGTTACATACTAATGCCGGTTCATGGCTACAAGCCTTAAACCGGTTCTGGGCCTTGGGCCCTTATAGAATATCCTCACGGGCTTCAAGTATACTTGACTACTGATGAAGTTAATCCAGCCTGTCCTGGCCGGTTTACGCTCAGTAGTAATATCCCCAACAGTTACCGTACGAGAGGACCAAGGAGGAAAACGCGAAGATCGTGCAGGCCGAAGTGGATGACTTCTTTGAAGGGTTGAAAGCAAAGAGACATCCACCTCCGGAGGAGAAGGTAGATCCGATGAAAGCAAAGCGCACTATCGATGCCCTGAGGAAACCACCAAAGTCTCCGCGAGAACCAACTATGAGCGCATTACTGAACAGACATATTTCGAAGCGGAGCGGTCGGGAAGTACTATCAGACATCAAAGGTCAAATGGACGAGCAGCTGTGAAAAAAATTGCCCAGCTCGGCGAACAAGAAAATCAATCGTGCCCCCTGCTCAATGTGTCTAGCGGCGACATCGTCGCTAATGCTGCGGGGACGGTTGCCAGTTATGGCAATCTTGCAGATTACCTGCCTGACGATCAACTTCCTGATTTCATGGAGGTGGACGAACACAGATACGAGTACGGGAAGCCTCTCGTCAAAGATGAAAAATCTCTAACAACGATGATGCGAAGATTCCATAATTGGTACATGAAAACCTGCAGAGAGTCTGGGGGACGAATACTTTGTATCTGAACATTAAAGAGGAGCACGACCTCGTTGGAACTGATCTGTTGCCTGTTCCATTTGAGGAGTTCTTCGAGTTCTTCAATCAAAAGGCCCTCGATAAATTAACGGTCTTTTGCTACTGTCTGTAAGTACTATTTCTGTCATTAAGTCTCTCTCTATATATATAGCTCAGCTCTTTCATTGCATGTATTTATAATTAATTATCCTCACTATATTATGCAGATTGAAGATCGTCGAGTGCAGAAAACAAGAAATATATGATATTGGGTTCATTAACACAAATATCATAGATGAAATTCAGGTTAAAAAGCATGCCGAAGAGGCCGAGGCCAACTTGCTACAATCGTTGATCAAAAATCAAAACAAAGATACCATACTCTTTCCTTACAACTTCGAGTGAGTGTTACTGTCGTGTGCATATTCGGTTTCCCTTATTACTCGAGCGAGGTTATAGTAATGTAATTGATGAGTTATGGATGTGTGTGCAGCTTCCATTATGTTCTTCTGGAGATTAAGCTTGAGCGGGGACTAGTAACCGTCTTAGACTCGAGACGAAAAGATCCCGAAACCTATGCAGACATGACTAAAATGCTCAACAAGTAAGTTCAATCGATCATTATCGCACCATATCGGCAACTTTTTGTTCATTTTCTGATATCTCAAGTAATAATAATTATTTTCTTTGTCTTGCAGGGTTTGGAAACAGTTCACCGCAGAAGCTCCGGGACTGCCAAAGGAGCTGCGATATACATACCCGAAAGTAAGTACTACTGACTAGCTAGTTGTGCGCATCTCCCGTTGATCCTATAGCTATACTTTCATCAATGCCATTTATAATGCTTCATTATCAGTTTGATTGACCTCTATTTCTCGTAAAGTGCTTGTGGCAGGAACAAGGGAATAATTTCTGTGGATACTACATATACGAGTTCATCTACAACGCGACTTTTAAAAATAAGCGGGGCTACTCTAAAAGACAATATGAAGTGCGTAAGCAATAATATTCACAATTTCATTTTATTACACAATCATTTCTGTTGAGTTTCATTCATATATATGTATTAATTAACCCCCTTCTTCAAATTAGACGTGGCAGATGCGGAATGAACTCCTAGAACAAGATCGCATGAAAGCAATTCAAGAGGAATTGGCGTGATTCTTTCTTGACCACGTCATCAATAAAGCCGGAGAATACCATGTGGAAGTTGATTTCAATTGCTAGCGGATTGTAAGAGATCTTACATATTGTATATGTATGTAGCCAGTAGCGTCGGATAGATAATACGAAAACTTGTTGTTCAACCAATCTCTCGGAGATGGAGAGGTCGATCGATCACTTCTCTCGGTATGCATGACGAACTTCTGTACTTAATGGTTCCCTTCATTTTCATACTAGCTAGTGTGTCGAGGGCCTCTCTATGTATAGTACGTAGCGTCGACCAAGCACGGCCATAAGAGAGGACACTTCTCTCTATTAATTAGCTAGCTGACACAATATATGAAACACCTAATTAACCCCCCCCCCCCTTAAAAAAACATAAACCCAGCCACTGAAATGCTGACGCGTGGATGCCTTTTGGTCCCGGTTGGTGCCACCAACCGGGACCAAAGGCCCTCCTGCCTAGGCTCGGCGCACTGGCCACGTGGAGGCCCGTCTGTCCCGGTTCATGTTAGAACCGGGACTAAAGGGGGGAGGCATTAGGAACGACCCTTTAGTCCCGGTTCAAGAACCGGGACAAAAGGCCCTCACCAACTGGGACAAATGCCCTGTTTTCTACTGGTGGCTTCTTGATCTTTTCTGAAAAAATAGCTGATTTCAAATTTTAAAAAGTTCTCAAACAAAATACATATTTACATAGGGATGTATACTACCTATTTTTAAATTTTATGATGAAATACGTTTTAGTGGGACCCACACAAAAAACTATTTTTCTAGCACATGTATTATTTACTATAAAAGTTCATTTTTTTAGCTCACATCCAACTATATTTCATCATAAAGTTTTACAAACATGTAGATCCCTATGTACATATATAATTTTCGTTATTTTCTAAGCTTCAAAAATGCATTTAAAAATAATACTCCCTCCGTCCGAAAATACTTGTCATTAAAATGGACAAAAAGGGACGTATGTAGAACTAAAATACATGTAGATACATCCCCTTCAATTCATTTTGATGACAAGTATTTCCGGACGGAGGGAGTAATAATCAAAATCCACATATGTTTCCAAGATCTCCACCCTTACTTATTATCAATCAGAAACATGTCTCTCTATCCGAAATTTAGCACATAATTGTTGGCTCCATTTGTAAGATGTTTCTATGATTTACAATTTTATTTGAGAAAGTAAAGATGTACGCAAGAAGATGCGACCGAGAACATATAGAAAGACTCCCGTGTTTGCCGTTTTGTATTCGCCGATGTAGTAGATTAGGCCGTTCATAGATTGTTTAGTTATTATGCCAATCTCATTGGGAAGTTCTACGTGTCAATATATGCATGTGCACTTTGCTCGTGTATGGAATATGAATGATCCTCCGTGCAAGCTTACCTCGTCATATGTGTGTTGGTTGCTTTTTAAGAATGGATTTAAGCCACGTTTGAATTGCTTGGATGGAACATATTTTTTGCACCACGCGTGTAAATATATATGTTTGATTGGCATGAAAAATTTAAGGCATGTTTCTTGACTACCCATTTGACTAACGTCAGTATTTTAAAAGCGCTTGACTCTCATTGACGTGAGGGTTTAGCAAGAAGATTTTAGTGCAATCTTGTCTGTCTAGACTCACTTTTCCTTTCCGGTCGTGTCTTCACGTGCGGGCCCAAACTATTCTTTTGGCCAAATAAAGAGTCCGAGGTACAACCCTTAAAGAAAAGAGTCCGATATGTAATAATGAGTCGCGGTCCATCCTTATTATTGCAAACTTGACCCGCACCTAAGCATATATGTATATTTTTTTTCTCCTATAGACTTTTCACATAGGAAAGCATGTGATTTTTTTTACCAATATTAGTTGGATGGGCTAATCAACCTGTGGTTGAGTTGGTTAGGTGGACAGTGGTATCCCCAACCCACCAGGGTTCAAATCCTGGTGCTCGCATTATTCCTGGATTTATTTCAGGATTTCCGGCATGCGCTTTCAGTGGGAGGAGACGTTCCCGTCGACGACGAGGCGCCTACGGTGACTTCGTAAATCTCAAGATGATATGCCGGCTCAGTCTCTCAGAGGTGCTCATAGGGGTAGGGTGTGCGTGTGTGCGTTCATAGGGGTGAGTGTATGCGCGTGTATATGAGCACTTGTGTCTGTACTCATGCTCAAAAAAAAATATTTGTTAGATGAAAGATGTGTACTATTTGTGCGTGACATGTCAATGTGCTTATATCATAATAATATTTGTATGTAACGCTACTTCTTTAAATTAGAGCCATTAATCTTTCCCTAATAATAAAACACGGATTGACTTTGTCGGGTTCACCGTCACAATACGCTTTCGAACATCGGTTGTTTGTTTTGCCATCCT
Source organism: Aegilops sharonensis (assembly GCA_904067115.1). Lineage (NCBI taxonomy): Eukaryota > Viridiplantae > Streptophyta > Magnoliopsida > Poales > Poaceae > Aegilops > Aegilops sharonensis. Next base: position 56,282,978 of record LR880971.1, on the reverse strand, counting down.
TGGAACGCCAAAAGAAAAAAAATTGCAAAAAATAGCGTTAACTAGATTCGAACCCGGGTCGATCAAAGTTAGACCTAACACCGCCTGCCAATTCGGCTAGGTTGCCTTTCACGTTATTTGGATGAAACTTAATCTATTTGAACATTTATTTCCTCGAACACATGGGCCGAGTTGGGCCACTCCAAGGACGCAGCCAACAAAATAGGCTTATTTGTTGCCAGATAATTAGTCCCACCTCGCCCTTTTCAATTTAATTCCACTGATTTATATAGGTCTATGAGTTCTATGATAATCAACAAGGAGCCTCGAGGATTAACTAAGGAAGAATGAGATTTGGGTCGGCCAAATAGAGGGGCATGAGAAAAATAAAAGAAGGAAGGAGTCGCTGCTGGGAAAGGAAAGAAAGGGAAAGGAAATAAATGCTTAAATGCATATAAAAGAAGGAAGGAGTAGCTGCTGAGAAAGGAGCGATCGATTGTTTTTCCTATACATCTGATGCGACCGGGGTGCATCTTTTGCATCAAATTAACGTAAAAAGGTAACAATTTTGATCGGTGTATTATTTGTCACCTTTGCACCAGTCATCCATATATTTACAATGCGTATGTGACTAAAGTTTGATAGTGCTCCAATGGCATCCATGACTTGTCGACAAGGTGATGATCTAAATGACTTAAATGACGGTGGATTGACTACCGCTACAGTATGATAGGGGCAAGCTCAATATGGCATCCTTTTTGCTATATACTCCAGATCAACGAGGAGGACCTCATGATTCCGGTCACATGCCGCCTTAGGCAAGCCTGCCGCACTAAACCCGCTTGCACCGGTCACCAGCACATGAGGAAGAGGACTTATTCTTGACCGTTTACTCTACAGCGACGCACAAACGTTGTGCCAAAGTATGATGAAAAGCACATCATCCTGGGATTGATCACGTTTGTCATGAATAAATGGACAATATGAGCCCCATTAGCAATGGTGATGAAAAGGAGAAATGACAACAAAATTGAATTGGTAGCTACGAGTGTGCAAGGATTTTGTTTCTCCTGTTGCAATGCACGGGCACATTTCCTAGTATCTATAATTAGCGGTCAAAACAATTTAATCTGTGTGGACGAACGTGATGCCTTGTTTGCCTTTTGTCTTAATTATATAATAGATAGACTAGAGGTTTATGAAAGTTTTTTGAGTTGATTCCTCTTGCTATTGGAGTTCTATAAAAGCTTTTTAGTTGATTCTTTTTGCTATTGAAGGATATTATAGTTTTGTTTTAGTTGATCATAACAGAATATTTTAATTTATTATTTTTAGTTCATTCTTTATGCTATTAGTTTATTCTTTTTGCTATTAGTTCATTCTTTCATGTAAATGACCCTTAAATTGAAAAGCACTATAAATGAACTCTGAAAAGGTTGAAAGTTGGTATGGTATCATCATTTCACCCACATAGCATGTGCTAAAAAGTTGAGAGGGTTATGACAAAAACTTGATGCACTTCGTGTACAAAACAGACAATCTCTTTGGAAGTATCAGGGTTTCGGACGAAAACTCATCTGTTACGAAGAGATTTCATTTGTTCACATGTAACTGCAGTGATATTCTAGATCAATGGCATCATCATAATAGTTGGGGATAGAAAGTCTTCACTTTTTCTTCGCTTGTGTCCTTTGCTTATTGCGCCATAACCATGGATAATCTTCATCATTTAACAGGATGCTTGGGTCAGCCTTGACCTTGAACGGAGGAATTTCATGAAACTTTTCATAATCTTCAGACATGTCTGTCTTGCCCTCCAATCCGGCGATGTCTCTTTTTCCTAAAAGAACTATGTGGCACTTTGGCTCATCGTATGATGTATCTGCTTCCTTATCTTTTCTTTTTTTCGGTTTGGTAGACATGTCCTTCACATAGAAAACCTGGACCATATCATTGGCTAGGACGAATGGTTCGTCTGTGTACCATAGATTGTTCAGATCCACTCTTGTCATTCCATACTGTGGGTCTACTTGTACCACGCCTCCTGACAAAGGGACCTCAATATCATGTCCATAGTCAAGTTCCCATATGTACACTATGTAACCATAATATGTGTCCTTTCCCCTCTTGGTTGCTGCATCAAAGCGGACACCACTGTTTTGGTTGGTGCTCTTTTGATTTTGGGCGATCATGTAAAATGTATTCCCATTTATCTCGTACCCTTTGTAATTCATTATAGTCGAAGATGGTTCCCTCGCCAACGAGTACAGGTCATCAGAAACAGTGTTGTCACCCCTGAGACGTGTTTGGAACCAACTGCCGAAACTCCTGATGTGTTCACATGTAATCCAGTCGTCACACTTGTCCGGGTGTTTCGAGCGCAGAATGTTCTTGTGTTCATCAACATACGGGGTCACCAAGGTAGAATTTTATAGAACAGTGTAGTGTGCTTGAGACCAAGAATGCCCGTCCCTACATATTATTGAGTCCCCTCCTAGCATGCCTTTTCCACCCAGCCTCCCCTCATACCGCGTTTGAGCGAGACCTATCTTCTTAAGGTCAGGAATGAAGAGAACACAAAACCCAATGACATCCTCTGTTTGATGGCCCATGGAGATGCTTCCTTCTGGCCTAGCGCGGTTACGGACATATTTCTTTAGGACTCCCATGAACCTCTCAAAGGAGAACATATTGTGTAGAAATACAGGGCCCAGAACGACAATCTCGTCGACTAGATGAACTAGGACGTGCGTCATGATATTGAAGAAGGATGGTGGGAACACCAGCTCGAAACTGACAAGACTTTGCGCCACATCACTCTTTAACCTTGGTAGGATTTCTAGATCGATCACCTTCTTAGAGATTGCATTGAGAAATGAACATAGCTTCACAATGGCTAATCGAACGTTTTCCAGTAGAAGCCCCCTCAATGCAACCGGAAGCAGTTGCGTCACAATCACGTGGCAGTCATGAGACTTTTAGGTTCTGGAACTTTTTCTCTGCCATATTTATTATTCCCTTTATATTCGACGAGTAGCCAGACGGGACCTTCCTACTGAGCAGGCATTCAAAGAAGACTTCCTTCTCTTCTTTGGTAAGAGCGTAGCTGGCAGGACCTTCGTACTGCTTTGGAGGCATGCCATCTTTTTTGTGCAAACGTTGTTGGTCCTCCCATGCCTCCGGTGTATCTTTTGTCTTCACATACACGCCCGAGAAGCCTAGCAGGTTCACGCAAAGGTTCTTCGTCACGTGCATCACGTCGATTGAAGAGCGGGCCTCTAGGTCTTTCCAGCATGGTAGGTTCCAATATATATATATATATTTCTTCTTCCACATGGGTGCGCGTCCCTCAGCGTCATTTGGAACAGATAGTCCGCCGGGACCCTTTCCGAAGATTACTTTTAAATCATTGACCATATAGAAAGTACGTGATCACCGGTATGCATGGCGGGCTTCTTTCTGTGATCTGCCTCGCGTTTGAAATGCTTGCCTTTCTTTCGACATTGATGGTTGGTCGGAAGGAATCGACGATGCCCCAGGTACACATCCCTCCTACATTTATCCAGGTATATACTTTTGGTGTCATCTAAATAGTGTGTGCATGTATGGTATCCCTTGTTTGTCTGTCCTGAAAGGTTACTGAGAGCAGGCCAATCATTGATGCTGACAAACAGCAACGCATGCAGGTCAAATTCCTCCTATTTGTGCTCATCCCACACACGTACACCGTTTCCAATCGATAGTTGTAAAAGTTCTTCAACTAATGGCCTTAGGTACACATCAATGTCGTTGCTGGGTTGCTTAGGGCCTTGGATGAGAACTAGCATCATAATGAACTTCAGCTTCATGCACAGCCAAGGAGGAAGGTTATAGATACATAGAGTCACAGGCCAGGTGCTGTGATTGCTGCTTTGCTATCCAAAAGGATTAATGCCATCCGCGCTTAAACCAAAGCATACGTTCGTTGCGTCACTTGCAAACTCCTCCTAGTACTTTCTCTTGATTTTCTCCATTGCGACCCGTCAGCGGGTGCTCTCAACTTCCTGTCTTTCTTACGGTCCTCTCTGTACCATCGCATCAACTTGGCATGCTCTTTGTTTATGAACATGCATTTCAACCGTGGTATTATAGGAGCATAAAACATCAGCTTTGCAGGAACCCTCTTCCTGGGGCGCTCACCGTCAACATCACCAGGGTCATCTCGTCTGATCTTATACCACAATGCACCACATATCGGGCATGCGTTCAAATCCTCGTACGCATCGCGGTACATGATGCAATAATTAGGGCATGCATGTATCTTCTGCACCTCCAATCCTAGAGGGCATACAACCTTCTTTGCTGCATACGTACTGTCGGGCAATTCGTTATCCTTTGGAAGCTTCTTCTTCAATATTTTCAGTATCTTCTCAAATCCTTTGTCAGGCACACCATTCTCTTCCTTCCACTGTAGCAATTCTAGTACGGTACCGAGCTTTGTGTTGCCATCTTCACAATTGGGGTCCAAACCTTTTTTGTGATCCTCTAACATGCGATCAAACTTCAGCTTCTCCTTTTCATTTTCGCACTATCTCCTTGCATCAACAATGACCCGACAAAGATCATCATCGGGCACATCGTCTGGTTCCTCTTGATCTTCAACAGCTTCCGCCATTGCAGCATCACCGTATTCAGGGGGCACATAGTTGTCATCATCCTCTTCTTCTTCGTTGTCTTCCATCATAACCCCTATTTCTCCATGCTTGGTCCAAACATTATAGTGTGGTATGAAACCCTTATAAAGTAGGTGGGTGTGAAGGGTTTTCAAGGCAGAGTAAGACTTCATATTCCCACATATAGGGCATGGACAACACATAAAACCATTCTGCTTGTTTGCCTCAGCCACTTCGAGAAAATTATGCACGCCCTTAGTGTACTCGGAGGTGTGTCTGTCACCGTACATCCATTGCCGGTTCATCTACGTGCATTATATATAATTAAGTGTGTCAAAAACCATTACAGAACATCATGAATAGTTAATTAAGTGACCAAATTAATAGAAGTTCATGATCACATTAAACCAAAGTACATACATAGTTCTCATTGAATAACATATAGCTCTCTAGAGCATCTAATTAAACCATACATTGAAACTATGTAAAACATTTCAATGCAAAAACAAATGCGATCATAATCGCAACAAAGATAACAATTGATCCAACGGCTAATGATACCAAGCCTCGGTATGAATGGAATTTTTCTAATCTTTCTAATCTTAAAGTGCATTGCATCCATCTTGATCTTGTGATCATCGATGACATCCGCAACATGCAACTCCAATATTATCTTCTCCTCCTCAATTTTTTTATTTTTTCCTTCAAGCAATTATTTTCTTCTTCAACTAAATTTAACCTCTCGACAATAGGGTCGGTTGGAATTTCCGGTTCACATACCTCCTAGATAAATAAAATCTATGTCACATTTGTCGGCATAATTGTCATAAACAATTATTGAACCAAATAGTTATAAAAGATAATATATACCACATCCGAATCATAGACAGGACGAGGGCCGACGGGGGCGGACACCAAAACCATCACACTATATAATAAGAAGCAATAATAAAACTAAGAAAATTATACAAGTATCTATCTAAACATACAAGTAAGAATTTTTTCCTTTCAGAAAGAGGATAAGAACAAGAGGCTCACCACGGTGGTGCCGGCGACGAGATCGGCACGGGCAATCGATGATGGGGAAGACGGGACGAGACGTGATAGACCGCTAAACCTAGACAAAATTGAGGAAAATGGAGCTTGGAGGTCGAGCTTGCAGAGGAGAAACCTTAAGTAGTGTAGCTCGGGCATTCCATTGAAAACCTCATGTGCATAAGAGGTGAGCTAGAGCACCACAAATCCCTCCCCTCGCCGGCCAGAAAAAACAGAGCAGTGTAGAGTGCTCTGCTCGACGGCGAGGGGGTATATATAGGCATCACATTGGTCCCGGTTCATGGCTGGAACCGGGACTAAAGGACACCCTTTGGTCCAGGTTCAAGCCACCAACCGGGACCAATGGTGGTGGGCTAGGAGTGAGGCCCATTGGTCCCGGTTCGTCCCACCAACAGGGACCAAAGGGACTAGATGAACTGGGACCAATGCCCCCACGAGGCCCGGCAGGCCCCCCGGCCTCACGAACCGGGACCAATGCCCCCATGGGTCCCGGTTCTTGGCTGAACCGGGACTAATGGGCTGGCCCGACCTAAACCAAAGCCATGTTTTCTACTAGTGTTCTCTCACAAGCAAAACATGATCACATAGCGATGTGAACTAGATTATTGACTCTAGTAAACCCTTTGGGTGTTGGTCACATGTCGATGTGAACTATGGGTGTTAATCATATACAGATATGAACTATCACTACTAGGGAAAACCTTATACACAGAATATTAGCAGCAGCGGGCACAAAAAGAAGCGCTACTGCTAATTAGCAGTAGCGCCGGTATGAAAAACTCGCTACCGATGCAAATTTAGCAGTAGCGCGTGAGGGCTAAACCGCGCTGCTACAAAAATCGACCGACAGTAAGCACCAACCTAAGTTTAGTAGCAGTGCGGTGTCATGATGTGCGCTACTGCTAATGAAATAGTAGTAGCGTGCTTTTTACTCACGTCGCTGCTGCTAATTTTGAAATTGGCCACGGTTGGCCCGTTTAGCAGTAGCGCGTGTGAGAAAAGCGCGCTGCTGCTACGATCTTATCAGTAGCGTGTTTTCCCTCCTGCGCTACTGCTAAGACGCAGCACCCCACCACCTTTTTCCACCCGTCCTTCCCTACCCGATCTCCTCTCCTCCATTTCCCCTACCTCCCACATCCTCCCTCTCTCACTCTTCTTCTTCCTCAATACTTCTCCCCCCATTACTCTCCCTCTTCTACCTACCTTTCTCTCTCTTCATTACTCCTAGCTAACTACACCACCTCCATTAATGCATCTCCTTTCTCTTTTTCCTTCCCCCTCCACTAGTTGAAGTTGTCTCCTCCCAAATTAGCTAGCTAGGTAGATGTAGCATTTAGTTAAGTGACCTATTTGCCCCCTAACTAGATCTATCTTTGTCAAGAAGAGATTTGTGCACTTCTGATCTCCCTACATCATCATATCCACCATGTGCTCGATCTCGAGATAGAGGTGATTAAAATTTCATGCTTTTGCAAAATGGAAATATGTGTATGTGTGTTTGATATGATAATTGAGCGATATGATGGAAATTGTGTGTGTGGCTCGAGTTGACGCCAAATTGTGCTTTTGAGTTGCCTATGTTTTGCCGAAATGTCGATTTATTTCAGTTTCGGCGAATTCCGGGCAAACTCTAGATCTATATGTCCTATTTTTAGGGAAGGTCATGCCGAATTTTTGTATGACTTTGATGCATGCACGCATTTTTATAATTAATTTGTTTATTATTAGCGTGCAGACGTTCATGATGGTCAATGGAACGATGGTGGACAGGTGGTTGCGGTCGTCGGTGCAGGACATGAAAGAAAATAACCGGACATAGGTTTTATGTCCGTGTCGAAAATGCAAAGGAATAGTTTGGCTCGACCCCTATGACGATGGTCGTGTCGAAGCGCACCTGCTCATGACTGGTTTCATGGATGGCTATACTCGGTGGATAATTGAAGATGAGGATGACGATGTTGAGGACGCCGACGGGGCAGGCAATTACGACATGGGGCAATAGGAAGAGATGATCGGTAATGGCGGCGGGGAAGAGGCCGGACATGGCGGTGGAGAAGGGGCCGGACATGGCACAGGAGAAGGGGTCGGACATGGCGGTGGAGAGAACATGGACTCCTGTGGCGACCGGTTTTCCGGGTAATAAATCCCAGAAAAGGGCGTCGTGCTCACCAGCCCCAGGATTACTATTAACTGACGAGGCACCAACTTGATACAGAAATTCCAAGCAAAATACACAAAATATGTGGTACAAGACCATTCTGGTCTGTGAGTACAACAAAAGGTTTCTAGTGGTCGATGGCGGAAGCAGGTTGTGGATCAACAGTGTATATGGAACTCCATTTCCCACGGGAACAGCTGACCAGGTTAACTCCTATCTTCGCGAGGCTGCTATCGTCGTTGCTTAGTTCCGGGGCTGACTCCACAACATTCCTCTCCATGCAAGAAATCTGGCCAAGACAATAGCCAGGGACAAGCCAGTGAGTACTTTGAATGTACTCGCAAACATTATGAACACAGGTATAATATAACAATGGTAAGTCCGTACTGAAATATTTTATGATCAAGACGTCAGTCACAAAAATAGTAAAAGCTCTGATGCATGCAAGCAAGTTATTTATGGAGGGGCAATAACATAGTAGTGTTTAAAATTATAAAAATGAATAACAAGCATGCAATAGTCGGGCGTCTCAGCGACACCACATAAAGGGCTTATAAAATAAAACACGGTGAATATCCAGGAGGTAGGACCATCCCAGGGATGCTCAATAATTCAAATAATATAACGGGTTAGTCCACAATAAATAATAAACATAATCATTACAAGTCTCAAGTTGCGATCCCAGTTCTGGTTTAACAGTTTCTCCTCCGAAGACCGACACTAAGACCGACACCTGACCCAACCCAGACTGTAATCCTTATCCAAGGACATGGCTATTCGAATAGGTTTAATCTCTGCAGAGGATGTACTCTTTACCCATGAGCAACGGATTTCTTTAGTCCAACGGGACTAATTCCGTCTACGGCCTTTTAGTTGAAAAACACACCTAACTTGCACACACCAGCTTAACTTACCGGTGTCTCGAAATCACCCACGACACCCGTTGAGCGAAACTCTAAGTGGGGAGGCTACAACCTCGACGTAGCATGGGATCACAAAATTTATACCGCGCGCAAACTAGGGGAGCTACCCCTCCGGCTACAACCGAAACACCCATGCCCCCGGGTCAGATGGCATGCCTACCGGATGCCTCCGGTATCTTCCATCATGGCCTCTCTGTACGGTGTGTGCTAGGAAAGGGGTTGACAACTTACTGAACCGTACCCCACGTATGGCAGGGACCAGTGGTAGTACGAAACAAGTATGGGGGTTACTGGAACAAGACTCGATCTATGGTCGACTCAGGAGGTTTAAGTATTCCCTCCATGATTAGCATAACGAATATATTTCATCCAACAGATAGAACCACCACTCATCATACCTCTCATGCCATGCCGGACACACTCGTCTCGACGAGGAATTAGGGACAAGCTCGGGTCTACCCAACACAGAGACTTTCCCGTCTTCCTTCCGGTAGGCATGAAAGGCATACGAGGATGATCATTATCACAAGCATGACTATTTCCAACAGCAAGGAAATTTCGAATAAGCATTTATGCAAATGATCACATTACCACATAAAATAACGGGTACCACGTATTGAGGTGGTGCCTTAATCATGTCAAATATTTCATGCAAAATGTTATGCCAGGGTTTAGAATGCTTGCCTTCAAGGTGTGGAAAGGCAGGGTGCACTCCAAAACTTTTGGAAGTTTTCTTCTCTCTCTCCAAGGTCCTATTTTCAATAAATTTGAATTAACACACAAACTCAAAACAGCACAAAAAGTTGTTTTGAAACATTTTCAAATAAATCTTAAAATAAACTAGATTAAATTTGAGAGAGGTAGGAAAAAGAATCAATTCATTTGGAGTTATATTTAAAAAGTTATAGCCAGTCAAAGATTTGGTCAAAATCTGGTTTTTAAAATAAAACAGAAAAAGAAAAACGCTTCGAATTGAACACGTCGAACACGTACTTCGGAATTACGTTTCCACTTAAGTCAGCGTGGACTGCGAGGGGAGTCGCTGACAGTGGGTCCAGGGAGCCCACTAGTCATGTTTGACTAGTCTTCCCTCCCTCCTCTTCTCCTGCCCGAGCAGAGGCGGGACTCCGGCGATCGTCGCCGGCGAACGGGGGTACCTCACGGGGAGCTGAGGACGGGGATGGATCCGCTGATCAGTGACGGTCCTCCCGGTGGTCGTAGGGTCGCCGAAGGTGGAGGAAATCACCGGCGGTGAGCTCTGCGGCGGAGGAGACCTCGGGAGCAAAGTGGTTTTGGGGCTGAGGTGGTTCCCGATCAAAATCGAGCAGGGGGAAAGGTTCACGGGAGGAAGAGAGAGCTTCTGGTGGAGAGAGTGGAGAGGGGGAGGTCCTGGTGGCGCCGGAATGGCCGGGGTTGTGGTGGCGGCAGGAGTTGCCGGAGACGGGGAAGAAAACCTCCCCGCGTCGACTGGCTGCCAGGGGGAAATGAGGGGGGTGATTTTGAGGCTGCTTTCATGCTCGGAGGGCTCGAGGGGCTTCCTTTTATAGCGCTTCCACGTCGGTTCGCGCCGGCAGTGGATGAGCTCGTCGGCGACCGACGTTCTGTAGCTTGCAGGCATCATGGCGAGGCTGGGGATGGCGGCAGGAGCTAGCGGACGAGTGGGTACTGCTCCAAGGGCGAGCCGGCGAGTGGGCGTGGCTCGGGCGGCGCTGGCCATTGCAGGGGCTGTCGGGCGGCATTGGCGGCTAGCTGCTGGCCTGCCGGATACGTGGTGAGGGCTGTGGAGCTCGTGGGGAGCAGCAGGAGACGTTCGTGGTGGCTGCGGTCGGCCACGAACCAGAGTGAGTGCAGGGCGAGACGCGGCGGCTCGGTCTTGGCACGTGCAAAACGCGTGCTCCGCTCGCGCTCCGGGCGTGCCCAGAGCATGCACGGAACGTGCTCGACAGAATGTTAAGGCAAGTTAGGGGGCTCTAAATCACAAGAGGGTTAGCAAGGTGGGGTTATAGGCTAGGGAAAAACCATGGGACATGCTGGTCTGGTTAGGGGGTCAAGTCCATAATGTAAACAAAAACTCATGCCAAATCTGTCCATGCTCTCAAGATGTTTGACAAAATGCCAAAAGCTCCTAGGCAGTACTTGGAGTGGCCAAATCTCCCAGAGTGGGGTCTCTTTAGATGAAAGAAAGGGTGGTGAGCTTAGTTTGCCAAATGAAGAAACTTGCTAGTGCAAGTTTTGAAAAACTTCAATTCTGGGCAGGGAGTAAATGGCACCATTACATGGGCCAAAAATGTCCCAAAGAGTGCATGCTCCTGGACTTAGGGGTTTTGTAGGGTTGACTACAAGCAGGAGAAAGCACAAGGTCACTAGAGCAAGAATGAAAAGGGTTGCAGTAGAAAACACAAGGCTGGTCCAGAATGAAAAAGAGGTTGATTCACTCAAAATTTTCAAATAACATCACTGGGTTTTTGCTTAAAGTTGAATCATAGGCTTCTACTAACCTCCCATAATTTTGGTGGAAGCTAGAAAGGGATAATTAAATAGGTTGTAGTGTAAAACTGCTCACTAGACCAGATTTGAAAATATGGTGTAGAGCTCAAACTATTCAATAGGCAGAAGATATTTTTGCACAAAAGTGGTTCAAATACTCCATATGACAACTCCAAATTTTGGTGGGATTTTTGAATGAATTTATAAAAGGGTTGTAGTTCAAAAAGGACCATAAAACCATGGGAAACCATTTTTCAAGAAAATAAAGATTATGGATATTATTATATAATTAATTCCTCTGATGAAAAGAAAAGATTTTTCTTGAGAGGATAAACAAGTCCAATAACATATTTGAAAAGTTTTCACTGAAGGAAATAAGTCCATGATAAAAAGGAAGGAAATGTTAAAAAAAACAAAAGGGAGCCCAGAAAATAAAAGTTTTAATTTCCTGGCAAAATTTTAATTAACAAAACAAGATTAAAATTTTGGGGTGTTACAACTCCACGCAGCAGAGTTCGTCGATACTAAGTTCAATCGTGCGGGACCCTCATGTTCAAGCACTACTTCGCAAGGAGATGAGTACTAAGAGAGCTGCTTCTTGAGAGGAGGCCAAGCTGGAGCAACTGGTGGTAGACTCGAACACTCCATTGTATGATGGTTGCAATCCTGAAGATGAAGGCTAAAAACAAATGGACCGACACAGGCCTCGATGAGCATCTCAAGTACCTAAAGGATGTTCTTCCCACGGTGAATCTATTTCCTACTAGTGTTGATGAGGCCAAGAAGATCGTGTGACCTCTTAATCTGCCGCACGTTAGATACCATGCATGCATCAACAATCGCATAATTTATCAGAAGGAGCATGCGGAAAAAACAAGCTGTCCGCTGTGCAATGCTTCTCGATACAAGAAGGCCGGGAAGAAATGTCCCTAGAAGGTTGTATGGTACTTACCGATCACTCCCCGTCTCCAGCGGTATTTTGTAGATCCCAAGGAAGCAAAGCTAATGCGCTGGCACGCGGAGAGGAAGAAGCCCGATGATGGAGATGATCCAAAGCTGAGACACGTCAAGGATGGAAGCCAGTGGAGAGCGTTGAACAGCTTCTATCGGTATTTCGAATGTGATGCAAGGAACATCGTGCTCGGCGCGTGTACCAATGCCATGAATCCGTTTGGCTACCAGAACACCAACCATAGCACATGGCATGTGTTTGTATGGATGTACAACCTCCCCCCAGGTTGTGCATGAAGTCGAAGTGCATTCACATGAGCATGCTGATTTAAGGGCCGAAACAACCAGGAAATAGTATTAATTTGTATCTGGGGCTACTTCAACAGGAGTTAGACACGTTATGGAAAACACCGGCCAAGACATGGGACGCCAGCAAAGGCGAGTATTTCTACATGAGAGCCGCGCTGATCACGACGGTGCACGACTATCTCGGTTACAGATATGTCGCAGGCCAGGTGTGCCATGGATATTACGGATGCACGCGGTGCATGGATGATACGACGTCTCAGTAGCTAACGTCAAGGAAAGATGGCGGGTCTGGGAAAATCGTGTACATGGGGCATCGAAGATGGCTCGAACAGGACGACCCGTGGAGAAACCATGGAGATCTATTCAATGGTCACGCTGAGCATCGAGGACCTCCACGTAAGCGGAGCAGCGCCAAAACCGATCAGCTGTTGAAAAACTGGAAGGAGTGCCCCGCGCCGGGAAGGATGATGAAAAAGGTGCCGGAGCCGTTGCTGAAGGTATGGAAGACGAGGTCTGTGTTCTGGGACTTGGAGTACTGGCACAAACTGGATACACCTCATTGCCTTGATCAAATGCATATATGTAATAATGTCCTTGAGAGCTTGCTCGCGACACTGATGAACATGTCGAATAAGACCAAGGATGGGCCGAAGGCAAGAAAAGACTTGCAAGATTTGAATATTAGGGAAGATCTGCACATGCCGCCCCGTAAAAAGTCAGACAAGACAGAGACGGAGACAGAGGCGCGGGAGAAGAAGGGCAAGAAAATAAAGAAAGAGGATTATTGCCCCCCTTCTTGCTTCACCTTAAGTCAGGCTGAAATCGATCAATTCTTTAAGTGCCTTACCGGAGTCAAAGTTCGTTCTGGTTACTGTGGCAAGTTAAGCAGATACCTAGACACGGACAAGAAAAGGTTCAGCGGGGTGAAGTCCCATGACTGTCGTGTGATGATGACGAAGATACTACCTGTTGCCCTTAGAGGGATAATGGACAAGCACGTCCGTGACACGCTTCTTGGTCTCTGCAACTTTTTCAACGTCATCTCTCGAAAGTCGATCAGTGTGAAGCAACTCCGAAGGCTACAGGAAGAGATCGTTGTGATACTGAATGAGCTTGAGATGTACTTCCTGCATGCGTTCTTTGATGTGATGGTGCATTTATGTGTCCACATTGTGGACGACATAATAGACTTGGGGTCGTCATTCCTGCACAACATGATGCCGTCTGAGAGGATGAATGAGATCATCAAAGGATTCATTTGAAACATGTCCCGTCCGGATGGAAGGATCATCCAGGGCTATCTGACACAAGAGTGCATCTCTTTCTGCGTGAATTTTCTATATGGCACAAACCAGCCGCCTGGTGTTAGTGTTGGTTTGCTCGTTAACAAACACGATGGGAGGCTCGAAGGAGAAGGTCACTCCAACGGTCACAGGGAACTGCACGTGTCATACTCAGATCGACGCAGCGACTTTGTTAGAGCAAACTTGGTAGTGCTACAACACCTAGATGAGGTAGATCCTTTCATGGCACTGCACAAAGACATTATCGGAAAGAAGTATCATGACCGGGGGGTATGCAGGACGGACGTCGAAGTTACTAGAGAGCACAACTCCACTTACCTGCATTGGTTCAAAGAGCATATTATTGCTAATCCCCCGGAGGAGGGCTCTAAGGACGGATTGCTCATATACGCCTTAGCACATGGCCCCTCGCCCAACCTCGTAACCTATCAGGCATACGATATCAACGGATACATGTTCTACACGGAGGCCAAAGATATGGACAGTGATGATCAGAACTCAGGGGTGACGATGGAATGCATGACCGGCAGCGACAATGGCGCAACTGAAAGATTTTACGGAAGGGTCGAGGAGATCTGGGAGCTTGACTACTCTGGACTGCATAACACGATGATGTTCCGTGTCAGTTGGGCTAAGAATGTCGAAAGAGAAAACCGGAATTTCACTACCATGATTATACCCGACGCCAGGAGCGCTACTGTGAACGCTATCGCAAAAAATGAGTCATGGGTACACGCAAAGCACGTGACACAATGCTTCTTCATAACCGACCCGCACAATCCCAGCCGTGTTGTCGTGACGAGAGGCAAAAGGAACATCATTGGAATGGATGGATTCACCAACGAGGAAGACTACGATCGATCAGTACGACAACCCAATGAGGGAAGATGATGATGATGATGAAGTATACGTCAAAAGAAGAATCAATACTATATTACCTAAGAAAAATCGTACTCCATGGAAAAGGCAAAGTCGCAATGAGGGGCTCAATTATTCTTCAACGAACAAGAAGGGAAAGAAGCTAACTCAAAAACGAAAACGTCAATGTTGAGGAACTGTATGTTATCCGTCAAATGATGTATATATATATTCCTATTTTGTATACACACTTCGCCATTATTATGCTTGGGTCCAATGGTGTAATATATATGTTCCTATTTTGTATACATATTTGATCGTCAAATGTTACAAACAGGAAAACTGCTATATAGGTACTGGTTATAGTAGCAGCACTTTTGTGAGAAAAGAGCTATAGCAAGTCAAGATAGCAGTAGCGGTTTCTATGCAAAACCGCTATAGCTACCTGGAGTAGCTATAGTGCGTTTTGCCTAAACGAGCTACTGCTATGCCCACTTAACCCTGAAAATCCCCACTCCTCTCTTCATCCCGCCTCTTTTCCCCCAAATCCCCACTCTCTCTTCCCCCGTCGCACTGCCGGAGCACTGCTCTTGCCGCGCCCCTGCGCTCGCCCCCGACCCCGACCCCGACCGACCCCGGCGCCGGCTTCGGCCCCGGCCCCGGCCCCGGCGCTCGACGGCAGCCCCAACCCCGACCCCGACCCCGGCTCCGGCCCTGGCTCTCGACCCCGACCCCGACCCCTCCCAACCTCGGCCGTCGTCGGGCCCTGCACCCTCTGTGAGCCCCCCCACCGCTCCTCCTTTCTCTGGTAGCTAGGTTCTTTGGTTAATTTACTTATGTTTTAGTTAGGGCCGATGGTTAAATAGGTTATATATTTAGTTATGAATTTAGCTAGGTTTTTTCTTTGAGTTCTATATTTTTCTTCCTTTTATATGCAAATTTGAAGTGGACATGTGATATGTGGACATGTGATGTTTTGGACATATCATATTTGGAATTTGGACATGTCATTTGGACATGATGATTATGTGCAGGGTAAATGATCCGAGTGGCCTATGTTACGCCGGAATGTTGATTCATTTCCGTTCCGGTGAATTTCAGGCGCTCGATATGTCCATTTTTTAACAAAGTCCATGCCGAAATTTTCTGTGAATTTAGGCATGATTTGTGCTAGAAAGTAGGCATATCGAGTGCTGAGAGTTTGAGGGAAACGGCATTCCGGCAAACATAGATTTCTTTTTTATGTCATTTCTCATTTTTTCATAGTTTTAGAATTAAACGAGGAGACTTAATCATAGGAAACATGTCGAACAACGAAGAAACTGGGCCTTCTGACCAAGATGCAGACGAGATGGATTATGAGGGTGAACAAGAGTACCTCGACTATTTGACTGCTAAGTAGTTGCAAAGTCAAGGTTTGTAGGTCGGCCTCGATGATGGTACTGATGCCGACATCGACCCCGACAGCGCCGGCACTGATGGTGGCGCCAAGACCGATGGCGGCGCCGAGACCGGCGGGGAAGGTACCGGTGCCGATGCCGCTACCGAAAAGAACAAGCACAAGAAGCAGAGGATACGAAAACCTAACAAACTAGGGATTGGATGACTGGTGATCACAAAGATGGCACCTGGCAAGTTTGAGCCATTAGAGCCGGAAGAACCTCGCAAGTGCTATGTGAACCAAGTAGGATGCATCCTACGGGAATGCACGAGCATCAACGACAATGACTTAAGGAGTAAAGAACATTTAATGCAGTTGCTCCTGACAAAGTTGCACAAGAGATTCAAGTTCCCCGACCGGGATGATACGTAGAACAACCATGGGATGATCCGAAGATGAAAAATATTAACAATCACGCCATGGGCATGTTCAGCAATGATTTGGCCTCCTAGAATGGGAGGGTGAAACGAGCTATTGAGGCTGAGGAACCCCTGTCCAAGATTCTGGAGGAAAATCCGACACTTACGGAATAGGAGTTCGAAAAGTTCAAGGACACTTGTGCTACAGTGGCAGCCAAGGCTAAGGCTACGAAATTCAAGAGCCTTCAGCAAAGGAACACGGGGAAGCATCGCCTCGGAAGCCGTGGCTACCTCGGTAAAAGGCCCACATGGGATAAGGAGGACGCGGAACGTGAAGCCGCAGGCATCCCAGACCCCTTCACGAAGATCACCAACCCATTGGAGCTTGACTTCATCAGGGCCCGCTACAAGTGGGACAAGGAAAAGAAGGTTTCTACATGGACCAAATCATGAGGAAATTGATTAGACTACTGGTAATTATTCTTTTACCAATTTACATTTAGCTCCAGATCTAGTCGACTACACATTTATATACGGTTCACGGTCCTTCTGCAGGAGAAGCAACACCAGCTTGCAGCCGAAAGCCCTACTTCTCCGACGAGGCCCAAGTGGGACACCCCTCTCAACCGGGCCTTGAACGAACTTAAGGGACTCCCTTTGGGCCAGCGACCGCAATATGGTCGTGTGCACGGCACTGGAGACGACGCCCCGTGGAAGGTGTTTTACAACAAGGGCCCGGAGGCCAAGAAGCAGAAAAAGAAGTTTAGTCAGGCGAACATCGACGAGAAGGTGAAGCTTGCGGTCGAGAAAAAGCAGTTGAGGACGCGAAAAAACAGTCGAGAAGAAAAATTGCTACAGCACGCAGTCAATGCAGCTGTAACTGCCTGCAGAAATGATTTCGCTACTAACTTGTTTCCATCTATCATCAACTGGACGAAGGAAAATCCAGACAAGATGGTACATGATTTCCCGTTGCCTAGTTTCGTCGAGAGCAACTCCATGAACAACGACACCACCGCACCATCACTTGCTCACGCAACCGGGCCTCCTCTCGCACCCACTCCCGCTCATAGCAGCCCGTCCTCAGTCTCTGGTGTGCTAGGTGGGCCTTTGTCTTTGTCTAAGCTCGACGCCCTCACGGTAATTACTTGTCGCACCAACATATGTATGTGTGTATATATATATATATATATATATATATATATATATATATATATATATATATATATGTAGAATATTCCATTTTCATTGCCTTTCGGATGTTTTACGCCACAGACATGTGTTTGCAGGCTGACGAAACCCCATGCACCATACTCTACTTGATCAAAGGCCAGAAGGTGGACGTGGGAAAGGGGGTGCTAATGAACCCCTTGCAACCCTCGTTCCACAACCAGCCGATCCCCGTTAGGCACTTCAGGGTTAACTTGTCCAGTGTGAAATCGAGGCATGAGGATTTGCCTCCTCCAGTAC
>LR880971.1:56244179-56256489 GCA_904067115.1 Aegilops sharonensis | reverse complement strand
GGCGGGGTCCGGCGGGGTCGGGCGGGCGGCGGCGGGATCCGGCGGCGGGGTCGGCGGCGGGGTCGGGCGGGCGGCGGCGGGATCCGGCGGCGTCGGGCGCGACGGCGACGGCGGCAGCGGCGGCTGGCGCGGGGTCGGGGCGGCTGGGGCTAGGGTTTGGCCCCGGGTGGGCCGTCTTATAAAGCCCCCGCGGGCCGGGTGTCCTAGGCGGATACGGCTCGTAGGTCGGTGCGCGTTTTTTTAAATAATTCCACGCAGAAGAAAAATAAAAAGAAATACTAAACGGACTCCAAAAATTCCATAATAAATTTTCCCCGGCTTCTAAAATCAAGCCGGACTAGATGAACATTTATTTGGGGCCTAAATGCAAATTTGAAAAACGCGCATTTTTCCTAAATTCAAATAAAAAGGCGAAAAACTCCAAAATAAAATCTTATTTGATTTTATTATTAAATCTTCATTATTTCTTTATTTTGGGAAAGTCATTGTATTCCCTCTCTCATATTTTGATAGTAGAAATAATTGAAGATAAAATAATTAAAATCAAATGATCCTATTTTCAAAATTTGAGAAAACTCAAATATGAATATAACGAAATCCCCAACTCTCTCCGTGGATCCTTGAGTTGTGTAGAATTTCTAGGATCGAGCAAAAATGCAACAAAAAATATGATATGCAATGATGCTCTATGTATAACACTCCAAATTGAAAATTTGCGATGTTACAAACCTACCCCCTTAAGATGAATCTCGCCCTCGAGATTCGGGTTGGCTAGAAAATAGGTGAGGGTGGTTCTTAAGCAGATCTTCCTCTCGTTCCCAGGTGGTTTCATCCTCGGTATGGTGGCTCCACTGAACTTTGAAAAACTTAGTGACCTTGCTGCGGGTGACTCGGCTGGCATACTCCAGAATCTTAACTGGTTTCTCCTCGTAGGTCAAATCGGTATTCAACTGAATCGCCTCTAGTGGCACAGTATCTCTCCGTGGTATATCCGACATCTCTGCGTGACACTTCTTCAACTGAGAAACATGAAACACATCATGAACACCTGACAAACCTCTGGGTAATTCCAACTTGTACGCAAGTTCTCCCATGCGTTCCAAAACTTTGTATGGTCCCACAAAACGTGGCGCTAATTTTCCTTTAACACCAAAATGCTTAACTCCTCGAAGCGAAGATACTCGAAGATAAAATTGTCTCCGACTTCATATTCTGTCTCCTTGCGTTTTGAGTCTGCATAGCTCTTCTGTCTTGACTGGGCTACCTTGAGCCTATCGTGAATTAACTTTACTTTCTGTTCAGAATCCTTAATCAGATCTGGTCCAAACAACTGACGGTCTCCAACTTCATCCCACAACAACGGGGTCCTGCACCTCCTTCCGTACAAGGCTTCGAAAGGTGCCATCTTCAAACTGGTTTGGTAGCTATTGTTATAAGAAAACTCCGCATAGGGAAAGTTAACATCCCAACTTGATCCATAATCCAAAGCACATGCTCTCAGCATATCCTCTAAAATCCGGCTGACTCTCTCGGTTTGTCCATCTGTCTGTGGATGAACAGTTGTGCTAAAATCCAGCCTGGTTCCCAAAGTTTCGTGCAACTGCTTCCAGAACTTTGAGGTGAATTGGGTTCCTCTATCTAATACGATACTCCTCGGAACTCCATGCAAGCATACAATCCTGGTCATGTATATCTTAGCCAATTTGGCACTGCTGTAGGTAGTCTTTACTGGAATAAAATGAGCTACCTTTGTCAAACGATCGACTACAACCCAAATTGAGTCATAGCCCGAACGAGTCCTGGGCAATCCCGTGATGAAATCCATGCCTAGTTTATCCCACTTCCATTCGGGTATAGGCAATGGATGTAACAATCCTGCTGGCTTCTGATGTTCTGCCTTTACCCTCTGACATACATCACAGACTGCTACATACTCTGGAATATCCTTCTTCATTCCGGTCCACCAGAACGTATCCTTCAAATCCAAATACATCTTGGTATTTCCTGGGTGAATCGAATATGGTGAATCATGTGCCTCTTGCAAAATCAACTTCCAAATCTCCGGATCACTTGGTACGTAAACGCGGTCCTCAAACCATAAGGTATCGTGCTCATCCTCACGAAATCCCTTTGCTTTTCCCTTGGTCATCTTCTCCTTAATAGAAGCAACTTCCTTATCTGTCTTTTAAGCTTCTCTGATTTTGTCCATCAAGGTAGATTGAATCTCCAATGCTGCTACATAGCCTCGCGAAACTATTTCCAAACATAACTCCCAAAATTCCTCGGCTAATTCCTTTGGTAAGCCTCCGGTCATTAGTGTGTTAACATGACTCTTACGACTCAACGCGTCTGCTACCACGTTAGCCTTTCCGGGGTGGTAATGCAATCTCATGTCATAATCCTTGATGAGCTCCAACCATCTTCTCTGCCTGAGATTTAACTCCTTCTGCGTGAAGATGTACTTCAAACTCTTGTGATCCGTGTACACCTCACAATGATTTCCAATGAGGAAATGTCTCCATGTTTTCAACGCATGCACTACGGCTGCTAACTCCAAATCATGAGTAGCATAATTTAATTCGTGAAGTTTCATCTGTCGTGAAGCATACGAAACAACTTTTCCCTCCTGCATAAGCACTGCTCCAAGTCCTCGACGTGAAGCGTCGCAATAAACTTCGTAATCCTTGCTTTGGTCTGGAAGGATTAATACTGGTGAGGTAACGAAACGCGTCTTCAACTCTTGGAAACTAGCCTCACACTCCTCAGTCCAAATAAACTTTGTATCCTTCTTCAACAATTCAGTCATAGGCTTCGCAATCCTTGAGAAATTCTCAATAAATCTCCGGTAGTATCCCGCGAGTCCAAGGAAACTCCGGATCTCCCCAACTGTCGTTGGCGCTTCCCAGTTTGTCACAGTGACAACTTTAGTGGGGTCTACTGCTATACCTTCTCCCGATATAACATGTCCGAGAAATCCAACTTCCTTCAATCAAAACTCACACTTGCTGAACTTGGCATACAACTGATGTTCCCTGAGCTTCTCGAGTACCAAACGCAAATGCTCCTTATGTTCTTCTTCATTCTTCGAGTAAACCAAAATATCATCAATGAACACCACGACGAACTTATCCAAAAACTCCATAAACACTTTGTTCATCATGTTCATAAAATAGGCAGGTGCGTTAGTCAGACCAAATGACATAACGGTATACTCATACAGCCCGCACCTGGTGGTAAAAGCCGTCTTAGGTATATCCTGCTCTCGAATCTTCAACTGATGGTACCCTGATCGCAAATCGATCTTGGAAAACACCTTAGCTCCATGCAATTGGTCAAACAAGTCATTGATCGTCGGTAGTGGGTACTTGTTCTTAATGGTCACTTCATTCAATCCTCGATAATCAACAACCATTCTTAATGATCCATCCTTCTTCTCCACTAGAAGTACTGGTGATCCCCAAGGCGAAGAACTTGGGCGAATAAAACCTTTATCCAATAACTCCTTAATCTGCTTCTTAATTTCCTCCAAATCTTGGCTTGGCATCCTATACGGTCTCTGAGATATCGGCCCAGTGCCTGGCAGTAGTTCAATCAGAAATTCAATGTCTCTGTCCAGCGGCAAGCCTGGCAACTCTTCCGGAAACACGTCCGGGTAATCCCTTACCACTGGTACTTCCTCCTGCACAACTCCTGTTAAGGAATATACATGTGCTCTCCTCGGCTCATGCCGAGATACAAACTTGATTCTCCTCCCTTCTGGGGTGGTAAGCAAAATCGACTTACTGGCGCAATCTATGTTCCCTCCATACTTCGATAACCAATCCATGCCTAATATCACATCCAATCCTTGCGATTCCAGAACTATTAGGTCCGAGGGAAATACATAGTGTCCAATCCTTAATGGCAGTCGATCACACCATATACTAGCCATGTATTCTGCTCCGGGTGAGGTTACTAGCATGGGTGACCTAAGGGCTTGGGTTGGTAGTTTATACTTATCCACAAATCCCCTTGATATGTATGAATGCGATGCACCAGTATCAAAAAGAACAACTGCAGTAAAAGTCTTAACCAAAAACTTACCTATTACTGCGTCTGGCTGAGCTTCAACCTCCTCCACGTTAACGTGATTCACTTGTCCCCTGTTGAAAGGGTTCGGCTTCTTTCCTGAGCTTCCATTGCCATTACCATTTTGGCCTTCTGGACAGTCATTTGCATAATGCCCAGTCTTACGGCACTTAAAGCAAGTGATATGGCTCAGGTCTACCTTGGATGGTGTTGACGGGTTGGTGCGGTTTTGTCCATTGCTTCCTCCATTCCCGTTCCCATTCTTGGTGCCATTATGGTTGTGCGAGCTACCTCCTCCGTGGGTATGCTGAAATTGTCCTCCTGGCTTCGGGGTAAAGCGAAGTTTCTGCTGAGCTCCAGAGTTATTCTTCCCCTGTCCATACTTTCTCTTGCGATTGTCAATCTGCCGCTGCTTCCCTTCAATCATAAGAGCATGATCTACTAACTCCTGGTAGTTATTAAAGGTGGCTACCATCAACTGCATGCTCAGCTCATCATTCAGTCCTTCTAGAAACTTCTCCTACTTAGCTGCGTCCGTAGCAACGTCATCTGGGGCATAACGTGCTAGTTTACTAAAATCTTCCACATACTGGCCAACTGTCCGTCCTCCTTGGTGCAAGTTGCGAAACTCACGTTTCTTCATGGCCATAGCTCCTGCTGAAACATGGGCAGTACGGAAAGCTTGCTGAAACTTATCCCATGTGACAGTGTCTACAGGGTAAGTGGCTGTAAAATTCTCCCACCATGCTGTTGCGGGTCCTTCAAGCTGATGTGCGGCAAATTTAACCCTTTCTCCATCTGTACATCCTGCAGTGGTCAACTCCCTCCCTACTTTGCGGAGCCAATCATCTGCAACAATCGGCTCAGTGCTACTGGAAAATACCGGCAGATTCAGCCTTAAGAAACGGGTCAAATGGTCAACAGGTGGTGGTGGCGGTGGGTTGTTGTTGTTGTTGTTGTTGCCTTGGTTTTGTACCAATGTTTGAATCAAGGCATTCTGCTGCTGAATCAACTGAGTGATCTCTGGTGGGAAAACAAATCCGGGGTCGTGTCTCGGAGGCATCTGAGGGTTTATAGAAAAGACGAGAGTTAAGAATAGAATGAGGTCTAGCGAGAAACTCTACCCATATGCACATGAGGCAAATCACACAAAATCACTCCAATCAATTCAAACAAGGCATACAACAGTCTATCTATCGTTACAAAGTGCTGGAACTAAAACTAATTATAATGGGGGATATCTACTACTGTTATGGTGTCAACTAGAAAAACTGCTCCGATGAAGACTCCATGATATCTGCTCCAGCTTCATCTTCGAAATCATCATCACTAGGATCGGAATCGGTGTCGTCGATGATGATGTAGTTCTCTGGACAGGTGCAATCTTCATCTTCTCCTCCGGGTGCTGAATTTCCCATGAGTTCTTCAATCTTCTCCTTAAGATCGCCGTTTTGTCCCACTAGAGCTACAATCTCCTCCATGTAGTCCTTGCGAGTGGCCTTCAGTTCTCCTTCTAGTTCGATAATCTTGGCTTTTTCTGTCTTCAACTCCATCATGTCTGCACACATCTGGTTCTCCTGGCGTCGAATGTGCTGGTTTAACTCTTGGATGAACGCTGCAATGGATCGATCCTTCTTAGTGCCAACTATCTCCCATTGTTCATCTCGGCGCCCGCAAATCTGGTAGATAGTATCCTTGAGGTCTTGTTTGTAAACTTCTCCAATGCGTCCCATGGTTATGTGAGCTGCCATGCTCTTTCCGAGACTCCAGGTTGGTGCATTGAAAACAATCTCAATGGGTTCCGTGATTGGCGCAAACGTCCTTCCAGGAACTTGAGCTTGAATCTTCCAGCGCTCTTCTTCGGGTAAAGTAGAATTGTAGGTCCCGGTGAAGCTTGGTATTCCGATGTTCAGGTACTTAGTGACTTCCTTCAGGTGTCGTCCAAAGGGTGTATCTTCATCCGGCTGGGTGAACTTGATCCTCGCTTCCGTCATCCTAAAAGAGTAGAAAAGATGAGGAGTTAGAAATGAGAAGAGAGAGTAGTGATCTAGGGCTTTAGCTTAATGGTCGTGTCCTACAGTCAGTGTGTGCTGTGATACCATCTTTGTAGCGACCAGACCTCAAAAAGTCTGATCTCTGTGCTCAGTGTCATCCCTGGATCAGTAATGCTGACACCACACGGTACTCGGAGGATTTATAACAGAGTAGCAATCACACACTTATTACAATCGAATGTCTCAAGAGAGAACTGAATAAAATAAATATGGCTTAAGGCCATCTAAAAACGATAACAGCGGAAGGCTTGGAAGAATAAGCGAGTCCATCAACTCCAACGGCATCACTCAGTATAGAATCACGACTTAAGCACCATACTCGTCGTCTGAAAAGTCTGCAACATGAAACGTTGCAGCCCGAAAACGGGTGAGCACAAGGAATATGCTGGCAATATAACACATAGAGAATAATGGAAGAATAAGCCTATACTACATGCATATATGGCTGGTGGAAATCTCTATGGTTACAGTTTTGCGTAAAGCCAATTTTTCCCTACTGCAAAGGAATAATTTTATTTAACTATCATGGTGGTTGTGAAACATTGAGAATGGTTGACAGCATTATCAATCCCAATTAAAAGTACTCATTAACAACCCAACAATATTAATTAGAAGTAACATGATGAGATTCACATGATAATCCAAGTACTAGATACTCAAGATGTCCATAACCGGGGACACGGCTAACCATGATTAGTTTATACACTCTGCAGAGGTTTGTGCACTTTTCCCCACAAGACTCGATCTCCTCCTTTTGATTTCTCGCACTGCATGGTGTTTGAGAAACGGATGACCGAGACATAGTCTTTCAGAAGCGCTAGCACCTTACATGTGGGTAGACCGTACCAACCTACAACCCATACATCAGCTAGTCCACCCGTAAGAGTTCGCACAACTTAGTCAACTATGCTAGAGCCCATAGTAGCATGTGGCTGCACACGGAAGTTTCTAGCATGAATAATCTCATGATCCCTTTGAGCCTGGGTGGCGGTCCGAAGAAATACAGGCAAGTCCTGATAGAAACCAGGTGCCTCAATCTATCCAGATGTGTGTTTAAGTTGCCACCTTAAATAAACCATTAATTTAACAATCTCACATCTGTCATGGACTACACTAACCCAATCCACGTCTACTAGCATAGCATGGCATAATAAGCAAACGTAGAAGTAACTCCCAAGGGTTTGATAATAAAACAGGTAATAGGTACTACCTCAATCTACTGCCCATCCCGCAATTTAATTAGATCCTAATCATGCATTGTTTGAGGATAGATCTAATGCATAAAAACTGGGTAGTAGAAAAGGTATGATCAAAGTGTTACTTGCCTTGCTGATGATCCGCGAAACCTAGAGACTCGAAGTAACAGGCGGCGCACTCCGGGTATTCTATCGCAGACAAACAAACAAGCATACAATAAATACTCCTCTAATGCACAGGTAAAACTCAAATAGATCTAACCAGATAGTTCAACTTAAGAACTCCAGTTTGCAAAAAGAATCAAATCAAACGAAGCAACGAAAGTCAAACGGCGAAACAAAACAGCTTCATTTTACTAATCTGGATCTAGGTCATATTTTACAGTAGAAAAAACTTATTTAAGTAGGTTATTCGGAAAGAGGGTTTCGAGACGAAACTCTAGGCGCTTGAATCGCCTGATTCCGATAAACGAGCGAAAAGTTATACTAAAACGAAAATTGGATCAGGAATCGCGATCAGAAAAATCGCGAATTAAATCCGAGAAAAAGAAAAACGACGAACAGGTTAACGAACAGAAGTTTGTTAACTAAACTAATCGGATGAACGCGTTCGTTAAAAACGAACGAACGAACGATAGTTCGCTATTAAACCGAACCGGGAAAAAAAACCGAAACTAATAAAAAAACAAAACTAAAAAAAACCGAAAAAAAACCGAAGAAAAACCGCCCGGTTTTTAAAAAAACCGGCGGCATGGTTTTCTAGGCGGCGGTGAACCTAGTCCGGCGGGATCCGGCGACGGCGGCGGGTCCGGCGGGGTTGGGCGGCGGCGGCGGCGGCGGCGGCTGGCGGGTTCCGGCGGGGTCGGGCGGGCGGCGGCGGGGTCCGGCGGCGGGGTCGGCGGCGGGGTCGGGCGGACGGCGGCGGGATCCGAAGGCGTCGGGCGCGGCAGCGGCGGCGGCGGCTGGCGGCTGGCGCGGGGTCGGGGCGGCTGGGGCTAGGGTTTGGCCCCGGGTGGGCCGACTTATAAAGCCCCCGCGGGCCGGGTGTCCTAGGCGGACACGGCCCGTAGGTCGGTGCGCGTTTTTTTTAAATAATTCCGCGCAGAAGAAAAATAAAAAGAAATACTAAACGGACTCCAAAAATCCTGAAATAAAATTTCCCCGGCTTCTAAAATCAAGCCGGACTAGATGAACATTTATTTGGGGCCTAAATGAAATTTTGAAAAACGCGCATTTTTCCTAAATTCAAAGAAAAAGGCGAAAGACTCCAAAATAAAATCTTATTTGATTTTATTATTAAATCTTCATTATTTCTTTATTTTGGGAAAATCATTTTATTCCCTCTCTCATATTTTGATAGTAGAAATAATTGAAGATAAAATAATTAAAATCAAATGATCCTATTTTCAAAATTTGAGAAAACTCAAATATGAAAATAACGAAATCCCCAACTCTCTCCGTGGGTCCTTGAGTTGAGTAGAATTTCTAGGATCGAGAAAAAATGCAACAAAAAATATGATATGCAATGAGGCTCTATGTATAACATTCCAATTTGAAAATTTGGGATGTTACAATAATAAGGACCAGTAAATTGTCCTCCTGCCGTATCATCCAAAGTAAGTCAGTTCCGGACAACCCTTTCGTACATTTCAATCATTCCTTCTCGCTCGTATGGAGAATAATTTGAGGTGTCTTTTCCCAGCAGCAACGGGCGCGCTGTCCTTATCGTTCTTTCCCCGCGAGTCTCCCACGTCGTGTATTTTGACCCTTCCAAA
Source organism: Aegilops sharonensis (assembly GCA_904067115.1). NCBI lineage: Eukaryota > Viridiplantae > Streptophyta > Magnoliopsida > Poales > Poaceae > Aegilops > Aegilops sharonensis. Next base: position 56,247,396 of record LR880971.1, on the reverse strand, counting down.
GACCACGAGAAGAAGGACTACACCCACATAATGAATATTCTAGATGATGCTCTCCAAGGCTTCAGCATTAGAGGTGGCCACATGCAGATCAGGAAACAAAGGAACAAGAAGATGGGTTTCGCGCATAAAACTAACTTCTGCTGCATCCATGTCCCAAAACCAAGAAAGAAAGATGGATTCTACATCCTCCATCTAATGATTGAGTTCAGCACGGAACACCAAAAGCTTCGCATGACAAGCAGAAATGATGATCATATCCACAAGTGGGTAGAATCTCATGGAGAAGCGGATTATAAACTTAGAGATGACTTCTTTCGCATCCAAAGGGACATTGCGATGATCATCATGAAAGAAGTCGTCGATGAGAAGGAGATGTTCCACCACGGCCCTATATCGCGAGCTGACGTCCGAACTCGCATAGGCATGCAAGGTCATGACCTCACGCCATTAAAGAAGCTAGAGTTCATCCTCGATGATATGGAAGGATGGAACTTCTAGTGATTTATGATGCCGATGATGATGATATGTGTCGGTTGAACTTGTATACTTTCTGTAGCGATGAAACTTTGTGATGTCCATGGTCCCCACCGAACTTGCGTAACACTACTTTGTTAGTTTGGGTACGATGACCTGCGTACCTCTAGTTAATTAGTTTGCATACTATATGTTGCATCTAGTTGCTAACCCTTTCTTTTTCCTGTTGCTCTAGTATATTTTGTTGCATATGGTTGTACATCCTCTTGATGAAGATGCATCTCTAACAGGTACCTAGCTTCTTGATGGCGAGGGGGCAGTGCTATGTCATATACAAAGGGAAGGTTCTGGGGGTGTACAACGAGTGGCCGGAGTGTCAGGCGCAAGTGAATGGGGTCTCGGGCGCCATCCATAAAGGCTTCAAAAGCAGACATGGAGGAGAAGCTAATTACTTGAGGTTCATGCTAGCGCGAGAGAGGACTCGTAACCGCTGCCTCATGTACTGCATAGTTCCGCTCTCATTCATAGTGATAGCTCTTCTCGCGTATACCATTGTATAGATGGATGACGTTGTAGTTGCAAGTATTCGAGACTTGCATGTATCGCTATTTTCGAGACGATGACGCGATGCCACTTTGTGTTGGATGATGATTATGATGAGACTATTTGTATGTATGTGCTATGATCTCGCAGCCATTTGTATGTGTATCATGATGATATTTGTATCTGCTAAAGATTCTTGTATAAAACCTGTTCAAATAGAAAACAAATATGCAGAAAAAAGAATCAAAAACTACTAAAATTAGCAGTAGCGAGTGGAGAAAAGTTAGCAGCAGCGTGACAGTAGTAGTAGCGCGTCCAGGTTAATGGGCGCTAGAGCTATTAGCAGTAGCGAGCTTCCACGCGGCACGCTACTGCTATAATTGTATAGCAGTAGCGCGGGCGTGCACGCGCTGCTGCTATGGGTTAGCTGTAGCACCTTATTAGTAGCGTCGGACCCCGCGCTACTGATATACCTAGAACCCGCGCTGCTGCTAGGCTTTTCCCTAGTAGTGTATTAGTGTTAAATCACATGGCGATGTGAAGTAGATTATTGACTTTAGTGCAACTGGGAGACTGAAGGAAATATGCCCTAGAGGCAATAATAAAGTTGTTATTTTATATTTCCTTATTCATGATAAATGTTTATTATTCATGCTAGAATTGTATTACCGGAAACTTGATACATGTGTGAATACAAAGACAACACACCATGCCCCTAGTATGCCTCTACTAGACTAGCTCGTTGATGAAAGATGGTTAAGATTCCTAGCCATGGATATGAGTTGTCATTTGATGAACGAGATCACATCATTAGTGGAATGATGGACAAGACCCATCCGTTAGCTTAGCATAATGATCGTTCAGTTTTATTGCTACTGCTTTCTTCCTGTCAAATACATATTCCTCCGACTATGAGCTTATGCAACTCCCGGACACCGGAGGAATGCCTTGTGTGCTATCAAAGTCACAATGTAACCGGGTGATTATAAAGATGCTCTATAGGTATCTCCGAAGGTGTTTGTTGGGTTGGCATAGATCGAGATTAGGATTTGTCACTCCGAGTAACGGAGAGGTATCTCTGGGCCCTCTCGGTAATGCATATCATATGAAGCCTTGCAAGCAATGTGAATAATCAGTTAGTTGTGGGATGATGCACTATGAAACGAGTAAAGAGACTTGCTGATAACGAGATTGAACTAGGTATGAAGATACCGACGATCGAATCTCGGGCAAGTAACATACCAATGACAAAGGGTATAACGTATGTTGACATTGTGGTTCGACCGATAAAGGTCTTCTTAGAATATGTGGAAACCAATATGAGCATCCAGGTTCCGCTATTGGTTATTGACTGGAGAGGTGTCTCGGTCATGTCTACATAGTTCTCGAACCCGTACGGTCCGCACGCTTAATGTTCGATGACGATATGTATTATATGAGTTATGTGTTTTGGTGACCGAAGGTTGTTCGGTGTCCCGGATGAGATCACGGACATGATGAGGAGTCTCTAAATGGTCGAGACACTACTAGGAAAAGGGCTATAGATGGGATGGACAATAATGGCGCACCTGTCAGGTGGTGCGCCATTAGTATATACTAATGGCGCACCACGTTCCGGTGCGCCATTAGTGTGGAAGATACTAATGGCGCACCAAGCATAAGGTGCGCCATTAGTAACAATTTTTTTCCAAACATTCTAATGGCACACCATGGCACAGTGCGCCATTACTAGTGTAAACTAGTAATGGCGCACTGTGCCTCGGTGCGCCATTAGAATATATACTTTTTTATTATTTTTTTGCAAAACTTCTAATGGCGCACCAGAAGCAGGTGCGCCATTAGTAACCAGGGTTACTAATGGCATATTTGCATCTGGTGCGCCATTAGTAAGCTGGGACCAACAAGATATTTTGGACAGCCCACCTACCCACTCACTTTCCCCACTTCATTCTCTCCACCTCCTCCTCCAAGCTTGTCTTGACTGCCTCCTCCTCCTCACCTCATTTGCAGCATAGATTCATCCAAATTAAGTGGTTAAATTACCTTTTTTTGATAGGTAAGTAAGGGGGGAAGCTATCTTTATGTTGTTCTCCCTCTCCAACAACGTGCACATGCACTTTTCGTGGCCTAGCTAGATCTATGTATGTTCGTGGTGTTGCATATGTTTGTGGTGTTGCATATATGTTTGTGTTTGCGGGTA
>LR880971.1:56214186-56230090 GCA_904067115.1 Aegilops sharonensis | reverse complement strand
GTAAACCGCCATAGTTGTATAACTTGTATTGTAAGTTAGGGAGGCAGAGACCGAGCCGGACACTTGTATGAGCCGGTCTCGGGACTCCGTAAACCGGCCGGACGTCAACCTGTGTATATATAGGGACGACCCGGCGGCAGTCCAGGGACAAGAAACAACAACTCGAGACTCAGTCAAAGCGTATTCGCTCCCTGGTCATCGAAACCCAATCAATTCCATCACAACTAGACGTAGGCTTTTACCTTCATCGTAAGGGGCCAAACTAGTATAAAACTCTCGTGTCCTTTGTCCGGCTTAACACCTTTAAGCTAACCCGTCGCGATGGCTCCACGACTAAGTCCTTTCATGAGGACATCTGACGTGATATTTCCACGACAGAAGGGGGCGCCAACCCCTTTCCTTCTCCTTGTCCCGTTCCTTTCCCCTTTCCCCCTTCGGTAGAAGGAAAGGGGGGCCGAATATGACTAGGAGTCCTACTAGGACTCCCCCCATGGGGGCGCGCCATAGGCCGGCCTCCTCCCCTCTCCCTCCTTTATATACCTGGGCGGGGGGCACCTCTAGGAACATCAACAGTTGTTTCTTAGCCATGTGTGGTGCCCCCTCCACCGTTTACTCCTCCGGTCATATTGTCGTAGTGTTTAGGCGAAGTCCTGCGCGGATCACATCACCATCACCATCACCACGCCATCCAGTAGTGGCTGCACATCGCCGAGCTAGGGTATGTGCAGCACAAATTTGTGCTTTCGTCTCATTGTTCGAGTTCATCCGCGGTATTTTTCATATGATTTTACCGTATTTATCAGATCTTCACCGTTAGGTAAAATCCTTGGATGTGGTTCATAGTTTTTCATTGCTCCTTGTTCAGATCTAGGGTTTGTGTTTTTGTCTCGAACGGATGGAATGCTTATCATAATATCTAGTATTTTTCCTTCTAGGTACTAGGTCGTCCTGTCATTTCTCTCTCTACAAACATTACTCAAAGTCTAGGTCTACATCTTCGAAAAATAATTTATCTTCAAAATCTTTGCTGTGTGCATTTGTAACCCTACCCCATTTTCCCTCGCGGCTATTCTTATTCATAGGAAAATGCAGTCTGTTAAGATTCTGCCCAACCATTGGGTCACACTGACTGAGAAGAACACATGTTCTCATACGAGGTTGTCTTGAAGGCGTAATCAGCCGAACAATACTCCGAATACAAAATTTTAGTATTTCAAGCATAGTTTCGGCCCTTTAGATGAGATCGGATGGTGATGACCCAATCATGAAACTTTCTCATTTTGATGATATGACACTTTCTCGTATGGAGAACTTTTCTATTTGAGGCCATCTTAATCAATTTTTTGACTATGCCCAAATCTGGTGTCAACACATACGAGGCTTGGTTAGAACACTATTAGAACACTCAGCAGGTGTAGGATATTACCTCTAAGATAGAGGGCCCAAACCTAGTTGATACTTCTCATGTGAATCCTGTTCCTAGATTCTCCGCACCCACCTTGTTTCACAAAATCCCCAAATCATGAGTATGGCCGCGAAATACATGTGACCTTTCGACAAAAGAAATTGAATTATTTTATTACCAGATAATAGCACTCTACTCACTAGCCTATTTATAACAAGTTAACCTCCCCCTATCGTCATCTTCTTCCCCATCCGCACCATAGCACAACAAGCTTGCTGCCGCCGGTGCACCCCCAATCATCGGTGCTTCAAGCACCTCACCTAGTTGTTATTAGTAGAAAGTGCACCACATCGAGGGCAGCCGGAGCCGCTCGAAGCTCGCCGGTGTTTTTGCTGCGAGGAAGCTGAAGTCTACTATGAGCGATTGCAAGCACTTGCTGTAGGAACGACGACCAGGCCGGGCTACGAATGGCGATCACCAGGGCTGCAAGCGATGACCCATAGTGCTACAACAACACTGAGTGGTGGTGCTGGCAAGCCATATCGAATGGAGCGGGGGCGGGGGGGGGGGGGGGGGGGGGGCGGGGCGGGGGGGGGGGGGGGGGGGGGGCGGGGCGGGGGGGGGGGGGGGGGGGGGGCGGGGCGGGGGGGGGGGGGGGGGGGGGGCGGGGCGGGGGGGGGGGGGGGGGGGGGGCGGGGCGGGGGGGGGGGGGGGGGGGGGGCGGGGCGGGGGGGGGGGGGGGGGGGGGGGGGGGCGCGGGGGGCCGGCAACCATCGGTGTTGTGAACCGCAGTGGGCTTCCTACAACCATGGTGAGGCGATGCTGCAAGCAGTGGTGGGACGATGGTGCTGCTGCGAAGAGGGACCAGGGGTGCTGCGATGGGCGGTCGGCACTGCTACCAAGCAGGAGTCTTGGTGCGCCGGCAATGATGACGCTACGAGAGTGAGGGCGAGTGGCAACAAGACGTTGCAGAAATCTTTGGGGTGACACTGCATATGGAGAAACTAGGATCAAATTTTGAGCCTACTAGGCGGCGACAAGACTGACATTGCAGCAAAAGTTTAGCTATAAGATAAGAACCACAGAGGGGTACGAATACAGCTCCACATACAATTGTACAGTCGAATATGACAAAGCATGGTTTGGAAGGGGAATACAGCCATACGGTAGTTTACATTCATGTTCTCAAGCACAAGCAGAGTCTTTTTAAAACACAATTTGTGATACATAGCAGATTGGTGCCGCAAAGCGTTCACGATTGAGCACAACAGAAACAAAGCAGAGTCATTCAGCACAGGCTGCAGGTGGGCATGAAGCCGAGTCTCAGAAGAAGTCTGGGCCTTGCTGGAAGAACTCAAGGTCTGGGTGAGTGCTTTCACCTGAAGGACTTGAATGCCTCGAATGCCTGCATCAACAGAAAGCCAGGAGGCTGGCATCAGCTGTTCACCAGAGTTTCAGCCAGTGACCACCCTTAAACCCCAGGAGGATGCAACTAGGAATAAGCATAGTTGTTTCGATTATATGTTAGTGAACTGTGTTCAATGACTTCCATGACACAACGATATATAGAAATTTGTATTGTGCTAGATGTTGCATTGGATGTGAGTTAGCAATCAGCGCGAAAAAAACGAACTATAAGAACGGTTTGTTTCTTACTTGAGACAACTAACCTTTCTAAAGCGGTAGTGTCAGGTACAATAACAGGCCATCTTGAGCCTTACCGGTTGCGAAGCATAAAGTGGGTCTATAGAAAATGTTAAGAAAAGCTAACTTACCTCACAAAGCGAGATGGTTCAAATCCTGGAACATTGGGCGGGCCAATTGGATCGTAGCGACCACCGGGCGGAACACTCCTATTATGAAATATTTGATTCCGTTTATGACAGAACATATACTGCAATGGAATATTTAGTAAAGGAAAAATGAACATACCCAAGGTCACCAAAAGGAGTAGAAGGATTTGTAGGAAAGAAGCGTGGATCATTTGGACCTGTAGTAATCAAATAGGTTCCATGTTAGACAGTACAGAGGAGCACATGTAAAGAGATTCCACAGATACTCAGTTAACATATTACCAACGTGCATACTACCACCTGTCCCACCACTGCAAAAAATAAGACACATGGTTAATTATGTGCGGAAGAACAGATCTGTCGATGCTTTTACATGTATATTATGGTTGGAGACAGACCTGTGCGGGTAGAAGCCAACATCAGGAACAGGGAAGGTGTCATCATGACCAACCGGAACTACTGGAGGATAAATCAGCCTGTACCACAATACATAAACGGAAATATTAGCCCCGTTATCAATATCCTATAACCAATTCACTGGTAGCCTATTTATCCTACAAAGAGTGCTAGAGAGTGCAAATTTTGGTAAAACAGAAATTAAGTTGACATGAACCGGCCCCTTCACTAGTTTGTGCACTTGTAAAGAAAATTCTTAGGAAATTCAGAGTACTATAAAGTGTCAATTCGGGCACATGGGACCGAATTTCAAATAAATAAATAATCATATGCCTGATGTAGCAAAAGGACAGGACAGAGTATAAGTATAGAGCAAAAGGATGTTCTTAGATATATGCGTACCAAATTAGATGGCAATAGAATATGCGTAAGGACATGCATGCCCATGAAAAGTGAACAAGGCCAGTTGATATCAGGACCGAAGGTATGTTCCAAGCCATTCAGCTTGTCATTGAAGGCGGTGCAGGCATGAATGAAGTAGAAGAAAACTAGAAAATACTCACTAGTGGCTAAGCCTTAGAGATTTCTGATCAGATTGGACAGGACTCAATAAAATATAAACAAAGTACAAAAAGATGAATAAAGAAGTGCCACACAACAGAAGAATGGGAAATACAAATGGTTGTACCTTGTATTTGGGTTTTCCCACAGAAAATTCTCAGAACTGGAAGTAGAAGTGACAACAAAGTACAAAAAAGGTGAATAAATAAGTGCCACACAAAAGAAGAAAGGGAAATACAAATGGTTGTATTCGTACCCGGCAGGTTCAATCATCCATGTAAACGGGTTTTCCCACAGAACATATTCAGAACTGGAAGAAGTTCCAACAAAGTACAAAAAAGGTGAATAAAAGGAGTGCCACAAAAAAGAAGAAGGAGAAATTCAAATGGTGGTATGCTTACCCGGCTGGTTCAGTTATCCTTGTACTTGGGTTTTGGAACGTAACATTTCCAGAACTGCATGGAGAAGTGCCACGAGTTAGAGAATTATTAAAAAATGGGGTCGGCTACAACAGAAAAGCTTTGGAAGTTAAACTTTTGGCAAAGGAGGAAGATCATCAGAATATTACCATAAAATCCCAAATTCCCTAAATAACGATATTAATTCATTTGTACCAAGTAAAAGTGCAACATGGAAGTAATTAGAGAGGGCAATATACTAGATTGTTTGTTTGCGATGAGATAACCAGAAACTTAGTCTGATTTTTAGTGTCAAAGATGGAGATGAGACATGCCAAAAGTTTAAAACCCAGCATAGAAATACCTGTTTATTGACGAACTGCTCTCAACATTAGGATTCTGGGCGGCAGCAGCATCCTTACCATTCAATTCAGCCAATAAGCTTAACTTCAGGATATTAATGAAGTCCGTAAAATTCTTGTACAAATCTATATAATTCCTGGACTGTTCTTCAGAGAAGAAATCCTTCACACTGTATACAAGGAACCAGGGTCAAAAACTCGAAACTATAAACTGGAATATCCACACTATTCAACATAAGGCCAGTCAACAGAGCAAGTACCCAAAATATTTTACATAATGATAAACTAAACATGAAAAATTGTCCTCTTGGCTGAACTGGGTCTTGCTTAAGAAATAAATTAGAAATAGATTTAGTATTACTTCTTGCCCCTTGAAATAAATTAGAACTGGGTCTTGTGCAGAAAATCATACTCAATCGAACAAAATACATTTCTATACTAAGATATTTGTAGCAACCCAAGTCATCACATAGTAGAATAGAGCAAGCACACTAACAGGTTGGCAGAATTCATAAACAGGATATATAAGTCTAGCTCATCGTTACTAGTTACACCATTTATACTGTTCCGCTTATAGCGACATCGTTTTTATAATGCTTGTTAGTACAAGTGAAGGGACTTAACAAAAAGAATGTGCATACAACAAAGCACAAAAGACCATCGCAGTAGCTCAACCATTGAAGTAGTCTTTACATATATAAAATGTCTCCACACATAAAAAAGAAAATGAATGTGTAGCAAAGCTGCAGTGGTTATATACATCATATGTCCAAAGAAACAGGTCTTGAGTTCAAATAGCATGGCTGACAATTCATGTTATTATGTTACCAAATATTTTAGTCAGCAGAGGTGGCAACGATGGTGATAGAGTAAACCAACCATCAACATGCAAACTGAAATATGTATAGTTGCAAAGCAAATTTCTAATTTAGCCCCACTTGTTAGTATCCAAATAGTGGGAAGGTGAAAAGATCACCACTACCGACTGAAATATTTTTGGAATGAATACTACCACATAATGTACATGTCTTAGATCACAAAACGTATTTCCGTGTGAAGCAAGTAACAGGTGTTCTAGTAACAATAATAAGAAAAGCCCATGGAATCTAAGAATGATATAAAACAATAATAACAAGACTGGAACATACTTTATGTGGACATTGCAGGGTTTCTTGTCTTGTGCCTCAAGATCCCGCGCATTAATAGCAAGGAAGTCAGCAATCCGTAGACATTCCATTAAGATGCACTTCTTCTTGCCCTCCTCCTCCTTGGAGTACAAAAAGGCATAGCAGTTGTACATACTGTTCCAACCCTCAAATCCCACCTCCACCTCGTCTAGAATCAAGAAAAATAAAAACATTAAATATATATTTAAAGGGTGGCAATTACATTGCAATTCAGGACTCTGCAGAGTCACTTTCCTCTTTCATCTCACAACAAAATATAACTTAATTAATTCCCATCGAGTGAACCAAGTAGACAGAATTTAAACTCCCATTAGATACTTACAATTTACTATATTCCGGCTAGAATGACGGGTACATTAGTTCTACAATGCAAGCAGGAAAAGAAAGCCATGGGTTCCATTCGTTTAATGACCGGATGTTCCGTGCCTCACTACTGGTAACAACTATTTAGCGTAAGCTAAGTTTTAAAATTTAGATTTGAATTCCCCGCCTATTAAGATAAGTTTGACCATGAAAATAATTCCAATTTTATCTCTTCTAAAAAAGGGTAAGGTCTGCCTTACGTTGTCTTTTCGTCTAACTCCCCTCACCTCACTACGTAAGCTCTGTCCCCATACCACCTCAATTTTATTGAATTTTTTCCACCGGTTCCTTAAAAACCAATTAAACTGCCTCATTTCTTATTTTTACCAAATAAAATCATGTTTCATTGGTAAGTCAATAATGTTATGTGGGTCAGTCCATCAAACATGGTGTCTTATCCCTTAATTAGTGTCCTAGTTAATTAAGCAAATTTGTTAGCAAAGAGTCAAGTCAGTTTAGAGACCGTGTTAAAATTTTAACAGATGTACTGGATTGTTGGTCAAGTCTTTTCTATACTTTAGAAAAGGACCGAACCCTCTAAATAAAGCTGAGAAGAATATTGCCGTTTACTTTTATGTACTTCTTAGTAATTAAGGTGGGTTGTGTATGTAGTAGAACATCCCAATTTGGTATCAGGTCCATCTATGATGGCGGGCAAAGAAATCAAGATCGAGGCTTTGGAGCAGATGAAGCTCATCATGAAGCAATTGGAGGTCTTCACATGCCAATAAGGGAAGAAACAGATGCTCCTTGCGGGGCAAGTGCAGTGCTTGACGGCGCTCAAGCAATGGCAGTCGGCCTTGCCACCCACCAGATATAGAGGCCGTGGCTGCCGCCCCAGATAAAGCCTCTATGTCCCAGGCCCTCCTTCCCATCGACGATGCTCACTCGGTGGGGTAATTGCCACAGCCGCCACAACCCGACCTCTATCCGCTGGCTAGATTACCCTCTCCCCACCCCCTTGCTTTCCTCCCTACGTGCCTTCGCAACACATCCATGTACCAACTCTTGCCATCCACCACTAGACTCCATCTCCCTTTCACCATCTTGAGCCATCTCCTTCCTCACCGCAGTTGCCCCTTAACACCAATCAGGGCTAGCTACTTTGCACACCGACCTCATAGCTCAAATCCCACCCCAAACCCCTCCCCGATTTCGCACCCACCTACCCGAAGATTTACGAGAAGCAGCAGCTACAAATCAAAGCCACCTTCACGCCTCCACCTGCCAACCTATTTCATATGCCGTTATGGCTGTGCCTCCCCTCCAAACCCATCTACGGAACCACCCCGCCCATCACCTCCCTTCTGACCTTGCCTAACCATCACCAGTGGTGAAGGCAACTATTTGGTTATGTTTGACGCGGTCAATACCTAAACGCTGCTGCTTGCTGTACATATACATACATATTGCACTAGTCAATATTTACGTCTAAAGCTACCTTTTTTGGGCCTTGTCAATGCACGTACCCTAGTCTACTATAGTATTACGATATGGCCGAACTTGCGACTAAAACTACTCTTGTACTCATACTGAAAACATGATCATGCGTGACAGCAGCGGTAGGGCCCAGCATGAGGTGGCGACCAACAGCTGTCAATCGGCGAGGCGACGACCCGCTGCATGTGGGCCGTCGACCGGCGACAGCAACTCACTAAAATATCTAGTGAGATATTTTGAGTGCTATTACTTATTTTTAGATTGTAGTCGTATTTTTTGCACAAGTAGTATATATCTAGTATTCTAGTGATCTTGCTCTTACATAGTTGTGTTTATACATGTTTCTCCTTCACAAACTCTGCCACACCTAAAAATTACTCCTGCCACCGCCACTGACCATCACCTCGACTCAGGATCATGTTCTGTCATTGGCACGCTTCCACAAGCTCGACTTCCCAACATATGATGACTCAGTCGATCCCCTTGGTTGGCTCAATATGTTCAAGTAGTTTTTTCGTGGGTAGCGCACATAATGAGGCCGACAAGGTTTGGACTATAGCCTGCCACCTCACCAATGAGGTTCAGTTGTGCTACTTACAGATTGAGCTAGACTTTGGCATGCCAACATGGGAGCAGTTCAAGGGGGCCTACCACGCTTAGTTGGGACATCACTTCGTGCAAATCCCTTGACCAAGTTGGTGCATCTGCCGTTATTGCAGACTACACCAGCAGGTTGCTAGTGGTCAAGTGCCAAACAATGATCCATTAACATCACCCCAACGACAGTTTTGGTACATGGTCTTCGTATTGACATTGAGCTTCAACGGCCATCCGACCTCCACACTGCCATATTCTTTAACAAGGCCTATGAGCAGCAGCATTTCCCTCCAACAACATGACCACACCAGCCTTTTGGGGATACGGGGCCATGTACCCCTCCGATATTCCTGCGGTCAATGCAGTTACATTACCTTTTTCTCCAACACCACTGCTAGCAACCCCGCAAAAAAAAACACACCACTACTAGCACATGTTCTTCCATTGAACACTACAGAACCAAGCCCACCACAACAGGTTCGGCGCCTGACTCCAGCTGAGTTTGCAGAATGTCTTAGTCAAGGCCTTTGCCTCAACTGCGACAGATCTATGTTCGGGATCACCAGTGGATGCGACTCTTCTTCATCGATGTTGATGACTACGACAAAGATAGCTCCACAACTGATAGCACCCAAGGCCCCTAGGAGGTAATTGACAACCTACAACTTGCAGATATGCTGTTTTTCGAGGAAGGGAGATATGTTATGTGGGCTAACTCGTCATATGTGGAGTTTTGTCCCTTAATTAGAGTGCTAGTTGATTAAGGAACTTTATTAGGAAAGGGTCTAGTTAATTTAGATATCGTAGAGTTTGAATAGATTTATCGGCTTCTTGGTCATGTATTTGAATAGATCTATCGGCTTCTTGGTCATGTCTTGTCAACGATATAAGGGGGCTGAGTGGCTGACCAGCTAAGGACGGATCCATCTTTTAAAAAGCCATCTAAAAATAACGTACGTGACCCACCCGCTATGCGATCGATCAGATCTAAAAATTCTTTATTTTTCCTAAGAAAACATACGTGAGCCACCAGTTGTAGGATCAATCATTCCCTAATAAAAAGAGTTATAGGATCGTTAACATCTTAAAAAAGGCTATATGATAAAAGTGCTTAGGATTGCTCTTTGGCAAAATAATCACGACTATAGGATTCATGTTAGCTATCCCAATTTGTATCCATTTTGCTCAGAAATGAATATTGGCCTAAGTTCATCCTTTCAAAATTCCGACAACATAAGCAACAGAGTTGACCTAATGGTTTAGAAAAAAATTGACATTGTATCATGTAATTCATGTCCATATGTGCAACCATCACAGAGTGGTTTCCATTTCTAGACCCATGCAAGATGCACCCCCGCTAAACCCATGACCGAATACATAGCAAAAAAAAAACCAAAAACATTGTAACTTCGATCATGACGAAATGTTTTAGGCGCATGCAGAATTACGTGGCCAAATGACATCCGAGGAGCTATGTATAAAAAAACAAAGTTTGTGCTCAAACGTATGTGCACTGTTTCATCAGATTTCGTATTTCATTTGTACGGCGATCATTTGGTGTTATTTGCCACCACTCTTTGCAAGCACCAAAAACATGTATTCATAATCAATGCCACGAAGTTTCATTTTTATTTTTTATTTTTCTTATATTTGTCTTGATTTTACTGTACATCATAGGGGTGCACGAACTTGAGTGTAGCCACTACTTGTCTTGGTCGATACTGCATACATACTGTTTTTGATAAGTGAACCATTCGAGATTTATTCGGCTAAACTTATATTTTTGTAGAATTGCCATGTGGACCTTAATTTATGGTGGAGTTAACTCATGTTTATGAGCTTTTCTTTTTTGTTTTATTGAATTATAATGAACTATTCATAGGAGAGTTATGAAGTTATTTATTTTATACCTTTCTTATTATCAAATTTATGTTTGTTTTATTACTCGTGAATAAAATATTCAAATACATAGGAGAGTCCCACTATTTTTGTAGGATTTCTCAAATTAAAAGACAAGGTCGGATATAATTGGCAAATATTAAAAATATACCCATCGACAACTAACAGTTTAGTATGCCAATCTTACACAACATTAGCAATTATACATATTCCTATATATTTCAAAATAAGAGAAACCTAAAATGAACCAACATGGTAAAAATCCTAGAAAATGATACAAACCAAAAATGCACAATATGACTGATTATGAGTATTATAGTGTGCATAACTAGAAGATGCCTGATTCCTTCATAACATATATATTTATCAATGAGGAAACCAAACATAGCTATGACTAAAATATATTTGCCAAAGGATCATATTTGTGAATGTGATAACATTGAATTCCAATTTTCTTTTGACAAATCATGTAATGCATTCTCATGATAAAGCTTTAAAATTCTAGCCCGCACAACGGGCGGGCCGCTCTGCTAGTTATATAATAAAGTTACCATGCCTTTGTTAATTTCACAAGAATCCGAAGAACACGAATTTATAATGATGTTAATTTGCAATAGTTCGAGAGAGTGAATATGCATACAATACACAAAAGGCAATTTGTAAGAGCTTTAAACTCTTTTTCAATAGAAAGGTTGCGTTCCTACCTGTTGCTAGGAAAAAAGTCCTTGCCAAAAATCAAATGAAAATAAATGTGTAACAGAAGTGCTGCAAAAATTCCTACAAAGATATTTCAATCCAATCAAAGAAGACTTCAACATTGAAATGTACCTTGGTATATAAACTTAAAACCAATCGCTTCATCATTGTTTCAATTAATAATTTCTAACGCTCTGTAGTTCAATTGAAATGTACATTGAATGATGGATTTGTAAATACAATGGCAAGCATGTGCAAGCATCAGGAAATGTATTTTTTTGAAGGTTTATGTTTTAATTGATGCACAGTCTGTAGTTCAAATTGAGTTGTTCAGTTACATGCATGTGTTAGGATTATTTTGTATAACCAAGTTCGTTTAAGGTTCAAAGTACTTGATATTAGCTTTTGGTAAGTTATGCGGGCCAAGCACTACAACATACTGATCTACTATGTTGAAAAAATTCTGCCATGTTTAGCGAGCACAGAGCAAGGCAGCAAGAAAACCGTCGGATAATTAAAGAGGCTCCCACATGATGAGGTGACTAGAATTTGATGGCTGTTTCTTGATGTTGGCAAGGCTCGTGATGCCATTTGTTTTTATTTCTTCAGTTGATAAGTAATGTGCGGCGTGAACTAATCCAATGGACTTTGGCCATACGATTCAGTGGCTATTGCGATTTATGTAGGGTAGATACAAACAAAGGTTGTAAATTCAATTGTGCATATTGAGATCATAGCTTTAAATAGCAGGCTATGTGATTCTATATTTGGCGCTAAATTGATGTTATAGCGCGCTAATAATGCCGAATTGTATGCGATGCATTTTGGCGCGAGGCCCCTGCAAACGCTATGGCACCGAGATAACGCGCTATTTAATACTATGATTGACATGCTATATCTTTAGGCGGGAAAACAGAAGGTAAGGTGGTAAATTCAAAACCGGTGAATTAACTATAGTAATAGAGATGTTAGTATATATAGAACATAACATTGCAACAATCAAGTAGTAGTACTTATGTAGTTCCATAGTGATCCAAGTCTGAAGCCAGAGGTTAAATACATAACTTACGAAATTTAGCAAAGTAACATACAGTACACTATTAAGTTCAGTCACACAGGCAAATTTGAATTTCCAATTCCGAAATAGGAATTTCACTCTCCACTGCAAGGATTGAACTGCTAATTTTAGATCAGACCATATAAACATAAACTCCAGCTCGAAAAGGATTCAGAATTCTAAAATTGCATACTATATTACTCCCTTGGTCCTAAAATAGTTGTCTTTGATTACAACTTATTCTTTCTTTTTTTTTGGATGGAGTACTAGCTACCAGAGAAGATCAAACCATAGATGATAAATCTAGGGAAGGGGAACTGTTTGACTCAGGGACACATTTCCCAAATCAACCACGCCTGAAATAGAAGAAGCTGCTACTGACATTCCACCATTTACACCTAAATATAGCCGACCATCGATCTACATCTATCCACTCGGGAACTCAACCCGAGAGACATCATCAGATATGCAACAGGAGCCCTAAACATCATCAGACATCATCAGATCATCAAATCCTAACTACTAGCAGACTACAGTACGCTCACACTAAAAAACACATATACACGTACATAATATAACCCCTAGTCCTAAAGGCGTAAGGCGGAACGCACCTGCGGGCAGGCGATCCAGGAGCGCGGCAGGACCGGCGGCGCAGAGGGAGTATCCGTCGGCGAGGAACGCGGCGTTTGCAGCGAACGCGATGCCGTCGTGGGCGGAAATGAAGACGGGGCGCGCGGCCCTCACGACCGCCATCACGGCCTCGGCGGTCACCATCCTGACGCTGTGGGCGCGGTCGGCGGTCACTGCGCTCGGTCGTGGAGGCGGTGGTCTCGCGGCGTTCTGGAGATTGAATAATTGCGCCCTCAACGTCAGGCTACATGGGCAGCAACAGGCAGCGTCCAAATTAGAAAATCCATATTACCAGGCGTGGATCTGGAGGTGAGCACGGAGGGAGCGAGGGCGGGTCGGGCGTGCGGGCGCGGCGAGCAGCGGAGGCAGTGATGCCGGGTCAGACGACGGGGAAGGGCCGGAGACTGCGGCGGTGATGGGAGGGAGTCCTGGGGATACGCGGCGGAGCAACGGCGCGGCGTGGGACGGTGCGGCGGTGGAGTGGCGGCGCCCTAGAAAAGGAAGGGGACGAGGGAGCAGAGGAGAGGCTGGGTCGGGGGGAATGAAAAAGGCTAACAAGTACTAGTAACTGAGATCTGTCCCATCTGAGTATGGCTTGCCCGAGCGCAGATTAGTGACTTCTCGAAAGGAAGTCGTCGCTGCAGTTTCAGTCAAAGCGAAGTCTTCAGTTTGAGTTCACAGTGCGTCCATCGTCACCTTGAATGCTTGCACGTTCGTTCCTATGGCACTAAGTTTTTTTTTTAGTTTCTTTTGCGAGAAGGCCTAATCCAGATATATTAAGTAACACGTGTCTTCACAAACTCACCCGTACAGAAAATAAAATTATATTTGATTTCTTGGGGGACCGTGAGCATAGCTCGATGCACCAGCGGGGCACCAGCGGGGCACCGTGAGCATAGCTCGATGCCGCCTCGACTGAGCAAACATTTTTGTACTCAGGAGCTTATAGAAGTAGCGGCNCATCTGAGTATGGCTTGCCCGAGCGCAGATTAGTGACTTCTCGAAAGGAAGTCGTCGCTGCAGTTTCAGTCAAAGCGAAGTCTTCAGTTTGAGTTCACAGTGCGTCCATCGTCACCTTGAATGCTTGCACGTTCGTTCCTATGGCACTAAGTTTTTTTTTTAGTTTCTTTTGCGAGAAGGCCTAATCCAGATATATTAAGTAACACGTGTCTTCACAAACTCACCCGTACAGAAAATAAAATTATATTTGATTTCTTGGGGGACCGTGAGCATAGCTCGATGCACCAGCGGGGCACCAGCGGGGCACCGTGAGCATAGCTCGATGCCGCCTCGACTGAGCAAACATTTTTGTACTCAGGAGCTTATAGAAGTAGCGGCTGGAAAGTCGTCGATGTAGACTAGATTTGCCGGCGGCCACGATTTGTGAAGCAAATCGCCAGCCCACAGAAGAAAACACCAAGAAGACACTAATAGAAAAATCGCCGAGTTCTTTTTTTTTTGTTTGCCGAATACCAGAACACGGGATCACAACAAAAGGTGTGTTCTTCGAGTTTGCCTCTCGATGAACAACAGGACACGACACATGGGAGGCACTATCGAGCCCCATGCAAAATGCACTCGGCAGACATGAAAGAACTCGGCTTATGTGTAGTGTGCCGAGAACCTATTCAAATGCACCCGGCAAATACGAGCCATGTGGCATGGCTGTCTACAGCTGACGGCCTGTGACGGTGGGAACCCTTTGCTGAGAACCTACTCAAAGCTACCCAGCTTATGCCCAATACGCCGAGAAACTAGTCAGAGGCACCTGACAAATAGGACCCACGTGGCATGGCCGTCTGTAGCTGACCCATGACGGTGGGCGCCCAGTGCCGAGATCCTGATGAATGGTAGTCGGTGAACTATGCGGTACTTAAATCACCAAACCCTAGGCGTCGCTCCGAAACAATTCTATCGATCAGGGCAGGCGGTGGCTCGTACCCTTTAACGAAGGTTGTGTGGAAACGGGACCTTCTCCCACAATGGATCTAGCTTTGTAGCGGGGATGCATAAGGTTTGTGAAGGGGGGTTTGGGGCCCGTTCCTCCGATGGTCTCAAAACTTTCTCTGCGCTCATACGAGTCCATTGAAAGACACGTGCCAGGACCTAGCCTTTTCCGGGGGCCGCCTGTCAGATTTCGTGCATTTCCTGCATTTCCTAGGGCTTATGCTGGAAAATTAAGAACGAAGCAGCGGCACATGAAATCATGGAGTCTTCGGTCCATGCCTAGGCCCTACACACACAATCGAGAGGGTGGGCTTAGCGAGCGGGGGGGGGGGGGGGGGGGGGGGGGCGGGGGCCACGGGAAGGTCGTCGACATGCAGTTTGCTGCCGTTTAAATCCCCGGAAATTCACGGGAGCCCGGAAATTGACGGGACCTGGCGCGACATCTTCACACGTCCCGTGGAGGCTGTGGTAAAAATCAGATACCGTTTCGAATATGCCTTCACGGAGGTTGTGTGGAAACGGGACCTTCTCCCATAAGAGATCTAGCTTTGTAGCGGGGATGCATTCGGTTTATGAAAGGGGTGTGGGCATGTTCCTCTATTGGCCTCCAAACATTTTCTGCATTCATACGAGCCCGCTGAAAGACATGTGGCAGGTCCAGGGTTTTTTCGGGACTGCTAGCTACTTTCCGTGCATTTCCCGCATTTCCAGGGGTTTATGCCGAAATTCAAGAACGGGGCGGCGGCCACATAAAATCTTAGACGGGAAGGGCTGGAAGTACCTGCCAGTTGTCTCCGGTCTATTTCCAGGCCTTGCACACACAACTGAGAGGGTGGGTGGGAGTGGGGGGAGCGGTGGCCGGCATCTTGTGGTTTGCTGCCGTTTAAATCCCCGAAAGTTCATGAGAGCTATGCTACTTATGAGCTCCGTTGGGATTTCCCCGAAGAGGAGGGGATGATGCAGTACAGTAGAGATAAGTATTTCCCTCAGTTATAAAACCAAGGTTATCAATCAACCAAGCAACACTATGTAAACAACACCTGCACACAAACAACAAATATTTGCAACGCAACGCGTAGAGGGGTTGTCAATCTCTCTACGGTCAAGAGAAAGATTAAATTGCATAGCTTTTGATAAATAGATCTAACAAAAATACAAAAATAAATAAATAAA
>LR880971.1:56177005-56187938 GCA_904067115.1 Aegilops sharonensis | reverse complement strand
CGTTGCTTGAGCCTTCGCCAACGTTGCGCCTTCCTTTGCTACTTGGGGACTCCCAATCTGCGCGTGAGTACATGAGTTGGTCACCACCTCCTCCTTTGCCTTTCCGACAACCACGAGCATTCTCTTCCCATGTCCGCAAGCGTCCGATCGCCTCTGTTATGGTCATGTCGTCGATGTCGTAAAGCTGCTCGAGCGTGCCAATGATGTACGTGAATTTATCAGTCACCGAACTGAAAAACTTCTCCACAATCTCGGTCTCCTCGAGCTTTGCACCAAGCGCGCGGATCTCTCCCACCAATGTAGTCAGACGCATGGCATAGTCGTTCACCGATTCAGTTTCCTCCATCTGCAACTTGTGAAATTGGCGCTTCAGCACTTGTGCCCGAGCCTTGGTGACGCGATCTTCTCCAATCCTCATCTCTTTGAGTGCGTTCCACGCCTCTCTTGCTGTCTCGAACTCCGCCAATGTCATCAGCACGGAATCCGGCACAGACTGGGCTATGGCGGCTATGGCACCTTCGTCGCACTCCTCGTCGACGTCGTCGTCCGTGATGGCCTCCCACACTCGAAGGGTTCGGAGAATGATCTTCATCTTCACCGCCCACACGCCGTAGTTGGCGTCGGTGAGCATCGGGTACTGGATGGGGATGTTGCGATGCGCCTGTACGTTGGCGCCGCCCGTTCCGCCACCACTGGTTGCTGACTTGCCGCCCTTCTTCACATTGCCGCCGATCTTGTTCGCCTTGGAACCGCCATTGCCGGACTTGACCGACTCAGCGTCGCTGTCCGTCATCGTAGATCGTAGATCGTCGAGGCTCTAGATACCAATTGTTGGATTTAGAAGCTAAACCAAATCACCAATAGCAACCTGTACGTGTAAGCTAGCTAGCAAGCTAGCAGCTTAATGGATTCGTCCTGAAACAAGTGCACGTACGTCTCGCCTGGTAAAGCTAGCTAGCGATCACTCGACGGGAACTTGCGATTGAACCTGGATAGAGGCAAACTGATTTGGATGGCTAAAGGCCCGTATCGAGCCTTTGTATTGCTTTGATTTCTGATCGATGATTTACAGCGTGGGTTACGTAGGTATTTAAAGAAGCTAACCTGCCCCTATACAAAACCTACTCGGTGACTATTTCCTGTCCAAGTCGGACTAGGACATCGTGGTTAATTCCAATATACAAATGGTTGTATTCATACCTGGTTTGTTCAGTAGTCCTTGTAGTCGGCTTTCCCCACATAACATTTCCATAACTGCAAGGAGAAATGCAACGTGTTAAGAGAATTACTAGCAAATGGAGTCGGCTACAACAGAAAACCTTTGGAAGTTAAATTTTATGCGAAGGAGGAAAATCATCAGAATATAACCAGAAAAGCCCAAATTCCCAATATAATGATATTAATTCATTGATAGCAAGTAAAAATGCAACATGAAGTAATTCCATAGGGCAATATACTAGATTTTTGTTTGCGATGAGATACACAGAAACTTTGTCTGATTTTAGTGTTAGAGATGGAGATGTGACATGCCACAAGTTTAAAACCCAGCATAGACATACCTGTTTATCGACGAACTGCTCTCAACATTAGGATTCTGGGCGGCAGCAGCGTCCTTACCATTCAATTCAGCCAATAAGCTTAAGTTCAGGATACTAATGAAGTCCGTAAAATTCTTGTACAAATCTTTATAATTCCTGGTCTGTACTTCTGAGAAGAAATCCTTCACACTATATTCAAGGAACCAGGGTCAAAAACTCAAAACTTTGAACTGGAAGATCCACGTGTGGATATAACTATTCAACAGAAGGCCAGCCAGCAGAGAAAGTACCCAAAATATTTTACATAATAATGATAAACTAAACACGGCAGAATTTTCCTGTTGGCTTCACCGAGTCTTGCTTAACAAAGAAACTAGAAATGGATTCAGTACTACTTACTTCACATTGTATCACACCTGGAGAATATAAGTCCATAACTTGGCCAGAAAATCGTACTCAATTGAACAAAATAAATTTTTATACTACAGAATTTGTACCAACCCAAGTCATCACATACTAGAATAGAGTAAGCACACCAACATGTTAGCAGAATTCATAAACAGGCTATATAAATCCATCTCATTGTTACTTGTCTCTATAATGCTGGTTAATACAAGTGAAGCTACCTAACAAAAAGAATGTGTTTGGTACCAACTCACTGACTAGCAATGCTCATGTGAATACAACAAGCAAAAAAAAACATCATAGTAGTTCAACCACTGAAGTAGTGTTACATATATAAAGTGTCTCCACACGTAAAAGAGAACATGGAATGTGTAGCAAGCTGCAGTATGGTTATAAATCATATGTCCAAAGAAACAGGTCTTGAGTTCAAATGGCATGGCTTATAATTCATGTTATTATGTTACCAAATAGTTTAGTCAGCCCAGGTGACAAGGATGGTGATAGAGAAAGCCGACCATCACCATAAACTGAAATACGTATCGTAGCAAAGCAAATTTCCAATTTATCTCCACTTGTTAGTAACCAAATAATGGGAATGTGAACATATTATCACTACCGTCTGAAATGTTTATAGGAGTGAAGATTACCACATAACGTAAGTTCATGTCTTAAATCACAAACCATATTTCCTGTGTGAAGCAAGTAACATGTGTTCTAGTAAGTTATACATTGCTCTGACATAGTTTAATGCTGCTACTATCCATCGTGATTTTAGAAAGTTATAACAATAAGCAAAGCACATAAATCTAATCAATAATAATCTAAAACAATAATAACAAGACTGGAACATACTTTATCTGGACATGGAAGGGTTCCTCATGTTGTGCCTCAAGATCCATCGCATTAATAGCAAGGAAGTCAGCAATCACTACACATTTCATGAAAATGCACTTCTTCTTGCCCTCCTCCTCATCCTTGGAGTACAAAAAGGCATAGCAGTTGTCCATACTGTTCCAACCCTCAATTCCAACCTCCTCGTCTAGAATTAAGCAAAATAAAAACATTACTTATATGATTAAAGGCTCGCAATTACAATAAAATTCAGGACTCACTTTCCTCTTTCATCTCACAACATAACGTAACTTAATTCCCATCGACTGAACCAACTACACACGCTTTAAACTCACGTTAGAAATTTACACTTGGTATATTCCGGCTAGAATGACAGGTAAATTAGTTCCACAATGCAACCAGGAAAAAGAATTTATGGGTTCCATTCGTTTAATGACCGGATATTCCAGCTCTCAGAATTATTTAACATAATGCTAAGTTTCTAAATTTAGGTGCCTATTTCCCACCTATTAAGATCAGTTTTGACTTCAAAATAATTGTAATTTTATCCCTCGTTGAAAATTATTTAACGTAATGCTAAGTTTCTAAATTTGGATGTCTATTTCCCACCTGTTAAGATCAGTTTGACTTGAAAATGATTCTAGTTTTAATGACCGGCTAATTTTAGATCAGAACATATAAACATAAACTCCAGCTCAAGGAGCAATATTCTCTGATTCAGAAATCCAAAATACTAGCATATTATATTACTACCAGAGAAGATCAAACCATAGACCATAAATCTAGGGAAGGGACTGATTGACTGAATTTAAGTTGACAATTTAGCCGTTAACTGTTTGACTTAGGGACAAATTTCCCAAGTCAACCACTCCAAAAATAGAAGAAGCAGCTACTGGTTCAGGACCTTGCACCATTAACACCTAAATATAGCCGAACCATCAATCTACATCTATCCACTCGGGAAATCAACCCGAAAATCATCATCAGAGATGTCTTTGTTAATTTCACAAGAATCTAAAGAACATGAATTAGCAATGATGTGACTTCTGCAACACATTTCGAGAGAGTGAATGCACATACAATACACAAAAGGCAATTTTTAAGAGGTTTAAACTCTTGTTCAATAGAAAGGTGGCGCTCCTGCCAGTTCGTCGGAAAAAAAATATCCTTGGCCAAAATCAGATGAAAATAAATGTGTAACAGAAGTCGTGCAAAATTTCCTTCGAGAATATTTCAATCCAATCTAAGAAGACTTCAACATTAAAATGTAACCTTGGTACTATACACTTAAAACCAATCACTTCATCACTGGTTCAATTAATAATTTCTAACAGAAGGAAGTGGTTGAATTTGTGAATACGATGACAATCGTGTGCAAGCATCAGGAAATGTTTGTTGAAGGTTTATGTTATAATTGATGCACAATCTGTAGTTCAAATTGAGTTTCAGTTACATGCATGTGTTAGGACTATTTTTTGTAACCAAGTTCGTTTAAGGTTCAAAGTACTACTCCCTCCGTTCGGAATTACTTGTCTCGGAAATGGATCTATCTAGAATTAAAATACATCTAGATACATCCATTTCCGCGACAAGTAATTCCGAACAGAGGGAGTAGATATTAGCTTTTGGTATGTTATGCAGGCCAAGTACTACAACATACTCATCTACTCAATTGAAAAAATTCTACCATGTTTAGCGAGCACAGAGCAAGGCAGACGGTAAACAGTCAAATAATTAAAGAGAGTCCCGCATTATGAGGTGACTGGAATTTGCTGGATGTTTTTGATGATGGCATGGCTCGTGATGTCATTATTATTTTTATTTCTTTACTTGAAAAGTAAAGTGCGGCATGAATATCAGGAAGGCTGAGTGAATCCAGCTGACTTAGGCCGTCCGATTCGGCAGCTATGCGATTTATGTAGGGTAGAGATAAACAAAGGTTGTAAATTCAATGGTGGATATTCTCATCATAGCTTTAAATAGCATGCTATGTGATTATATGTTTGACGCTTGTAGTGTGCTATGCGATGCATTTAGCGCGAGGCCCCTGCAAACGCAATAGCACCGAGATAACGCGCTATTTAACACTATGATTGACATGGTATATCTTTAGGCGGGAAACGAGAAGGTGGGGTGGTAAATCCAAACTCGAAACTGGTGTATTAATTATGGTAATAGAGATCGATGTTAGTATACATAGAACATGACACTGCAATGATCAAGGAGTACTTATGTAGTTCCCTAGCATACAAAGAATTGAATAATAATACAGTGATCGAAGTCTGAATCCAGAGGTTCAATACATAACTAACGAAATTTAGCGTAGTAACATACAACGCACTACTAAGTTCAGTCACAGAGGCAAATTTAAATTACGAATTCCGAAATAGGAATTTCACTCCACTGCATGGATTGAACTGCTAATTGCAGATTAGAACATATAAAACTAAACTCCAGCTCAAAAATCGATACTCTGATTCAGAATTCCAAAATGGCATACAATATTACTCCCTCCGTCCAAAATAAGTGTCTTTGATTTAGTACAACTTTTTTTTTGGATGGAGGTAGTACTAGCTACCAGAGAAGATCAAACCATAGATGATAAATCTAGGGAAGGGACTGATTCACTGAATTAAGTTGACAATTAAGCCTTTAAACTGTTTGACTTAGGGACACATTTCCCAAATCAACCACGCCTGAAATAGAAGAAGCTCCTACTGACCTTGCACCATTTACACCTAAATATAGCCGAATCATTCATCTACATCGATCCACTCGGGAATTCAACCCGGGAATCATCATCAGATATGCAACAAGGAGCCCTAAACATGGGTCAGTCAAATCCTAACTAGCAGGTTACTGTACGCTCACACTAGAAAACACATATATACGTACATAACATAACCCCTAGGGCTAAGGGCATAAGGCCGAACGCACCTGCGGTCGGGGGGTCGAAGAGCGCGGAACGACCGACGGCGCAGAGGGAGTATCCGTCGGCGAGGAACGCGGCGTTTGCAGCGAACGCGAGGCCATCGTGGGCACCGCGGAAGAAGGGGCGCGCGACCCTCACGACCGCCATCGCGGCCTCGGCGGTCACCATCGTGGAGGCGGTGGTCTCGCGGCGTTTCGGTGGTTCTGGTGAAGTGCCTGTTTATTGACGAACTGCTGTCACTGTTAGGCTTCTTGGGCAGCAACAGGCAGCGTCCTTACCATCCGGATAAGAAATTCCATATTACCAGGCGTGGATCCGGCTGCGAGCAACGGAGGGAGCGAGGGCGGGTCGGGCGTCCGGGCGCGGCGAGCAGCGGAGGCAGTGACGCCGGTTCGGACGTCGGGGAAAGGCGGGAGACTGCAGCGGTGATGGGAGGGAGTCCTGGCCTGGGGGAACGGGGCGGGGCACCGGCGCGCGTGGGACGGTGCGGCTGTGTGGTGACGGCGCCCTAGGAAAGAAAGGGGACGAGAGGCTGGGTCGGGGGGTGGGGTGCGAACTAGTAACTGAGATCTGAAACCCACTTCAACTCGAGCAAGCAACAAAAAAACCCGTGTGTGACGGTTTCGTCTTGTCTTTGGCGATCTCCCCAGCGATTTCTTCTTCGCGGGCGAGTAACCCATTGACATTGTGCAACTGTTCGTTGACGGAGATGGAGTGAGTCGAGGGACTGCTGCAGGGGTTGAGGCTGTCGTTGAAGGAGAAGAAAGGAATCAAAATCGGCTGGTCTGGATCTGGATCTGCCAAGGCGGGAATTGTAGAACCACAGGAGCTGGCTAAACTCTTCTAGGAGAAGCCGGTTTTCGTTGAAGCGATGGCAGAAACGCTAGGGCGTATCTGCTGCCCGATCAGAGTGTTAGAGTTAACCTTGTTTTTTTTTTTTTAACAGCCAAGTCTGCAGAATCTTTGGATACACGCGCATAGGACCAAGCCTCAACTAATTGCTTCCTATTCTTTCTCCACGCAGAACTACCACGCGTCTCGGCTGCTCCGGCTCCATAGCTAGCTAACTAATCCATCCATGCATACAGGCTACTAATGCAACGGCACATCCACTAGTGCCACACACGGTGTCATGCGGCGCTCACAATTTGGCATGACTAACTGGCCGTGCACACTCTAATTAACTAAAACATGATGAAAACCAAAAGAAAACAAGGTTAACTCTAACTTTCACTTCCTTAACATTGTTGTCGTTTATTCAAACACCTCCATGGTGACCTTCAAAGCAGCGCCGGCTCGTCGTCGGTTTCGTTGGTGCAACACGTAGACGGCCGCCAATGCCATCTTCTCACGCCAATTGTCACCGCCGTCGCTGACCACAATGAGGACACCTCCCATGCCTTCACCGTGAGCCAGGTTTTGGATTCCGAATGGGCAAATTTTCTCGTGGGCGGGCGAAATTCTCGGTAACCACGGTTACCGAGAAATTCCGAACAAATTTCGGACGAAATTTGTAATTGAAATCTGAATTCAAATTCTTTTAAATTAGATATACAAATATCATGAACTATTGTTATTCAGAAGATAGGTAGTAGCTCAGAGGTCAACTACGTTTGCGCTATGCGGTGTTTGAGGTCGCTAGTTTGATTCTTTTGGTCCTCGTTTTTTCACGTTTTCTACTTACCCATTTCTGGAAAATAAAAAAAAGTGCGGAACGAGGATTCGAACCAGCTACGTATGGACAAGGAAAACAGATAACTACTGCTTCGCCACACTAAGGAGCCTGGTTCAAATAATTCAATTTTTTTTGCTCGAGATCGGTATTTCACGTGGGCCAGCGAGAAACGCGGATACCGCCCGGTATCCGAATTTCTCGGGCGGTACCCAAAACCATGACCGTGAGTGTGCCACCGCACTAGTAGAAAAAGGGCCTATTGTCCCGGTTCATAAGGGCCTTTAGTTCCTGATAACCCACAAGTATAGGGGATCGCAACAGTTTTCGATAAGTAAGAGTGTCGAACCCAACGAGGAGCTAAAGGTAGAACAAATATTCCCTCAAGTTCTATCGACCACCGGTACAACTCTACGCACGCTTAACGTTTACTTTACCTAGAACAAGTATGAAACTAGAAGTACTTTGTAGGTGTTTTTGGAGAAGCTTGCAAGAAAGTAAAGAGCACGTAAATAAAGACTAGGGGCTGCTAAGGTAAAGACACAACCAAAGTAAATATAGCGAGTGTGGAAAAGTGATGATAGGTGTGGCAGAATTGTCCCTTAAGCAATTGACTACTTTACTAGACCGGTAGCAAGTATTATGTGGGAGGGGCCACTGCTAGCATGTCATCCCTGACTTGGAATTCTATGCACTTACAATTGGAACTATTAGCAAGTATCCGCAGCTACTAACGTTCATTAAGGTAAAACCCAACCATAGCATTAAGATATATTGGTCCCCCTTCAATCCCGTATGCATCAATTTCTATGCTAGGCTGAAGCTTCTGTCACTCTTGCCCTCCAATACACAGTCCTATCAACATACAACTAACCCTAAGGTGTGATCCACGCGCACGCTCATATGATGGGCATCAAAGGACATCAACATAACCACAAGCAAATTAAATCAATCATAGCAATTCATCAACCACCAATAGGACAACGAAAATCTACTCAGACATCATAGGATGGCAACACATCATTGGATAATAATATGAAGCACAAAGCACCATGTTCAAGTAGAGGGTACAACGGGCTGCGGGAGAGTGGACCGCTGTAGATAGAGGGGGGAAGGTGATGAAGATGTTGGTGAAAATGGCGGTGGTGTTGGTGTAGATCGCGGTGATGATGATGGCCCCCGGAGGCGTTCCGGCGCCACCGGAAGCGAGGGGGAGAGACTGCCCTCCTTCTTCTTCTTCCTTGACCTTCTCCCTAGATGGGAGAAGGGTTTCCCCTCTGGTCCATGGTCTCCATGGCGTGGGATGGGCGAGAGCCCCTCCAAGATGTCACAGCCCTAGAGCTTGCTTGTAACTAGTGGCATTGCATCCATGCATCATGCTTAATTTTCATGAAACCTGAAATGGGGATGACCAAGCCCTAGCACTAAAACAAAGCAAATAGGTTCAACTTCAAAATATTTTCAAAGAACCCAAATCGGTTTGCAAAAATGTTCATGATTAATGGAAAAGGGTGAAAACCATATCCAGAGATGATGGATATTTTTCCAAGACATTTTTGGATTTTTGAATAAACCATATTGTATTTGAATTGGGGCATTTAAATACTATTAATATTTTTAAATGCTCCAACAATTCTGAAAAATAGTTAAGGGCCTCTGTAATAATTCAGTTAATGCCCACAATTATTTTCAGGATTTATTTAAATGATTTGGTGCTAAACTAAATCAAAACAGAGGCAAACAAATTAGAAAACAGAATATAATTAGGAAAGCAGAGAGAGAGAGAGAAGCCCACTTACCTGGCGCCACGAACCGGCCCAGCTTCCCCCCCCCCCTCGCTGGCCCAGTTGGCCCAGCCCACCAACCACCTCGCCAGTCATCGCCTACCTCTGCCAGTAGGCAGAGGAGGGACACAGCGCACACGTCGAGCTCGCCACGCCTCCTCCCTGCTCGCCTGCCTCACCGAGACGCCTCGCGCCTTCTCCTCGGCGCCGCCCCGACCCCCTGGACCCCCTCGCTCTCTCCCTCTCCCTCGTTCCCTCCTCTGTCTCGCTCCCCACGACGCCACCGAACACGCTGTCGCCGCCGCTCGCCACCACCGCGGCCACAGCCACCACCTCGCCCCTCCAACGCGTCCCCGAGCTCCGCCTCGCCCCCCTCTTCTTCCTCACCCAGACAAAAGGCGCCGGACGCCCTGGTTGCCGCTAGCTCCGCCGTTCCACTCCTCGGCCACCGAGGATCGCCGCCTTCAATTCGCCACCATCGTCGCTTCTCCGAGCTCGCTGACCATCTCTACGCGACCCTTGTGAGCCTCCGGTCGATTCCCCTCTCCTCCCCGCGTCATTTACGCCTCGTAGCCGCCGCCGCCATTGAAGCCGAAGCTCACCTCCGCCGCGCTCGTCGCCGGCGCTGCTCCGGTGACCATTTGGTCCCGGGCTAGCGCCCATCGCACTCACTGCATCACGTAGGCCACCACTAGCGCCTCATCCCGCTTGCTCGTACACCGCAGCACTGCCCGCACCCACTCCCGAGCTCCGGCGGCCGCCTAGGTCGTCGCCGGCACCATTTCCGGCCGCCCCGACCCCAACCGACTCCACCAGGAGCTGCGGTTTGTCCCCAGCTCCACTTAGACGCCTTCCCCGATCCATTTGGTGGCCGGAACGGCAAAATCCACTTCCGCCGCCGCGTCGGGCTCGCCGGCGGCTAAACGCCGGCAGCCGACTTTGCCTTTGACCACGGGTGGGCCCCGGTTGACTCTCCTGAGCCAATGACAGGTGGGGCCCAGCCCTGCTAATTAACTAGGATTAGTACCAAATGAATTTAGTTAAACTAATCACACTGACATGCGGGACCCGCTGTCAGGTTTGACCGGACCGTGACCTGTTGACCACTGACGTCACATTGACGTCAGGCTGACGCAATAACTAGTTTTCTGGATTTATTATAATTCAGGAAATTCCAGAAATTTACCTAAACTTCTAAAATTCATAGTAATTCAACCGTAACTCCAATGGAAATAATTTATATATGAAAAATGATCAGAAAAATATGAAGAATCTGTTTATGGCACTTTCATGCATGATTGAACAAGTTAACCTCACTGAATAGGATGAATCATGATTAGGGCAACTTATGAACTAGCATTTGGAGTTGGAGTTTAACCTTGTTTGAATTCCACTTCAATTAACTTGGCTAGATATTGCATTAGGTGAATTCAGTACCTTAACATGACATGTCATTCATGTGAATGTGCATTGCATTGATTGTGTTCTCTCTTGTTTGCCGGTAATTGTCCCCTCTCAGTAGAGGACGTTCCGACGATTGTTCGATGACACCGATGAAGAACTATATTATCTTCAGAAGTGCCAGGCAAGCAAAACCCCCTTGTTCATTCCGATATAATCCCACTCTCTCGCTCCTGCTCTATTTTACTGCATTAGGACAACAACGACTCATGTGTTACTTGCTGCGGTAGCTGAACCCCTTTATCCTCTGCATGACCTGTCATTCCACAGTAATTAGATGAAACCCACT
>LR880971.1:56146591-56159274 GCA_904067115.1 Aegilops sharonensis | reverse complement strand
CGCCGCCCCTCCCGACCCCCGCCGGACCCCCGCCGCCCCGGAGCCCCGCCGGACCTCGCCGGCGAAGCCCCGCCGGAGGTAGCCGCCGCCCCGCTCCGTTCCGATCCGGTTTTCCCTAAAAAAAACCGATCCGGTTTTTTTTTTAAAAAGAGACGTTCGGTTTTTTTTCAAAACCCTAGATGGTTTTTATTTTTTTTCGGTTTTCTTATTTAACGAACGTTCACCGAACCGTTCGTTTCAATGAACGTGTTCGTTGGATTAGTTATGTTAACGAACGTCCGTTATTTAATCCGTTCGTCGTTTTTCTTTAATCGGATTTAATCCGTTATTTTTCTGATTCGATTTCCGATCCGATTTTCAAATCTGTTTTATTTCTCGCTCGTTTATCGGAATCAGGTGATTCAAGCGCCTGGAGTTTCGTAACGAAACCGCCGTTCCGATTAACCTACTTTCACAGAGTTTTGCAACTGTGAAATTTTGACCTAGCTTCAGATTGCTAAACCGAGTCGTTCTCTCTCGAGTTTCGACTTTCGATGTTTATTTTGATTCGATTCTTTTGCAACCAGGGTTCTTAAGTTGAGTATCTGGTAATTGAATATCATGTGAATCTCAACATGTTACTTCTAATAAAAGTTATTGGGTTTTGATGAGTACCTTTTTAATTGGGATTGAGGATGCTGTCAACCATTCTCAATGTTTAACAACCACCATGATAGTTAAATAAATTTATTCCTTTGCAGTAGGGAAAAATTGGCTTTTCGCAAAAACTGTAACCATAGAGCCTTACCACCAGCCATATATGCATGTAGTATAGGCTTATTTCCTTCATTGCTCCTTATGTGTTACATTGCCAGCATATTCCATGTGCTGACCCGTTTTCGGGCTGCAACTTTCACGTTGCAGACTTTTCAGACGACGAGTAAGGTGTTAGGTCGTGGTTCTATACTCAGTGATGCCGTTGGAGTTGATGGACTCGCTTATCTTCCAAGCCTTCCGCTGTTATCATTAGATGGCCTTAAGCCATATTATTGTATTAAGTTCCCTTGTGGACAACGATGTAATAAGTGTGTGATTGCTACTCTGCTATAAATCCTTCGAAGTACTGTGTGGTGTCAACATTACTGATCCAGGGATGACACTGAGCACAGAGACTTGATCCATTTGGGTCTGGTCGCTACACATTGGCACATTATTTTTATAATACAATGGAATTGTACAAGGGGATAATTATTTTTGTTGAAAAGTTGCTGTAATCAAGATTCACAAAGTTCCCATGGGCCTGAACAAGTTTAAGGACGTCCCCAACTTTCACAATGCTCGTCTTTCTCACTTTCACTTTTCTTTTTGAAAAGTTTTGGGTTCCCCTCTTTATTTTTGTTGTTTTTAAACTATATGAAAGCACTCAACAGAAATAAATGACTCTCTAAAACTTTCGGGTTGTCTCCCTGGCAGCGCTTTCTTTAAAGCCATTAAGCTAGGCATATAGTGCTCAAGTAGTGAATTCACCCAGATCCCAAGGTATATCAAAGCCAATTTTAATTAGCAATGATTTGTAATTTAGTAGTGAGCACAAAGTAACATATCTCATGTAATGACGAAGTCTAACTCTCTTCCTATGCATCGGCATGTCATAAAAGAACAATTCATGCACACATAGTAAAGGCCAATGCATAGTATAAATAGTTGCTTGCAATTTTATTGTATTGGAAACATAGAGAGGTGGAGATATAGTTCCTCTCTCATAATAATTGCAAGTAGGAGCAGCAAGCACATGCATATTATATCTTTCAAAATCATCATGTGCAATGGTAAAAGGCAACCCATCAATATAATCCTTAATAAGCACAAACTTCTCCGATATAGTGTAGTCGGGAGAATTCAAAAAGATAATAGGACTATCATGTGTGGGTGCAATAGCAACAATTTCATGTTTAACATAAGGAACTATAGCAAGTTCATCTCCACAAGCATAATTCATATTGGCATCTTGGCCACAAGCATAGCAAGCATCATCAAAAAGGGATATTTCAAAGAAATTCAAGGGATCATAATAGTCATCATAGCAATCATCCTTCGGTAAGCACGAAGGGAAATTAAATAATGTATGAGTTGAAGAGTTACTCTCATTAGAAGGTGGGCACGGGTAGCTAATCCGCTCTTCCTCCTTTTGTTCTTCGCTCTGCTCATCATCTTTTTCATCCAATGACCTCACAGTTTCATCAATTTCTTCTTCCATAGAGTCCTGCAAAATATTAGTCTCTTTTTGGACAATGGAGTAGACCTCGATATAAGGTTTAACATAGGCATTAGAAGCATAATTATCATAGAAAAATTTAAGTATGGCAAAATTTTCAGACTTGTAAAGAGTAGCGTCATACTTTTCAATCAAAGAAGCAATTTCATAAGCACCCTTAAAAGCAACAAATTCTTCATTTTGTTGAACATCATAGTAATTATAAACACCTTTAGCATACGAAGATACGATTCCATTATCACTAAACTCACATTGGTATGGAAGGTGTTTCTTAGGGTTTTCAGAACAACAAGTAAAATCATATAGATAACATAAATTCCAAGCATAGAATTGCAAACGATGAATTTGACCCAGCAAAAGTTTCCCTTTTTCAGATATACGGTGTCGCACATAACAGGTATGCTCATCTAAAGATTTGCCCTCAACTAAGCTAGTCGGGGTTTAAACACGAGCACAAAGGGATCGAAGATGATCCAAGTAATAAGCTTCAGCAGTGTGATAGATTTTGAGTGGTTCTTCAACCATTGGTTAAGTAGGTACAACTAATGTTTTTGGTATTTTGCGTTTCCTACCC
Source organism: Aegilops sharonensis (assembly GCA_904067115.1). Lineage (NCBI taxonomy): Eukaryota > Viridiplantae > Streptophyta > Magnoliopsida > Poales > Poaceae > Aegilops > Aegilops sharonensis. The sequence goes on along the minus strand of LR880971.1, from coordinate 56,156,446 downwards.
ATAACTAAAGATAGAAAACAACTAAGAACAACAAATAAAAATTACTTAGTGATAAAGCAAACAAGCACACACGAGAATATTCACCCCACGCTATTGCTCCCCGGCAACGGCGCTAGAAAAAGGTCTTGATAACCCACAAGTATAGGGGATCGCAACAGTTTTCGATAAGTAAGAGTGTCGAACCCAACGAGGAGCTAAAGGTAGAACAAATATTCCCTCAAGCTCTATCGACCACCGATACAACTCTACGCACGCTTAACGTTTACTTTACCTAGAACAAGTATGAAACTAGAAGTACTTTGTAGGTGTTTTTGGGGAAGCTTGCAAGAAAGTAAAGAGCACGTAAATAAAGACTAGGGGCTGCTAAGGTAAAGACACAACTAAAGTAAATATAGCGAGTGTGGAAAAGTGATGGTAGGTGTGGCAAAATTGTCCCTTAAGCAATTGACTACTTTACTAGACTGATAGCAAGTATTATGTGGGAGAGGCCACTGCTAGCATGTCATCCCTGACTTGGAATTCTATGCACTTATGATTGGAACTATTAGCAAGCATCCGCAACTACTAACGTTCATGAAGTTAAAACCCAACCATAGCATTAAGATATATTGGTCCCCCTTCAATCCCATATGCATCAATTTCTATGCTAGGCTGAAGCTTCTGTCACTCTTGCCCTCCAATACATAGTCCTATCAACATACAACTAGCCCTAAGGTGTGATCCACGCGCGCGCTCATATGATGGGCACCAAAGGATAGAAAACATAACCACAAGCAAATTAATTCAATCATAGCAATTCATCAACCACCAATAGGACAACGAAAATCTACTCAGACATCATAGGATGGCAACACATCATTGGATAATAATATGAAGCATAAAGCACCATGTTCAAGTAGAGAGTACAGCGGGTTGCGGGAGAGTGGACCGCTGTAGATAGAGGGGGGGAGGTGATGGAGATGTTGGTGAAGATGGCGGTGGTGTTGGTGTAGATCGCGGTGATGATGATGGCCCCCGGCGGGGTTCCGGCGCCACCGGAAGCGAGGGGAAGAGAGCCCCCCTCCTTCTTCTTCTTCTTCCTTGTCCTTCTCCCTAGATGGGAGAAGGGTTTCCCCTCTGGTCCATGGTCTCCATGGCGTGGGAGGGGCGAGAGCCCCTCCGAGATTAGATCTGTCTCTCTCTGTTTCTGCGTTCTTCCCTGGCTCTGTTTCACCGTTTCGTGTATATATGGAGATCCGTAACTCCGATTGGCCTGAAACCTTCGCCGTGATTTTTTTCCGAATATTAGCTTTCTTGCGGCAAAAGAAGAGCGTCAACCGCCTTACGGTGGGCTCACGAGGGTAGGGGGCGCGCCCTAGGGGGGGGGGGCCCTACCCTGTGCCGACCTCGGACACCAGTTTGTGTTGATTTTCCTTCCAGATTTTCCATATTTTTCAAAAATAAGCTTCGTTCGTTTTTATCCCGTTTGGACTCCGTTTGATATGGATTCTGTGAAACCAAAAACATGCAACAGACAGGAACTAGCATTGGGCACTGGATCAATATGTTAGTCCCAAAAATAGTATAAAAAGTTGCCAAAAAGTATATGAAAGTTGTAGAATATTGGCATGGAACAATCAAAAATTATAGATACGACGGAGACGTATCAGTCCCTGTTCTGGAACCAGGACTAAAGGGTCGTTACTAAAGCCTCCCACTTTAGTCCCGGTTCTTACACAAACCGGGACTAAAGGCCGTCCACGTGGCCGCTGCCTGAAGGTCCACCTTTAGTCCCGGTTGATAACACCAACCGGTACTAAAGGAAATTTTATGATTTCTTTTTGAATTTTTTAATATTTTTTTTAATTTCAAAATTTTGAATTATTTTAACCTCTAATCTCTAATCACCCCTCATCACTGCTCAATTTAACCTCTAATCTCTAATCACCCCTCATCATTCCAAATCATCTAACTTCCCGGACGGTCATCCATCCTCTCACAACTCCAGCCTGAGCACGCTTAACTTCCGGGTTCTATTCTCCCTCGTTTCCATGTCTGCACTTGTTGTTTTCCTCACAATAGTAAGATGTCAATCCTATTAACCCTCAAGAATTTAGCTTGAACATGAATTCACACATTTCACTGTTTGAGTTTGAAACTATTGTTCTAAAAAACAATAATTATTTAGTAACACTAATATTTCTTGAATAAGTAGTTTGACCACAGTTTTGACCATAGTTTGACCATAGTTTGACCACAGTTTGACCAGATTTGACCAAAATTTTAAAAAACTAAAATAATTATTTAACAACACTAATATTTCTTGAATAAGTAGTTTGACCATTTTTTGACCAGATTTGACCAAAATTCAAAAAAAATAAAATAATTATTTAGTAACACTAATACTTCTTGAATAAGTAGTTTGACCAGATTTAACAAAAATTAAAAAAAAAACTGAAATTTGATTATAACATTTTTTCCTTTTAGAATTTGAGGATTCTAAAAATTTGCAAACAGGCCGTGGGCGGTCAAAATCGGATACGGATTTTCGTGCTGAATTTTTTGATATATTATACGTTTTTTTCCGACATCGTATGCAAAAGTTATAGCCGTTTTACATTTTTCCCTACACTTTTTGCAAAACATGTCCAAATTAAAGTTTTTAAATTTTCCTAACTAGTAGATGTAGTAATATAACTACATCTCGAAGAATTTTATTTTTTGAATTTTTTATTATTTTCTTTTGTATTTTTCAAAACTGAAATGACGATACACGGGGGGCGGGGGGGGGGGGGGGGGTTGTGTTGGTAAATGGGACCATTAGTACCGGTTCGTGGCACGAACCGGTACTAAAGGTCTTAACCCCCTTAGTACCGGTCCGTGGCACAAACCGGCACTAAATGTTAGACCTTCAGGACCGCTTCGTGGCACGAACCGGTACTAAAGGTCTTAACCCCCTTAGTACCGGTCCGTGGCACAAACCGGCACTAAATGTTAGACCTTCAGGACCGCTTCGTGGCACGAACCGGTACTAAAGGTCTTAACCCCCTTAGTACCGGTCCGTGGCACAAACCGGCACTAAATGTTAGACCTTCAGGACCGCTTCGTGGCACGAACCGGTACTAAAGGTCTTAACCCCCTTAGTACCGGTCCGTGGCACAAACCGGCACTAAATGTTAGACCTTCAGGACCGCTTCGTGGCACGAACCGGTACTAAAGGTCTTAACCCCCTTAGTACCGGTCCGTGGCACAAACCGGCACTAAATGTTAGACCTTCAGGACCGCTTCGTGGCACGAACCGGTACTAAAGGTCTTAACCCCCTTAGTACCGGTCCGTGGCACAAACCGGCACTAAATGTTAGACCTTCAGGACCGCTTCGTGGCACGAACCGGTACTAAAGGTCTTAACCCCCTTAGTACCGGTCCGTGGCACAAACCGGCACTAAATGTTAGACCTTCAGGACCGCTTCGTGGCACGAACCGGTACTAAAGGTCTTAACCCCCTTAGTACCGGTCCGTGGCACAAACCGGCACTAAATGTTAGACCTTCAGGACCGCTTCGTGGCACGAACCGGTACTAAAGGTCTTAACCCCATTAGTACCGGTTCGTGGCACGAACCGGTACTAAAGGTCTTAACCCCATTAGTACCGGTTCGTGGCACAAACCGGTACTAAATGTTAGACCTTCAGTACCGCTTCGTGGCACGAACCGGTACTAATGGGCATCGCACCCTTTAGTACCGGTTCGTGGCATCAACCGGGACTAAAGGTCGCATTTGAACCGGGAGTAATGCATGTACGGTGCCCTCGCCGCTCGAACCGGGACTAATGCTAACATTAGTCCCGGTTCGTAATGCAACTGGGATTAATGCTTTTTTCTGGCCGAACGAAAGCCCTGTTTTCTACTAGTGCCGCGACACACTCGCTGCCGCATGTTTGCCACCGGTGCCGCAACTCGCCAGTGACTCGCCTCCATGTTTGTCACCAGTGAGTCACCTCCATGTTGTCGACGATGACGCACCTTGTCGACGACTCGGACATGGAACACCTCGTGGCAATGGCCTCTGCTCCATAGCCATCAGCACCTTGCCGCCGGTGCCACAACTTACCGAGCAGCACATCTCTCTTCATCGCTCGTGACGCAGCTCGACGATGATGAAGACACACACCCACCGCTAGCAGCATCGCGCCGCCAACGGCATCCACCTTGCGCCGCTGACGTCCCCTTCACATGGAGTCCGCCGTGCCGCCACCGTCGCCTCAGATCGACAAGGTTCTTATGCCAATTGTTGGCGCTATGTCCTCGCAGCACCGCTTGCTTTCAACTCCCGGTTGAGGCTTGGTCCTATGCGTGTGTATCCAAAGATTCTGCAGACTTGGCTGTTAAAAAAAAGCCGAGAGGGCCAGCAGAAAAACCATGTAGCACATGTGTTCTCACCGGGGGAAGAAGCAAAGCCTTTCCTCTCCTTGGTGAAGTGTGTGTGTGTGTGTGTTTTTCTACCTGTGAGTTCTTCTTCATTGTGTGTTCTTGAGAGTAGAGAGAAACTCAAGAGAGAGTTGAGAGGAGAGGAAGAAGAAGCGGTGCTGCGAGGAGGCGGCGCCAACACAGAGGTGTTCACTGCAAGGAAGTCGGTGAGAATACGTTTTTGTTTACATTTGGACAGGAGTCGGGGAAGAAGATGGCTTTAGACAATGGACCACGCCATCCTCGCCTACTACAGCAAAAGCCAATGTTGGTTCCACCAAAAATCAAAAGTGGTACCAGAAAAATTAAATGTATTAAAAATCATGGCGGCGACGACACCACCGTCCTTTCAATTTGCAGCAAAATCAAGAAAAGGTTACAGCAAAAAAATATTGCAGCAAAAAATTCATCGCGGGCACCACTGTCGCCACTCAGGGTGGACGACACGCGCGGTCTTTTGGACCGGCTCATGGCCCGCTCGGTCCTGGCCAGCTCAGGCCTAGCCCGCTCAAAAAAAGGAGCGGTCCGTTCCCTGAAAACAGGACCGAAAGAGCTTATGGCTGGTCCGGTTAAAGCTCGCTCCGATCGAGCGGACCGAAGAAGCTTTTGTGAGCAGCCGGTGGCATGGCGGGGCGTGGCGGGGGCGTGGCAGCCCAGGCGTGGCGGGGTGCAAGCAAGAAACTATCTGTCTACGTTCGCCGTCGCGGGGCCGTCGTCCACGCGGCCACGGGACTCTCTGGTCCCGGTAACCATGTCCATTGGACGCGCCCCACTTGGATCCATCATCTCCGCCAAAGAAATCGACATGTGAGGTCCCACATGCCACTTCGGCCATCGTCCCTTTCATCTCCGTCCACCGCCAGTTGTGCCAAACTCGTTGTTGATGAGCTCCCTTTAGTGATCTTCTTGGTTCCTCTAGCTCCCTCTGGTGCTTCCAAAGCCGCCGGACACCTCCACAACGAGTCTCCCTCCATCCAGCACCCTCCCCGTGTCGCCATGCTCCAGCAGCCTGCTCTGCGGTGGCCACCAGCCGGCCCGCTCGGTCCGGCTCGGGCTTCGTCGTTGCCGGTCCGGTCCATGAAAACAGGGCCGCGACGCTGATCGGTCTGGTCCGGTCGGGACCACCGACAACCGGTCCAAACGACGGCTCAGTCAGGGACCGGACCGGCCCGGACTGTGTCCACCCTGAGCCGCCATCCACCACGATCTTCTCCTACTGGAGCCAAGTCAAATGTTGATTCCAGCAATATTTTGATGTAGCAAAAAATCATGGCAGTGACGGTACCGCCATTCTCTTAATTTGCAGCAAAATCGAAAGAAGGTTCCAGCAAAAAAATTGATGCAGCAAAAATTCATGGTGGCCACCGCCGTCGCCACCCACCACCATCGGCCAGCATCCTCTCCGGTTGAAGCGAATCCCCTAGCCAGTCTCCAGCACCGCAGCTCATCGACGTCGCATGCCATGACCTCTTTTCCCACGCGCGGTGGTGGATTCCTCCCAAAGTAGCACCCATTTATGGAGAGGTTTGACGTGGGATGGACAGCAGGTAGGTTGGCGCGTGATCGACAAACGGTCGTCGCCGGCGATAAAATTGTTTGGGATGCCGCTGCAGGGGAAGAGAACACGTGAGGGGATAAGGAAAGACATATCAGTGGAATGAAGGGCTAGGAGTGTTTCGCGTGACTAGATAAGGAAGACTTAGGCAGTGGTGTGTGGGCCCGTTGCCAGCTTTGAACGTGACCGGCCGAGTTTCAACCGGTCGACCGGTTTTAAACAATTTCCCTTATTTATTTATTTATACATATAACTAGGACATATACCCGTGCGTTACAACGGGAGAGGTATTTGGGTATACACGGTACGATGGAGGCGCGTGTCGAGGTCTAGCAGAAATGCATATGAGCTCGTGCGTAATAAAATCACGAAATAAGTCATAATGTTTTTTTTTTTAATCATAATGTTGATGGTAAGGAATCCTGAAATCTACTCCCTCCTATCCGATTTGTTGGGTGTATCTAACAAAGCAACTAATGTAGACACTGAATGAAGAGGAACTTCAGAAAACTTTGAGATGTTGAAAAACTGATGGGATTTAATGTAAAATGGCGAGGTGAGGCTATTAAATTTGTAAACTGACCCCACATTTTATCACGAAGCATAGGATAGCATTATTGGTTTGATCCAGTGGGATTAAACTGGAGGTCACGAGTTCGATTCCATATGACCAACTATTTCATAGAAACTGAAGTGAGTACGCACTATAATGTATTGCGGGTTGATTCTTAGAAACCTTAGGGATATTTCTAAAAAATGCGCGCCAGAAACTAAGAACATCACCTCCTTTTATTAAGAAGTTATAGATTATATTAGATGTCTGATCGTGAGATCAAGTCCCCACATGACCATATTTTCCGGTCAAAATAGGCCGCGCACAAAAGCGGAAGCCCCTTGACGGACTTACAAAAATTCAGTGTAGAAGATGAACTTTGTAAGTTGTGGTTCTCAATCCAACCAGATTTTCTTCTGGATGTGATCTCTGATGAGATCCTGAACTTTTCTTAGTTAAGTAATAGAACGGCCTATTCATCCTCCAAAAAAAAGCAAGGAAAAAATCTTAAAAAATATAACATGAGTGAAAAATCAAAGAAACACACCTCCTTTTATTTTACTCTCTCCGTCCGGAAATAGTTGTCATCAAAATGAATAAAAGGGGATGTATCTAGACGTATATTAGTTCTAGATACATCTCTTTTTATCCATTTTTTATGACAAATATTTTCAGACGGAGGAAGTACTATATTTAATATATATAGATAGATGAAGTAGAATTTCAAAAGAAAAAGAAAAATAAAGTAGAGAAATACAGGGAGTAATTTTTTAGGGCCATACAGGGAGTAATAAACATGCTATTTTTTTACCTTGGGGGACGGTCCGTCTTGGCCCAGCCGCCCCAGCCAGCCAGCTCACGGTGCCACGTGCCGGCCCCCTGTGTATGTGTGTGCTCTCCTCCATGTCTCACGTTTTATAACCCTCAAAAAAAGTCTCTGTCGTTTTCTTCTCCCTCACGAACTCTCTCACTCCCTCGCTAAAGCTCTCCTCCATCCCCTTCTCCACCTCACGACCGTTGGTCAATTCTAGCCGCCGCTGGTGAGAATCGTAGCTTTCCAGCACCGCTCTCTCAGCCCACACTACCTCCATCGAGTGAATTCAACATGTTCATTCCTGAGCGGCCCTACATCATGGATCTGGTCCCATGTTGTTGTGGATGTGGTCGCTGACCTTGACGGCGCACGGTCGCCATGGTCGTGGCCGCTTGCGCTGTGTGCGCAAGAAGCAGAACCGCATCACGCAGATGGATTAGGCGATCCGCGTCGCCGTCGGCATGACGCTTAACCAGGAGCAGAAGTAGGTGATGCGCTCAAGCCCACCTTCGCCACCATCGAGCGCCTTGCTTCCGTAGTGGGCGTCTCCAGCCGCGACGCACTCCAGGCATATGGCCATCACGCCCACTTATGGCTCGCCCACGCCGATGAGCCGATCNCCCCTGTGTATGTGTGTGCTCTCCTCCATGTCTCACGTTTTATAACCCTCAAAAAAAGTCTCTGTCGTTTTCTTCTCCCTCACGAACTCTCTCACTCCCTCGCTAAAGCTCTCCTCCATCCCCTTCTCCACCTCACGACCGTTGGTCAATTCTAGCCGCCGCTGGTGAGAATCGTAGCTTTCCAGCACCGCTCTCTCAGCCCACACTACCTCCATCGAGTGAATTCAACATGTTCATTCCTGAGCGGCCCTACATCATGGATCTGGTCCCATGTTGTTGTGGATGTGGTCGCTGACCTTGACGGCGCACGGTCGCCATGGTCGTGGCCGCTTGCGCTGTGTGCGCAAGAAGCAGAACCGCATCACGCAGATGGATTAGGCGATCCGCGTCGCCGTCGGCATGACGCTTAACCAGGAGCAGAAGTAGGTGATGCGCTCAAGCCCACCTTCGCCACCATCGAGCGCCTTGCTTCCGTAGTGGGCGTCTCCAGCCGCGACGCACTCCAGGCATATGGCCATCACGCCCACTTATGGCTCGCCCACGCCGATGAGCCGATCCACCCTGGCTCCTCTGTTACTTGCATTGTGAGTGTTATTGATATATTAGATTTGTTATCTGGTTTTTATTGGAAATGATTGCTGACTCAAACCTGTGGCTTTCGGCTGTAGTTGGTGTGGTGAGGGCTAAGTTGGACAGGATAATGGCATCAGACTACTACACAGCAGCTGCAGTTGGAGGGAGCTACGGAGCTGAAGATGTGCAGGCACAGGAGAGTATTACTGTCTGACCAGAGGCACCTTCAGTCCAGGAGAACCTAGCTGCTGAAGGTCACAAGGTGAAGTGGCAAATTACAGTCATCTTGTAATTTAATACAGTATATGCTTACCATGCTGCAGTTATCATTGCCCTGAAACTATGTTTTGATCTTTGTTGATGATTGATCTGTTGTAGTGCACAATACTCCTAGTATTATTACTATTTGCTGCTGCTATTTCTATCGATTCAGTAGTAATGATCAATGTAGATTATATAAATTTTAAGTGGAAAACAAGGTCGCTCCATTTGGGGTGTAGATTATGCTATTTCATATGGCCGTTGTGGGCCGTTGCTCAGGTACAACATACAGTGTGCATTGCTGTTCCGGAAAATAACGCTGAAAATAAGAAGTTAACCACTATGATCTCTGTACAACATTATGTGTAGTGTCACCACTATCTAGGTACTGGATGATCTCTATGCTGATGGGTCTTCACAGTTTGCAACATAGTAATTGAGTTTTTTCGTTAGAAATTTTGTTTTATCAGGGATCTCTGTTTACTTTCCTTACTTGTATCATCCGAAGTACAAAAGGGATGTTAGATTTGTTAGTTCAACATAATGATAGGATTCATTTGTGCAATGTCTGCTCTCCTAATCTTATTAAGTGTTGGCACTAAAAAGGCAAAGCATTGTGTAGTTACTCATCACGCACCACGCCTTGAAAACATTGAGGTTTAGGTTTAGCCCCTATGCCAAAGTTGTGACCTTGTGGAATAGAGTCTGCTACAATCAAGAGAAGAAGGCCATAATTTTAACCTGACCGCCGCGTAATTTATGTTGCGTGGCTGACTCAACATCATCCCGAGCAGCCTGAGATGTCCAAACGTGCCTCATGCAGTCCACAATTTTATTCTACTGTTTTTCTGAATCTATATTCAGTGTCCTCAATTTTATTTACTTCCTTGAATTCTCCTTTCTTTATTTCACAGGACAACTCCTTGATACCCAGCAAACATAAAAACGTATATAAACTGAAAGTATTGTGTGCAAGAAACCGAGGTGGGATTAAAACAAACCAACCTTTGCATCTACTATCCAAACCGATATGGA
>LR880971.1:56133495-56146537 GCA_904067115.1 Aegilops sharonensis | reverse complement strand
ATTATGTGTAGTGTCACCACTATCTAGGTACTGGATGATCTCTATGCTGATGGGTCTTCACAGTTTGCAACATAGTAATTGAGTTTTTTCGTTAGAAATTTTGTTTTATCAAGGATCTCTGTTTACTTTCCTTACTTGTATCATCCGAAGTACAAAAGGGATGTTAGATTTGTTAGTTCAACATAATGATAGGATTCATTTGTGCAATGTCTGCTCTCCTAATCTTATTAAGTGTTGGCACTAAAAAGGCAAAGCATTGTGTAGTTACTCATCACGCACCACGCCTTGAAAACATTGAGGTTTAGGTTTAGCCCCTATGCCAAAGTTGTGACCTTGTGGAATAGAGTCTGCTACAATCAAGAGACGAAGGCCATAATTTTAACCTGACCGCCGCGTAATTTATGTTGCGTGGCTGACTCAACATCATCCCGAGCAGCCTGAGATGTCCAAACGTGCCTCATGCAGTCCACAATTTTATTCTACTGTTTTTCTGAATCTATATTCAGTGTCCTCAATTTTATTTACTTCCTTGAATTCTCCTTTCTTTATTTCACAGGACAACTCCTTGATACCCAGCAAACATAAAAACGTATATAAACTGAAAGTATTGTGTGCAAGAAACCGAGGTGGGATTAAAACAAACCAACCTTTGCATCTACTATCCAAACCGATATGGACGTATGCAGTCATGGTATTGATCCATTCAGGTCTGTAGAATTGAGATCATTGTCGTGTCTTGGTAACCATCATGATGTACAGCCTCGGAGATGTCAGCCAACAATACCAGCATCCATGTGAAATCTGGAACTATATATTAACATCCATTGGAAATCCTGATCCTTCTTTCATTGGATTTCAGTTTGGAATATTGAGGGCCTAACAAATTAGAAGCATTTTAATTCATCTCATCAATCAGCTTATGTGCTAGCTATCTGGCAGCGGTGTTGCGAGAGAACACGCACACCATGTCAGACCTTGGCTGGATCTGATGGTTCTTCTATTTGTGGGCTGCCTCCTCCCCACATATGGATTCTGCAATGGCATGGGGGAAGGCCCCAGGTGGCGAGGGGGTTGGGTATGATCTGGGAGAGGAGTGTCGCCGGAGGTCGGGGTGGGATGTGAGGTTGCCTTGCCTCCGCGGCCTCTGTTTCCCCATGGCATCTTCCCAGAGGAGGCGCGCGTCGTCGGCCGCGACCACACTGAACGGAGAAGTATTGAAGGTGGGAGGAGGGTTGGAGGTGGCGGCGCGGCGGCCGGCGGCGCACGGTGAGTCGGGGCGGGCATGGCAGGAGGTCGCGGCGTGCTGGATGGGGAGATGAGATTGGGAGCACGGTCCCGCGGGTGTTTTTTTTTCTTTCTATCGTGCATACCGGTTCGGTTGACTTACCATGGGGAGCGCGGGTTGAATACGTATAAACATAGGGACTATTTTGCAAAAGTGTTGACGGGCGACCAGAAACACTCCGTGCTTTATTAGTAAGACTAGTACAAATGCCCGTTCGTTGCACCGGGCAAAAAATGAAATGTTACAAGGCGGCAACATTTTTTTAATCTAACTTTTGCAATCGGAAATGAGGTTATACTGAGTATTTCTTTTTGTATGATGAAATTTGGACTCAGAAATAAGGCTACATGTGCACTGATCTTCTAAGACTGCCCTGCGGCAATGAACTGCACTTGTTGAAAGTCAGAGGGAAGAAACCAATGCCAGTCACCGCAAAACTGTGGGGGTGACCATCGCAGCCACCCCCAGCCAAATCTTTGGAATATAATCCAGCCTAACAGCGTCATCATGAAAGTTGCAATTCCAGTTGCGGTAGAGAAATCACCCATGAAAGATGAATGCTCGTTTGGACTGGGGAATTGCCAAAATGAATAAGGAACCATGAAAAGGTTAAAGGAGTACAAGGAAAGAAGAAAAACAAAAGCCGGAAAAATTTACCTGTGCCTTGAGCTTCAATTTCCATGTGACTTCCAGAAAAATTGATACTAATGGCATATGCAACAAGGTCGCAAGGTCCCTCGCATACTTTGAAGAGATCAGAACTTTCATACTCTCTTTCATGCTAAGCTTATGTTTGTTCTGTTGAAACAATGGCTATCAGAATATGTAAGTGGTAATAAAAAGGGAAGCACATTCAAGTACTCTACTGACCTTTTTCTTCTTGTGGTCAGATTTTGGAAGAGAAGGATCATTCAACACAAGCTTGTTCACTCCCCCAAGAGATGGAAGTAATGACAAGCCCAAGAAGTACCACTATGCCCATCATTCCTTTCAAAGACACCTCCCAACCATCAACTCCTGGACCCATTGTCTTTCGCAAATTTCAGAAATACTTCACAGTACACCAAGAAAATATAAAGGCAATATTTTCCCCAAGGCCAAATAGAGGGTAAAATTCTTTTGCTTCACCAACTGTGGTGTTCTGAAAAATGATTTAATCAACTCAACTTGAGCACAAAAGGGCTATCATTTAATAAGAAAGCTGACCAAAGATAAACTCAAAATTCCATATGGCAGGCACAATAATGACATGGACAAATAAAGGCATCACAAAGGTACCTCAAGGAATTAGAACTGAAAGGTAAGGCTTGCGGTCAGTGACCGGAAGTAGAATATGCTTAACTTGGGACAGAGCATTAATCGCTAAAGCACTTCCAGATTCATTCACTTCAGCCCTCACTGGTTACAAAGCAAAGGCAAACAAATATCAAACAGTAGGTCTTAGCTCAACCATCCATCGCACCTCTTCAAACATAATCAGAAGTAAGGACGTCCTTTGCAAGTTTGATTACGAATCACCACAAATTTCCCTGCTAAGAACAAAGTCAACCATGGTGAACAATTCACTAACTTCGGTGCATCAAAGGAAGGCCAATACGTTGTCAAAAGTGCAACTACGCTTGGTCAGACACACAATCATTCGAACATCACATGAAAAAAATCAGCAGCAGCAACCTGAACCCACTGCACCTCACTCCAAGTCAAAGCGAAATAACTAATCTTCAGTACACGTAGTGACAGCACAAAGAGACGGCCAAGCAATCGGCGTACAAATCTCAAGAAGACTTCAAGTCAGAGGCCGCCACCCGCGCGCCTCCGCAGGGAGCCCGGCTGGGGTCAGTGGACCATGGCCATGGGCACCACCGTCTGGGAGGAGCAGCGCCAGTGGCCGGTACCACTGCCCCCGCGATGTGCTCCGAAGGCCACGGCTGTGTCGTGGGCGCCGCCTCAGTTGCGGGCTGGTGCGCTTTAGAACGCCGCCTTGCCGGCCATGAGCCATCGCCTCGCGGAACGTCTTGGCCAAAAATATGAAACATAATGCAATGCCCTGTTTAAAATTTTTCTAAAGTAAAAATCTTTCAAAAAATAGACATGACAATTTTCCATATGTATCACACACTAATGTTTAGACTTTGTAGTTTTTTCTACGAAGATTGAGCACATATTCAATACCAGTTGGTGAAATAGGAACATATAGTTCTGCATTTCCACTCTACACAATGTTATTTCTACAAAAATGAATCCATTTTTAGATATTTGTCATATTTCTGAACTTCAAATTGCTCATTGTTTGAAGTATTCAACAGTCTGTACACAGTCTGGGCAAGATTGGACAGATGATGCTAAAATTGCAAGGGTAAGAAGATGGACCAGACACCAGATTAGTGGACAACCATGGGATGACNATAAGAAAGCTGACCAAAGATAAACTCAAAATTCCATATGGCAGGCACAATAATGACATGGACAAATAAAGGCATCACAAAGGTACCTCAAGGAATTAGAACTGAAAGGTAAGGCTTGCGGTCAGTGACCGGAAGTAGAATATGCTTAACTTGGGACAGAGCATTAATCGCTAAAGCACTTCCAGATTCATTCACTTCAGCCCTCACTGGTTACAAAGCAAAGGCAAACAAATATCAAACAGTAGGTCTTAGCTCAACCATCCATCGCACCTCTTCAAACATAATCAGAAGTAAGGACGTCCTTTGCAAGTTTGATTACGAATCACCACAAATTTCCCTGCTAAGAACAAAGTCAACCATGGTGAACAATTCACTAACTTCGGTGCATCAAAGGAAGGCCAATACGTTGTCAAAAGTGCAACTACGCTTGGTCAGACACACAATCATTCGAACATCACATGAAAAAAATCAGCAGCAGCAACCTGAACCCACTGCACCTCACTCCAAGTCAAAGCGAAATAACTAATCTTCAGTACACGTAGTGACAGCACAAAGAGACGGCCAAGCAATCGGCGTACAAATCTCAAGAAGACTTCAAGTCAGAGGCCGCCACCCGCGCGCCTCCGCAGGGAGCCCGGCTGGGGTCAGTGGACCATGGCCATGGGCACCACCGTCTGGGAGGAGCAGCGCCAGTGGCCGGTAGCACTGCCCCCGCGATGTGCTCCGAAGGCCACGGCTGTGTCGTGGGCGCCGCCTCAGTTGCGGGCTGGTGCGCTTTAGAACGCCGCCTTGCCGGCCATGAGCCATCGCCTCGCGGAACGTCTTGGCCAAAAATATGAAACATAATGCAATGCCCTGTTTAAAATTTTTCTAAAGTAAAAATCTTTCAAAAAATAGACATGACAATTTTCCATATGTATCACACACTAATGTTTAGACTTTGTAGTTTTTTCTACGAAGATTGAGCACATATTCAATACCAGTTGGTGAAATAGGAACATATAGTTCTGCATTTCCACTCTACACAATGTTATTTCTACAAAAATGAATCCATTTTTAGATATTTGTCATATTTCTGAACTTCAAATTGCTCATTGTTTGAAGTATTCAATAGTCTGTACACAGTCTGGGCAAGATTGGACAGATGATGCTAAAATTGCAAGGGTAAGAAGATGGACCAGACACCAGATTAGTGGACAACCATGGGATGACCTCATAATTCAGAAGGGAGTCAGAGTAATACATGATCAGACAACCATAAATTCAGCATTCAAGGTAGTAACAATATCCTGATACTACAGATTCGCTGACAGCAGAGCACGGTGTCCGTACCAAGTGGAACCAAACTTGTAAGCAAGTAAAGCTAACACCATATCACAATATGAGCACGGTGTCTTTTACACTGTTGTATTGTTCTGTCTACTTGGGCTGGCCCAACAGATGCTTACAAAGATGCTGGATAAAATAAATAAAAAAATGCTGGATGAAAGCTAGATGCAAATGAGGTTATACATCATCAACAATTCACTGCTACAGTCTATTTAGATGCACGGACATGCTGTTTTTATATGTTGACTGACAGAATCTACAGGACTGTTTATGCCAATATCTGTGCAACTGTCTCTTCAAATTGCTAGCCTGCAGGTTGACATGATCAGCGAAACAGTCCTAGAGGTACGTATCAGCAATACAGTAGCAATCTAATCAAGTTTGTGTCTAGCCCGTGGCACCGACGACACCTCCCGTGCCACTGCCGGCCTTCGAAATACCAAAGAATTATCACCCGACAACTATTGTATGCTTGATTTTTATTGCTTATAGCAAAATAAGGCCAGACTTAAATAACACTAATTTTACTATTTTCTATGTTCTTTGACGACTCTTGGTGATGATCTAGGTTGTGTCTAACAAATCAAAGTAATTTACTTCACTCTGTTTTGCAAGTTTCAGTTTCAATAGCATGGCTTGCATGTGTCAAGGCAACATAGAGTAGTCATGAATGTGTTACCAATTATATCATTATTAGTAATGATCTTTGTATGAATTAATATAGGCATCTACCTTACTGATACACTCCACATAAGCCACTTGATCCAATGTTATTTGGTTGATCATCCCATTTTACATAATCCAATCGAAGAACTGAATTTTATGGGCACAACTGTACTATGTGCGAAGAATTGTACATAAGCAGATTTCGTAAATGAATACAGAGGCATGCTCTCCATGAAAAGCAGGATCAAAATAATGCCCCCCCTAATCAATATATATTGTTGTACTTAGTATTGAGAATTTTAGGGACATCAATGGCTGGTTTCAACATAGATATGTGCAAGATTTCCACCTGAAAATAACAGTGGGTTTATGTATCTGTCCCCATCAGAGTGCATCATCTCCAATAATTATCCAACAGACTGCTACAAAGATTTACTTTTCCATATGATGGCTCTAGTCAGATATATATTCAGATGTCATACCAGTCGATGCAATATATGTACTCCGAAACTAAGCCTGGTGTCTGTACTGTTTATTAGCCTACAGATGTTCTCATGTACTCACAAGTATCTATGCTAGGTTGTGGTAGTGGGCAGTAGCAGCGGGCTATAGGCAACTTGTTTCATCAATGCGAATGCGCACTCCTTGTTCCAGCTCTGAGGTTGGTGTTGACACAATTCCTGACAGAAAAAAATCATGAAAATGTGTTAGACACACAGCTGTTCATGTCCTACAGAGCACGTCAACATATTGTCAATTGGTGGATGAATACAAAGGTACAAACTGCATGCATATTAAGAACGACGTACATTATGGATACTATGGCAACAACCAATACTTTGTCGCCTCCCACTACAGGCTCCCTTGCAACGTTGGGCATGACTCCATATATTCTGTAACCGTAGAATTGAAGACACCGGTGCCCCCTTTAACGATTTCCACTGCCACCAATACTTCACCATCCCAGACCAAGCAGCAAAGACTCATGTTGTTTCCACACAGATCTTAGTAAAACATGAAATCGATTCCGAAAAGATATAAGGACAGAAGAGTTTTGAATATAAACGATAGCCAGATAGATAAAATGCCATGTGCATCTACAAATTTGTATGGAGACTTGGATAGGCAATGCATTACCTCTAATAAAAAAACATGCAGAGATCAGTACATGTTCACTTAGTAAAATTATAGGCCCTCTAAGCATGTCTTCTCTGCAATAATTACACAAAAAGCTATAAATCTGTAAGGGCTCTCTTGCTGGCAGGAAGACTTCATTGAGAAGCCACTGATCAGGACTGAATATTTCAGCATCCTCACCCAAAGATTTTTCATCATTCCCATGGCATAAATCATTCCCATGCGAGTGTTGCAAGCGAGGAGGAGGACCGTCGTCCTCCTGCAGACGCGGGCAGGGACAAACAGCGGCGGCGCTGTAGGTCGAGCCGGGCGGCGCTCCAGTGGCGAGGATGGCGGGGCCCGGTCGGATCCGGGCGGATCTGGACGGGACAGATCCATTTCCGGCAGATTTGGCGTGGAGGCGGCCGGATCCGACGAGATTGAGGGCTGGTGGCGCCATGGCCCTCCTGGAGGTTCCTGTTCAGCGAGAAAGAGAGACAGAGGTGAGAGGAGATCGAGGGGAAGGAGGAGAGAGGCGAGGCGGCAGAGCGGTCGGAGCTCCGGCGGCGGTGCGCGACGGAGGTGTGGGGTCGCCGGCGAGGCGGCTTGCGGGGGCGAGGGGAGCTCGGGCAGGATGGAGCTGCGGGAGGCGGAGCGGTCTGGTTCGGGCTGGGCTTCCAGGGTTATTTTTGTAAAAGTGAAACGTTATATAGAGACCCACTAAAACAGGGACTGCGGGTTAATTTCCTATAAACCGAGGGACTTTTATGCAAAGTCGCTAGCGACGACGGACGACCAAAAACCCACTTTTCTTTATATTGGACTGCGGGTAAATTACCTAAAACCACAGGGGCGTTTTTGCAAAACAGCCACGGCGACGGACGACCAGAAGCGGTCGCTGCTTTATTAGTATGGAAGACTAGTACAAATGCCCGTGCGTTGCACCGGGCAAAAAAAAGGAGCACAACCTGCTTTATGCGCCATTTTTTATATTCAATTTTAATAAACATTAATAATAAGGTTACACTGATTATTGCTTTTTGTAGAATGAAGTTTGGACATGAAGAAGCAACTTAGCATTTTTTGTCCGATGGAAGAGTAGTTTTGGATGGAATGGTTGTCCATAAGTTTTATTTTTTACTTTTNATAATTATCCAACAGACTGCTACAAAGATTTACTTTTCCATATGATGGCTCTAGTCAGATATATATTCAGATGTCATACCAGTCGATGCAATATATGTACTCCGAAACTAAGCCTGGTGTCTGTACTGTTTATTAGCCTACAGATGTTCTCATGTACTCACAAGTATCTATGCTAGGTTGTGGTAGTGGGCAGTAGCAGCGGGCTATAGGCAACTTGTTTCATCAATGCGAATGCGCACTCCTTGTTCCAGCTCTGAGGTTGGTGTTGACACAATTCCTGACAGAAAAAAATCATGAAAATGTGTTAGACACACAGCTGTTCATGTCCTACAGAGCACGTCAACATATTGTCAATTGGTGGATGAATACAAAGGTACAAACTGCATGCATATTAAGAACGACGTACATTATGGATACTATGGCAACAACCAATACTTTGTCGCCTCCCACTACAGGCTCCCTTGCAACGTTGGGCATGACTCCATATATTCTGTAACCGTAGAATTGAAGACACCGGTGCCCCCTTTAACGATTTCCACTGCCACCAATACTTCACCATCCCAGACCAAGCAGCAAAGACTCATGTTGTTTCCACACAGATCTTAGTAAAACATGAAATCGATTCCGAAAAGATATAAGGACAGAAGAGTTTTGAATATAAACGATAGCCAGATAGATAAAATGCCATGTGCATCTACAAATTTGTATGGAGACTTGGATAGGCAATGCATTACCTCTAATAAAAAAACATGCAGAGATCAGTACATGTTCACTTAGTAAAATTATAGGCCCTCTAAGCATGTCTTCTCTGCAATAATTACACAAAAAGCTATAAATCTGTAAGGGCTCTCTTGCTGGCAGGAAGACTTCATTGAGAAGCCACTGATCAGGACTGAATATTTCAGCATCCTCACCCAAAGATTTTTCATCATTCCCATGGCATAAATCATTCCCATGCGAGTGTTGCAAGCGAGGAGGAGGACCGTCGTCCTCCTGCAGACGCGGGCAGGGACAAACAGCGGCGGCGCTGTAGGTCGAGCCGGGCGGCGCTCCAGTGGCGAGGATGGCGGGGCCCGGTCGGATCCGGGCGGATCTGGACGGGACAGATCCATTTCCGGCAGATTTGGCGTGGAGGCGGCCGGATCCGACGAGATTGAGGGCTGGTGGCGCCATGGCCCTCCTGGAGGTTCCTGTTCAGCGAGAAAGAGAGACAGAGGTGAGAGGAGATCGAGGGGAAGGAGGAGAGAGGCGAGGCGGCAGAGCGGTCGGAGCTCCGGCGGTGGTGCGCGACGGAGGTGTGGGCTCGCCGGCGAGGCGGCTTGCGGGGGCGAGGGGAGCTCGGGCAGGATGGAGCTGCGGGAGGCGGAGCGGTCTGGTTCGGGCTGGGCTTCCAGGGTTATTTTTGTAAAAGTGAAACGTTATATAGAGACCCACTAAAACAGGGACTGCGGGTTAATTTCCTATAAACCGAGGGACTTTTATGCAAAGTCGCTAGCGACGACGGACGACCAAAAACCCACTTTTCTTTATATTGGACTGCGGGTAAATTACCTAAAACCACAGGGGCGTTTTTGCAAAACAGCCACGGCGACGGACGACCAGAAGCGGTCGCTGCTTTATTAGTATGGAAGACTAGTACAAATGCCCGTGCGTTGCACCGGGCAAAAAAAAGGAGCACAACCTGCTTTATGCGCCATTTTTTATATTCAATTTTAATAAACATTAATAATAAGGTTACACTGATTATTGCTTTTTGTAGAATGAAGTTTGGACATGAAGAAGCAACTTAGCATTTTTTGTCCGATGGAAGAGTAGTTTTGGATGGAATGGTTGTCCATAAGTTTTATTTTTTACTTTTTGAGAAACTGCGAAAATTTCCTTATTTTTAATAAAATTCACAAAAATTGGGACACTTTTAAGTAAATGTGCCCCATGTGTTGCAACGGGAAAATCAAAATGATTTTGCAATGAAAGGAAAAATCACTTGATTTTACAGTTTAATATATTCTTTGTTTAGTACTTCAGTTACCCCTCTTTCGTGTACCGACCCCAATGCCAGGGTAGGAGGCCGAAGATGCTTGCCGCAAGCCCATACCTGACACGACGAAACCTATTGCCAGCAATTCCGATCCACCACAGCCGCTCACCCTGCAACGCCAAGATGCTGCCTTGTGGTGCAACGGTGGACTGGTATCTGCTTGTCACTTCAATTAGTAAAAAAAAAAAAGAACCAAGTATGCAATGTTGTCAACTTGTTGACGACTTTGTCCTAGGTGCTTGACATGAGCTCGTCATGCCTTGTGTGACACTCCTGTCCGAAAATATTCAGTTTTATCGCCATGGAAGAAACACAAAGATAGAACTCTTTTTCTTTATAAACTACATTGAGCACAAGACTACCAATAATTGCAAGGTGATCTAGTGAAATCAATTGGGCAAAGTACAAAGTACTTTTACAAACTAAAAGATGCACTTATATGGACAATATGAATGTATTAGGAGAATAAAGATTCTGACAATGAACTGTGGAGAAAAACAATGATGTCAAAACAACATTTTTTCCGCTAGATCCATAACTGTAGAAAAACATCCAATTCAGTGTATCATAAAGAGAGCTTAGCCATTCCACCTCCAGACAGTACAATCAGGTCTTTAGCTTTAGCTTAATAACCGAACTGCAAGTGAAAGCATGACTCTCCTGATAATAGAAGAACATGTCGACCTATTTGTCAAGAACCAAGATAGAATTGTCACGGTGTACCGTGTATGCCAAAAGCCAGAGCTGGTTCGTGAAGAAAACCAGCAGGCAGCTATGATCAATGTCACTAAATTAAATAGTCCAAATCTTTGTTTTTTATGTCGAAGTGGTGATCCAGTTCCTAGTAGTTGTTTGTTTTGGTAAGATCTCCATAATCCGGCTTTAACCACCAATATTTTACTTGAATATATTTACTGAAATGTCATAAAACTATATATTGTGAAATCATGTTGAAGACAAAAGTTCGTATAGGATTTTTAAGTATCCAATCTTAATATCTTTATAGGTATACTGGTAGGTCAAATTTCATCCATACTGTACAAACAGGAGGTCTACTAAAATCAATTGGCCAAAGTACATTTGCACTTTATAAAATGGACAGTATGACTATATTAGGAGAATACAGATGTAGACACTGAACTATGGAGAAAAACAATCTTAAGTAAATATCAAGAACTATTTGTATGGACAAATACGGTGGAATTCTGTACAGCAAACCAAGTTTGACTCAAATCAAGTGCTTGGATGTATCACTCTTGCATCTTTTCACTCTCCTGCTCAAACATTAGCCTTACTTATTATCTTCAACCTAAATAAACAAAATTAGGAAATAATTAGTCACTAACAATATACAGAAAATTGACAGTAAAACAATCAACAAGTGTATTCTGAAATTCCGATCCTACAAAAATAGAGAGCAAACACGTAGCACTACATCTCAAATATCAAACCTCTCTCAACGCCGGAGCTCCTCCCGAGGAGAGCCGCCGCCGCCGTGCACCACGTCTCCTGTGGTCCTGCCCGAGCCGTTCGCCTGCATCCTTTAGTGCGCGCATGTACCCACGACCCCGCCGCCCTATCCTTTTCCTTCTTCTCTGCTCTCTCCCTTTTTGAATTCTTCTCTCTTGCAGGGAAGCAACTCCCATGACACTCGAGCTCCGTGGAATTGTACAGGCAAGTAGCTTAACAACACCGATGAGACTGAATGTGCACACTATAGGAGCACCAATATACAAGGATATTACTGTGAGAGGCGACTGTCCACAAATTCAACTCTAGTGTTAATAATTGTCACCCATAGGAAATAAAGCATCCTCTTTAACAGTTTGTTGCGTCATTTGTAGAAGTCAAAGTCTGTCTAGAGCTTCTGGAAGTTGGTTCGGTAACCCTTCTCGAATTCCTTGGGGGATAACATACCGATTTTTGCAGACAACATGCATGCCAACTTCCTGGCAAATAGCAGCAATTTGAAAAAGATTGACACAGTGAATAACACAAAGGAGGCAGAAAGGGTGCCTAATTTACACAAGCAGTTACATAACATGTCATAATCAGGCATTGCTACTGCTATTATAGTTGTCAATATATATGAAACAAATGTATGGTGAGCAGAAGGTACATTTACTATGATAAACTTTTAAGAGTAAAGGATTTAAAGAATCATTATCATTTTCTAATTCAACTGACGCAATGAAATTTCTTCTGAAGACATAATCTTCCAAATCAACTCACATCAGCAGCACTGATTTTATCCGGTCTAGAGACATAATCTTCCAAATCAACTAACATCTTAAAGCTCCCTTTATCAAAAAAATCAAATCAGATCGGCAACACTAATTTTATCTGGTCAGGAGACATAATTTTCCAAATCATCCTCGTCACTCAAGTTCATCTTAATTAACAGTACAAACCTGAAAGAAAGGAGGTCATCCTAATTATCAGATGCGAACAAAACATAATCTCAAAGAAAATGAAGAAACTAAGATTTCAATAGACCGCAGCCACCACGATGCTCCTGCTCGTTGGAGAGAGAGAGGAGGGGGTGAACTGATCGGAGGAGGAGCTTGAGCACCCCATGGCCATGACCACCGGGCGGAGGAGCTCCATCCTATGGGCCGAGCTACGTGTGGGGGCGAGGTAGGAGCAGGGGAGGACTCACCGAAGCCGCGCCGACGACACGGTGAGGGCTTGGGGTGAGCGGTGGTGGCCGGTAGCGGCGAATCCCGCCGGTGGAGAGGAGGCAGCGGAGCTAGGCGGCGATAGCAGAGAAGAGTAGCAGGGGCGGGGGGGGGGGGAGCTGCCAACAGCCGCGACGTTCGTGGCGGCGCGCGATGCCGGGGAGGGGGGAGGTCGGCAGGAGGTGGCGGCGCGCTGGAGCTTGGAGATCGAGATGGGATCGGGAGGCAGATTTTTTTTTTCATTTTATATCTCGACATACCGGTTCGGTTGACCTATTGTATGTACTGCGGGTT
Source organism: Aegilops sharonensis (assembly GCA_904067115.1). Lineage (NCBI taxonomy): Eukaryota > Viridiplantae > Streptophyta > Magnoliopsida > Poales > Poaceae > Aegilops > Aegilops sharonensis. Next base: position 56,133,580 of record LR880971.1, on the reverse strand, counting down.
GAATACACTGAAACACAGGGACCTTTGTGTAAAACTGCCGCGACGACGGACGACCAGAAGCACTCCGTGCTTTATTATTAGGGGA
>LR880971.1:56121835-56132969 GCA_904067115.1 Aegilops sharonensis | reverse complement strand
AAGATAGAATTGTCACGGTGTACCGTGTACGCCAAAAGCCAGAGCTGGTTCGTGAAGAAAACCAGCAGGCAGCTATGATCAATGTCACTAAATTAAATAGTCCAAATCTTTGTTTTTTATGTCGAAGTGGTGATCCAGTTCCTAGTAGTTGTTTGTTTTGGTAAGATCTCCATAATCCGGCTTTAACCACCAATATTTTACTTGAATATATTTACTGAAATGTCATAAAACTATATATTGTGAAATCATGTTGAAGACAAAAGTTCGTATAGGATTTTTAAGTATCCAATCTTAATATCTTTATAGGTATACTGGTAGGTCAAATTTCATCCATACTGTACAAACAGGAGGTCTACTAAAATCAATTGGCCAAAGTACATTTGCACTTTATAAAATGGACAGTATGACTATATTAGGAGAATACAGATGTAGACACTGAACTATGGAGAAAAACAATCTTAAGTAAATATCAAGAACTATTTGTATGGACAAATACGGTGGAATTCTGTACAGCAAACCAAGTTTGACTCAAATCAAGTGCTTGGATGTATCACTCTTGCATCTTTTCACTCTCCTGCTCAAACATTAGCCTTACTTATTCTCTTCAACCTAAATAAACAAAATTAGGAAATAATTAGTCACTAACAATATACAGAAAATTGACAGTAAAACAATCAACAAGTGTATTCTGAAATTCTGATCCTACAAAAATAGAGAGCAAACACGTAGCACTACATCTCAAATATCAAACCTCTCTCAACGCCGGAGCTCCTCCCGAGGAGAGCCGCCGCCGCCGTGCACCACGTCTCCTGTGGTCCTGCCCGAGCCGTTCGCCTGCATCAGTTAGTGCGCGCATGTACCCACGACCCCGCCGCCCTATCCTTTTCCTTCTTCTCTGCTCTCTCCCTTTTTGAATTCTTCTCTCTTGCAGGGAAGCAACTCCCATGACACTCGAGCTCCGTGGAATTGTACAGGCAAGTAGCTTAACAACACCGATGAGACTGAATGTGCACACTATAGGAGCACCAATATACAAGGATATTACTGTGAGAGGCGACTGTCCACAAATTCAACTCTAGTGTTAATAATTGTCACCCATAGGAAATAAAGCATCCTCTTTAACAGTTTGTTGCGTCATTTGTAGAAGTCAAAGTCTGTCTAGAGCTTCTGGAAGTTGGTTCGGTAACCCTTCTCGAATTCCTTGGGGGATAACATACCGATTTTTGCAGACAACATGCATGCCAACTTCCTGGCAAATAGCAGCAATTTGAAAAAGATTGACACAGTGAATAACACAAAGGAGGCAGAAAGGGTGCCTAATTTACACAAGCAGTTACATAACATGTCATAATCAGGCATTGCTACTGCTATTATAGCTGTCAATATATATGAAACAAATGTATGGTGAGCAGAAGGTACATTTACTATGATAAACTTTTAAGAGTAAAGGATTTAAAGAATCATTATCATTTTCTAATTCAACTGACGCAATGAAATTTCTTCTGAAGACATAATCTTCCAAATCAACTCACATCAGCAGCACTGATTTTATCCGGTCTAGAGACATAATCTTCCAAATCAACTAACATCTTAAAGCTCCCTTTATCAAAAAAATCAAATCAGATCGGCAACACTAATTTTATCTGGTCAGGAGACATAATTTTCCAAATCATCCTCGTCACTCAAGTTCATCTTAATTAACAGTACAAACCTGAAAGAAAGGAGGTCATCCTAATTATCAGATGCGAACAAAACATAATCTCAAAGAAAATGAAGAAACTAAGATTTCAATAGACCGCAGCCACCACGATGCTCCTGCTCGTTGGAGAGAGAGAGGAGGGGGTGAACTGATCGGAGGAGGAGCTTGAGCACCCCATGGCCATGACCACCGGGCGGAGGAGCTCCATCCTATGGGCCGAGCTACGTGTGGGGGCGAGGTAGGAGCAGGGGAGGACTCACCGAAGCCGCGCCGACGACACGGTGAGGGCTTGGGGTGAGCGGTGGTGGCCGGTAGCGGCGAATCCCGCCGGTGGAGAGGAGGCAGCGGAGCTAGGAGGCGATAGCAGAGAAGAGTAGCAGGGGCGGGGGGGGGGGGAGCTGCCAACAGCCGCGGCGTTCGTGGCGGCGCGCGATGCCGGGGAGGGGGGAGGTCGGCAGGAGGTGGCGGCGCGCTGGAGCTTGGAGATCGAGATGGGATCGGGAGGCAGATTTTTTTTTTCATTTTATATCTCGACATACCGGTTCGGTTGACCTATTGTATGTACTGCGGGTTGAATACACTGAAACACAGGGACCTTTGTGTAAAACTGCCGCGACGACGGACGACCAGAAGCACTCCGTGCTTTATTATTAGGGGATATATATATATATATATATATATATATATATATATATATATATATATTATATATTATATATTACTAGCACATATGCCCGTGCGTTGCAACGGGAAAGACAATTGGATGTTACCAAAACGCTCATCAATGCGACACTAATAAAACATCCAAACGGTGCAACCTTGCAGCAACGGGGAGGCGCATGCTGAGGTCTAGTAGAAATGCACATTAGTCTGGCGTTGAAAACCATGATAGACATGCAATATTTTTGGTATGATTTTTGTACGACAATTTATTGAGACCATCCATGAATAAACCAAAGTTGAACAAAACCATTAGATTGAAATCTACTTCATCCATCCCTTTAAGTTTCTTAGGGCTATCTCAAGAATTTGAACCAGCCTACTGTCCAATTAACACACTTGCTTTTTCTCTTAAAAAATAGTTTAGTTGTGTTAAAAAAATGGATGAACTCGCTTGCAACAACAGCGAATCAGCCCACTGTCCAATTAACACACTTGCTTTTTCTCTTAAAAAATATTGAGATAAATACACTTGTGGTCACTGTATTTGAAGTTGAAACACGATACGGTCACTGAACTTTAAAATATGCTCATTACGGTTATTATATACGTGAAGCGGTGATTGTACAGTCACTGACCTCTCTGTATAGCATCGTATTGCACTCCGTTGACCAATCAAATGATCCACGTGCACAAAACACGCGCCTTGTAGCCAGTGGACAAGTACCTTCTATGTGTTTCTACTTAGAAGCTCATATTTATATGTACGAGCATGTACACAATGCACACAAAGCAACCTAGCGCAGCGGAGAATATATCTGGTGTGCACCGGACGTATAAAAATGTTCAAAAAAATCCAAGAAAAAAATCCTGTATTGATAAAACATCAATTTATTTTGTCACAAAAATTCAAACTAAAATTTAAAACATTGCCCGAGATATAAAAATGACAAATGTTATGCATTATTCAATGTCGAATTTTGTCATTTTCATATCTTGAGCTACCTTCCAAATTTTGATTTGATTTTTGGTGACAACGTACATTAATGTTATATGAATGTGCTATATTTTTTTCAGATTTTTTTGAATATTTGAAAATGTGCTAAGCGAGTGGTGCACCGGTAGCACAAGAAGCTCCGGTGCACCAGATATGTTCCAGCGCAGCGTCGTCATCGCGCATTTCTCCCTGTTGTATGGGCCCACCTGTCAATGGCCCACAGAAATAAAGAAAACCTAATAAAATAATTTTGCACGCATGGAGGTTCGAAACCTGGTCCTCGCAAAAACCCGAGGCATGCCAGCCAATTGAGTCCACGGCCTATTATGTTCAAATGTAGAAGCTTCGTTTATTCATTTGAAATGGCACACATGCACGCAAGCATGTGCCACATAAAAGAATCCACAAGCAAAAAATATTCACGCAAACTCATAATGTATTTAAAAAATATTTATGCAGTCTATGGTGTTTCTTTAATTTTAAAATGTTTGTATGATTTTAAAATTGTGCACGCATTTTCAGATATACTCATGTAATGTAAAGTAGTGTTACCCTTACAGGAATGCCCGTCTATTTCCAGAAAATTTCTTGTACTTTTTATTAATATTTGATGAATTTTAAGTATAGAATTACATTAAGTTTTATAGAAAAATGCAAATAGTTTAAGAAATGCATGAACTTTTCTAAAAAAAAATGCAGACACTTGTTCAATTTTGCATGAAAATGGAATTCATTCTTTTGGCACGGTTACATCATTTGATAAGACAAAAATAATTTTCTAAACATACCTCCGTCCGGAACATGCGCATGTTTTACTTCTGAGAATTGCTTGTGTGCATTGCGTGGATTTTACTTTATAAAATGGAGCGCCTACAAAATTGCTAAGTTGGTTCAGCTAGTCCAGTGGTTCCTTGGGTGCGCGTAACGCGAGAGGGGCCTCAGGTTCGATTCCCCTCGCCGCCGAGCACTGCAATATTTGCTGCACAGATTGTTTGACCGGTCAACGGATTGCAATACATTGCTATACAGCAAGTCAGTGACCGTATAATTACCGCTTCACGTATATAATGATCGCAATGAGCGTATTTTGAAGTTCAATGACCGTATCGTGCTTTTGCCTCAAATACAGTGACGACAAATGTATTTATCTCAAAAATATTTTAGTTGTGTTAAAAAAATGGATGAACTGCTTGCAGCAACAACCCGAACGCATGCACCTGCGGCCCTCGTTGAAGCTTCTTGGAGATTCAAACATATCGCCCACAAATCCGTCTGGGGTTCATTCACGTAAAATTTAGCAAATCCGTTGGGGATTTTAGAAGAAAAAATCTCAAGGGAGCAACATAATTTAATGGGCGGAATTGATCTCTCACCGGAGCATGCATGCACGGCCGGGGTTCCATTTGTCCTTCCTTCTCACTGATCCTGCATGCAACGCTGACTTAATTCCCTAAGATACCATTTACAATAATTAGCCAGCCAATCAGCAGTCGTGCATTGACCATTCAATTTCTGGAGTTGATTTATTTGATCCCTTATTTCTTGCTTCTCCATGCTTGTTGATAGGCAACTTGTGAAGGAAACCATTTTATGAACCAAAATTGTGTGCTTTCCCAGCTGGTTGCGCCCTTATATTTGAAGTGGGATGGTCCAGCGTTCGAATCCCACACGAGCTCTATTAACTTTTTGCTGCTCTATTAACTTTTTGCTGATTGTTGCCTTTCACTGAAAAAAGGATGTGTAGCTGGCCCAGAGAAGCGCGCCAGCCCAGGCCAGACCATGCAGGAAGATGCCCGACGGTTCAGCAAGGGTTGGGCTGGGACTGCGGGTTCTATCTTTCCCTAATAATACCACCTCGTTTATATTACAATTTTGTTTATACAAATCATAAAAGCGTATTATGACATGAGAAGAAAGCGTATTGTGACGGTGAACCCGGAGACCTAATATGTGCTTTATTATTAAGGAGATATATGGAAAGATAAGTATGAGAGGCCTACAAATTAAACATGGATAGGAGTGCTTGACGCGCTAGGACTCGAGTCCTGATTTATTTACAACTCAGTTTGACCCAAGAAAGGGATATTTTTCTTTTGCGGGCACCCAAGAAAGGGATATTTTTCTTTTGCGGGCACCCAAGAAAGGGATTCCAAGTTTTGCAACAGCTTGGTTTTCGTTCAACTGCCACATATACGTCAGGACGTCACGTTTAACACGTACACCACGGAAAAAGGACCATCAATGCATTGAACCGACAATGCAGGGCGAGAAGCAGACGATGCCGCCGCCGTCGTCGCGCGACGCCGCAGACCTAATCAGCGGCCTGGATGATGACCTCCTCCTCCACGTCCTGCGCTTCATGCCCGAAGCACGCGAAGTCGCACGCACGTCCGCGCTCTCGAGGCGGTGGCGCGACATCTCGACGCGTGCCCCCGTCCTCCACTTCCGCGTCGGGCAAGGCGGCGGCAGCACCACGAAGAAGACTAGTAGTAAGAAGAACAAGAAGAAGAAGAAAAAGGAGGAGGAGGATAGCCACATGCGATACAACGAATTTATACACAACGTCCTCGCACGACGGGCCAATAGCGACGCCTACATCGATACGCTCGATTTGTACAGCTCGCTCTGGCCCGGTGATTCGCAAGCCGACGTGTGGCTCCGCCATGCCATGCAGATCGTGGTTGGTTCCTTGAAATTCCACGTGTGGGCGCCGTTGAAGATCAATCTGACGGGACGAGCGGTGGAGAGGCCAAAGCCCAAGCTGCAGCTGCCTCGCTCCACGAGGGCGACAACGATGTCACTGGAGTTGTACTACGGCTTCCTTCTGCTCCCGCCGACGGTAGAGTTTCATGCGCTAATGGACCTGACTCTCTGCACCATAAAATTCATCAACGGCGACGACGTCCGCCTGGGCAGCCTCCTGTCGTCCTCCTCGTGCTGCCCGAGGCTGCGAAAGCTAACACTCCATAACCTGTCCGGGCTGGAGGAGCTTCAGCTCAATGGCAGCGCGCTGGAGATCTTGGATCTGAATGACCTCTCCATGAGGCGGTTGGTTGTCGATGCCCCACGGCTCTCCGCGCTCCGCCTCGGGTTCCACTTCATGGTGTACGATGAAGGCGACCACTCCAGCCTCAACTTCCAGGCACCAGCGCTGGAGACACTGAATTCCTCCATACAGCTCGGCTATTGCCAGCAGATCAACTTCCAAGGTCGCACGATCCAAATACTGCAAGAGTGTAGCCCCAAGGTTCGTCACCGCATGTACATACCAGGTCCAGAGGTAGGTAATTAATCTCATGCATATGTATGTTCGCTCCATCTGGAAATAATACTGCTATTTGTGATTTTATTTTTTGGTATGGAGGAGCATTTTGGCTTTGTTTTCCATTTACATGGAATTTTACATTACCATCCAATTATTCTTTATACAGGGGCAAACCGAAAAAGAGGTAGATGATGAAATAACAGCGATGCCCCAATTCCCCGGCTTCACGAATCTGACGGTAAGATTTTACTCAAAAAAAGGCAGCCACTTCAGAGCAATTGCGACTGGTCTCCTACAGCGATGCAGCAATCTCCGCTATCTCCACCTAGACGTTCACCTGGTAAGCTTGTAATGTTTAATTTATCACTGTATATATATTTTTGTCTGTGAACATTGACTCAGAGTTTCAAGGTCGCTGACCGTATTTCTCGTTTGAATTGAATGTATCACCACTGAAGGATGGTCAAAGTGAGAAGGGCTACAACACCGGCGGCCTCTCCACGGGCTGGAAACATGGTGTGGTCTCATTGAAGTACCTGAGTGAGGTGGAGTTCAGCGGCTTCTCGGGGCAGGGATACTGCTTCGACTTGGTGCAGCTGCTGCTCGTGAGCGCTCCGGCGTTGGAGAGGATGCTCTTGACTACGCAGACACCTGAAGAAGGCTGCCGACGCCCAACAATTGACTTGTCAACATTGGAGTCGAGGCTACCACGCGGTACGGGGAAGTGGACCGCTAGTCTAGCTGTTAATGTGGCAGCACTAGAGTGGATGCCAGATTCATCGATGCCCGAGGTCGGAGCAGGAGATGCATGAACTACAAGCTTGTAACTTTCTGGTAAACATTTTTACATGCAATGTGAACTAAAAAAATTGATGAGTGTGAAATATTTAATAAGCAAAAGTTATAAATAAATTTGAAATTTTCGATTGGGAACTTTTCGCACGTAAGGTGGCGAGGTCGGTGCGCCAAATGGGATCTGAAGTTCCATATTTTTCAAGTAGAATATAACGATCGCAAGTTGGTAGTGAAAGTCCTCTTCTGCTCCCAAGCTTATTTGAGCTCGGGGTGGACAGTAATATAATAAAAATGATTTTTTATGGCAAACTTTGACAAATATTTTGTATGCTTGAAAATTTTCCTCATAAAATGACATTCCTGGAAGTCATGATAAGAAAACAAAATCTGCACTCCAAAATGCTTTCGTTAATTATTTTTTTGCCACCACTTCAATGAATGCCCTTTCATGATAGAATTTTGCAAGCACAAAACAAATTTGTCGAAGTTAATCCCTTTTTTATATTTTTCCATGTTTTTTATTCTACAGTTTATCAAGAAGCATTTGAGTTCGGGAGCAGAGACACTCCACGTCCTCGGATAAGATGCTATGTAGAATGCGGAAGATTCCTTATAAACAGTGTCTCACTTGGCAGGATACAGAGGGTGGTTCATGCTAATCCATTTCCACTGCCTGGATAACTCCTGCCATACTATATTAGTGATTAGTTCCGGAGAGCCAGCTGCCATGGAAGAGATTAAGCTCACGATTCAGAGGAAACAGTTAAGAAAAGATACAGGAAATGATGCAAACAATGGCACGAGCACCTTCCTATTGTCATTGATAATAATATTGTTTACAAACATAGTACCACTACATGATTTTGGAGCGCAATAATCAATCGGCGGAATGATTAATAGTTTAAGCGGTAAGCCAGTATGTAGTCAACACTAACAAGGCATCAGACGTACTCCCTCCGTCCCATAATGTAGGATATTTTTTTATTCTAGTGCAGTGTTAGAAAACGTCTTACATTATAGGACAGAGGGAATAGCAAGTAGCACAACATAGTATGCAGTTATTACAAAGGTGAAAGATTATTACAGAGGTCGCATTTATTTATCTTTGGTTACGCGGTAATTAACAGTGGTATGATTAGGGGTTGACGAGCCTACAGTTGGTCCTGATCTCGCCGGCGGTTCCGGTGAGCGGGCTGAGGTTCCCCATCTTTATCATCGCGGCTGCGAAATCGGCAAAGAAGGCGGCGTTGTCACCTTTTTACTTGAGCACTAGCTTAGCCTGCGTCCGATCGCCCTGGGGATACAACACCTGGTCGGAGTGCAGGAGGCCGCGCAACGCAGTGAGGTCCGTGTAGTACTTATTGTCGAAGGTGGACACCGTCGAGTCCAACGGTGCCAGGAAGGTGTCGCCCTTGGAGGGGCAGTCGGCCTTGAGCCCCTGGGCGAACTGAAAATCGATACGGTCTTCGTTGTAGAGGCGGAGCCGGTAGTTCTGGCACTGCGCAAAGCCGATGGTGTGCGCGCCGGAGGGCACAGTCATCTCGGTCGCGCTCAGGCCCTCTGGTGATCTTCTTGGTTCCTCTAGCTCCATCTGGTTCTTCCAAGGCCGTCGGATACCTCTACGTTGAGCCGTGCTCCCTCTAGCACCTTCTATACGCCGCCATGCTCCGGCAGCATGCTTTGTGGTAGCCACCGGCCGGTCCGCTCGGTCCGGCTCGGGATTCGCCGCCGCCGGTCCGGTCCCTGAAAACAGGCCCGCGACGCTGCTCGGTCAGGTCTGGTCCGGATCGCTGACGGCTAGGTCAGGGACCGGATCGACTGGCCCGGTCCGTGTCCACCCTGAGTCGACACCCACCACCATCTTCCCCTTCTACAACCAAGTCAAATGTTGATTCTAGCAATAATTTGATGTAGGCCTTTTCTTCGAAAGGTGCTTCTTGCCAAAGGCTTTGAGGGATCCTATGTGCACAGGGTTATGCAGTTGGTCTCGGGGGGCCACACAGCGATTTCCGTTAATGGCCAGATCAGTAATTACTTCGCCAATGGCCGGGGCCTACGGCAAGGGGATCATGTCTCCCCTATCTTGTTTAATTTTGTCGCGGATGCCTTATATCGTATTCTTTCCCGAGTTGCCGCCCATGGCCACATCTGTCCTGTTGTCTCCCACCTCATTCCTGAAGGGGTTACCCATCTCCAATACGCGGACGACACGATTATTATGGTTGAGTTGAATGACTCTTGCCTTGCTCACCTTAAGTTTATCCTCCTGTGCTTCGTGGCTTTGTCGGGTTTGAAGATCAATTTCTCTAAAAGTGAATTCATTGTGACTGGAGTGGATGATAATGAGGCTCTGAGAGTGGCCCACCTCCTCAATTGTAAGCTGGGAGCTTTTCCTTTCAAATATCTAGGCCTCCCTATTTCCCAGGACACACTCTTCGCGAAAGAATTCGCCCCTGCTGTGGCTAAAGTGGGTAGCATGGTTTTACCTTGGAGAGGTAGATACAACACCAACGCTGGCAAATGGCTCTGATCAATGCTTGCCTATCTTCCCTGCCTATGTTCCTTATGGCATTCTACTCTCTCTTGGCTGGTACTCATGCAAGCTTCGACAAACTTAGAGGGGCTTTCTATTGGAACTCGTCTGACAATAAGCGCACATATAGATTCGTCAGATGGAAGCTTATGTGCAGGCACAAAAGCCTTGGGGGTTGGGCATTATCAACACCGCTGTCATGAATAAATGCCTTTTAATTTAAGTGGTGGTGGAAGATCATGACTTCTAGGGCTGGGACTATTTGGTTTTCCATCCTCAAAGCTAAGTATTTCCCTCTTACCAGTCCGTTGTTTGCTCCGGCCCGCAGCGGCTCTCAATTTTGGAAGGATTTGGTTAGAGTTAGACCTTTTTTTTGGATATTGTTAAGTTTGTTGTCGGGGATAGTTCCTCAGTTCGTTTCTGACTTGACTGGTGGTGTGGTGACTCACCGCTCTCCGTGAGTTTCCCTACCCTTTTCTCTTATTTGTTGGGGAACGTAGTAATTTCAAAAAAATTCCTACGCACACACAAGATCATGGTGATCAATAGCAACGAGAGGGGAGAGTGTGTCCACGTACCCTCGTAGACCGAAAGCGGAAGCGTTAGAACAACGCGGTTGATGTAGTCGTATGTCTTCACGGCCCGACCGATCAAGCGCCGAAACTACGGCACCTCCGAGTTCTTGCACACGTTCAGCTCGATGACGTCCCTCGAACTCCGATCCAGCCGAGTGTCGAGGGAGAGTTCCGTCAGCACGACGGCGTGGTGACGATCTTGATGTTCTACCGTCGTAGGGCTTCGCCTAAGCACCGCTACAATATTATTGAGGAGGACTATGGTGGAGGGGGGCACCGCACACGACTAAGAGATCAAGAGATCAATTGTTGTGTCTACATGTGCCCCCCTGCCCCCGTATATAAAGGAGCCAGGGGGAGGGGGTCGGCCGGCCAGGAGGGGCGCGCCAGGAGGAGTCCTCCTCCCACCGGGAGTAGGACTCCCCCTTCCTTGTTGGAGTAGGAGAGGAGAGGGAAGGAGAGAGAGGGGGAAAGGAAAGGGGGAGCGCCGCCCCCCTCCTTGTCCAATTCGGACTTGGGGGGAGGGGCGCGCGGCTGCCCCTTGGCCGCCTCTCCTCTTCCTCCACTTGGGCCCATGAGGCCCATTAGCCTTTGGGGTGGGGGGGGGGGG
>LR880971.1:56056235-56083754 GCA_904067115.1 Aegilops sharonensis | reverse complement strand
CTCTCTATAGATATGATAAAGCTGAAGTCCCTCCTACTAAAATTGCTAGTCAGTGCTTGGATGAGTTTGATAACTTTATGTTTAAGCAAGATGACTTTAATGCTTATTTTGGTAGACAATTAAAACAAGATGCTTATATGATTAAACGGTTGGGTGATTATATGGCTGATATTAGAGGTGAACTTAAGCTTGTTAGCAAAAATGCTTCTATGGTTACCACTCAAGTAGAACAAGTACTTAAAGCTCAAAAAGAAGTGCTTGATGAAATGAATAGTAAAAAAATGATTATGCTGTTAGAGTGGCTACTAGAACTGGTAGAATGACTCAGGAACCTTTGTATCCTAAAGGCTACCCTAAGAGAATCGAGCAAGATTCTCAGAGAAATGATATTGATGTACCTAGTTCTTCTAAAAGGAAGAAAAAGAAAAATGATAGGACTTTGCAAACTTCTAGTGAACCTATTGCTGAGTCGTCTGAGAATGCAAATGATGTCTCTATTTCTGATGCTGAAACACAATCTGGTGATGAACATGAACCTAGTGAAAATGTTAATGATGATGTTCATGATAATGCTCAACCTAGTAATGATAATGATGTAGAAGTTGAACCTGTTGTTGATCTTGATAACCCACAATCAAGGAATCAACGTTATGATAAAAGAGACTTCGTTGCTAGGAAACATGGTAAAGGAAGGGAACCATGGGTTCAGAAACCCGTGCCTTTTACTCCGAAACCATCTAAGAAAAGGATGATGAGGAGTTTGAGCGCTTTGCTGAAATGATTAGACCCATCTTTTTGCGTATGCGATTAACTGATGTGCTCAAAACAAATCCTTATGCTAAGTATATGAAGGATAGATATGAACTTAAGAGGCTGCTAATAAAAGAAACAAATCCTTATGCTAACTATACTTTTAAGGGTGGAATACCAAAGAAACTTGGAGATCTAGGAGTACCTACTATACCATGTTCCATTAAGAGAAATTATGTTAAAACTGCTTTATGTAAACTTGGAGCCGGTGTTAGTGTTATGCCTCTCTCTTTATATCGTAGACTTGACTTGAATAAGTTGACACCTACTGAAATATCTTTGCAAATGGCTGATAAATCAACTGCTATACCTGTCGGTATTTGTGAGGANATGTCTGATGTTGAAACACAATCTGGTAATGAACATGAACCTAGTGAAAATGTTAATGATGATGTTCATGATAATGCTCAACCTAGTAATGATAATGATGTAGAAGTTGAACCTGTTGTTGATCTTGATAACCCACAATCAAGGAATCAACGTTATGATAAAAGAGACTTCGTTGCTAGGAAACATGGTAAAGGAAGGGAACCATGGGTTCAGAAACCCGTGCCTTTTACTCCGAAACCATCTAAGAAAAGGATGATGAGGAGTTTGAGCGCTTTGCTGAAATGATTAGACCCATCTTTTTGCGTATGCGATTAACTGATGTGCTCAAAACAAATCCTTATGCTAAGTATATGAAGGATAGATATGAACTTAAGAGGCTGCTAATAAAAGAAACAAATCCTTATGCTAACTATACTTTTAAGGGTGGAATACCAAAGAAACTTGGAGATCTAGGAGTACCTACTATACCATGTTCCATTAAGAGAAATTATGTTAAAACTGCTTTATGTAAACTTGGAGCCGGTGTTAGTGTTATGCCTCTCTCTTTATATCGTAGACTTGACTTGAATAAGTTGACACCTACTGAAATATCTTTGCAAATGGCTGATAAATCAACTGCTATACCTGTCGGTATTTGTGAGGACGTGCCTGTTGTGGTTGCAAACGTTACTATTTTAACGGATTTTGTTATTCTCGATATTCCCGAGGATGATAGTATGTCTATTTTTCTTGGAAGACCTTTCCTTAATACTGCAGGGGCTGTTATTGATTGCAACAAAGGCAATGTCACTTTTCATGTTAATGGCAATGAGCACACGGTACACTTTCCGAGGAAACAACCTCAGGTTTATAGTATCAATTCTATTGGAAAAATTCCATCGATTATATTTGGAGGTTTTGAATTTCCTCTTCCTACTGCCAAGGAAAAGTATGATATACTTATTATTGGGGATGTCCATATCCCCGTTGAGGTAACATAGTGTTATTCGAAATTTCTCCGGTTCCATGTTAATCGGAATGAGTTTGTTAACAAGACTTGATCAACCTTGTTAGTGAATTCATATTGATGAACAGGAGATGGATGAAACTAGAAGCACAACCTTATGTATCTTTTTTATATTTTCTGTTATTTAGTAGAAATAAAGTAAAATAGTATTTTTCTGTCTGTTTCCTGACTTATCCGTGCAATATAAAAATATCCTGAAAATAATAATCCTCAGAATGCCATGCCAATTTAATATGATTTTTTCGGGAATATTTGAGAATTTACTATGCAAAAATCACCGCGGGGGGAGCTGTCACCTGGCCACGAGGGTGGAGGGCGCGCCCCCTGCCTCGTGGGCCCACGGTGGCCCTCCTCCACTTATCCCTGCACCCATCTTCTTCCTCTGCCTCACACAAACACGAAAAACCAACTCAAGCACGAGTTCCAGCCCCCGTTGCTGTGATTTTCGATCTCCTTGCTCAAAGCACCTCTCACAAAACTGCTTGGGGAGATTGTTCCTTGGTATGTGACTCCTCCATTGGTCCAGTTAGTTTTTGTTCTAGTGCTTTATTCATTGCAAATTTATGCTGCATAGGTGACCATGTTCTTGAGCTTGCATGTTAAATTTATATGGTCCCAAGTAGCTCTAATGCTTGATTTAGGCTCTAGGCACTTGTGGGAGTTGTTACTATCAATTTTATTGAAGTTGGTTCACTTTTATTTGAAGTTACTAAAAATTTCAGATTGTTTCAAAAATAATGAAGAGACTTTTGAGGGGCTCATCGAGCCGAAGCTCGAAGGAAAAACAAAAGGAAGAAGAACAGAAGCCCAAATTTAATTTGCCTCGCACCGCGGAGGTCCGGCCGTGTGAATGGCCTTCCGATGACTTCTTGAGGAGAGTCGGGATTTATGACGATTTCTATTTATTAATTGAGAATGCTGGCCTCACCGACTTCCTCCACGACCAACGTCATCAGTATCTCTTACTCACAAATACTTTTGTGAAAAATTTCTAGTTTTTCCCTAAGAATTCACCTCCATCGGTAGAATTTCATATATATGACGTTGTTAAGAGGATGCCATTAGCTGAATTTTGCGTGGCTTGCAAAATACCCTTTGAGGGCACCCTGGATGAACCACACCGTAACGAGGTAGAAGCTTTTATTAACACTGTCACGGTGGGAGAAACAAGGAAGGTTTCTGATGCAAGAATTACTAGCATACATTTTCCTGTTTTACGCTACTTCGCCTTATTTGCTAGTCGTTGCTTGATAGGTCGCGAAAACTGTGGGAACCTTAGTGTTCCTGATGTTATCATTTTGTTCCATGGTTTATACCGCAATAACTCTGTTAGTATGGGTGGAATTGATGCTAGACGGTTAAGTCTGAACCGTACTAAGGGCCCCATCTTTGGAGGCATTTATGCTTCACGCCTAGCTGAACATTTTGAAATACCTATTAGGCATGAGGAGAAAGAAGAAACGACGCTGCCCCATGCTTATTTAGATTATAAGAGTATGATAGCACATGACTTTCTTGTTAAAAGTCGCGAAGGGGAGCTCAAATATAAACTGTACTTTGATAAACATCACCCTGAGACTATTACCTTGCCTGCTCCCTCTTTGTTTAACTTGTCTGCAGGTCCTCACATCGTTCCATGGGCGGCCATTCAAGCCTATCGAAATCCTGCACCCGCCCCGGAACCGGAGCTACAAGATGAGCCTCCACGACTATATGTTTATTCTTGGGATCCAGAGGAGGCAGCCCGACGCTACGCTGCAGCTCAGGAGGCAATAGCCGCTGCATCACAGTATGACCCCAGCTTCACCTACGGGTATCCGCCAGGCCATCCCTGGCAATAGCCCAACTTAGGCCAAAAGCCTAAGCTTAGGGGAGTACGTATTTCCCACCGACATTACATTCATGTTCACACACACTCATTGCTAGATGTCGGTGTTCATACTCTTCCACTGTAATATCCATGCTAGTTTATTTTCTTTTTCCTGCTTTCTTCTTGTGTGTTTAATAAACCTTAAGAAAAACAAAAAAAATAGTAGTAGTTTATTTCTTTGCTGTAGTAATTAAAAGGAAAACCCAAAAATATTTCCCGTTCTTCTTTTGCTTGTTGGGAGCTCTCCCGTGTAAATAGTTTCTATTTCTTTTCTTTGGGGGTCAGTAGGAGAAGACCATGATTAAATTGTTGAAGTGGCTCTTATATGCATGATTGTTTATTTAACTTAGAGCCCATATTACTTGTCTTCTCCCGTTTATTGAATGCTTGCAGATTCCAGCTTAGTCCAATGCACGTGCACTCTTATTATACACTTTGTTCGGTCGTGCAAGCGAAAGGCAATAATGATGATATATGATGGATTTATTGGGATGAGAAAAGCTGGTATGAACTCGACCTCTCTTGTTTTTGTAAATATGATGATTCATCGTTCCTGGGTTAGCTATTATGAAGTAAGAATATTTGCTTTGACACTTAGATATTATAGTTGCTCGTGCCATGCTTAATTAGCTATGAGTTATAATGGTTTACCTTGCGTGCCAACATGCTATTAGAATGATCATGATGTGTTATGATGGGATGGTATCCTCCTTTAAATGAATTGAGTGACTAGACTTGGCACATGTTCACGCATGTAGTTGAATCAAATCAACGCAACCTTCATGACATTTATGTTCATGGTGGATTATATCCTACTCATGCTTATACTTGGTGTAAATTAATTTTAATGCATGTTTACGACTGTTGTCGCTCTACCAGTTGGTCGCTTCCCAGTCTTTTGCTAGCCTTCACCTGTACTAAGCGGGAATACTGCTTGTGCATCCAAACTCCTTAAACCCCAAAGTTGTTCCATATAAGTCCACTATACCCTCCTATATGCGGTATTTACCTGCCGTTTCAAGTAAATTCGTATGTTCCAAACTCCAAACCTTCAAATGAAATTCTGTTTTCTTTGCTCGAGCAGCTCATGTTTCAACTAGGGCTGTCCTTATCTTCCATGTTGGGCGGTTATTGTCAAGAGGAGTGGACTCCGCTCCTCATTCACGAGAAAATGGCTGGTCACCGGGATGCCCAGTCCCATGCTTTATGCAAACTAAATCAAAATAATTGCAAACAAAACTCCCCCTGGGACCCGTTGAATGTTGGAGGCACTCGTTGTTTCGAGCAAGTCATGGATTGATGCTTGTGGAGGAGGGGGAGTATGAACTTTACCATTCTGTTTGGGAACCGCCTATAATTTGTTTAGCATGGAAGATATCGTCATCTCATAGTTGTTGCGTTGACAGCTAAAGTATGCCGCTCAAAATGGTATTCAATCTCTATTTTAAAACCGAGCTCTGGCACCTCTACAATTCCCTGCTTCCCTCGGCGAAGGGCCTATCTATTTACTTTTATGTTGAGTCATCATCCTTCTTATTAAAAAGCACCCGCTGGAGAGCACACTGTCGTTTGCATTCATTATAATTGATTTATATTGGGTATGACTTGACTGGATCTTTTTTACCATGAATTACAATGTTTAGTCAGTCCTTGATTTTTAAAGGTGCTCTGCATTTATGTTTTGCGGTCTCAGAAAGGGCTAACGAGATACCATTTTGTTATATCATGTTATGATTATTTTGAGAAAGTGTTGTCATCCGAGTTTTGTTATTATAGCTTGCTAGCTGATTATGCTATTGATATGAGTAATTGTGAGACCTTTGTGTTATTGTGAGTTTGGTTAGTTCATAATATCTGTTGAAACTTGAATGCTGGTTTTTCATGTTTACAACAACAAGAGCAAACAGAGTTTGTAAAAGTTTTTCTCTTTCTCTTTCAGTTTGTCAACTGAATTGCTTGAGGACAAGCAAGGGTTTAAGCTTGGGGGAGTTGATACGTCTCCGTCGTATCTACTTTTCCAAACACTTTTGCCCTTGTTTTGGACTCTAACTTGTGTGATTTGAATGGAACTAACCCGGACTGACACTGTTTTCAGCAGAATTGCCATGATGTTGTTTTATGTGCAGAAAATAAAAGTTCTCGGAATGACCTGAAACTCCACAGAACACCTTAGAAAAAACAATAAAAAATCCTTGCCAAAGATGAAGACCAGGGGGCCCACACCCTGTCCATGAGGGTGGGGGCGCCCCCCCCCCCTCCCTGGGCGCGCCCCCTACCTCGTGGGCCCCCTGGTGGCCCTCCGACGCCAACTCCAACTCCATATATTAGCTTTCGGGGAGAAAAAAATTAGAAATAAGAAATCATCGTGTTTTACGATACAGAGCCGCCACCAAGCCCTAAACTCTCTAAGGAGGGCTGATCTGGAGTCCGTTCGGGGATCCGGAGAGGGGGATTCGTCGCCGTCGTCATCATCAACCATCCTCCATCACCAATTTCATGATGCTCACCGCCATGCGTGAGTAATTCCATCGTAAGCTTGCTGGACAGTGATGGGTTGGATGAGATTTATCATGTAATCGAGTTAGTTTTGTTAGGGTTTGATCCCTAGTATCCATTATGTTCTGAGATTGATGTTACTATGACTTTGCTATGCTTAATGCTTGTCACTAGGGCCCGAGTGCCATGATTTCAGATCTGAACCTATTATGTTTTGATGAATATATGTGAGTTCTTGATCATATCTTGCAAGTCTATAGTCACCTACTTTGTGTTATGATCCGGCAACCCCGAAGTGACAATAATCGGGACCACTCCCGGTGATGACCTTAGTTTGAGGAGTTCATGTATTCACTATGTGCTAACGCTTTGTTCCGGTTCTCTATTAAAAGGAGGCCTTAATATCTCTTAGTTTCCAATAGGACCCCGCTGCCATGGGAGGGTAGGACAAAAGATGTCATGCAAGTTCTTTTCCATAAGCATGTATGACTATATTCGGAATACATGCCTACATTACATTGATGAACTGGAGCTAGTTCTGTGTCACCTATGTTATAACTATTACATGACGAACCACATCCGACATAATTATCCATCACTGATCCGGTGCCTACGAGTTTTCCATATACTGGTTCTCGCTTATTTACTTTTCCGTTTCTACTGTTACAATCACTACAAAATACCAAAAACATTACTTTTGTTGTCTTTACTTTTGTTACCGTTACCACCACTATCATATTACTTTGCTACTAAACACTTTTCTGCAGATACTAAGTTTCCAGGTGTGGTTGAATTGACAACTCAGCTGCTAATACTTGAGAATATTATTTGGCTCCCCTTGTGTCGAATCAATAAATATGGGTTGAATACTCTACCCTCGAAAACTGTTGCGATCCCCTATACTTGTGGGTTATCAAGTAACCAAAAGGGTTTTCTGGGTAGGGCTTGGAGCAATCTGTTGGTCTCTATGGACGATTAGGAATATGTTTACCATTGAACATGTTTTTCCTAATAAACCCGATGATTGCTTGTACAAATCGTGTATCTTCTTGCAGCAGTGGAGATCATTGACTAGGGCGGAGGACCATGATGCATTTGATCTACTGACTTCCAAAATGCGGGCCTCTGCGTCTTCCTTATCCAGATAAGAGCAAGTTGCTTAGATGGTGTTTGGCATGTCTTCGACCAGTTGGTGGCTTCGTTGCCTCCTCTCTTTCCGGCCTGCATGCCGTGTGCTGGCATGGATGCCATTGTATCTCCTTAATACTTTTGGGCCACTTTGTGTTTGCATGTGCTTGGTGGGTTGATTGTTACAGTTGCTTGACTCTGCCTTGTGACTTTATTTATAAAGTCGGGTGTATGCCTTTTCTCAAAAAAAATTACTGGCGGCGATGGTACCACCATTCTCTTAATTTGCAGCAAAATCGAAAGAAGGTTCTAGCAAAAAAAATTTGATGCAACAAAAAAAATTCATGGTAGCCACCGCTGTCGCCGCCCACCACCATCCTCTCCGGTTGAAGCGAATCTCCTAGCCGGTCTCCAGCACCATGACCTCCGCCCTTCCTCGCGTAGTCGTGGATGCCTCCCAAAGTAGCGCCCATTTGTGGGGAGGTTGACGCGGGATGGACGACAGGAAGGTTGGCGCGCGGTCGACAAACGGTCGTCGCCGGCGATAAAATTATTTCGGATGCCACCGCAGGGGAAGAGAACATGTGAGGGGATAAGGAAAGACGTAGCAGTGGAATGAAGGACTAGGAGTGCTTCGTGTGACTAGATAAGGAAGACTTAGGCGGTGGTGTGTGGGCCCGTTGCCAGCTTTGAATGTGAACGGCCGAGTTTCAACCGGTCGACCTGCTTTAAACAATTTCACTTACTTTTTTATTATATATATAAAATATAGAGAGCCCTCCAAATTGAGGATGGATACGAGTGCTTGACGCGCTAGGACTCGAGTCCTGATTCTATACCTATTAATAAAGCAAGGTGCGTTTCTCCAAATTTCTCATCCATTCACCTATATTATTTTTTAGATTTTTTTAATATCCGAGGTGGTACTATTTTCTGCACACGCTCGTGTAAAATAATAATGACAACTGACCTCGGCCCGTCCGAATCACGCAGCCCATGCTCTGTCCCGTTGAAGTCGGCCCACCATCTAGCCTGTTTATAAAAAAATGCATGCCAAAAAATGCTTCATTCCAGAATTGAAATCAAGACCTTCAGTTTATCACACCTGGGTAACATCCGACTCAACTAGCATCTATTGTGTTGAGATATTTGGGTAAGGTAGTCTATTCAATTGGCGCACGTCTCTCACACATGGGCCAGGTTGGACCGTCGCTCGTGGCCTTTTTTCACGTCTCGCCAACATGTGGCCGCCCGCTGGTGTAATGAAAATAGGATGTGTTTATCTTATATAGTATCACCTCGCTCTTTTACAGGCAATACAACCAATTTATATATGTTGATGGGTTCAAATCAATAAGCAGCCTTGGGAATTAATAAGGAGGAAAGGGTAAAGAGTTGGGCCCGTTTATGCACAGATTCTTCAGGCTTGCATGAAAAAGGAAAGGAATTGAGATCCGGAATTTGTGAAGTGCATGGTCAAATTATCATTGGTTTCCTGAGGCATGCATGAAGAAGGAAAGGAATTAATGATAGATAAAAAATTAGAAAGGAATTAGTAGAAATCCGGATTTCACGATGGTCAAATTAATGGCAAAAAAGACTCACAGAGAGGGTGATCCGTGAGACATATATGCATGAAGAAGAATAAGGCCCATAAATATAGGAGGCTGCATGCAAATACCAAAGGAGTGAGCAGGCAGGTAGGAGAATGCATGCATATGGAGGCTTCTATGTACCCCAGGCTTTGCTTAAAAATGTACTCCAGGCAATATGCGATTTAGTTTTTCTGTATTCTTATGTATGTCTTTTGCATATGGAGGCTTCTATGTACCCCAGGCTTTGCTTAAAAATGTACTCCAGGCAATATGCGATTTAGTTTTTCTGTATTCTTATGTATGTCTTTTTAATAATATGCATGTTTTTTACTAATTCTATAATAACTAAAGATTTCATTATTTTAAAACAACACCCATACGAATTCTGGAAAAATAGAAAAATTGGTCGGTTTAAGCAATGGGGAAGAAGGGAGGTACTAATTGTTATTAGTTTTGTACCCGTTGCATCGCATGGGCACTTTTTCTAGGTGTGTTTCTCTGGGGGTTTTCATCCGTTCACCCATATTCTATTTTTGAGATTTTTTTTAAAAGTCCGAAGTGGTACTAATTCCTTTTCTGCTATAAGAATCAAAAAAGATTCCGCATACTTGGCCAGGTAGTTGTTGCACGCTACCCTTACGGGCCGTCGGGCATACTGCTGCAAGAAGAAAAATAATCATCAGGGTGAAGAATCGAATGAAGGATCTTCTGTATTAGGAGAATTACAGTTACCAACTACGCTAAGCATCTATTCACAAATACAATGAAAAGATTTAGAAAATGTATTATAGATGGAGGACGGATAGGTTTCCACAGTTTTTTTATGTGAGGTTTCCACAGTTTAATAGTCCCACCTCAGCTCTTTACATCAATTATTATACAGTCGCTACTCGTGAGTACCCTGGCAACAAGCGAACTCGGGAATCAACCAGAACGGAGGAGATGAATCCTTTAATCGTGAGCATATGTGGATATTAGTTGGAATAATTTGTGAGATTAAGACAGGCTATTGGAGAGCATAGTTATATAATTCTTCCGTTGCAGCGCACGGGCATATGTGCTATGTAGATATTATATATGCACCAGAGATCTTTTTTACAACACAAAATTTATTGTGTTATGCCGAATGTTAATAGTTTGATTTTGATTAACATATCATTACTTCAAAATTGATGCCTAGGATTTTCACTATTAGACTACAAAAGATATGTCAGCTATGGGCTCCATGTCATTAGGATTCAATCAACATACATACATCAATTTAAACCGGTTCTTTGCTATTGTTCTACAAATTAGGTGTACAATATTGTATTATTCTAGAAAATAGTAGTTCCGCTGCAGCACTGCTGGCAAACATGGTCACTCTCCCAGTTGATGGTGTGTTCGTGGAAGTTTATGGCCAGCAACCGCCGGAATGGTGCTTCGGAACCAGGATGACTCGGTGATATTCGCTGCATATCGATAGTTATTCCATTGCAACGAAGCTCTCGAAGCGTAGATACATGCGATAATAATTTGCATGGGGCTAGCTATAAAATATTCTGACATTCCTATCATCGTGCAATTGGATTCAGTGATGGCGTTGTCCATTCTTTCTGCTAATAGCTTGGATTGTTTCGCCTACGGAGTTTATTCCTCATAAAATTCATAGAGATCAGAATAGAGGTAGCAGATTGCTTAGCACGAATGTGAGGTTGGATCAAGGACCTTCATCAATAGAGAAAATCTTACCTCTGAGTTATAACCCGCGAGAAAAGCCAAGTAGTTCTGCTGCCCTTAAGGTTTATATCCACATCAATGGTCATATATATTCTACAAGATGTGATTTATTAGCCACATCATTCTTAGCTTTTGCTGCATCATATTTCCAAACAGTGAATAAAATTACATACCTTCTAGATTAATTCCTTAAAAACTTTTGCTCCACACTATTTATATAGTGGAAAACTAATCATCAATTGCGGTTTTTGCAGGTAAAGGTGCTCACATTTTTCTATTTTTACCCGTTGCAATGCACGGGCCTTTTTGCTAGTTATTAACAACTCAGTTTGACCGAAGAAGGGATTCCAAGTTTTACAACAGCTTGGTTTTCGTTCAACTCCCTCATATACGTCAGGACGTCACGTATCACCGTACACCACAGAAAAGGACCATCGATGGATTGAACCGACAATGCAGGGCAAAAAGCAGACGATGACGCCGTCGTCGTCGTCGCGCGACGCCGCAGACCTAATCAGCGGCCTCGATGATGACCTCCTCCTCCACGTCCTGCGCTTCATGCCCGAAGCCACGTCCTGCGCTCTCGAGGCGGTGGCGCGACATCTTGACGCGCGCCCCCGTTCTCCACTTCCGCGACGGGCAAGGCGGCGGCAGCACCACGAAGAAGACTAGTAGTAAGAAGAACAAAAAGATGAAGAAAAAGGACGGCCACACGCGGTACCACGAATTTGTACACAACGTCCTCGTGCGACGCGCCAATAGCGACGCTTACATCGACACGCTCGATTTGAGCAGCTCGCTTTGGCCCGGCAATTCGCAGGCCGACGTGTGGCTCCGCCATGCCATGCACCTCGTGGTTGGTTCCTTGCAGTTCCACGTGCGGGCGCCGTGGCCCAAGTTTCTGCCAGGAGGCACGGTTGAGAAGCTCAATTCCCGGCTGCAGCTGCCTTGCTCCACGAGGGCAACTACGATGTCGGTGGGGTTGCAGTACGCCATCCTCCTCCTCCCGCCGACGGTAGAGTTTCATGCGCTAACGGATCTGACTCTGTGCCATAAAATTCATCGACGGCGACGACGATCGCCTTGGCAACCTGCTATCGTCGGCCTCGTGCTGCCCGAGGCTGCGAAAGCTAACACTCTGGAACCTGTCCGGGCTGAAGGAGCTGCAGCTCAATGGCAGCGCGCTGGAGATCTTGGATCTGGATCAGCTCTCGGTGAGGCGATTGGTTGTTAACGCCCCACGGCTCTTGGCGCTCGAACTCGGGTTCCACTTCATGCTGTACAGCAAACGCGACCAGTCCAGCCTCACCTTCCGGGCACCGGCGCTGGAGACACTGAATTCCTCCCTACAGCTGGGCTATTGCCAGCAGCTGAACCTCCAAATACACACGATCCAACTACTGCAAGAATGTAGCCCCAACGTTCGTCACCGCATGTACATACCAGGTCCAGAGGTAGGTAATTTATCTCATGCACATGCATGTTCGCTCCATGTGGAAATAATTAATACTGCAATTTGTGATTTTATTTTTTGGGTATGGAGGAGTATTTTAGTTTTTTTTTTCATTTACATGGAATTTTACATTAGCATCCAATTATTTTTTATACAGGGGCAAACCGAAAAAGAGGTAGATGATGAAATAACAGCGATGCCCCAATTCCCCGGCTTCACGAATCTGACGGTAAGATTTTACTCAAAAAAAGGCAGCCACTTCAGAGCAATTGCGACTGGTCTCCTACAGCGATGCAGCAATCTCCGCTATCTCCACCTAGACGTTCACCTGGTGAGCTTGTAATGTTTAATTTATCACTGTATATATATTTTTGTCTGTGAACATTGACTCAGAGTTTCAAGGTCGCTGACCGTATTTCTCGTTTGAATTGAAGGTATCACCACTGAAGGATGGTCAAAGTGAGAAGGGCTACAACACCGGCGGCCTCTCCACGGGCTGGAAACATGGTGTGGTCCCATTGAAGTACCTGAGTGAGGTGGAGTTCAGCGGCTTCTCGGGGCAGGGATACTGCTTCGACTTGGTGCAGCTGCTGCTCGTGAGAGCTCCGGCGTTGGAGAGGATGCTCTTGACTACGCAGACACCTGAAGAAGGCTGCCGACGCCCAACAATTGACTTGTCAACATTGGAGTCGAGGCTACCACGCGGTACGGGGAAGTGGACCGCTAGTCTAGCTGTTAATGTGGCAGCACTGGAGTGGATGCCAGATTCATCGATGCCCGAGGTCGGAGCAGGAGATGCATGAACTACAAGCTTGTAACTTTCTGGTAAACATTTTTACATGCAATGTGAACTAAAAAAAATTGATGAGTGTGAAATATTTAATAAGCAAAAGTTATAAATAAATTTGAAATTTTCGATTGGGAACTTTTCGCACGTAAGGTGGCGAGGTCTGTGCGCCAAATGGGGTCCGTAGTTCCATATTTTTCAAGTAGAATCTAACGATCGGAAGTTGGGAGTGAAAGTCCTCTTCTGCTCCCAAGCTCATTTGAGCTCGGGTGGACAGTAAAATAATAAAAATGATTTTTTTATGGCAAACTTTGACAAATATATTGTATGCTTGAAAATTTTCATCACAAAATGACATTCATGGAAGTCATAGTAAAAAGAAAATTCCGGCACTCCAAAATGCTTTCATCAATTTTAATTTTTTTGCCACCATTTCCGTGAATGTCCTTTCATGATAGATATTTTGCAACCACAAAACAATTTTTTCTAAGTTTACCTGATTTTTTTTGGATTTTTTAGTGTTCTTTTACTGTTTATCGAGAAGCATTTGGGGTCGGCAGCAGATATTCCACGTCCTCGGATAAGATGCTACATAGGATGCAGAAGGCCTATAAATAGTGTCTCACTCAAGGATTTGGATTCCGAGTGCACCTTTTTTCTCGTGGGGCACCGAAATTCCCGGTTACCGTGGTAACCGCGAAATCCCGGAAATTTTTTGGACGAAATTTAAATCTGAATTTTGAATTCAAAACTCTGAATGATGTATAGATTGGATCTGGATTCGTTTTTGTCAGCAATCCACCTTTTGGCGCAGTGGTTAACTCCTTTATGTGCTTCTCGTGCCTTGAGGTTGCAACATCGAATCACTCCAGCCCCATTTATTTTTAACTGCATCTTCCTTTTAATCATAAAAATTATGAAAAGAAAAAGAGAACCACGACAGTAGAACCCGAGACCACAGGGAAGATCAAGTAATGCTGCGTTTACCACTACGCCACTGCTGCTTGACTGTTATTACAAAGTTCCGAACGTATCTAACCTAATATCAGAGTTTAAATTCAAAAAATTCGAAAAAATTCAAATCTTTTCGCTCGGTACATACTTTTCTCATGGGGTGGCGAGAAACGCGGATACCGGGCGGTATCCGAATATTCCGCTCGGTACCCAAAACCATGGTCTCACTTGGCAGGATCCAGAGGGTGGTTCATGCTAATCCATTTGCACTGCCTGGATAACTCCCGCCATAATATATTACTAGTGATTAGATCTGGAGAGCCAGCTGCCATGAAAGAGATTAAGCTCACGATTCACAGGAAGAAGTTAAGGAAAGATACAACAAATGATGCAAACAGTGGCACGAGCACCAGAGGCGGATTTCTGGTCTATGGGGACATCTACACCCTATATGAAATTTTTTATTAATTCAACAAAAAGTCAAAAATTCCTGAAAATAGTTTTGAAATAAACTTGACCTTCTATTATACTCGTGAGAAAAAATCCACGAAAAGAAAATCTTCCTTTGACTTATAATAGCAAAAAAGAATTGTCGTTTTTCTGCGAGGTCAACTTTTGTTTTTTTTTTCATGAAAATTTATATACTAGTGCAAAAGTAAGTCAAGTGTTTTATAAAAATAGTTCTTACCTATTTTGACTTTTTATTAATTTTTTTAAAAAAAAACTTCATATAGAGTGCATATACAACCAGGAACACAAGTGTATTTCCTCCAGGAGCACCTTCCTATTGTCATTGATAATAATATTGTTTACAAACATAGTGCTACATGATTTTGGAGCGCAATGAATCAATCCACGGAATGATTAATAGTTTAAACACTAAGTCAGTATGTTGTCAACACTAACATGGCATCAGACGTAAGTAGCACAACATAGTATGTAGTTATTACAAAGGTGAAAGATTCTTACAAAGGTCGCACTTATTTATCTTTGGTTACCCGGTAATTAACAGTGGTATGTATGCCAGACCGTATGATCAGGGATTGACGAGCTTACAGTTGGCCCTGATCTGGCCGGCGGTTCCGGTTAGCGGGCTGAGGTTCCCCATCTTTATCATCGCGGCTGCGAAATCGGCAAAGAAGGCGGCGTTGTCTCCTTTGTACTTGAGCACTAGCTTAGCCTGCGTCGGATTGCCCTGGGGGTACAGCACCTGGTCGGAGTGGAGGAGGCCGCGCAAGCTAGTGAGGTCCACGTAGTACTTGTTGTCGAAGGTGGACCCCGTCGAGTCCAAGGGCGCCAGGAAGGTGTCGCCCTTGGAGGGGCAGTCGGCCTTGAGCCCCTGGGCGAACTGAAAGTCGATGCGGTCTTCGTTGAGGCGGGGCCGGTAGTTCTGGCACTGCGCGAAGCCGATGGTGTGCGCTCCGGAGAGCACGGTCATCTCGGCCGCACTCAGGCCCTTCCTGTCGAACCTCGCGATGAGCCCGCTACCGTCGGGACTGGTGAGGTTGGCGAACGGCGGCGGGAGGTCCCTGTTCGCCAGGTCCATGCTCGCCGTCGTCGAGTCGCGCCGGCCCAGCGGCACCGTCCAGGTTGGCCCGCCGAGCTGCAAATGCAAACAACCGACATGCCGCCGGTTGAAATGAGTGTACTCGCAAGGCACGTTTGATTTAGCTGCACGGTTTCCGTATCCGGCACCACGCACGTACGTACCAGAACGGTGCCGTCCCGTGCAGCGAGGGTGAGGATGTCGGCGCAGGAGACGACGCCGGGGCAGGCTTGCTCCACGGCGGTCTTGATCGTGTCGATGACGTCGAAGCCGCGGAGGGACTTGATGTTCCCGAACGCGTTCTTCTCGCCGAAGAAAGCCGGAGTACTCGCATTGGCAGGCACGTTGTCCAGGAGGACCGATCCGTCGCACCCCTAACCAAAATCAAATGCCAAAATTATATACTGTGCGTGCAACGCAACGCAACACGCGCGTGCATGACACGTTACAGAATATCTCGATCTGAGCCAGCCAACTGCATATGGATATTCTCATATATACCTCGACGAAGCAGTCGTGGAAGTGGAGCCTGAGCAGGGAGGCGCCCATCCGTTTCTCGTTGGCGACGGTGGTGTTCATGACGCTGCGGACGATGGCCTCCAGGTTCGGGCAGGTCGCCGCGTAGAACGTCGGGCTGAGCTGCCCGTAGGCGCCGGAGACGAAAAGGGCTAGTAGCGCGAGGAATGCGCAACGCCAGCTGGTGGTGTAGGACGCCGCCATTGCAAGGGTCTGGCTGGCTTGCTTGCTTGGGGCTTGGGGGAATGGCACGAGCTGGTTGATGGAGTATGCACCGTACCCTTACCACTATTTATAGTGCAGTTGCGTAGCATCCATGCAAGATATAGCTGGCTTTGTATGTTACGCTCTCCTCACCAAAGTCAGAGTTTACCTCTTGGTGGCCATGCATGCGTGCAAACTTCGCCATCGATATGGCGCTGGTCGTCCGGTGCAACTAGCTAGCTAACAAGCTGTGCTGCGCTGGCATAGTAAATTAGTGACAGTACTTGCAAAGTCAAAGCGTGTAGCTTAGCGAGAATGCCGGCGTCATGCATGCATGCAAGCTTTACCGACCGAGAATGCATGTGCTCATGTGCTACTGTCAACGTTTGGCCACCCCAGCCGCCGCATGCATGCTTGAACCGCGCGCATGCATTGCATCTTGGGAGCTCGAACGTATAGCTAAATCGTCTGTCGATCGCGTAGGGACGTTCTACATGTACTGCCACATGCCTACTTGTGTGTCTATAGCTAGCTGGCTTGTTGCCCTTGTTCTTCATCGTCACTCCACTGCTAAAAGTAACCATGGACGTGCTCCATTTCGTCGTTTTGCGTGCATCTTTGCTGACAACGACGTCACCTTCACACGGCAGGAGTATACGTACGTACGTGTGTTAGACAAGGTATATTGTAAATATACGTGTTGTAACACAATATATGTACCTGTACGTTCTCTCTTATATATATATGACAGCCGTACCCGTTTAGGGTATCGAGCATTGTTCCAAACCCTAGCTTTGTCTAACATGGTATCAGAGGACGCGTTCGATCCGCGCCGTGCTTCCGCCTCCTCTGCCGCCGTCGCATCGACCTCCGCCGCCGTGCCGCCTCCGTCAACACTAGCGATGGACTCGCCGTTCATGGCGTCCGCACCACTCGCCTGGGCCCGTCCGGGATCGCAGCACCCGCCTGCGTCCCAATCACCCGCGCCCCGATCGGGCGAGATTCCATCGGCCCGCGATCCGTCCCTAGCTGCGCAGCTCCGTGGCGATCCATCTGGTGCTCCTGCGCGGTCGATCTACGCCGGGACACAGCTCTCCCTCGATGCATCTGGCGCTGGCGCTACGTCGCGGCTGCCCTACGCCGCATCCCAGTTGCATGCTGTGGTGCCTCCATCAACACATGCAACGTCGCTGCATGCCGGGCCTCCGTTGCATGCTGCGGCGCCCGCCTCTGGTTCCCATGGTGCCCCCACACAGATGCCCTACGGTGGCCCATATGCAGCACCATACGTCACACAGTCGCCGTCGCCGTACGTCGCGCCGGTGCCGTATGATTCGTCCTCCGCGGTGCCCTACGAGGCTCCATACGGTGCGCCCTACGCTGCCCCGGTGCCGTACATTGCGTCAGTGCAGCCCTACGGCGTACCTCCTACGGCGCCTTATGGTCATCACCAACACTACCGTGCGCCTCCGTCGGCTGATGCGCTAATTTCGTACAGTGCTCCGCCGACGTACGACTCGCAGCTCTCTGCACCGGTGGCCGAACCAGGACCGTTCCACTTCGCTCATCTGGTGACGGTGAAGCTCTCTGCCGACAACTACCTCCTGTGGCGTGCTCAGGTGTTGCCGCTACTGCGTAGTCACTACCTTGAGGGGTATGTCGACGGTACACTGCCGTGTCCCCCGGCCATGGTTCCGGTGCCCTCGGCCGCTGGTGGCTCCGTCATGGTGTCCAACCCTGCTCATCGTCGGTGGATCGCTCAGGATCAAGCTATTCTGGGTGCCATTCAGTCCTCGCTCACTCCCTCCGTGGCCGGCATGGTGATCTTTGCCGCGACGTCGAGGGATGCATGGGCCACGCTCGACTCCAGCTTCTCCTCGCAGTCGCTGGCCCGTTCCTCTGCCATTCGTAATCAGCTAGGCGAGGTCAAGAAAAATGATCTCTCCTTCACGGCCTTCTTCAACAAGGTCAAAAGTTTGGCTAATACACTGTCGTCTATTGGGAAGCCTCTCCGTGACGAGGAGTTTACTTCGTTCATTCTCAATGGACTTGATGAGGACTATGACTCTCTTGTTGAAAATATCAATGGACGTGACACGCCGATGCCGCCTCGCGACCTCTACGCGCGCCTCCTCAACACCGAACAATGCCTAGCTGCTCGCCGTTCCGTTGGCGTCTACACGGAGGGCCCTTCTGCGAACGCTGCACTTCGCGGGGGGTGCCCGTGGTGCCAAGCAGAAGGCGCCGCCGTCCGCGGGCAATCAGCCCCGTTCGTTGGCTGGTCGCAAGCGGCTGCGCTGCGAGTCATGCGGTGGTGACGTTGAGTGTCAACTCTGCGGCATCGAGGGGCACTTGGCGTCTCGCTGCCATCGCCGCTTCAAACGCGACTTCCTTGGCATTGGGAACAACGGGAAAGGCAATGAGAAACAAGCTGCTCTCGCTACACAGGAGCCTGGGTTCACTCCTTCTTATTCCGTGGATCCGTCCTGGTACATGGATACCGGTGCCACCGATCATCTGACGAGTCAGCTCGACAAGCTGGCTACTCGCCAGCCCTACACTGGTCATGACCAGGTCCGTACTGCCAGTGGATCAGGTATGCCCATCTCACATGTTGGTCAGGCATCTCTTCTTTCACGTACCACGAAAACCTTGCGTCTCCTTGATGTTCTTCGTGTTCCTTCAGTCACACGTAGTTTGCTCTCCGTTCCTAAATTAACTCGTGACAACAATGTGTTTGTTGAGTTTCACCCTTTCCATTTTTTTGTTAAGGACCGAGACACGAGGGACGTTCTTCTTAGTGGTCGAGCTCGCCATGGCCTATATGCTCTTGATGTGCCGCCTGTTTCTGAAGTTTTCAGTGGTGTTTGGGTGTCGTCGTCGCAGTGGCATTCGCGCCTCGGTCGCCCTGCCACTCCCATTGTGCGACATTTGCTTCATCGCCATAGTCTTCCTGTTGAGTCCAGCAATAAGGAGTTTCTAGTGTGTGATGCCTGTCAACAGGGCAAGAGTCATCAGCTACCTTTCTCTGTATCGAGTCGTGTTGTCAAGGCTCCTCTTGAACTTGTGTTTTCGGATGTGTGGGGCTATGCCCAAACTTCTGTTAGTGGTCACAACTATTATGTCAGTTTCATTGATGCCTTTAGTCGCTTTACTTGGATTTATCTCATTAAGCGCAAATCTGATGTGTTTCATGCTTTTATGCAATTTCAAGCCCATGTTGAGAGGTTGCTTAAGTGCAAAATTATCCATGTTCAGTCTGATTGGGGGGGCGAATATCGCAACCTTAATACTTTTTTCACGAAACTTGGCATCTCGCATCATGTGTCTTGTCCTCATACACATCAGCAGAACGGTGCAGCTGAGCGCAAGCACCGTCACATAGTTGAAACTGGCTTAACACTGCTCGCACATGCCTCTGTTCCATTCCGGTTCTGGAGTGATGCCTTTGTTACTGCTTGTTTTTTGATCAATAGGCTACCCACACGACTTCTTCACATGAAATCTCCCCTAGAGGTTTTACTTCATGAGACTCCAGATTACTCTCTTCTCAAAGTGTTTGGTTGTGCGTGCTGGCCACATCTTCGACCGTATAACAAGCACAAACTCGAGTATCGATCTAAGAAGTGCGTGTTTCTCGGATACAGTCCTCTTCACAAAGGTTATAAGTGTCTCCACATTCCGACAAATCGTGTTTACATTTCTCGTGATGTTGTATTCGATGAGACTGTTTTTCCTTTTTCCACACTGTCACCTTCCACCGATACTACCGCTACCGAGCTGCACTCCTTTCCAGTTTTGCCTGACCAATTTGTAGATGCTGCATATTCTCCTCTGTTATTACCTAACCATGGTGCAGGAACTGGACGGGGTGCTCGCCTTGAGCTTCTTCATGACGACGTTGTTGCTACGGCACAAACTGCAGTTGTGACGCCGGATGGTCGCTTGACTCCGCGCTTGATGACGACCGCCACGACGATCGCACGTGCATGCCCCATGCACGTGGATCAGGTGGTGTGGCCACCTCACCTAGCCCAGCTGGGTCTCCAGTTCGGCCACCCGAGCCGGCTGCCACTGCAGTTCGGCCGCTCGAGCCGGCAACCTCCACGGCCTCTGCCCCGCGAGGGCCTTCCTCGCCTGGCCCGCCTTCACCGACCACTCCGGGCCCAGCATCGCGGCGCCCGTCTTCGCCGGTCTGTCCGGCGCATGCAGACCCTATGGAATCTCCTTCGGCAGAGTCTGTGGACTCGCCTGCTGCTGTGGCTTCTCCAACACCTCCGCCGCCTGTCGTACTGCGCACTCATACGCGCAGCAAGAGTGGCATTGTCAAGCCTCTCCAACGCACGGATGGTACGGTCGCATGGCTTGCGGCCTGTGTTGCTCGTGCTGAGGCCGATCCTACGGTGGAACCGCGGCATTTTCAGGCAGCGCTTGGCATTCCACACTGGCGCGCTGCTATGGAACAGGAGATCCATGCTCTTCGGAAGAATAATACTTGGCGTCTGGTTCCTCCTCCTTCCAGTGTCAATGTTATTGATTCCAAATGGGTGTTCAAGGTGAAGAAACATGCTGACGGGTCCATTGAGAGGTACAAGGCACGACTTGTGGCCAAAGGATTTAAACAAAGGTATGGCCTTGATTATGAAGATACGTTTAGTCCTGTTATCAAGCCCACGACTACTCGTGTTCTTCTTTCGCTGGCTGTTACTCGAGGATGGTCGCTTCGTCAGCTCGATGTTCAGAATGCCTTCCTTCATAGAGTTCTGGAAGAAGAGGTATATATGCGTCAGCCCCCCGGTTTTGTTGACCTTGCTCAGCCCCATCATCTGTGTCGCCTCGACAAGGCTCTTTATGGTCTGAAGCAGGATCCTCGTGCGTGGCATGCACGTCTTGGGGCTGCTCTTCGTGCACATGGGTTTGTACCGTCTACAGCAGACACGTCTCTGTTCATTCTTCAGCGACCTGAGGTGACTATGTACATTCTGGTCTATGTTGATGACATCATACTTGTCAGTTCATCAGTCACTGCTGCAGATTGGCTTGTGGCTTCTCTAGGGGCTGTTTTTGCTGTTAAGGATCTTGGGAGACTGCACTATTTTTTGGGTTTGGAGGTTCTTCATTCTGACAGTGGCTTGACTCTCACTCAACAGAAGTACTCTCAGGATCTGTTGCGACGTGCAGGTATGATGCAATGTAAACCTGCTACGACTCCTATGTCCTCCACAGAAAAATTATCAGCTTTTGATGGGGACTTGCTCCCTTCTGAGGATGCCACTGAGTACCGCAGCATCGTTGGTGGACTGCAATACTTGCTCGTCACTCGGCCAGATATTTCATTTGCAGTTAACCGTGTGTGTCAATACCTTCATGCACCGCGTGACCCTCATTGGACGGCGGTTAAGCGCATTCTGCGCTATGTTCGACACACCGCTTCGTATGGTCTCCATTTGCAGCCTGCGGCTTCTGGTTTGATCTCAGCCTTCTCTGATGCCGATTGGGCTGGTAGTCCCGATGATAGGCGATCCACGGGGGGACATGCTGTGTTCCTTGGTCCTAATTTGATCGCCTGGCAAGCTCGAAAGCAAGCTACCGTGTCTCGGAGTAGCACTGAAGCTGAGTACAAAGCAGTTGCTAATGCCACAGCTGAGATCATATGGGTTCAGTCATTGCTTCGAGAGTTGAAGATCTCTCAAGCCCAGCCGCCTGTTCTTTGGTGTGATAACATCGGTGCTACATATCTTTCATCCAATCCGGTATTTCATGCCCGAAAGAAACACATCGAAGTTGATTATCATTTTGTGAGAGAACGTGTTGCACAGAAGCTACTTCAGATCAAGTTTGTTTCTTCTAAGGATCAGCTTGCTGACATTTTCACTAAACCCTTGTCCTTGACCTCTTTTGAAGGATGTCGACGCAATCTTAACCTCCTGAGTGTTTCAGGACATAGTTAAGATTGAGGGAGGGTGTTAGACTAGGTATATTGTAGATATATGTGTTGTAACACAATACATGTACCTGTACGTTCTCTCTTATATATACATGACAGCCGTACCCGCTTAGGGTATCGAGCATTGTTCCAAACCCTAGCTTTGTCTAACAACGTGCGATATGCGTGTGTGCGTGTACAGCGATGATCCTGAATTATTATTAATTTTTGGGGAAAGAGTGAATATATCACAATTTAGCTACATGTGAGTCGCCTGCATTTTGAATTTGGGCCAGTAGATTTTTTGGCCGTTCGATCTGATCAAGATTCGTGCGTTTTTTTTTCTAACTGGTGCTTTTGGTCTGTTGGGCTGGCTGGAATCCGGCTTAAAAAATGCTAGACTTACGGATGGTTGCTACAGAATTTGCTTACGGACTCACTTTCCCATAAATTATCTACCCCGTGATTCCCTGTTGTGTCCCCCCCCCCCCCCCCCCGCCCCCCCCCCCCCCCCTCCTCCCTCCCCCCCCCCCCCCCTCCCTGGTGCTTTTGGTCTGTTGGGCTGGCTGGAATCCGGCTTAAAAAATGCTAGACTTACGGATGGTTGCTACAGAATGTGCTTACGGACTCACTTTCCCATAAATTATCTACCCCGTGATTCCCTGTTGTGCCCCCCCCCGCCCCCCCCCCCCCCCCTCCTCCCTCCCCCCCCCCCCCCCTCCCTGGTGCTTTTGGTCTGTTGGGCTGGCTGGAATCCGGCTTAAAAAATGCTAGACTTACGGATGGTTGCTACAGAATGTGCTTACGGACTCACTTTCCCATAAATTATCTACCCCGTGATTCCCTGTTGTGCCCCCCCCCGCCCCCCCCCCCCCCCCTCCTCCCTCCCCCCCCCCCCCCCTCCCTGGTGCTTTTGGTCTGTTGGGCTGGCTGGAATCCGGCTTAAAAAATGCTAGACTTACGGATGGTTGCTACAGAATGTGCTTACGGACTCACTTTCCCATAAATTATCTACCCCGTGATTCCCTGTTGTGCCCCCCCCCGCCCCCCCCCCCCCCCCTCCTCCCTCCCCCCCCCCCCCCCTCCCTTTGACTTCCTTTCACATGTTGACAGCTCATCCCGTAACTAGACTTCCGTGGAAATTGTCCGTAGGTGTAGCATTGTCCATCAGACTTACCGCTTACTTGGGTCAGTCGGTTTGCTTGTAAGTCTCATTCCTGACGCCCCGTTTAGGGTCGTGAGCGCAACCCGCGTTGCGCAGGTGACCGACACCTCGTCTCTCGCAGCCCTTTTCAGGATTTTTCCTCTCTCTCTCTCTCTCTCAATGTCTCTCATTCACTTGTGCACCCTCTCATTATCTGTCACTCACTTCTCTTTCAGTCTCTTCAGCTATCTAGGGTTCGTTTGTTCTTGGTGCTCCCGTGTTGGTCTCTGCATTTGTTCTGTTTAGATCTATGGTATTATTAGGTTTTGATTGAGCAGTTCTTTGGTCTTATTCTTCATTTTTTTTGTTGGTGGTGCCTGATTAGGTTTCATCTCTTCCAGCCGGATCTTCGGTCCTCTGTTTTGACTAAGGTATGTGTTTCTCATGCTCGAATCTAAGCTTTGTTCTTATGATTTGTGCTTGTCTTCCTTTTGATGTAGGGTTGTTAATTAGTTAGTGAGAGATAAGATTTGCATTTATTTAGTTGATTTGCTGGTCACTGTCTAGTTAGGAGGTTATGTAGCTATCTCTTTTCTTCTTCTCTTTCTTGCTAGAGATATTTGCATTTCTAGTACTCATTTGTCCTATGAGTAAATCCCCAAATCTGCTTCTTTCTCATGCGAGTTAGCCCCAATTCTAGTTGTTTAGCCTAAATCTGTGAGATTGTTGCCATGAAAGTCAGTTTTTAGGTCTTTAAATGTTAAATCTTTTGGTTTTCTTGCTGTGAACCCTAAAAGGCCATTCTTTTTTATTAGCCATTTTAATTTGTTTGTTGTATATGTAGATTCTTTTCTGTGTGATTGTTTCTGCGATAGTGACTTTTAGGTCTTCAATTTAAATCTTTTTTGGATTCTTGGTGAGTAAACCCTAAAGGCCTGTCGTTGTATCAGCTACTGATTTAATCTGTGCGCTCAATAGTTTTTTAAGTTTGATATTTTAGTAAGGTATGAGCGGGCTGAGCGGCACCGAACACCTCAACTCCACGAATCTCTAATCTCGGAGTGGAGCGGCACGTAGTAGATTTTCCAGGCAGCGATGCTACACCTACACGGACGTCACCGACGCTGCTGGCCGTCCTCGTCCTCCTCCATATCCGGCTTCCCAGCGCCTCCCTCCATCCAATTCTTCACCAAGGCCTTGCACTCCGTCTCTTCACGCAGCACAAACACCGCTGGCCGTCCTCGTCCTTTCATACGTCCGGCAAGCTGAGGACATCACATCAACAGTTCAGCTCCCCTCTATTTTTTCTACCCAACTCGTAGCACCTATCCCAGCCGGTGATGGAAGGACATTATTTTCTGAAGCTTGTTTTTAGGAGTTGGAGTTGACAACCGAACATATCTTCAGATTCTGGAATGAGCTAGTGGAGTTAAAGAGTTGAGGAGTGAGGAGCAGAGTTGAGAATTTGGAGGAGTGGAGTGTTGCCGAACAGGGCCTAAGTTTCTACTTTCCCATGTTCTAATTGACAAACTAATGGTGATACTAAGATAAACATATCAACATAAATTCAAGGCCGGGCATATCGTCTGATATCATTACAGAAAATAAGTAAACGAAGTTTGCTTGGAGCACAAATTATAAGAGGTAACTTATATGCGCTCGTTGCTTCATAGAACGATTGTTCCAAAGGTAATATAGTATAAGATGCAAAAGATTAACCAAATTGTCTGCTGAAAGGTAATTAATGGAAAACAAGAACAAATCCGCAGCTAGAAATAAATGCATATCTTATATATTGGTTGTCTGGATGCAAACTGCAGTAAAGCAATATTGGCTGCAAATCTTACCTACGACGGTGAAAACAGCTGCAATGCCTTGATTAAGAATAGAGCAAGTATTATCAGTCATCTGTGATTTTGAGACACAGTACAAAACTACAAATGCAGTTTTGAGACACAGTACATGAAAGTCTTAGTTCTGCTTTAGAGACAAATAGATTACGTAGCCAAATTAATGGCATTGCTACATTTACATTAAATTCTACGAGAATATATCTAATTTATAATTTCAAATATTTAGTAGAAAAAAAGTAAGTTAAAATATATAGTTAGTGAAGCACAGTCATATTGAAGAGCAACCATATATGGCTGGAGGTTGTTGCTGGCCGGCTGGTCCACTTGTCAGAGCTCCCTCTTGGATCGGCTCCTATGTTGTGCCTGTTGTTGGCTTCGTGGATGAGGCGGATTTGGAGCTTTTTGGTAGCTTCTCGCCTTGTGATGGGTAGAGTCCGACGCCCCCGGCATTGCCGGACTTTGAGGATGAGACCTCCGCCGAGGTTGTGTCTCCGGTGCTGAAGATCATGCCTGAGCTGCAGGTGTTGTGTGGGGAACCTGTTTCACGTCAGTCGATCGAGCAGCTAACTTCGGAGGTTATCCTGATACCCTTACCAACCCCTGTGGAGCCTTGCCGGGCATCGGCCAGCCTCCCTTTCGGTGTCGTGGAGCGCGGAGTTTTAGATGATGTGGTTCGTACAAGTGATGTGGTTGTTCCGTCTAAAGCGTCGACACCTGTGCCCGGGGCTCTCCTCGCCAAAGAGATTTGTGACTTCCTAGTAGCTTTGGAGGCTGCTGACCCTAGATCCGGAAAGACGATTGGTTCTCTCCTGAAGGAGAAGGCCATCAGGGATAAGAAGAGACGTGGTGCTAGCTCGCGACCCATCATCTTGAAGGGTAAATCAGATAAGTGCAGAAGCAAGAAGAGTGACGCTATAAGAAAGGCGGCCACAGTTGCTTGATGATGATGGTTATGTTGTGGGGGGCAATTCCATGAGCTTGCGTATCATATGCCGGCGGTTGGTACGGTTAGCGTGTTAGGGGTGTTTTCATGTTTGCTATGGTGGTTTTGTGGCCTCATGATTTGAGAATAGTCCGCTTGCATCATGGGATTGTTGCTTGGTTGCTTTTCGTGGGCAAGTTGTAACGGTTTTCGTCCGGTTTTTCACAATTAACTGGGCAACTCTCCTCTTCTTAATTAATGAATGAGGCAAAGCTTTTGCCTCCCTTTGAATTTCTTTTTACAAAAGGTGAATGTATAAAAAGAGTATTTAGCTGAGAAACAGTTTACCGACCAAGACTTACCACTGAATAATGCCTCAAAATGAAGGTACACTCCAGCCAATTATAAATTTAGTAAAACAAAAAAGAGAGATAAGTTAAAAAATTTGCAATATATGTGGAAGATAAAAGACGATACTCCTAACATGAAAATTATATCTCAAATTCTCAATGGCTATCCCATGTGTTCTATACATCAAACCGACCAATAATATCATCTAGCCTTAGGCCATATTAAAGGCAGCATTAAAGGAGCTTACTTTTCAAAAGGTACAACAACTACATGTAATATGGCCATTCCACTGTCAATGTTTTCTAAACATGATACAGAGTAGGAATGATATCCCTGTTACTTTTTTTGCGCGGTTTTCTCAATCTTTCAAGCACAATTGATCTATATACTACCCAAAAAAAATGCACACATGAGTATTTAGATTTCTAATAACATGCGAACGTACAAACAACTTAGAAGTTTCTTCACTTGCTGAAAGACACATATTTAGATGGATTATTCTGTATGTCCAAAGAAGTTTCCAAATTGAACTGTTTGATATATACTGCTCTCCAAGTAAGTACACATCTTCTTTTTACGAAAAGGACCTCTGATTTATATTGCAACCGAACAGTGGCACAAAGCACCCCAACAAAATAAGAAAGTACAAACAGGTCCTTGGGGAAGCAACCCACTCCTCCACTATTAGAAAAACCCCCATTCGAACCGGTTGGTGAGGGTCAGTTGTCCCGGTTCACGAACCGGGACTAAAGGGTCGTAACTAAAGCCCTCTACCTTTAGTCCCGGTTCGATCAGGAACCGAGACATATATGGCTCCACGTGGCCGGAGCGGCTTACCCAGGCAAGGGGGCCTTTGTCCCGGTTTGTGCCACCAACCGGGACCAAAAGGCTTTCACGCGTCAGCAGTTT
>LR880971.1:55998251-56012228 GCA_904067115.1 Aegilops sharonensis | reverse complement strand
TCATTAAAGACTCAATCCGATAAGATTACTTCAAAGGGAAAACTCAATCCATTACAAGAGAGTAGAGGGGGAGAAGAAACATGAGATCCAACTATAATAGCAAAGCTCGCGATACATCAAGATCGTGCCAAATCATAAAGAACTCAACATTAGTCAAATCATAAAGAACAACTATAATGGCTGTTTTGAGGAAGGTATATGGAGGGTGTATGATACCGGCGAAAGGTGCGCGGTATTAGAGAGGCTAGCAATGGTGGAAGGAAAGAGGGTGCGTATAATCCATGGACTCAAAATTAGTCATAAAGAACTCACATTTATTGCAAAAATCTAGAAGTTATCAAAGCAAAGTATTACGTGCATGCTCCTAGGGGGATAGATTGGTAGGAAAAGACCATCGCTCCTCCCCGACCGCCACTCATAAGGAAGACAATCAATAAATAAATCATGCTCTGAGTTCATCATATAACGGTTCACCATACGTGCATGCTACGGGAATCACAAACTTCAACACAAGTATTCTTTAAATTCACAACTACTCAACTAGCATGACTCTAATATCATCATCTTCATATCTCAAAACAATTATCAAGCGTCAAACTTATCTTAGTATTCAATGCACTCAATAGAAAGTTTCACATATCTTGAATACCAAGTATATTAACATTAAGCAAATTACCATGCTATTAACGACTATCAAAATAATCTAAGTGAAGCATGAGAGATCAAGTTTATTTAAAACAAATCCACCACCGTGCTGTAAAAGATCTAAGTGAAGCACTAGAGCAAAAATTATCACACTCAAAGATATAAGTGAAGCACTATGAGCAAACTATCAAGCTCAAAAGATATAAGTGAAGCACATAGAGTATTCTATCAAATTCCAATTCATGTATGGCTCTCTCAAAAGGTGTGTACAGCAAGGATGATTTTGGTAAACTAACAAGCAAAGACGTAAACAATACAAGACGCTCCAAGCAGAACACATATCATGTGGTGAATAAAAATATAGCTCCAAGTAAATTACCGATGGAAGTGGACGAAAGAGGGGATGCCTTCCAGGGCATCCCCAAGCTTTGAATTTTTAGTGTCATTGGATTATCTTGGGGGTTCCATGGGCATCCCCAAGCTTAGGCTCTTGCCACTCCTTGTTCCATAATCCATCAAAAGAATTCACCCAAAACTTGAAAACTTCACAACACAAAACTCAATAGAAATCTCGTGAGCTCCGTTAGAGAAAGAAAACAAAAGACTACTTTAAGGTACTGTAATGAACTCATTCTTTATTTATATTGGTGTTAAACTTACTGTATTCAAACTTCTCTATGGATCATAAACAATTTTACTAGCCATAGATTCATCAAAATAAGCAAGCAACACACAAAAACAGAATCTGTCAAAAACAGAACAGTCTGTAGTAATCTGTAACTAACGCAAACTTCTGGAACTCAACAAATTCTACCAAAATTAGACGACCTTTAAAATTTGTTTATTGATCAGCAGCAATTGGAATCAATATTTTATCACGTTCTGGTGATTTTTAACAATTCGGGCACTGAGCGCAAAGTTTCTGGAAATTACAGCAAGATCAAATAACTATCATCCAAGAAGATCTAATAGGTTTAACTTGGCACAAACACTAATTAAAAGATAAAACCACATCTAAACAGAGGCTAGATGGATTATTTATTCCTAAACAGAAGCAAAAACAAAAAAACTAAAAAAAATTGGGTTGCCTCCCAACAAGCGCTATCGTTTAACGCCCCTAGCTAGGCATTGAGATTTCAATGATGCTCACAAGAAAGACAAGAATTGAGGAACAAAGCGAGCATCATAAAACATGTGACAAACACACTTAAGTCTAACATACTTCCTATGCATAGGCATATTATAGGCAAACAAATTATCGTAGCAAGCAAAAACTAGCATATGCAAGGAAGCAGAAAGGGACAATAGCAATCTCAACATAACGAGAGGTAATTTAGTAACATGAAAATTAATATAACCATATTTTCCTCTCTCATAATAATTACATGTAGGATCATAAGAAAACTCAACAATATAGCTATCACATAACATATTCTTAACACGATCCACATGCATGCGAAGTTGACACTCTTCCGAAATAGTGGGATTAACATTAACTAAGGTCTTTCTTGCGGTCATCTGTGTGCCATCGCATCGACTTGGCATGCTCTTTGCTTCTGAACAGGCGTTTCAACCGTGGTATTATAGGAGCATACCACATCACCTTGGCAGGAACCCTCTTCCGGGGGTGCTCGCTGTCTACATCACCAGGGTCATCTCGTCTGATCTTATACCGCAATGCACCGCATACCGGGCATGCGTTCAAATCCTCGTAAGCACCATGGTACATGATGCAGTCATTAGGGCATGCATGTATCTTCTGCACCTCCAATCCTAGAGGGCAAACGACCTTCTTTGCTACATACATACTGTCGGGCAATTCGTTATCCTTTGGAAGCTTCTACTTAAATATTTTCAGTAGCTTCTCAAATCCTTTGTCAGGCACAACATTCTCTAC
This sequence comes from Aegilops sharonensis, assembly GCA_904067115.1. Classification (NCBI taxonomy): domain Eukaryota; kingdom Viridiplantae; phylum Streptophyta; class Magnoliopsida; order Poales; family Poaceae; genus Aegilops; species Aegilops sharonensis. The sequence continues at coordinate 56,009,686 of LR880971.1, read as the reverse complement.
CTTCCACTGCAGCAATTCCAGTATGGTACCGAACTTTGTGTTGCCATCTTCGCAATTGGGGTATGCTACGTCTTGAGCTTGCGTTGGTTTTCCCCGAAGAGGAGAGGATGATGCAGCACAGTAGCGTAAGTATTTCCCTCAGATTTTGAGAACCAAGGTATCAATCCAGTAGGAGGCCACGCACAAGTCCCTCGTACCTGCACAAAACGATAGCTACTCGCAACCAACACGATTAGGGGTTGTCAATCCCTTCACGGTCACTTACGGGAGTGAGATCTGATAGAGATGATAAATAATATTTTTGGTATTTTTGATAGATAGATGCAAAGTAAAAAGTAAAGGCAAAGTAAAAACAAAGAAAGTAAATAAAGTGATAGAGATTGATATGATGAGAATAGACCCGGGGGCCATAGGTTTCACTAGTGGCTTCTCTCAAGAGCATAAATATTCTACGGTGGGTGAACAAATTACTGTTGAGCAATTGACAGAATTGAGCATAGTTATGAGTATATCTAGGTATGATCATGTATATAGGCATCACGTCTGAGACAAGTAGACCGGAACTATTCTGCATGTACTACTATTACTCCACTCATCGACCGCTATCCAGCATGCATCTAGAGTATTAAGTTAAAAACAGAGTAACGCCTTAAGCAAGTTGACATTGATGTAGAGGAATAATTTCATGCAATATGATAAATACCCCATCTTGTTATCCTCGATGGCAACAATACAATACGTGCCTTGCAACCCTTTCTATCACTGGGTAAGGACACCGCAAGATTGAACCCAAAGCTAAGCACTTCTCCCATTGCAAGAACTACCAATCTAGTTGGCCAAACCAACCGGGTAATTCGAAGAGACTTGCAAAGATAACTCAATCATACATAAAAGAATTCATAGAAGAATCAAATATTTTCCATAGATAAGCTCGATCATAAACCCACAATTCATCGGTCTCAACAAACACACCGCAAAAATAGGATTACATCGAATAGATCTCCACGAGAGAGGGGGAGAACATTGTATTGAGATCCAAAAAGAGAGAAGAAGCCATCTAGCTACTAGCTTTGGACCCGAAGGTCTGAAGTAAACTACTCACACTTCATCGGAGGGGCTATTGTGTTGATGTAGAGGCCCTCCGTGGTGGATGCCCCCTCCGGCGGAGCTCCGGAACAGGCCCCAAGATGGGATCTCGTGGATATAGGAAGTTGCGGCGGTGGAATTAGGTTTTTGGTTCCTGTTCTGGTCGTTTGGGGGCACGTAGGTATATATAGGAGGAAGGAGTATGTCGGTGGAGCGTCAGGGGGGCCACAAGGTAGTGGGCGCGCCCAGGGGGTGCGCCCTCCACCCTCGTGACCGCCTCTGGCACTTCTTTGAGTAGGCTCCAAGTCTCCTGGATCACGTTCGGTTGGAAAATCACGTTCCCGAAGGTTTCATTCCGTTTGGACTCCGTTTGATATTCCGTTTCTTCGAAACACGGAAATAGGTAAAAAAAACTGCAATTCTGGGCTGGGCCTCCGGTTAATAGGTTAGTCCCAAAAGTAATATAAAAGTAGAAAATAAAGCCCAATATAGTCCAAAACAGTAGACAAAGTAGCATGGAGCAATCAAAAATTATAGATACGTTGGAGACGTATCAGGTTACAAACCTTTTTTCTGATCCTCTAGCATGCGATCGAACTTCACCTTCTCCTTTTGACTTTCACACTGACTCCTTGCATCAACAATGACCCGACGGAGATCATCATCGGGCACATCATCTAGTTTCTCTTGATCTTCAATAGCTTCCCCCGTTGCAGCATCACCGTATTCGGGGGGCACATAGTTCTCATCGTCCTCTTCTTCTTCACTGTCTTCCATCATAACCCCTATTTCTTCGTGCTTGGTCCAAACATTATAGTGTGGCATGAAACCCTTATAAAGCAGGTGGGTGTGAATGATTTTCGAGTCAAATTAAGATTTCGTATTCCCACATACAGGGCATGGACAACACATAAGACCATTTTGCTTGTTTGCGTCAGCCACTTTGAGAAAATCATTCACGCCCTTAATGTACTCGGAGGTGTGTTTGTCACCATACATCCATTGCTGGTTCATCTGCATGCATTATATATAATTAAGTGTGTCAAAAACCATTACAGAACATCATGAATAGATAATTAAGTGACCAAATTAATAGAAGTTCATCATCACATTAAAACCAAAGTACATACATAGTTGTCATCTAACAACATATAGCTCTCCAGAGCATCTAATTAATTAAACCATACATTGAAACTATGTAAAACATTTCAATGCCAAACAAATGCGATTATAATCGCAACCAAGGTAACAATTTATCCAACGGCATAATGATACCAAGCCTCGGTATGAATGGCATATTTTCTAATCTTTCTATTCTTCAAGCGCATTGCATCCATCTTCATCTTGTGATCATCGATGACATCCGCAACATGCAACTCCTATATCATCTTCTCCTCCTCAATTTTTTTTTAGTTTTTCCTTCAAGAAATTGTTTTCTTCTTCAACTAAATTTAACCTCTCAACAATAGGGTCGGTTGGAATTTCCGGTTCACATACCTCCTAGATAAATAAAATCTATGTCACGTTGGTCCGCATAATTTTCATAAAAAATAAATGAACCAAATAGTTATAAAGATAATATATACCATATCTGAATCATAGACAGGACGTGGGCCAACGGGGGCGGATACCAAAACCATCGCACTAAATAATAAGAGGCAATAATAAAAGTAAGAAAATTATACAAGTATCTATATAAACATACAAGTAAGAATTTTTTCCTTTCAGAAAGAAGATAAGAACAACAGGCTCACCACGGTGGTGCCGGCGACGAGATTGGCACGGGCAATGGACAGCGGTGAAGACGGGGACGGGACATGACAGACCGCTAAACCTACAAAAATATTGAGGAAAATGGAGCTTGGAGAGGAGAAAGCGTAAGTAGTGTGGCTCGGGCATTCCATCGAACACCTCGTGTGCATAGGAGGTGAGCTAGAGCACCACAAAGCTCTCCCCTCGCCGGCCAGGAAAAACAGAGCAGTGGTAGTGCTCTGCTCACGGGAGAGGGGTATGTATAGGCAACTCATTGGTCCCAGTTCGTGGCAAGAACCGGGACTAAAGGTCACCCTTTCGTCCTGGTTCGTGCCTTGAACCGGGTCCAATGGTGGTGGGCCATAAGCGATGACCCTTGGTCCCGGTTCGTCCCACCAACCGGGACCAAAGGGCCCAGACGAACCGGGACCAATGCCCCCACGAGGATCGCCAGGCCCCTGGCCTCACGAACCGGGACCAATGGGCCCATGGGTACCGGTTCGTGACCGAACCGGGACTAATGGGCTTACCTGGCCACGGGCCATGCCGTGTTTTCTACTAGTGCTCCAACCACCACGGGCTGCCGGCGCGCCGCCCCTGCCGCTACCGCTGCTCCCACAAATAGCTGGCGTGACCTTGTAATCTGCAGATAGGTTGAACATGGACTGGAAGTCTTCAACCTCGACCCTAGAAGACCAGTACGACAGAGAGAGAAGAACTACAACCATCAGTACACCACACCGGCAACAATACATCTCAGAAATCCTTACACACCCCCACAACCACAGGACCCTGCCTCTGCACCGACGATGGGGAAGACGCTGGCACCACAACGAAGAGGTAAGGTAGAGTGAATCCCAGAAGGCCAGGACGTCGACGCTGTTTCGCCGCCTAGCCCGAGGAATGAAGAACTCGAGTAGTCCAAAGACCCCCGAGGAGCAAAATCATCCCATAGAACGCCACTGCCTTGAACGAACCTGAGATCCAAACCATCTCATCGCGGAGAAAACCTTATCCCCTCCTGCATCGCTCCCGCGTGCGACGGGAGGGTGACCTAGCCACGGCCGCCAGCGCCCCTCTGATACGTCTCCGTCGTATCTACTTTTCCAAACACTTTTGCCCTTGTTTTGGACTCTAACTTGCATGATTTGAATGGAACTAACCCGGCTGACGCTGTTTTCAGCAGAATTGCCATGGTGTTATTTTTGTGCAGAAATAGAAGTCCTCGGAATGACCTGAAAATCCACGGAGCAACTTTTCAGAATTAATAAAAAATACTGGCGAAAGAATTAGTGCGAGGGGGCCCACACCCTGTCCATGAGGGTGGGGGCGCGCCCCCTCCCCCTGGGCGCATCCCCCTGATACGTCTCCGTCGTATCTATAATTTTTGATTGTTCCATGCCAATATTCTACAACTTTCATATACTTTTGGCAACTTTTATACTATTTTTGGGACTAACATATTGATCCAGTGCCCAGTGCCAGTTCTTCTTTGTTGCATGTTTTATGTTTCGCATAAACCCAATATCAAACGGGGTCCAAACGGGATAAAAGCGGACGGAGAATTATTTTGGAATATTTGGGATTTTCCATCGGAAGAATCAACGCGGAACGGTGCCCGAGGTGGCCACGAGACAGGGGGGCGCGCCCTCCCCCTGGGCGCGCCTGGCACTCTCGTGGGCCACCCGTAAGGCAGTTGACGCTCTTCTTTTGCTGCAAGAAAGCTAATTTATGAGAAAATTCTGGGCGAAAGATTCACCCCAATCGGAGTTACGGATCTTCGGATATAAAAGAAATGGTGAAGGGGAAGGATCGGAGAACGCAGAAACAGAGAGAGAGACAGAGAGATAGATCCAATCTCGAAGGGGATCTCGCCCCTTCCACACCAAGGAAGCCAAGGACCAGAGGGGAAACCCTTCTCCCATCTAGAAAGAAGGTCAAGGAAGAAGAAGAAGAAGGGGGGCCCTCTCCCCCTTGCTTCCGGTGGCGCCGGAACGCCGCCGGGGGCCATCATCATCACCGTGATCTTCACCAACAACTTCACCGCCTTCATCACCAACTCTTCCCCCCTCTATGCAGCGGTGTAACCTCTCTCTTACCCTCTGTAATCTCTACTTAAACATGGTGCTCAACGCTATATATTATTTCCCAATGATGTATGGCTATCCTATGATGTTTGAGTAGATCCGTTTTGTCCTATGGGTTAATTGATGATTGTGATTGGTTTGAGTTGCATGTTTTATTATTGGTGCTGTCCTATGGTGCCCTTCGTGTCGCGCAAGCGTGAGGGATTCCCGCTGTAGGGTGTTGCAACGAGTTCATGATTCTCTTATAGTGGGTTGCGTGAGTGACTGAAACACAAACCCGAGTAAGGGGGTTGTTGCGTATGGGATAAAGAGGACTTGATGCTTTAATGCTATGGTTGGGTTTTACCTTAATGATCTTTAGTAGTTGCAGATGCTTGCTAGAGTTCCAATCATAAGTGCATATGATCCAAGAAGAGAAAGTATGTTAGCTTATGCCTCTCCCACAAATAAAATTGCAATAGTGATTACCGGTCTAGTTATCGATTGCCTTGGAAAAATAACTTTCTCGTAACAAAAAGCTCTCTACTAATACTTACTTTATTGCATCTTTATCTAAACATCCCCTAGTTTATATTTGCATGCTCTTTATTATCTTGCAAACCTATCCTGTCACACATACAAAGTATTTCTAGTTTCATACTATTTCTAGGTAAAGCAAACGTCAAGCGTGCGTAGAGTTGTATCGATGGTCGATAGAACTTGAGGTAATATTTGTTCTACCTTTAGCTCCTCGTTGGGTTCGACACTCTTACTTATCGAAAGAGGCTACAGTTGACCCCGTATACTTGCGGGTTATCAAGACCTTTTTCTGGCGCCGTTGCCGGGGAGTCACAGCGTGGGGTGAATATTCTCATGTGTTCTTAGTTGTTCTCTATCTTTAGCTATGGATATGGAACACGAAATACCAACAAAATTAGGTGTAATTTTTACTCATGGAGATGGGGAACCTCATAAAACCCTCGATGGTCGCTATGTTCAAAATGTTATGTACTACTTTGATAATCCTAAGAAAACCCCATTCAATTATGTAATGGGAGTAACGTGGGATCAACGTGAATACTTTAGAGATTATCGCTTGACACAAAAAAGGAAACTATTATGGGATCAAATTAATATGTTGCGTTGGTATGCTCAGGATCTATGCTTGAGATATGATTATAATTGTTGCTCTAGGATGAAGGCTCCACACCTTCCCTTTTCATGCAAATTTAATGATAATGAAACCTTCGCTTCTTATGCTAATGGTATATATGATTACTATGATGTTGAACGAATTGAAGAATTTGTTGCTTTTAAGGCTGCTTATGAAATTGAATCTTTGTTTAAAAAGTCTGAAGCTTTAGATGATGATGTTTATAGGCCTAAAATTTTTGCTATATTGAGATATTGCTATGACAATTATGAATATAATTACAATATTGATGCATTTATTGAGAAAGTCTTCGCTGTCCAGGAAGAGACTAATATTTTGCAGGAGTCTATGGAATAAGAAATTGATGAAACTGTGAGCTCATTGGATGAAAAAGATGATGAGGAGAGCAAAGAATAAAAGGAGGAAGAGCGGATTGATCACCCGTGCCCACCTTCTAATGAGAGTAACTCTTCAACTCATACATTGTTTAATGCCCCTTCGTGCTTACCGAAGGATGATTGCTATGATCCCGTTGATTCTCTTGACATATCCCTTTTTGATGATGCTTGCTATGCTTGTGGCCAAGATGCCAATATGAATTATGCTTATGGAGATGAACTTGCTATAGTTCCTTATGTTAAACATGAAACTGTTGCTATTGCACCCACGCATGATAGTCCTATTATCTTTTTGAATTCTCCCGACTACACTATATCGGAGAAGTTTGCGCTTAGTAAGGATTATATGATGGGTTTCCTTTTACCATTGCACATGATGATTTTGATGAATGTAATATGCATGTGCTTGCTGATCCTACTTGCAATTATTATGAAAGAGGAACTATATCTCTGCCTCTTTATGTTTCCAATATGATAAAATTGCAAGAAACTGCTTATACTATGCATTGGCCTTTACTATGTGTGCATGAATTGTTCTTTTATGACATGCCGATGCATAGGAAGAGAGTTAAAATTCGTCATTGCTTGATATATGTTACTTCGTGCTCACTACTAAATTACAAATCATTGTTAATTAAAATTAGCTTTGATATACCTTGGGATCCGGGTGGATCCATTACTTGAGCACTATATGCCTAGCTTAATGGCTTTAAAGAAAGCGCTGCCAGGGAGACAACCCAGAAGTTTTAGAGAGTCATTTATTTCTGTTGAGTTCTTTTATATAGTTTTTAAAAATAAAAATTAAAGAGGGGAACCTAAATCTTTTCAAAAAGGAAAGTGAAAGTGAGAAAGACAAGCATTGTTGAAGTGGGAGCTAGCCTTGAACTTTGTTCATGCTCACAGAAACTTTCTAAATCTTGATTACAGAAACTTTTCATCAAAAATAATTATCCCCTTGTATAATTCCATTGTATTACAAAAATAACGTGCCAAGGTTTTCCTTTAGGATGTTTACAATGCTTGTTGGTTTGTACGGTGCAGGACAGAAACTTTAGCTGTAGTGTGTGATTTTACATTTTTAACTGGAAAGTCAAATGGTTCTGATTCTTTTTGCACTATCTTGCTGTAAAAATTGTTTATTGTTCATAATTTTGGTAGAATTGTTTGGGTACCAGAATTATGGTGAATGTTCAGATTGCTATAGACTGTTCTGTTTTTGACAGATTCTGTTTTTGATGCATAGTTTGCTTGTTTTAATGAAACTATCAATCTATATCAGTGGATTAAGCCATGGAAAAGCTATATTACAGTAGACACAATGCAAAAACAAAATATGAATTGTTTTTCTACAGTACTTAGAGTAGTGATTTGCTTTATTATACTAACGGATCTTACCGAGTTTTCTGTTTAAGTTTTGTGTGGATGAAGTGTTTGATCGAGGATGACTAGATATGAGGAAAAGGAAGAGAGATAAGAGCTCAAGCTTGGGGATGCTCAAGGCACCCCAAGTAAATATTCAAGGAGACTCAAGCGTCTAAGCTAGGGGATGCCCCGGAAGGCATCCCCTCTTTCTTCAACAAGTATCGGTATGTTTTCATATTCGTTTCGATCATGCGATATGTGCAAGTCTTGGAGCGTCTTTTGCATTTAGTTTTAACTTTTCTTTTATGCACCATGCTGGCATGAGATAGTCCTTGGTTGATTTATAGAATGCTCATTTCACTTCACTTAAATCTTTTGAGTATGGCTTTATAGAATGCTTCATGTGCTTCACTTATATCATTTGAAGTTTGGATTGCCTGTTTCTCTTCACATAGAAAACCGCCATTTGAAGAATGCTCTTTTGCTTCACTTATATTTGTTAGAGAATGGGCACATCTTTAGTAGAAAGAATTAAACTCTCTTTCTTCACTTATATCTATCTACAGAGATGACAGGAATTGGTCATTCACTTGGTTAGTCATAAAATCCTACATAAACTTGTAGATCGCTGAATATGATATGTTTGATTCCTTGCAATAGTTTTGCGATATAAAGGTGGTGATATTAGAGTTATGCTAGTGGGTGACTGTGGATTAGAAGAAACACTTGTGTCGAGGTTTGTGATTCCCGTAGCATGCACGTATGGTGAACCGCTATGTGATGAAGTTGGAGCACAATTTTATTTATTGATTGTCTTCCTTATGAGTGGCGGTCGGGGACGAGCGACGGTCTTTTCCTACAAATGTATCCCCCTAGGAGCATGCGCGTAGTACTTTGTTTTCAATGGCTTGTAGATTTTTTCAATAAGTATGTGAGTTCTTTATGACTAATGTTGAGTCCATGGATTATACGCACTCTCACCCTTCCATCATTGCTCGCCTCTTCGGTACCGTGCATTGCCCTTTATCACCTCGAGAGTTGGTGCAAACTTCGGCGGTGCATCCAAACCCCGTGATACGATACGCTCTAACACACATAAGCCTCCTTATATCTTCCTCAAAACAGCCACCATACCTACCTATCATGGCATTTCCATAGCCATTCCAAGATATATTGCCATGCAACTTTCATCATCATCATGACATACATGACTTGAGCATTCATTGTCACATTGCTTTGCATGATCGTAAGATAGCTAGCATGATGTTTTCATGGCTTGTCCGTTTTTTGATGTCATTGCTACGCTAGATCATTGCACATCCTGGTACACCGCCGGAGGCATTCATATAGAGTCATATCTTTGTTCTAGATATCAAGTTGTAAGTAAATAAAAGTGTGATGAACATCATTATTAGAGCATTGTCCCAGTGAGGAAAGGATGATGGAGACTATGATTCCCCCACAAGTTGGGATGAGACTTCGGACTTAATGAAAAAAAGAAAAAAAAGAAAAGCCAAAGAAGCCAAATAGAAAAAGGGGGGCCAAAGAAGCCCAAACAAAAAAAAGAAGAAAAAAAGGAAAAAAAAGAGAAAAAAATGAGAGAAAATGGGAGAAGGGGCAATGTTACTATCCTTTTACCACACTTGTGCTTCAGATTAGCACCATGTTCTTCATAGAGAGAGTCTCCTATGCTTTCACTTTCATATACTAGTGGGAATTTTCATTATAGAACTTGGATTGTATATTCCGATGATGGGCTTCCTCAAATGCCCGAGGTCTTCATGAGCAAGCAAGTTGGATGCACACACACTTAGTTTCAGTTTGAGCTTTCATACACTTATAGCTCTTAGTGCATCCGTTGCATGGCAATCCCTACTCCTCGCATTGACATCAATTGATGGGCATCTCCATAGCTCGTTGACTAGCCGCGTCGATGTGAGACTTTCTCCCTTTTTGTCTTCTCCACATAACCTCCACCATCATATTCTATTCCACCCATGGTGCTATATCCATGGCTCACGCTCATGTATTGCGTGAAATTTGAAACAGTTTGAGATTACTAAAGTATGAAACAATTGCTTGGCTTGTCATCGGGGTTGTGCACGATTAAATACTTTGTGTGATGAAGATAGAGCAACAGCCAGACTATATAATTTTGTAGGGATAACTTTCTTTGGCCATGTTGTTTTGAAAAGACATGATTGCTTTATTGGTACGCTCGAAGTATTATTGTTTTTGTGTCAAATGATAGACTATTGCTTTGAATCACTCGTGTCTTAATATTCATGCCATGATTAGACATATGATCAAGATTATGCTAGGTAGCATTTCACATCAAAAATTATCTTTTTTTATCATTTACCTACTCGAGGACGAGCAGGAATTAAGCTTGGGGATGCTGATACGTCTCCGTCGTATCTATAATTTTGTATTGTTCCATGCCAATATTCTACAACTTTCATATACTTTTGGCAACATTTTATACTATTTTTGTGACTAACATATTGATCCAGTGCCCAGTGCCAATTCATGTTTGTTGCATGTTTTATGTTTCGCAGAAACCCAATATCAAACGGAGTCCAAACGGGATAAAAACGGACGGAGAATTATTTTGGAATATTTGGGATTTTCCGAAGGAAGAATCAACACAAAACGGTGCCCGAGGTGGCCACGAGACAGGGGGCGCGCCCTCCCCCCTGGGCGTGCCTGGCACTCTCGTGGGCCACCCATAAGGCGGTTGATGCTCTTCTTTTGCGACAAGAAAGCTAATTTTATGAGAAAAATCCGGGCGAAAGATTCGCCCCAATCGGAGTTACGAATCTCCGGATATAAAAGAAACAGTGAAGGGAAGGATCGGAGAACGTAGAAACAGAGAGAGACAGAGAGATAGATCCAATCTCGGAGGGGCTCTCTCCCCTCCCATGCCATGGGAGCCAAGGACTAGAGGGGAAACCCTTCTCCCATCTAGGAACAAGGCCAAGGAAGAAGAAGAAGAAGGGGAGCCCTCTCATCCTTGCTTCCGGTGGCGCCGGAACGCCGCCGGGGGCCATCATCATCACCGCGATCTTCACCAACAACTTCACCGCCTTCATCACCAACTCTTCCCCCCTTTATGCAGTGGTGTAACCTCTCTCTTACCCGCTGTAATCTCTACTTAAACATGGTGCTCAACGCTATATATTATTTCCCAATGATGTATGGCTATCCTATGATGTTTGAGTAGATCCGTTTTGTCCTATGGGTTAATTGATGATTGTGATTGGTTTGAGTTGCATGTTTTATTATTGGTGTTGTCCTATGGTGCCCTTCGTGTCGCGCAAGCGTGAGGGATTCCCGCTGTAGGGTGTTGCAATGAGTTCATGATTCGCTTATAGTGGGTTGCGTGAGTGACTGAAACACAAACCCGAGTAAGCGGGTTGTTGCGTATGGGATAAAGAGGACTTGATGCTTTAATGCTATGGTTGGGTTTTACCTTAATGATCTTCAATAGTTGCGGATGCTTGCTAGAGTTCCAATCATAAGTGCATATGATCCAAGAAGAGAAAGTATGTTAGCTTATGCCTCTCCCTCAAATAAAATTGCAATAGTGATTACCGGTCTAGTTATCGATTTCCTTGG
>LR880971.1:55959260-55984139 GCA_904067115.1 Aegilops sharonensis | reverse complement strand
TCCGATGGGGTGTGGGTGGGGATGCCAAGTCATCGATCCGCATGATCGATCTGGGTGTTGTGCTTCTTCTTTGCCGTCCGCCCCGCCTTTGCCGTCCGCTTTTTGTTTATCTTTGCCGTCTGCTGCGGACGGCAAAGAGGGGGGACGTTAAGTTTTTCCTAATCAGACCGTTTGTGGGTCCCACCTTCCTCTTTGTCGTCAGCCAGCGGACGGCAAAGAAACGGCTGATGGCAAAGACCTTCTTTGCCGTCTGCCAGTTGTTTGTCGTCCTCTTCTTGGCAGTTGATGGCAAAGACCTTCTTTGTCGTCCGCTAGCGGATGGCAAAGAATTGGCAGACGGCAAAATCCCTGATTCCAGTAGTGAGATTTTTATTCTTTGGCTGATAATGCGGGCCTCACCGACTTCCTCCATGACCGGATCGAACAGTATCTCTTACTCACCAATACTTTCGTGCAAAACTTCTACTATTATCCTAAGAATTCACCCCCTTCAGTATATTTTCATTTATATGATGAGGCTAGGGAGATGCCATTACGTAATTTTTGCGTTGTTTGTGGAATACCCTTCGAGGGTAGCTTAGAGGAACCACATCGTAAAGATGTGGATGGTTTTATTGATACTATTACTGTAGGGGAATCGAGGAAGGTTTCCGATGCAAGAATCACTAGCATACATTTTCCTGTTCTACGCTACTTTACCATATTTGCTAGTCGATGTTTAATTGGTCACGGAAACTGTGGAAACCTCAGTGTTCCTGATATTGTTATTTTGTTCCATGCTTTATTTCGTGATAACTCTTATAGTATGGGTGCCGTTATTGCCAAATGTTTAAGCCTAAAACCGTACATAGGGTCCATCTTTGGAGGTATCTATGCTGCACGCCTTGCTCGACATTTCAAGATACCTATTAGGCATTATGAAAAAGAGGAAAAACTGCTACCCCCCACTTTTCTAGACTATAAGATAATGGTAGCACATGAGTTTATTGTTAACAATGATGATAAGATGCTTCTGTATAATTTGAGATTTAATAAGAAACACAATGAGATTATTATCTTGCCTGCGTCCTCTTTGTTTGATTTAACTGCAGGCCATTACCTCATCTTGCCGTCAGCCGTGTATGCGCACCGAGGCCAGACATCAGCTCCAGAGCCTGAGCCGGAACCACCACTAGACCCTTATCGTCCATCATCTTATCATTGGGATCCGGAGCAGATCGCCAGCAAGTGGTAGTACGATGACACTCCTTAGTACATGGGGGAGAGTAGCCGCGATCCATGGGAATAGACAAACTTAGGCCAAAAGCCTAAGCTTGGGGGAGTACGTATTTCTCACCGACATTACATTCATGTTCACACACTCACTCTATTTGTCGGTGCTCATACTCTTTCATTGTATTATCCATGCTAGTTTAAATTCTTTTTCTAGCTTTCTTCTTGTGTGATTGATAAACCGTAGGAAAAACCAAAAAAATTAGTTAGTTTAATTTCCATGCTTGTAGTAGTAATTAAAAGAAAACCCAAAAAGATTTCTTGTTCTTCTTCCGCTTGTTGGGAGCTTTCCCGTGTAAATAGTTTTATTTCTTTTCTTTCCTTTGGGGGTCGAGAGGAGAAGACCATAATGAAAATGCTTAGTGGCTCTCATATGCATGATTGTTGATTTAACCATGAGCCCATATTACTTTGTCTTCTCTCTTGAATTGAATGCTTGCAGATTCCAGCTTAGTCCAATGCACGTGCACTATTATTATTATACACACCGTTCGACCGTGCAAGTGAAAGGCAATAAGGACGATATATGATGGACTGATTGAGATGAGAGAAGCTGGTATGAACTCGACCTCTCTTATTTTGTAAATATGATGAGTTCATCGTTCCTGATTCAGCCTATTATGAATAAACATATTTGCAATGACAATTAGAGATTATAGTTGCTTATGCCATGCTTAATTAGCTAGGATCTTATAATGGTTTACCTTGCGTGCCAACATGCTATTAAAATGGTTGTGATGTGGTATGATAGGGTGGTATCCTCCTTTGAATGATTAAAGTGACTTGACTTGGCACATGTTCACGCATGTAGTTGAAACAAATCAACAAAGCCTTCACGATATTTATGTTCATGGTGGATTATATCCTACTCATGCTTGCACTCTGTGTTGATTAATTTTAATGCATGTTCATGACTGTTGTCGTTCTCTCAGTTGGTCGCTTCCCAGTCTTTTGCTAGACTTTACCTGTACGAAGCGGGAATGCTGCTTGTGCATCCAAACTCCATAAACCTCAAAATTATTCCATATGAGTCCACCATACCTTCCAATATACAGTATTTACCTGCCGTTCCAAGTAAATTTGTATGTGCCAAACTCCAAACCTTCAAATGAAATTCTGTTTTGTATGCTCGAGCAGCTCATGTATCAACTAGGGTTGTCTGTATCTTCCATGCTAGGTGGGTTATTCTCAAGGGGAGTGGACTCGGCTCCTCATTCACGAGAAAATGGCTGGTAACCGGGATGCCCAGTCCCATGATGAAAAAGATCTAATCAAATCAAAATAATTAAAACAAAACTCCCCCAGGATTGTTGCTAGTTGGAGGCACCCGTTGTTTCGGACAAGCCATGGATTGATGCTTGTTGGTGGTGGGGGAGTATAAACTTTACCATTCTGTTTGGGAACCGCCTATTATGTGTGTAGAATGGAAGATATCGAGATCTCATAGTTGTTATGTTGACAGTGAAAGTATACCGCTCAAAATGTTATTCATCTCTATTGCAAAGTCGAGCTCTGGCACCTCTACAAATCCCTGCTTCCCTCTGCGAAGGGCCTATCTATTTACTTTTATGTTGAGTCATAACCCTCTTATTAAAAAGCAACCGCTGGAGAGCACCGCTGTCATTTGCATGCATTACTATTAGTTTATATTGGGTATGACTATGACTGGATCTCTTTTACCATGAATTACAATGTTTAGTCAGTCCTTGATCTTTAAAGACGCTCTGCATTTATGTTTTGCAATCTCAAAAAGGGCTAGCGAGATACAATCTTGTTATATCATATAATGATTGTTTTGAGAAAGTGTTGTCATCCGAGATTTATTATTATTGCTCGCTAATTGATTACGCCAACGATATGAGTAAACATGAGACCTAGGTGTTATTGTGAATATGGTTAGTTTATAATCTTTGCTGAAAACTTGAATGCTGGCTTTACATATTTACAACAACAAGAGCAAACAGAGTTTGTAAAAGTTTTTCTTTAAAACTTTCAGTTTGTCAACTGAATTGCTTGAGGACAAACAAAGGTTTAAGTTTGGGGGAGTTGATACGTCTGCGTCGTATCTACTTTTCCAAACACTTTTGCCCTTGTTTTGGACTCTAACTTGCATGATTTGAATGGAACTAACCCGGACTGATGATGTTTTCAGCAGAATTGCCATGGTGTTTTTTTCGTGCAGAAATAAAAGTCCTCGGAATGACCTGAAAATCTACGGAGCAACTTTTCAGAATTAATAAAAAATATTGGCGAAAGAATTAGTGCCAGGGGGCCACACCCTGTCCACGAGGGTGGGGGGTGCGCCCCCTCCCCTTGGGCGCGTCCCCCTGCCTCGTGGGCCCCCTAGACATCCACCGACCTCAACTCCAACTCCATATATTCTCTTTCGCGGAAAAAAATTAGAGAGAAAGTTTCATCGCGTTTTACGATATGGAGCCGCCGCCAAGCCCTAATCTCTCTCGGGAGGGCTGATCTGGAGTGCGTTCGGGGCTCCGGAGAGGGGGATTCGTCGCCGTCGTTATCATCAACCATCCTACATCACCAATTTCATGATGCTCACCGCCGTGCGTGAGTAATTCCATCGTAGGCTTGCTAGACGGTGATGTGTTGGATGAGATTTGCCACGTAATCAAGTTAGTTTTGTTAGGGTTTGATCCCTAGTATCCACTATGTTCTGAGATTGATGTTGCTATGACTTTGCTATGCTTAATGCTTATCACTAGGGCCCGAGTGCCATGATTTCATATCTGAACCTATTATGTTTTCATGAATATATGTGAGATCTTGATCCTATCTTGCAAGTCTATAGTCACCTATTATGTGTTATGATCCGACAACCCCGAAGTGACAATAATCGGGATACTTCTCGGTGATGACCGTAGTATGAGGAGTTCATGTATTCACTATGTGTTAATGCTTTGGTCCGATACTCTATTAAAAGGAGGCCTTAATATCCCTTAGTTTCCATTAGGACCCCGCTGCCACGGGAGGGTAGGACAAAATATGTCATGCAAGTTCTTTTCCATAAGCACGTATAACTATATTCGGAATACATGCCTACATTACATTGATGAACTGGAGCTAGTTCTGTGTCACCCTATGTTATAACTATTACATGAGGAATCGCATCCGACATAACTATCCATCACTGATCCAATGCCTACGAGCTTTTCACATATTGTGCTTTGCTTATTTAGTTTACCATTGTTACTGTTACAATTACTACAAAACTACTCCCGTTACTTTTACCACTGTTACCATTACTATCATACTACTTTGCTACTAAATACTTTGCTGCAGATACTAAGTTATTCAGGTGTGGTTGAATTGACAACTCAACTGCTAATACTTGAGAATATTCTTTGGCTCCCCTTGTGTCGAATCAATAAATTTGGGTTGAATACTCTACCCTCAAAAACTGTTGTGATCCCCTATAGTTTTGGGTTATCACCCTCCACCTGCCTCTTCCTTCCTTGCCGCCACCAGAGCGCGGGGCCGGGTGAAGCCAGGTGTTGGTGTCAAAACCGGCGGATCTCGGGTAGGGGGTCCCGAACTGTGTGTCTAGGCGGATGGTAACAGGAGACAAGGGACACGATGTTTTTACCCAGGTTCGGGCCCTCTCGATGGAGGTAAAACCCTACTCCTGCTTAATTAATATTGACGATATGGGTAGTACAAGAGTGGATCTACCACGAGATCAGAGAGGCTAAACCCTAGAAGTTAGCCTATGGTATGATTGTTGTTCGTCTTACGGACTAAAACCCTCCGGTTAATATAGACACCGGATAGGGTTAGGGTTACACAGAGTCGGTTACAATGGTAGGAGATCTACATATCCGTATCGCCAAGCTTTCCTTCCATGCCAAGGAAAGTCCCATCCGGACACGGGACGAAGTCTTCAATATTGTATCTTCATAGTCCAGGAGTCCGGCCAAGCTATCCGGACACCCCCTAATCCAGGACTCCCTTAGTAGCCCCTGAACCAGGCTTCAATGACGACGGGTCCGGCGCGCATATTGTCTCCGGCATTGCAAGGGGGGTTCCTCCTCCGAATACTTCATAGAAGATTTTGAACACAAGGATAGTGTCCGGCTCTGCAAAACAAGGTCCACATACCACCGTAGAGAGAATAACCTTTGCACAGATCTGCTGACGTATTCCGCGGTGTGACATCACACCACGGCCAGGCCTTTATACGAATCGTTTTTACTGTTCCACCTCAGCGCGTTTAGAGAGGCAGTTTCCTTGGCACGTCTTATCAAAGCAGAGATCGTGCCCCCTTATTCCGGGATTCCCATCAATACAGATGTGGGTAACCCAACCGCGCCATTGATTACGGTGCTTGGGAGATAAGTGAGTTTTACCAGGCTGGCGGGGGACGCATAGCTTCGTCCGCCCATATAAGGGGATAAGGATCCACCTTTTAACCTACGCCTTCTTCCTCCTTTGCTCATCCATTTCCGCGCACTCGAGCTCCAGCGCCCAAGTCCGCACATCCCTCCTCAACCTTCTCCAGCCATGTCCGGAGCGGGAGGCAAGTGGATGGTCTCCTCCGTCACGGAGGGACAAGTCAAAAAGCTGTGGAAGGCCGGATACTTGTCCAGCGACATCGCACACCGGCTCCTCGACGAGGGGCAGCTTATTCCCACCCCTAGGCCCCATGAGAGGGTGGTATTCCTCACCCACTTCCTCCACGGACTAGGTTTTCCACTTCACCCATTTGTCCGGGGGCTCATGTTCTACTACGGCCAGGATTTCCACGATCTGGCCCCGAACTTCATCCTCAACATCTCGGCGTTTATTGTCGTGTGCGAGGCCTTTCTCTGCATCCAGCTCCACTTCGGCTTATGGCTGAAGACCTGCAGTGTCAAGCCGAAGGTAGTGGGCGTCCGCCAAGCGGAGTGCGGAGGTGCCATGGTTGGCAAGATGGCCAAAGTCCTATGGCTCGAGGGCTCCTTTGTGGAGACCATAAAGGGGTGGCAATCGGGGTGGTTCTACATCACCGAACCGCGCAAATCTCAATGGGCGGCGGCCCCCGAATTCCGATCCGGCTTCCCCACACGACTCACATCATGGAAAGAGACGGGCCTGACATGGGGTGATTCGGAAGAGCTGTCCGGACTCCAAACCTGCGTCCGAACACTGGTGGACAAGAATCTCAGGCTTGTCAATGTAGTCTAGGTTATGCTCATCCGCCGGATCCTCCCATGCCAACAACGGGCTTTCAAATTGTGGGAGTTTGATCCGGCACAGCACCAAACTCTGAAAAGGCTCTTCGACACTACATACGAAGATGCCCGGAAGGTGCTGTTCAAGGGCGCTGAGGCTCCCGCATCCGCTACCGAAGATCGTGGATTCAGCTCGCAGCACCAAGCTACTGAGGTAAGCTATTTTTCCCTTTACGGGACTCTTGTTTTTCATAGTTTGACTCTATGTGGGATCTAAACTCCCTTACCTTTGACAGGACTGGCGTAACACATCCGGGCAGGTTAACTGTCCGGCTCCCTTGCCAGAAGACCTAGCGGGCGCCCGCTTGACGGGGCTGCTGGCTCCGACACCTCACGTGGTGCCGGAGAAGAAGGCCAAGAAGAAGGCCACGGGGACTCGAAGGAGCGCCCGACGCCAGGTGTTGTCGGACTCATCGTCCGACGACTCTCAGGCAGAATCCTCCCCTGAGGACGGGGAGGAGGAAAAAGAAGCCTCTCCCCCAGCGGGGGGAGAGAAGAAAAGGAAGGCCGCCCCAACTAGGGAGGCCGGAGGGTCCAAGAAAGGAAGGACCCTTCCTCCGGAATTCTACACCAATGCCGACAACGACGAGGAGGAGTGGCCACCAAGGGCCATGCCCCTGGCGAGATCGTAAATGTTCGAACTCCGGAATAGCTCATGACTTTTTATTTGTCGCATAGTGTCTTCTAACGCCGAATATAACCATGTAGCCCGCCCAAGGACGAGCTCGCCGCTTCGTCGAGCGGCTCCCTGGATTCATCGGATGTGAATAGCACTTCACTTCCGACCACCTCCTCTCCTCGTGACGCAGACGACACCGCGGTGGAGTCCCAAAAGGGGCCCAGCCAGGAGGAGGTGGTCCTGGAGGCACTGCAAGGCGACCTCCCGGACTCTGGGCGCAAAGGGGGCGAGACCCCAGAGGGCTCTAAGTCCGGCCCTGTGCCGGACTCTGTACCGGAACCTTCAGCGGTTCCGAAGTCCGGCAAGCGGCCCTTCGTAAGAATGGCAAGACTGCGACGCCGGTGACCTCCGTCCATCCGGAGGCACCGGATAGTTTGCTGGAGGCGCTTAACGGCGCCTCCATCGACGAGGAGCACCGTACTGTTATGACTGTGGTGATCCAAAAAGTTCAGTCCGCCAAGAGCGGGCTGACTGAAGCCTATACCAGCCTTCTAACAGGCTTTGAGGTAAGTTGAGAATATGTAAAAATATTTCTGCATAGACAGTAGCCCCTGATGCTTAGTTTGGTGTTCGGGAAGAAAAGTCGGACTGAGGATCTAAAAAGATATACGCAGGAGTCTAACATAAGTATGTCAATATGGGAATGCAGGCTGCGCTGCTGACCTCTGCTGCACTGAGTGAGGAAGTCAATGCATTGAAGCAGAGCCTCGAGCGGTCCGAGAACGAGCTCGGCCTTGCCAAGAAGCAGCTCGACGACAAGGAAGGTAAGTAATACGTTATTAAAGTAATACCTTATAGAAAGGATTTGGTTGCAAAAATGACAGGACTAACGTGGGTATTGTAGGGGCCACGAACGAGGTGGCGACCCTGAAGGAAGCGGTGTCCAAGGTCGAAAGCAAAGCGGCCGTGGAGCGCACCGAGCGAGAGAAGCAGGAGGCGCGGGTGGCGGAGGTGCAGCAAGAGCTCTAGGCTCTCGTGGAAAAACACGAGAGTTCAGAGCGTGACTCGAAGACTCGAGAGTCCGAACTCGCCTTGGCTCTTGAGAGTGCCAAAGCCGCTAAGGCCGAAGCCCAAAAAGCCCTCCAAGAAGTTGAATCATTAAAGAAGATAGCGGCGGGTATGGCATTCTTTATGCAAAGCAAGCATGTGAAAGTGAATTATCTATTACTTACCCGAATCCGGAGCTCTCCAGGAGCATTCGCATATCTGCCCCGTAGTGTGTCTGATGCTGCCGCGTTCTACCACGCCAAGGAGGGGAGCTCGACGGAAAAGGTGTTCTGGTCTCAGTATGCTGAGGCCGGACATCCGGTGCCCCTGAGCGACCAGCTGAATCAGCTGGTCGAGCTCCACAAGGTCGCCGAGCAGGCCATGAAGGGCCTCATAATTTGGCTGTGGCCATTGGAAGCCATGCCTGGGAGCTACTTCGGGCTAGTGCGGCGGCTGGTGGACGCCTGTCCATGGATTGAAGTCATCAAGTGCTCTGTCTGCATTGAAGGTGCCCGTCGTGCCCTTGCCCGTGCTAAAGTGCACTGGGGCAAGCTGGATGCTGAGAAGCTTGTGAGGGACGGGCCACCGAATGGCAAGGAGCATCGCAAGCCCGAAATGTACTATGAGGGCGTCCTGAAGGGTGCCCGCCTTATAGAGGGTGAATGCTCCAAAGATGTAATTTTTTAATAGACTCGCATTTGTTATCCTATAGGCTGAAATCTTGTTCATATGCGCTAAGCAACGCTTGTGAATTTAAAATATTACCTTATGTGCGGCCGTTTATCAAATTTGAGAGATGGCAAGTCGTTGGCTTCAGCCCCCATGCCACGAGTGTTGGGGTGTTCAGGATAAACTTGAGCGCTCTTGTTCCCATTCTTGGGTCCTTCGAGGGAGGCGCTCAACGCAACGAACAAGGCAACCGGACTATAGTTCTTGAACACTCTCACTTAGCCATAGAATTCTATAATTTTAAATTTTGGCGAAGCCCCTAGTATTAGGAAGACCGAGTTCGGGGCGCTATCCACGCCTTGGCCGGACAATGCCGACTCCTCGCTCTAAGCGGCATAAGTCTTTAGGGACCCGAAAAAAACCTCTCGAACAGCGACCGGCTCTCGCCCCATCATGACGGTCAGTTTTAGCTTTCTCCACTGAGGTGCTCAACCCAGCTCAACCGGGGCACAATCGCAATGGTTCTCCCAGCGCTACCTTAGCCGATATAACGGAACGTAAGGTACCAAAACATGGGAGCCGGGCAAACCCAACTATTGACCCAAGACATGATTCAGAGCTGATGCATATAACGCTATAAGTTCGGGGTGCCGCACTTGTGAAAGTGTTCGGACTTATCACACCATATTTTTGGGGTACTTAAGCCCCTGGTGTATTGGCCGTACCAAAGTGTACGGGTGCAACATGTCATGAATGAACATATATATAGATAAAAAAAGGAGTGCAATAATAGGCAAAAGCTATGTATTGTTTATTCAAAAAGGTACTGCAATGAAAGCAGAACGATATAAATAGTGCGATAAGCAAAGGATGGGACTATTTAACATGTCCCCCTCCAGGGGTAAGCTGCGGGATGGTATGTAAAACAGGTATAATGCTCGTAGTAGAGACCACCTGGACACTCGACGTAGCTTTCTGCTTCCCTGGCTGTTGCATCGTGAGTTCGGCAATTCTAGTGCCGGACAGGGCTTCTGGGAAACGGAGTCCTGAAAGTAAGAGAAAAGAAGAAAGAGAAAGAATGACACAATCGGGAGCCCCTGGTGCGGTTAAGCCGCATTCTGAGCGTGTCGTGGTCGTGCCCCTCCCTTTATGCCCATGGTATCTCCAGAGCGTAGTTATGTACGCGTAGTACTGGCTTCGCAATATCGCGAGGGCTGGGGTTGGGGCCGGATTGCTATGCGTGCTCGGATCGTGCCAGGCGGTCTTGTTGTAGGTTACTCCGGGCGCGCTTGACGGTGTTCGGACGTTTAATAGCCGGACTCGATTGCTGTGAGAGGCTGCTTTGCACCTCCGCCGCGAGGGCCGCCGTATGCTCCTCCGTTCGGAGAGAGCGTTCGGTGTTTACATTGACCGTGGTTACTCCTCGAGGGCCTGGCATCTTGAGCTTGAGGTACGCGTAGTGCGGCACCGCATTGAACTTTGCAAATGCGGTTCGTCCAAGCAGTGCGTGATAGCCGCTGCGGAACGGGACTATGTCGAAGATTAACTCTTCGCTTCGGAAGTTATCCAAGGATCCGAAGACCACTTCGAGTGTAACTGAGCCTGTACAATTGGCCTCTACACCTGGTATGACGCCTTTAAAGGTCGTCTTTGTGGGTTTAATCCTTGAGTGGTCTATGCCCATTTTGCACACTGTATCCTGATAGAGCAGGTTCAGGCTGCTACCGCCGTCCATCAGGACTCTAGTGAGGTGAAATCCGTCGATGATTGGGTCAAGAACCAATGCGGCGAATCCGTCATGGCGGATGCTAGTGGGGTGGTCCCTTCGATCAAAGGTGATCGGGCAGGAGGACCATGGGTTGAACTTCGGGGCGACTGGCTCCATCGCATATACGTCCCTTAGTGCACGCTTCCGCTCCCTTTTGGGTATGTGGGTTGCGTGTATATGTTCACCGTCCGCACTTGTGGGGGGAAGCCCTTCTGTCCTCTTTTGTGCGATGGCCGAGGCTCCTCCTCGTCATCGCTATGCAGCCCCTTGTCATTGAGTTCGGCATTTAACTTGCCTGCCTGTTTGGAGACCCAACAATCCCTGTTGGTGTGGTTGGCTGGTTTTTCGGGGGTGCCATATATTTGGCATGAGCGGTCGAGTATTCGGTCCAGATTGGACGGGCCCTGAGTATTTCTTTTTAACGGCTTTTTCCGCTGACCGGGTTTAGAGCCTATGAATCCGGCATTGACTGCCGTATCTTCAGCATTATCACCGTTAATGATGCGCTTGTGCTTGTTGCGACGCGACCTGCCATTACTGTCCTTGGTATCCGAACTACCAGGGTTTTTGGTCAAGTTGTTACTACGAGCTAGCCAGGTGTCCTCTCCCACGCAAAAGCGGGTCATGAGCGTTGTGAGGGCTGCCATGGATTTCGGCTTTTCTTGTCCTAGGTGCCGGCAAGCCACTCGTAGCGGATGTTATGTTTGAAGGCTACAAGGGCCTTTGCATCCGGACAGTCAACGATTTTATTTTTCTTAGTTAGGAACCGTGTCCAAAATTGTCTGGCCGATTCTTCTGGCTGCTGAATTATGTGGCTGAGGTCATCGGCGTCTGGTGGTCGCACATATGTGCCCTGGAAGTTATCAAGGAATGCGGCTTCCAGGTCCTCCCAACAACCAATTGATTCTGTTGGCAAGCTGTTAAGCCAATGCCGAGCTGGTCCTTTAAGCTTGAGTGGGAGGTATTTGATGGCGTGTAGATCATCACCGCGGGCCATGTGGATATGGAGGAGGTAGTCCTCGATCCAAACCACAGGATCTGTTGTGCCATCGTATGATTTGATGTTTACGGGTTTGAAACCCTCGGGGATTTGATGATCCATCACTTCGTCTGTGAAGCATAGTGGGTGTGCAGCGCCTCTGTATTGAGCTATATCACGACGCAACTCAAATGAGCTTTGTCTACTGTGTTCGGCCCAGCCGGAATTGTTGTATCCGGCGTGACGGTTATCATCGCGTGTCGTGGGGCGCCCACGCGATCCGTAGATCGATCTTGTTTGCCCTGCCTTGTCCGCCAATATGTCTTGCAGGTCTGGCGCGTTTCCCCGTGCCTTGGTATTTTTCGAGCGACGCCGGGGTGCAGCTTGAATGGAGGGTCTAAAGGCCTCTCTGTCGCGACCACGGGGTGGCCGGTCGGCCGCATCATGCGCTGGTGATGCAGGTTTGGGTGCTGCTTCCTCTAATTGGGGTAGCAGCCCGCGTTTTGGGTATCTCTTGGAGGGGCGTTCGATTTCGTACTCTTCGGCTGCAAGGACTTCAGTCCATTTGTCAGCTAGCAAGTCTTGGTAAGCTCTAAGCTGCTGCTGCCTTTTCTTGAGGCTGCTTGTTGTGGCCATAAGCCTGCGTTTGAAACGCTCCTGTTTGGCAGGATCCTCAGGCACGACAAATTCGTCGTCGTCGAGGCTTGCCTCATCTTCGGAGGGGGGCATATAATTATCGTCCTCCACCTGCCGGTCTGCCGCTCTACCATGAGGGTTGGCTTCTCCCTCCTCCTGTGCTGAATCCTGCTGGAGGGGGTTGTCTTCGGCACTATCCGGGGTGTTATTATCTCCAGTGCCGGAATCACCGTTTTTGCTCTGGCGGGATTTAGAGCGGCGCCGCTGACGCCGGCGCTTGGGCTGTTTCTTGGAGGGGTCATCCTCCGTTGTTCCATTGCCGTCATCGACAATGGCTACAAAGTGGGTGGTGGGTGGGCGTTGAATTTCTTCGTCGTTCGCATCCCAACCTTCCTGATGGTAGTCCGGCCAGGGCTCTCTTGATAAAGAGAGAGACTTTAGTGAATTCAGGATGTCGCCAAAGGGCGAGTGCTGAAAGATGTCCGGGGTAGTGAACTCCATAACCGGCGCCCAATCGGATTCGATTGGCCGGGGCACGGGAGGTTCGGAGTCCGGAGAGGAGTCTGGCACCTTGGAGTCACGGAATTCGCAAAGGACAGGGATGGTGTTCGGATCAATCGCCGTAGAGATCGTAGCCCCCGAGGCGGTGTCCAGCCACTCCTCCTCGATCGGCGGAGTCGGCTCCGAGCTAAGGGTCGGACCGGACGCTGGTGCGGCCTCCAGGGCACTGTTCGGCGGCAGAGCTAAATCGTGCCCATCGAGACAGTGCGGCGCGCTTGGCTGTGGCTCGAATCCGTCGAAGATTAAGTCTCCGCGGATGTCGACCGTGTAGTTCAAACTCCCAAATCTGACCTGATGGCCAGGGGCGTAGCTTTCGATCTGCTCCAGATGGCCAAGTGAATTGGCCCGCAGTGCAAAGCCGCCGAATACGAAGATCTGTCCGGGGAGAAATGTCTCACCCTGGACCGCATCGTTGTTGATGATCGAAGGAGCCACTGGGCCTAAAGATGACGACACAGAGGAACTCTCAATGAAAGCACCAATGTCGGTGTCAAAATCGGTGGATCTCGGGTAGGGGGTCCCGAACTATGCGTCCAGGCGGATGGTAACAGGAGACAAGGGACACGATGTTTTTACCCAGGTTCGGGCCCTCTCGATGGAGGTAAAACCCTACTCCTGCTTGATTAATATTGATGATATGGGTAGTACAAAAGTGGATCTACCACGAGATCAGAAAGGCTAAACCCTAGAAGCTAGCCTATGGTATGATTGTTGTTCGTCCTACGGACTAAAACCCTCTGGTTTATATAGACACCGGATAGGGTTAGGGTTACATAGAGTCGGTTACAATGGTAGGAGATCTACATATCCGTATCGCCAAGCTTGCCTTCCACGCCAAGCAAAGTCCCATCCGGACACGGGACGAAGTCTTCAATCTTGTATCTTCATAGTCCAGGAGTCCGGCCAACGGTGATAGTTCGGCTATCCGGACGCCCCCTAATCCAGGACTCCCTCACCAGGTCGCCGGCGGCGGCGGTGGGGCGCTTTTCGTCCCTTCGTGTGGGAAGGCTGGCGCGGGCCGTCAGACCAAGACTGGGTGGTGGCGCTCCCATGGGGATCCTCCATGCGGCGTCGCACCGGTGCTGGTGGTGGCGCATGGGTGCGATGGCGGCGCGACGGGCGAGCGCTCGTATGTGGTGTGTGTCGTCGTTGTTGTCCACCACTAGCAAGACCATCTGAAAGTGTTGGACGTCTCCGGCTGCACGAAGCATGCTACTTCTTGAGCTTGCGTTGGTTTTTCCCTTGAAGAGGAAAGGATGATGCAGCAAAGTAGAGATAAGTATTTCCCTCAGTTAAAGAACCAAGATATCAATCCAGTAGGATACAACGCACAAATCACCAATACATGCATAAACAATCAAACACTTGCACCCAACGCGATAAAGGGGTTGTCAATCCCTTCACGGTCACTTGCAAAAGTGAGATCTGATAGAGATAGATAAAACTAAAAAAGATAAAGTAAATATTTTTTGGTTTTTTGGTTTATAGATTGGAAAGTAAAATATTGCAAAATAGTAGATCGGAAACTTATTTGATGGAAAATAGAAGATCGGAAACTAATATGATGGAAAATAGACCCTGGGGCCATAGGTTTCACTAGAGACTTCTCTCAAGATAGCAAATCATATGGTGGGTGAACAAATTACAGTCAAGCAATTGATAGAAAAGCGCATATTAGTTATGATGATATCTGAGGCAATAATTATTAAATATAAACAATCACGTCTGTGTCAAGTAGACCGAATCCTGCCTGCATCTACTACTATTACTCCACAGGTCGACCGACTCATCCTGCATCTAGAGTATTAAGTACATGAATAACAGAGTAACGCTTTAAGTAAGATGACGTGATGTAGATGAATAAACTCAAGCAATATGATGTAAACCCCATCTTTTTATCGTTGATGGCAACAATACAATACATGCCTCGCGACCCCAACTTTGTCACTGGGTGAGGACACCGCAAGATTGAACCCAAAGATAAGCACTTCTACCATTGCAAGAAAAACCAAACTAGTTGGCCAAACTAAACCGATAGTTCGAAGAGAATTACAAAGATATCAAATCATGCATATAAGAAGTCAGAGAAGATTTAAATAATATTCATAGATAAGTTGATCATAAATCCACAATTCATTGGATCTCGACAAACACACCTGATAAGATTCAACGAAGATTCAAATAATATTCATAGATAAGATTACACCGGATAGATCTCCAAGAACATCGAGGAGAACATGGTATTGAGAATCAAAGAGAGAGAAGAAGCCATCTTGCTAATAGCTATGGACCCGTATGTCTGCGGTAAACTACTCACGCTTCATCGGAAGGGCAATATAGTTGATGTAGAAGCCCTCCGTGATCGAATCCCCCTCCGGAAGGATGCCAAAAAAGACCCCAAGATGGGATCTCACGAGAACAGAAGGTTGCCACGATGGAAAAGTGTTCTTGTGGATGCTTCTAGTGGTTTTGGAATATGTTAACATATAGGGCCAAGAGTTAGGCCAGAGGAGTCCCGAGGAGGTGGCAAGGCAGGGGTGCGCCCTACCCCCTGGGCGCGTCCTTCCCCCTTGCCGCCGCCTTGCGGCTCTTCTGTCTTCATCTCCAAGTCTCCGGGATATCTTCTGGTCCAAGAAAAATCACCGCGAAAGTTTTATTCCGTTTGGACTCCCTTTGGTATTCCTTTTCTGCAAAGATAAAAAACTAGGAAAAAAACAAAAACTGGCACTGGGCTCTATGTTAATAAGTTAGTCCCAAAAATAATATAAAATAGCAAATTAATGCATATAAAACATCCAAAACAGATAATATAATAGCATGGAACAATCTAAAATTATAGATGCGTTGGAGACGTATCAAGCACCCCCAAGCTTAATTCCTGCTCGTCCTCGATTAGGTAAATGATAAAAACAAAATTTTTGATGTGGAACGCTACCTAACATATTTATCCATGTAATTTTTCTTTTTTGTGACATGAATGTTCAGATCCATAAGATTCAAAACAAAAGTTTAATATTGACATATGTTTCACTAAAGGCTTCTCTCAAGATAGCAAATAATACGGTGGGTGAACAAATTACTGTCGAGCAATTGATACAAAAGTGCAAAGTTATGACGATATCTAAGGCAATAATTATGAAATATAGGCATCGCGTCTGTGTTAAGTAGACCGACTCCTGCCTGCATCTACTACTATTACTCCACACATCGACCGACTCTGGCCTGCATCTAGAGTGTTAAGTTCATGAAGAACGGAGTAACGCTTTAAGTAAGATGACATGATGTAGAGGAATAACCTCAAGCAATATGATGTAAACCCCATCTTTTTATCCTCGATGGCAACAATATAATACGTACCTCGCTACCCCTGCTTTGTCACTGGGTGAGGACACCGCAAGATTGAACCCAAAGCTAAGCACGTCTCCCATCGTAAGAAAAACCAATCTACACTACTAGAAAAAAGGCTGCTAGTGGCGCACCTGTTTTCGCTACAAATGGCACACTACAGGTGCGCCACTAGCACCACCCCATTAGATTTTTTTTCTAATGGCCCACCACTGGTGCGCCATTTGTATAGCCCACTGTGCCCCACATAGAAGTGCGCCATTAGTAACAAATTTTTTCAAAAAAAAATTCAGAATTTTTTTTTCAATTTTTTTTTCATTTTTTTCTTAATCTCAGGTCACTATGGCTTAATCTCGGGTCAATATGCTTAATCTCAGGTCAAATCGCACTCCGTGGTCAAACTTCCCAAAAGGTCTCCCATCCTCACTCTACTCCAGCCCAAGCACGCTTAACTTCAGAGTTCTATCCAACCCCAGCAACAGGTCACTTCACAGTCACTTGTTGATATATCTAGCATATCAATCCTATTATACCTTGTTGATGTCTAGGACTTTGTTCATGTTCATGACTATGATGAAATTTTGAAAAATATTTCAAACTTCCCGGTCATATTACGTATCATTTTTTGAAAAAATTAAAAAAAATCGTAACCAATTTTTTTTCTGTTACTAGTGGCGCACCACATCCACGGTGCGCCACTAGTAAGTTTGAAATTTTTTGTATTTTTTGCCTCTAGATCTTGAAAGCCCCATAACCTTTTTCTATTAGGTTTTTGGGGATTTTGAAAATGTTTCGAGTAGATGACTTTTCATATAAAAAACTTTTTAATCCGAGTTCGTATGCAAAAGTTATGCCCATTTTACAAATTTCCAGAGAGATTTTGCTAATAAAGTTGAAATTCATATTTGTAAATTTTCCCAACAACCAGACCACATATCACATGGGAAACTTATTTTCTTTTATTTTTTGACATTTTTATCATTTTCTTTTATTTTTTTAAACTAAAAAGGCGGTCCAGGGGGGTGTGTTCGGTGCAATTTTTGGGCCAAGTTAGTAATGGCGCACCGATGGGAGTGGGGCGCCATTACAAGTTCAACTAGTAATGGTGCGCCACTCCCACGGTGTGCCATTACTAGTTTAAAAAAAACCAAATTTGAAAAAAAAATTGAAAAAAGTTTACTAGTTCACCGTGGATGTGGTGCGCTATTACTAGTTAAAACTAGTAATGGCGCACTATCCCCTAGTGCGCCATTACTAGTTTTGAAAAAAATAAAAAAATTGAGAAAAATTTGAAAAAAAAATTACTAATGGCTCACTAGGGATGTGGTGCGCCATTACTAGTTTAATTAGTAATGGCGCACTATCCCCTGGTGCGCTATTAGAAGTTTTGAAAAAAAAATTGTTACTAATGGCGCACCAGGGATGTGGTGCGCCATTAGTATTTGGACACTAATGGCACACCGACACATGGTGCGCCATTAATATATAGTAGTGGCGCACCACATGTCTGTTGCACCATTAGTGTCAATTTCATCTATAGCCCTTTTCCTAGTAGTGCTAGTTTGCCAAACTAAACCGATAGTTTGAAGAGAATTACAAAGATATCAAATCATGCATATAAGAATTCCGAGAAGATTCAAATAATATTCATAGATAAGTTGATCATAAATTTACAATTCGTCGGATCTCGACAAACACACCACAAAAGAAGATGACATCGGATAGATCTCCAAGAACATCGAGGAGAACATGGTATTGAGAATCAAAGAGAGAGAAGAAGTCATCTAGCTACTAGCTATGGACCCGTAGGTCTGTGGTAAACTACTCACACTTCATCGGAAGGGCAATACAGTTGATGTAGAAGCCCTCCATGATCAAATCCCACTCTGGAAAGATGCCGGAAGAGGCCCCAAGATGGGATCTCACGAAAACAGAAGGTTGCAGTGATGAAAAAATGTTTTTGTGGATGCTTCTGGTGGTTTGGGAATATATGTGAATATATAGGGCCAAGGGTTAGGTCAGTGGAGTCCCGTGGAGGTGGAAAGGCAGGGGGTGCGCCCTAGCCCCTGGGCACGTCCTCCCCCCTTGCCGCTGCCTCACGGCTCTTCTGACTCCATCTCCAAGTCTCCGGGATGTCTTATGGTCCAAGAAAACTCACCGCGAAAGTTTTATTCCGTTTGGACTCCGTTTGTTATTCCTTTTATGCGAAGCTCAAAAACAGGGAAAACACAGAAACGGCCACTGGGCTCTAGGTTAATAAGTTAGTCCCAAAAATAATATAAAATAGCATATTAATGCATATAAAACAGCCAAAACAGATAATATAATAGCATGGAATAAAAAAATTATAAATACGTTGGAGACGTATCAAAGCACCGCCCCGTGGATGGCAGTCATGTTCACATGTCCAGTGAACCGCGGGGGAAGGGCAACGCAGTGTTGGTCGGCGGTGACGGGATCCCACACCCGGACCCGTTTCCGCCACGGGTGCAAGTGGAGCACCAGGACATGGCAGGATCCGAGGGGCACAGCCTGGTCCCCGTCGTGCAAATGCAAGGCGAAGCGCCTAGGTGGGACACGCTTGGGGTACTACATCGTAGGCAGAAAGTAGAGGCCGCGAGTGCCCATGTCGAAGAAGCCGACGAGGGGAGGACTGCGGCGGAGGCGGAAGCGGCGCACGAATCGCTGGTCGGAGACGAGGCGGCGCTAGCGTCTGCAGACGAAGGAGGAGCACGGGCGGGAGGAGGGCTGCGGGGCGAGGCGGAGGAGTACCTCGGTTATGAGATCTTCGTCTTCAAGTGGTGGTGTCGCCACCGGTGAGGTGGGGCCGCTGCGAAGGGTTGTTGTCATCTCGCCCTCCTCACTTCCTCCCCAAGGTGCGGGTGTGAAGCAGCCACGATGTGAAGCGAAGTGGACCGGCCCAATATCCGAGGACCCTTTAATAAAATTTAAACCGACGATAATTTTGAACTCCTGCGTGATTTTTTTTTGGTATAAACATGTGTGCATGTACATATATAAATTTCACTACTATACATCTCACTACTGGTATATATAAAAGTAAGTCATGATCCAGGATAACTTCAAGTATGTGCGCAACATGGCTAGACGGATGCACCTGTTGAGGAAGCCTACTTTATTGTTTAAGTTGGACATCAAAAAGGCTTTTTGACTTTATGTGATAGAACTATCTGTTGGAGCTTCTCCATCGTTGCGGTTTCCTAACCAGATTCAGAGATATGAATACCGTCCTGTCGCGGTCCTCATCCTCTAGAGTTCAAATCAACGGTGTTCCAGGTGGGCCTATATGGCATGGCAAGGGCCTTCAACATGGAGATCTATTGTCACCTCTGCTGTTTGTCCTAGCAATTGACCCCATCCAGAGCATCCTTGACACCGCCACACGCCACAACAAGCTTCACCAGATAGGCGGGAGGAGCACCTGCATGCGCACCTCCCTATACGCAGACGAAGCCGCAATCTTTGTGTCTCCCTTTAAGGAGGACTTTCACAAGTTTACCTCTCTGTTGGAGGGCTTTGGTGAGGTCACCAGCCTTGTGACAAATTAGGAGAAAAGCATGGTGGCCCCTATTTGCTACGACGGTCTCAATCTAGACGATATCCTCGAGTGCTTCCTGGTTACTCGCGCTGCCTTCCCACTGAGATAGCTTGGACTGACTCTTTCGTTCCATCATTTGCGGAAGGTCGATCTCCAACACCTCGTGGACAAGGCCGTTAGGAAGCTAGTGCCTTGGCAGGGTCGGCTCATCACGACTGTGGGGAGGGTTGAGCTCGTCAAGTCTGTGATTTCCTCCCTGGCCACCTCCCATGCCACGACGCTCAAACTTCCAGAGGATACTATCTCTAACTTTGTGGGCATTGAGAGAGCTTTTCTTTGGTCTGGTGGTTTAGTTAAGGTCTCCAGCGGCCACTGCAAAGTCAGCTTGAAGCTACTGTGTAGACCAAAGAGGCTTGGTGGGCTGGGTATCCCTGATATTTGTATGTATGCCCAGGCTCTGAGGCTGCAATGGCTCTAGTATGAGAGGAAGGAGCCGCCCAGGGAATGCGTGGGCATCGGAAACCCATGTGACACCACTGACAGAGATCTATCCTATGCTGTCACAACGATCTCTGTCTGGGACGGTAGGATGGCACGCTTCTGGCTCTCCCCCTGGCTAGACGGAGTAAAGCCCAATGACATTGCACTGGCCATTTTCGCGATCTCTGCCAACAAGAACAAGTCTGTGCGGGAGGTCTTGCTTGAAAATCATTGGATCCAATGGATCAACATGTCTGGAGGCCTCTCTGTGGAGCACATTGAGCAGTTATGCGCCCTTTGGGGGAAGCTCACTTTGGTACACCTTCAGGATGAGCTACCCAATGATATCGAGTGAAACATCACCGCCGACGGTATTTATTCCTCGGCTTCGGCCTATAGGGCCCAATTCAAGGGTGTGGTCCCACTACTGGGAAAAACACTACCAGTAGCGTAGGTTTTTACCCGCGCTACTGCTACGGCGCTACAACTATTTTTTAGCAGTAGCGCGTTTTTTACCCCGCGCTACTGATAAATGATGATAGCAGTAGCGCTTGTTTTGAAACAAGCGCTACTAGTAAAGGATGATGGTAGTAGCGCGTCTATGATACACCCACGCTACTAGTAACTAATTAGGATTTAAAAAATATAAAAATCTACGTATTCTAGTGTAGACATACATTTCATAGTACTCACATACATGCATTTCATAATACGTACATTGTATGTATTATGAAATGTACGTAAAATATATTGTAACATCCCAAATTTCCAATTTGGAATGTTATACATAGAGCATCATTGCATATCATATTTTTTTCGTTGCATTCTTGCTCGATCCTAGTAATTCTACACAACTCGAGGACCCACGGAGAGAGTTGGGGATTTCGTTATTTTCATATTTGAGTTTTCTCAAATTTTGAAAAAAAGAGATCATTTGATTTTAATTATTTTATCTTCAATTATTTCTATTACAAAAATATGAGAGAGGGAATAAAATGACTTTCCCAAAATAAAGAAATAATGAAGATTTAATAATAAAATCAAATAAGATTTTATTTTGGAGTTTTTCGCCTTTTTATTTGAATTCAGGAAAAATGCGCGTTTTTCAAAGTTGCATATAGGCCCCAAATAAATGTTTATTAAATCCGGCTTGATTTTAGAAGCCGGGGAAAATTTATTTCGGGATTTTTGGAGTCCGTTTAGTATTTCTTTTTATTTTTTTTTGCGCGTTATTATTTAAAAAAACGCGCACCGACCTTGGGCCATGCTCGAGCGGGACTCCGCTCGGGGGGCACTTATAGAAAGCGCCGCCCCGGCGCCCCAGCCCACCCGAGCCGCCCCGCCAGCCCACCCGCGCCCACCGCCGGCCCACCCCGCCCGGGAAACCCTAACCCTAACCCTAGCTGGCCGCCGCCGCCGCCGCCAGACGCCGCCACCTCGCCGGAGCCGCCGCCCGAGGTTCACCGCCGCCTCGTTTTCCGCGCCGGTTTTTTATAAAAACCAAGCAGTTTTTCTTCGGTTTTTTCGGTTAGGTTAAATAGCGAACGTCTGTTTGTTAGTTCATTTAAACGAACGGGTTCGTCAGATTAGTTTAGTTAACGAACGTCTGTTCGTTAACCCGTTCGTCGTTTTTCTTTTTCTCGGATTTAATCCGCGTTTTTTCTGATCGCGATTCCTGATCCGATTTTCGTTTTAGTATAACTTTTCGCACGTTTATCGGAATCAGGCGATTCAAGCGCCTAGAGTTTCGTCTCGAAACCCTCTTTCAGAATAATCTACTTAAACAAGTTTTTGCTTCTGTAAAATTTGACTTAGATCCAGATTAGTAAAATGAAGTTGTTTTCTTCCGCTGTTTGACTTTCATTACTTCGTTTGATTTGATTCTTTTTGCAAACCGGAGTTCTTAAGTTGAACAATCTGGTTAGATCTATTTGAGTTTTACATGTGCATTAGATCAGTACTTATTGTATGCTTGTTTGTTTGTCTATGATAGAATACCCGGAGTGCGCCGCCTGTTACGTCGAGTCTCTAGGTTTCGCGGATCATCAGCAAGTCAAGTAACAATTTGATCATACCTTTTCTCATACCTAGTTTTTATGCATTAGATCTATCCTCAAACACTTGCATGATAAGGATCTAATTAAATTGTGGGTTTTGGGAAGTAGATGAGGTAGTACCTATTACCTGTTTTATTATCAAACCCTTGGGAGTTACTTCTACGTTTGCTTATTATGCTATGCTATGCTAGTAGACGTGGATTGGGTGAGTGTATCCATGACAGACGATGTGAGATTGTTATTTAATGGTTTATTTAAGGTGGCAACTTAAACACACATCTGGGTGGATTGAGGCACCTGGTTTCTATCAGGACTTGCCTGTATTTCTTCGGACCGCCACCCAGGCTCAAAGGGATCATGAGATTATTCAAACTGGAAACATACGTGTGCCGCCACAAGCCATTATGGGCTCTGGCGTAGTTGACTAAGTTGTGCGAACTCTTACGGGTAGACTAGCAGATGTAGGGGTTGTAGGTTGGTACGGTCTACCCACATGTAAGGTGCTAGCGCTTCTGAAAGACTATGTCTCGGTCATCCGTCTCTCAAACACCATGTAGTGCGAGAAATCAAACGGAGGCGATCGAGTCTTGTGGGGAAAAGTGCGCAAACCTCTGCAGAGTGTATAAGCTAATCATGGTTAGCCGTGTCCCCGGTTATGGACGTCTTGAGTATCTAGTACTTGGATATCATGTGAATCTCATCATGTTACTCTAATTTAATATTGGTGGGTTTGATAATGAGTACTTTTAATTGGGATTGAGAATGATGTCAACCATTCTCAATGTTTCAGAACCACCATGATAGTTAAATAAATTTATTCCTTTGTAGTAGGGAAAAACTGGCTTTCTGCAAAACTGTAACCATAGAGCTTTCCACCAGCCATATATGCATGTAGTATAGGCTTATCATTTCATTGTTCTCTATGTGTTACATTGCCAGCATATTCCATGTGCTGACCCGTTTTTGGGCTGCAACGTTTCATGTTGCAGACTTTTCAGACGACGAGTAAGGTGCATAGGTCGTGGTTCTATACTCAGTGATGCCGTTGGAGTTGATGGACTCGCTTTTCTTCCAAGCCTTCCGCTGTTATCGTATTAGATGGCCTTAAGTCATATTTATTTTATTAAGTTCTCTCTTGAGACATTCAATTTGTAATAAGTGTGTGATTGCTACTTTGTTATAAATCCTCCGAGTACTGTGTGGTGTCAGCATTACTGATCCAGGGATGACACTGAGCACAGAGATCAGACTGTTTGAGGTCTGGTCGGTACAAAGATGGTATCAGAGCACACGCTAATTGTAGGACACGAACATTAAGGTAAATCCCTAGATCACTACTATCTCTTCTCATTTCTAACTCCTCATCTTTTCTACTCTTTTAGGATGACGGAAGCGAGGATCAAGTTCACCCAGCCGGATGAATATACACCCTTTGGACGACACCTGAAGGAAGTCACTAAGTACCTAAACATTGGATTACCAAGCATCACCGGGACCTACAATTCCACTTTACCCGAAGAAGAGCGCTGGAACATTCAAGCTCAAGTTCCTGGAAGGACGTTTGCGCCAATCACGGAGCCCATAGAGTGTGTTTTCAATGCACCAACCTGGAGTCTGGGAAAGATTATGGCAGCTCACATAACCATGGGACGCATTGGAGAAGTTTACAAAGAAGACCTCAAGGATACTATCTACCAGATTTGCGGGCGCCGAGATGAACAATGGGAGATAGTTGGCACTAAGAAGGATTGATCCATTGCAGCCTTCATCCAGGAGTTAAACCAGCACATTCGACGCTAGGAGAACCAGATGTGCGCAGACATGATAGAGTTGAAGACAGCAAAAGCCAAGATTATCGAACTAGAAGGAGAACTGAAGGCCACTCGCAAGGACTACATGGAGGAGATTGTAGCTCTAGTGGGACAAAATGGCGATCTTAAGGAGAAGATTGAAGAACTCATGGGAAATTCAGCACCCGGAGGAGAAGATGAAGATAGCACCTGTCCAAAGAACTACATCATCATCGACGACACCGATTCCGGTCCTAGTGATGGTGATTACGAAGATGAAGCTGGAGCAGATATCATGGAATCTTCATCGGAGCAATTTTTCTAGTTGACCACCATAACAGTAGTAGATTTTCCCCCAGTTTATAATAGTTTTAATTTCAGCACTTTGTAACGATAGATAGACCGTTGTATGCCCTTGTTTGAATTGATTGGAGTGATATTGTGTGATTTGTCTCATGAGCATATGGGTAGTGTTTCTCTCTAGACCTCATTCTATTCTTAACTCTCGTCTTTTCTTTAAACCCCTCAGATGCCTCCAGAGATCACTCAGTTGATTCAGCAGCAGAATGCCTTGATTCAAACATTGGTACAGAACCAAGGCAACAACAACAACAACAACAACCACTAGTAGAAAAAGGGCCAATAGTCCCGGTTGGTGAGGGCCTTTAGTCCCGGTTCATGAACCGGGACTAAAGGGTCGGTACTAATACCCTCACCCTTTAGTCCCGGTTCTATCCATAACCGGGACAGATGGGCCTCCATGTGGCCTGTCCGCTGAGCCCAGGCAGGAGGGCCTTTGGTCCCGGTTGGTGGCACCAACCGGGACCAATAGGCATCCACGCGTCAGCATTTCTTTGGCTTTGGTTTTT
>LR880971.1:55927128-55938757 GCA_904067115.1 Aegilops sharonensis | reverse complement strand
AGTGCGGACTGTGTACATAAGATTATCAAATTTTGATAATTTATCTATGATGACACCAATCAATCTATAACCTGATAGCCTGATACATAGGAAACTGGCAGACGCCAACCAGACCGCGAGTGGATAACCTAATCTCTAGCAGCGTGCTAGCACACGACAGGGAAATGAAGCCAAGAACAGAAACAGGTGGTGCCACGGATTAAGCTCATTATGTATTACTTCATGCATTCATGGTTATTCATCTCTATTTTCCAGCAGATAAGTAAAACTAAGTACTAAACTGTAAAACATAATCTTACGATTCTAGCAGCTCCAGGCTATAGGATGAGTTAAAATTCCCAATACATCTCAAGTGAGCCGATACGAGAGTCCTTGGCAGAGGACACAACAATCCTGTAGATTACACTGATAGCCAACTTTAAGATCATCCTTTTGCGTCGGTCAGTTTTTCCCCCTCTTCACAACAGATCAACCTAGACAAGTGAATCGCTAGAACTAGACCAAGATCCACATCCAACAGTGCCAAGCCAGATCCACGAACCCTAGGATTCATTCCGTAGCCAGGCAAATCAGAACAGAAATGTGTCACAAATTTAACAGGACAGCACCCGAAATGCTTCGATCTAACCAATCACGGCACACGAGAACTGCAATCGCTCAGCGTGCTGGGAAGAAGGACGAGGCTCTCACCGTGTGGCGGGCCGGTGTGGAGGTGCTGCCGCATGTCCCCGGCGGCGTCGAGCTGGCATCGCGCGCGGCTGCCCCGTCGGCGGCGGCGGGTGGCGAGGCCGTGCGGGTCCTGGGGCGCGTCGGCGAGCGGATCCGGGCTGGGGTCCGCCGGGTCAGAGAGGCGGGGCGCGCGGGCGCGGCGGGCGGTGAAGAGTTCGGAGGCGCTCGTCATGGCCGGCCGGATCCCCCCGTACGGATTAGGGGCGCGTGCGCGTGTGGCGGTGGCCTGCGTGATACAGACAAAGAATCTCGGGCGGCGAAGCGGACTGAGGAGGCGGGGGCGGAGGGCGAGGGGGAGACGGAGAGGTGGGGGCGCGCAGTGGCGGGGAGGCGGCCGAGGAGCGGGCGGGCCGTGCCGGATGCGAGCGCCATGATTTGGAAGAGGGAAGGGGATCTCGTCTGGATCGCGGGTGGGTGGTGTGGGAGAGTGAAGTGGGACAGTTGGTGCGACAGTGGTAGCGCGGCCTGTCCCATGGCGCTACAGCTATCTATCTATTGGTAGCGCAGGTTTTACACCGCGCGCTACTATTAATGTCTTTTGGAAGGGCATGGTGTAAATCATTTAGTAGTAGCGGGGTTTTTCAGTGCCCGCGCTACTACTATTCCGTACCAGTAGCGCGTTTTTTTGCCGACGCTACTACTAATTAGCAGTAGCGTGGGCCAAATAACCCACGCTACTACTAAGTGTTTGTCTATAGGCGTTTTCCTAGTAGTGTCACCTCCAACATTACCACGGTGGTGTGGAAGAAGCTGGCACTGCCCAAGTGCAAGTTCTTTGCGTGGCTAGTTATCGAGGATAGAATCTGGACGACAGACAGACTGCAAAGAAGAGGGTGGCTCAACTACCGTTTGTGTTAACTTGGCAAGAGGGAGCCAGACACCGCAACTCATCTTCTCTTCCAATGCAGGTTCTCTACCNGCCGGATCCCCCCGTACGGATTAGGGGCGCGTGCGCGTGTGGCGGTGGCCTGCGTGATACAGACAAAGAATCTCGGGCGGCGAAGCGGACTGAGGAGGCGGGGGCGGAGGGCGAGGGGGAGACGGAGAGGTGGGGGCGCGCAGTGGCGGGGAGGCGGCCGAGGAGCGGGCGGGCCGTGCCGGATGCGAGCGCCATGATTTGGAAGAGGGAAGGGGATCTCGTCTGGATCGCGGGTGGGTGGTGTGGGAGAGTGAAGTGGGACAGTTGGTGCGACAGTGGTAGCGCGGCCTGTCCCATGGCGCTACAGCTATCTATCTATTGGTAGCGCAGGTTTTACACCGCGCGCTACTATTAATGTCTTTTGGAAGGGCATGGTGTAAATCATTTAGTAGTAGCGGGGTTTTTCAGTGCCCG
Source organism: Aegilops sharonensis (assembly GCA_904067115.1). Taxonomy (NCBI): domain Eukaryota; kingdom Viridiplantae; phylum Streptophyta; class Magnoliopsida; order Poales; family Poaceae; genus Aegilops; species Aegilops sharonensis. Next base: position 55,936,695 of record LR880971.1, on the reverse strand, counting down.
CGCTACTACTATTCCGTACCAGTAGCGCGTTTTTTTGCCGACGCTACTACTAATTAGCAGTAGCGTGGGCCAAATAACCCACGCTACTACTAAGTGTTTGTCTATAGGCGTTTTCCTAGTAGTGTCACCTCCAACATTACCACGGTGGTGTGGAAGAAGCTGGCACTGCCCAAGTGCAAGTTCTTTGCGTGGCTAGTTATCGAGGATAGAATCTGGACGACAGACAGACTGCAAAGAAGAGGGTGGCTCAACTACCGTTTGTGTTAACTTGGCAAGAGGGAGCCAGACACCGCAACTCATCTTCTCTTCCAATGCAGGTTCTCTACCCGCATTTCGAATGCGATCGGACTTTGGATGGATGCCCCTGAGCTGGACGTTGCGGCCTGGAACAGGATCCCCACGGTCAAAGAGTGGTGGAGGACGGTGGTTCTTAGGCATGGCCACAGCAGGAAGGCAATTTCATCACTCATCATGCTTGTTGCTTGGGAAATGTGGAGAGAAACGCGAGGGTGTTTCAGCATGTATGTAGGTTGCCAAACATGTTGGTCGAGGCTATTAAAGCCGACGCGAGGCTCTGGACTATTACAGGGGCGAACCATTTGGGTTTTCTAATGACGTGAGAGTAGACTTGTGTTTTCTTTCCATTTGTGTGAGGTGTAATGGCCCTATGCAGACTTTGTTATTCCCCCTCTTTTTAATGAGATGAGGCAAAGCTTTTTCCTCGGTTTAAAAAAAGGGATCAGACTCCAACGACCACCGTTGCTATATTTAACCAACTTACAACCACCATGCACTTACTTTCTTCATTCAAACATTTATATTGAACCACTACTAGTATATATGCTTCAACCATTGTTGTTTCCTTTACTTCAATGCTTTTATTCCTATATACAAGTTATTCATTTTACTGAATTTTTGGGTCGATCACCACTACCGGAAAACTGACCTATGCCTACGGCCAAATCAATGCCAACGGCTGCCGTCGGCCTAGTTTGAGATATGCCGACAGCCTCATCTTGGCCGTCGGCGTAGCCTGGCCGTCGGGCTACCCTGATATAAGCCGATGGCAGCCGTCGGCATAGAAAGGTCGTCGGCCGATCTTCAAATACGCCGACAGCAGCCGTCGGCATACAAAGTGGGCCCGACGACCCCGCCCGTGACCAGCGCTAACGCCGTCAACCCTATGCCGACGGTCGGGACGGGCGGCCGTCGGCATATCTCCGCATGCCACGTCACCGATCCGCGGCGTAGATATGCCGACGGCAGCCGTCGGCATAGGCTCCACGTCACCGATCCGCGGCACGGCTCCTCCGAAAACCCTGCCGTTTCTATGCTGACGGCAATGCCGTCGGCATAGCTATTTCTTTTACATGCGTTTCTTTGCATATGGTTTTATGCTTTTTTTTACATATGTTTTTATGCTTTTTTTAAAATATGTTTTTATGCTTTTTTATGTATTATATGAAAATATACGTAGTTTGTAATTTTTTCCATAGATTATGAATATATATATATATATATAGATTGTTCGAGCACATTAATAATGTGCCGTCATGTTCTTTTGAATATAGGTCCTTATATTTTATTAAAATCAAAAACAGCTATGCGACAACAGTTTAGTGGCGGTTGCAAACGCCCGGCACCCGTCTCCGGAGTGTGCCCCCCTCACGGACGGCGCCGCCGCTAGCATCTGGAGGGCGGAAACAGCCGCATCGGGTCTATACGGAGGGGACGTTGCTCCCAAGTGTTTCTATGGGATGACCTACCACAACCGGGTGGTATTGTGGCATGTTCGAAGAGGCGACACGCATCTTCGGGGCGTGGCCTCCCTAACGGACGGCGCCGCCGCCGGCACCTGGAGGGGGAAAACGGACGCATCGGCTCTACACGGAGGGGATGTAGCTGTCGGTTTGGCCCGGATGTTGCTCCCAGGTGTCCCTCTGAGCTGACCTGACACAACTGGGTGGAGAGGTCCACTGTTCAAAGCTCGTCCGTGGAAAGTCAAAGGGTTAGATCTCGTGGTCAACCGCTCCAGGGTTAGGCGGGACGGGGGCCCTGGGGGGAGGGGGTAGCAATGCCACCAGAGCGTCGCACCGGCCCCTCATACATGCAGGGTGGTGTGGTGGCATGCCTGAAGAGGCGGCACGCGTCTCCGGGGTTCGGCCCCCTCACGGACGGCGCCATTGCCGTCACCTGAAGGGGAGAAACGGACGCGTTGGGTCTACACGGAGGGGATCTTGCTGTGGGTCTGGCCCGGATGTTGCTCCAAAGNGAGCGTCGCACCGGCCCCTCATACATGCAGGGTGGTGTGGTGGCATGCCTGAAGAGGCGGCACGCGTCTCCGGGGTTCGGCCCCCTCACGGACGGCGCCATTGCCGTCACCTGAAGGGGAGAAACGGACGCGTTGGGTCTACACGGAGGGGATCTTGCTGTGGGTCTGGCCCGGATGTTGCTCCAAAGTGTTCCGATAGACTGACCTAACACAACCGGGTGGAGACGTCCACTGGTCAAATCCCGTCCGTGCAAAGTCAAAGGGCTAGATCCCGTGGTCAAACGCTACAGGGTTAGGCGGGACAGAGGCCCTGGGGGGGGGGGGGTAGCAATGCCACCGGAGCGTCGCATCGGGCCCTCGTACATGCGGGGTGGTGTGGTGGCATGTTTGAAGAGGCGGCACGCGTCTCCGGGGTGTGGCCCCCCTCACGGACGGCGATGACACGGTAGTAGACGTTCTGCGGTAACGATGCGGCGTGAATATTATTAAACACTCGGAGCGCGATAAAATCATGAGATCTTTACATGACGTGGGCACATGTGCTTTAGGACCGATGGTAATTTTTCATAATTTTTCGTGATGGAGAAGTATCTGAACACTTCCCTCTATGCGGATTGCTCTTCGCGCGTCTACGACTGTGGCCGGCGGCCTCCGGGGGCTAGCATACCGTCAAACCTTGCGTAGGCGGCCTCTCACAATTCTGGAAGTGTTGTGGCGGTTGCAAATGCCCGGCACACGTCTCCGGGGTGTGCCACCCCTCACGGACGGCGCCGTCGTTGGCACCTGGAGGGGGAAACGGACGCGTCGAGTCTACACGGAGGGGATCTTGCTGTGGGTCTGGCCCGGATGTTGCTCCAAAGTATTCATGTGGACTGACCTAACACAACTGGGTGGAGAGGTCAACTGGTCAAATCCCATCCGTGCAAAATCAAAGGGCTAGATCCCGTGGTCAAACGCTACAGGGTTAGGCGGGACGGGGGCCCTGGGGGGGTATAGCAATGCCACCGGAGCGTCGCACCGGGCCCTCGTACATGCGGGGTGGTGTGGTGGCATGTCCGAAGAGGCGGCACGCGTCTCCGGGGTCACGGACGATGATGACACGGTAGTAGACGTTCTGCAGTAACGATTCGGTGTGAATATTATTAAATACTCCGAGCGCGATAAAATCATGATTTTTTACACGATGTGGGCACATGTGCTATAGGACCGATGGTAATTTTTCATAATTTTTTGTGATGTAGAAGTATCTGAACACTTCCCTCTACGCGGATTGCTCTTCGCGCGTCTACGACTATTGCCGGCGGCCTCCGGGGGCTAGCATACCGTCAAATCTTGCGTAGGCGGCCTCTCGCAAGTCTGGAAGTGTTGTGGCGGTTGCAAATGCCCGGCACGCGTCTCCGGGATGTGCCCCCCCTCACGGACGGCGCCGCCGCTGGCACCTGAAGGGGGGAAACGGACGCGTTGGGTCTACACGAAGGGGATCTAGCTGTGGGTCTGGCCCGGATGTTGCTCCAAAGTGTTCCTATAGACTGACCTAACACAACCGGGTGGAGACGTCCACTGGTCAAATCCCGTCCGCGCAAAGTCAAAGGGCTAGATCCTGTGGTCAAACGCTACAGGGTTAGGCGGGACGGAGGCGGGGGGGGGGGGGGGGGCGGGGGCCGGGGGGGGGGGGGGGGGGCCACGGCACCCGCGCGCCGGGCCCGGGCCCCGGCGCGGGGGGGGGGGGGGGGGCGGGGGCCGGGGGGGGGGGGGGGGGGCCACGGCACCCGCGCGCCGGGCCCGGGCCCCGGCGCGGGGGGGGGGGGGGGGGCGGGGGCCGGGGGGGGGGGGGGGGGGCCACGGCACCCGCGCGCCGGGCCCGGGCCCCGGCGCGGGGGGGGGGGGGGGGGCGGGGGCCGGGGGGGGGGGGGGGGGGCCACGGCACCCGCGCGCCGGGCCCGGGCCCCGGCGCGGGGGGGGGGGGGGGGGCGGGGGCCGGGGGGGGGGGGGGGGGGCCACGGCACCCGCGCGCCGGGCCCGGGCCCCGGCGCGGGGGGGGGGGGGGGGGCGGGGGCCGGGGGGGGGGGGGGGGGGCCACGGCACCCGCGCGCCGGGCCCGGGCCCCGGCGCGGGGGGGGGGGGGGGGGCGGGGGCCGGGGGGGGGGGGGGGGGGCCACGGCACCCGCGCGCCGGGCCCGGGCCCCGGCGCGGGGGGGGGGGGGGGGGCGGGGGCCGGGGGGGGGGGGGGGGGGCCACGGCACCCGCGCGCCGGGCCCGGGCCCCGGCGCGGGGGGGGGGGGGGGGGATAGCAATGCCACCAGAGCGTCGCATCGGGCCCTCGTACATGCGGGGTGGTGTGGTGGCATGTTTGAAGAGGCGGCACGCGTCTCCGGGGTGTGGCCCCCCTCACGAACGGTGATGACACGGTGGTAGACGTTCTGCGGTAACGATGCGGCGTGAATATTATTAAACACTCGGAGCGCGATAAAATCATGAGATCTTTACATGACGTGGGCACATGTTCTTTAGGACCGATGGTAATTTTTCATAATTTTTCGTGATGGAGAAGTATCTGAACACGTCCCTCTATGCGGATTGCTCTTCGCGCGTCTACGACTGTGGCCGGCGGCCTCCAGGGGCTAGCATACCGTCAAACCTTGCGTAGGCGGCCTCTCACAATTCTGGAAGTGTTGTGGCGGTTGCAAATGCCCGGCACACGTCTCCAGGGTGTGCCCCCACCTCACGGACGGCGCCGTCGCCGGCACCTGGAGGGGGAAACGGACGCGTCGAGTCTACACGGAGGGGATCTTGCTGTGGGTCTGGCCCCGTATGTTGCTCCAAAGTGTTCCTATGGACTGACCTAACACAACCGGGTGGAGAGGTCCACTGGTCAAATCCCATCCGTGCAAAGTCAAAGGGCTAGATCCCGTGGTCAAACGCTACAGGGTTAGGCGGGACGGGGGCCCTGGGGGGTATAGCAATGCCACCGGAGCGTCGCACCGGGCCCTCGTACATGCGGGGTGGTGTGGTGGCATGTCCGAAGTGGCAGCACGCGTCTCCGGGGTCACGGACGACGATGACACGGTAGTAGACGTTCTGCGGTAACGATGCGGCGGGAATATTATTAAATACTCGGAGCGCGATAAAATCATGAGTTTTTTACACGATGTGGGCACATGTGCTATAGGAAGTCAAAGGGCTAGATCTTGTGGTCAACCGCTCCAGGGTTAGGCGGGACGGGGGCCCTGGGGGTAGCAATTCCACCGGAGCATCGTACCGGGCCCTCATACATGCGAGGTGGTGTTGGGGCATGTCCGAAGAGGCGGCACGCATCTCCGGTGCGTGGCCTCCCTCACGGACGGCGCCGCCGCCGGCACCTCGAGGGGGGAAACGGGCGCGTCGGGTCTACACGGAGTGGATGTAGCTGTGGTTTTGGCCCGGATGTTGCTCCCGGGTGTCCCTATGGGCCGACCTGACACAACCGGGTGGAGAGGTCCACTGGTCAAAGCCCGTCCGTGGGAAGTCAAAGGGCTAGATCTCGTGGTCAACCGCTCCAGGGTTAGGCGGGACGGGGGCCCTGGGGGGTAGCAATGCCACCGGAGCATCGTATCGGGCCCTCATACATGCGGGGTGGTGTTGTGGCATGTCCGAAGAGGCGGCACGCGTCTCCGGTGCGTGGCCTCCCTCACGGACGGCGCCGCCGCCGGCACCTCGAGGGGGGAAACGGACGCATCGGGTCTACACGGAGTGGATGTAGCTGTGGTTTGGCCCGGATGTTGCTCCCGGGTGTCCCTATGGGCCGACCTGTCACAACCGGGTGGAGAGGTCCACTGGTCAAAGCCCGTCCGTGGGACGTCAAAGGGCTAGATCTCGTGGTCAACCGCTCCAGGGTTAGGCGGGACGGGGGCCCTGGGGGGTATAGCAATGCCACCGGAGCATCGCACCGGGCCCTCGTACATGCGGGGTGGTGTGGTGGCATGTCCGAAGTGGCAGCACGCGTCTCCGGGGTCACGGACGACGATGACACGGTAGTAGACGTTCTGCGGTAACGATGCGGCGGGAATATTATTAAATACTCGGAGCGCGATAAAATCATGAGTGTTTTACACGATGTGGGCACATGTGCTATAGGAAGTCAAAGGGCTAGATCTCGTGGTCAAACGCTCTAGGGTTAGGCGGGACGGGGGCCCTGGGGGGTAGCAATGCCACCGGAGCGTCGTACCGGGCCCTCATACATGCGGGGTGGTGTTGTGGCATGTCCGAAGAGACGGCACGCGTCTCCGGTGCGTGGCCTCCCTCACGGACGGCGCCGCCGCCGGCACCTCGAGGGGGGAAACGGACGCGTCGGGTCTACATGGAGTGGATGTAGCTGTGTTTTGGCCCGGATGTTTCTCCCGGGTGTCCCTATGGGCCGACCTGTCACAACCGGGTGGAGAGGTCCACTGGTCAAAGCCCGTCCGTGGGAAGTCAAAGGGCTAGATCTCGGTAACGGTACCCCTCAGTCAGTTGCTCTCCTATGTATCACCTTTCGCGAGACCATAGAAAATATTTATATCATAAAGAAATGTTTCCCCCCTCAATTTATTTCGAAATATTTTAACACAATGTACATTTTTTGTTAGTACAATTTAGCAAATATTTATATAATAAAGAAATGTTGCTGACCATAGAAAAAATTCGGTTCAGAAAAAATAATAATTATAATTATATACCATGTATTATTTTTAACATAATTACATATCATGTATGATTCAAAAAAAAATATTCCTACGGCTAAGCCGTCGGCATAGCTGCCACGTGGCGACCTCAGCTATGTCGACGGCTTAGCCGTCGGCATAGGGTGGCCTTATCCACTACCAGCGGGCAGCTAGCGAGCCAGCCACTCGTTCTTTCCCACCCCGACCACGACCTGCGCCGCCGCCGCACCCCACGACCTGCGCAGCCGCCCCCCCCCCCCCACCCCGACCACCTTCTACAGCGGAGGGTGAGCTACGAATCCACCTTCACCTCCTAGCCTCTTTTAACTAGATTGAATTTTCACATCAAGTCGCGTAACCTAGGTCNGACTACTTCCTCTACAGCGGAGGGTGAGCTACGAATCCACCTTCACCTCCTAGCCTCTTTTAACTAGATTGAATTTTCACATCAAGTCGCGTAACCTAGGTCTCCCGTCCGAAAGGGTTGCATCGATAAATATGCATTCAATTGCAGATTTATCACCACAGCTCTTTCGGATTGTCCAGCGCTTTCCACGGACAGCCCGAGGATGTGTAGATTGGGTACGTTGTTCATGCCCTACCCCGTTCCGAGACAGGATTTCGGCGGCGCCTCCCTGTTGTTCTCCGGATGCACATTCTCTCGTCATTTTGCCGAGACGTGTATTTGGAGAACAGCCGGGAGGTGCTGCCGAAATTTTGTCTCGGAATGGGGTAGAGCATGGACCGTACTCAATCTACACATTCTCGGGAGGGATTAGGAACCATCTTTACCTATTAGAGATGTAGGTGGATTACTCGTCAACCTTGTAAAAAATAAAATATTGATGTTGGTAATTTAAATGAATCCTTAATTTTGTTGTGTGGCTTCCAATAAAGCAGAGATGGCAGATAATCAGTGGATGTATAGTGGGTTTTTCCGTCGGAATCAAGTAACAACAGAGTGGGTCGAGAAAACTGATGTGTTTTTGAAAGAGATATTCCGTAGTCCAATGAGGATGGTGCCATAATGCCCGTGTGCCAGATGTAAGAGACGTATCCGCAGAGATAAGAGTGAGATGACTAAGCACCTTCGCACGCATGGATTTATGCCCAACTTTAATATGCCGATAAACTTTGCCCGGCGGGACCGTGGTAGAGAGGATGTGATACGACAACGCGTCGCTGGTTATGAGGACGATGGGGTTAGAGACATGCTAGATGATGTCTTTGCTGCACAGCCGACACCTCCGTCACATTCAGCGAATGAACCGGAGGAGCCGGAGGAAACCGCAAAGGCCTTCCTGGAAATCTTGGCCTCGTCAAAGAAACCTCTCTATGAGGGTGCCAAGCTGTCTGTGCTGGATGCCATCTCGCAACTGATGGCAGTGAAGGCAATTGTGAATCAAAGAGACATAATTATGCTTGAAAAGTTAAATGAAGACGCTGACGCTGACGATGAGGAAGAGCCTCCACCTCCGTCAGAAAACGAAGAAGATATGCGGGATAGTGATGATGAGACCNGGGACCGTGGTAGAGAGGATGTGATACGACAACGCGTCGCTGGTTATGAGGACGATGGGGTTAGAGACATGCTAGATGATGTCTTTGCTGCACAGCCGACACCTCCGTCACATTCAGCGAATGAACCGGAGGAGCCGGAGGAAACCGCAAAGGCCTTCCTGGAAATCTTGGCCTCGTCAAAGAAACCTCTCTATGAGGGTGCCAAGCTGTCTGTGCTGGATGCCATCTCACAACTGATGGCAGTGAAGGCTGAGTACGGCTGTAGCCGAGGTTGCTTCGAAGCATTTCTGGGAGTATGGGCTAACAGCCTGCCCGAGGGCCATGAACTGCCGAAAACCATGTACGGTACAAAGAAAATCATGAAGGCGCTCTCCATGGACTATGAGGTGCGTTGGGTTGCCGTCTCACAGTACTACCACATCTACCTGCAACAAAAGATGACCAAAACTCAAGCACAGAGGCAAAAAATTACCATGAGCAGGGAGCAGTTCATGATGGTAACAATTACTGACTTTTCATTGTTTCAAGGAGTCAACTATATGTTTCGTGCTCACATGTCATGCTTCCATAATTTGCATAGGTTGTTCCTCGTTGGTGCTATGGAAGGCATGACGGATGGGCGTGTTTGGTGGATAGGTGGGTCGGTGACGATCCAGAGTTTGTTTCCAAGAGCATCAAGGCCCGGGCTAACCGTGGAAAAGACGGGACACACGGCCAAGGAAACAGGAACCACTGGGACTTCAAGGCCATGAAGGTACATCTATATGAAAGATGCATTTTGGTTCTTCTTTACCGTCATGTTCTTATGTATGGCTAACTTCTGTTTGACGTTGCAGGAGGACAAGTTGCAGAGGCCGCTCTCAGACATGGAGTCGTGGAAGCTGGCCCGCGAGCGGAGTGATCGCAAGGAGGGCGAGAGCCAGTACTACGGCAACACCGAGCAACACCTGGAGTCTTACACTCAGAACTATCAGAAGTTGCATCCGGATGTTCCCGTTCCTGAGGTCGCCCAGTCTCAGATCGACGACACGGCGGTGGTGGCCATCCAGGGTAAGTCCCATGGCCGGTATCCGTGTTTCGATGGCTTGATCACTC
>LR880971.1:55873166-55900017 GCA_904067115.1 Aegilops sharonensis | reverse complement strand
AACAAGCAAAATATGGTCCCTGCAAAATAGCATAAAGCCCCTACAATGAAAGTAAAGATTATAAATGGGTCCTTGTTCAATTCGCTCCCCTTGTCGGAGAAGGGGATGGAGCCCGGTTCGCTCCCCTGGTTGCCGGCTGCACCCTCCGACGCACGAGCGAAGAGCATCATGAGCGGCCGTTCCTCCCGTCACCGGCGCTGCTCCTCCCGGCACACCCCACGCTTGGCACTCGGCCTTGCCCCCAAGGGCGTAGAGGCGACCCAGCCCCGACGCTGCTCCTCCTGGAATGATGGCCCTCGGCCTGGCTCTTTGTGGCGGTGTGGCCGCCTAGGTGCGGTGGGAGTGGCGCCGAATGGCTGGCAACATCTGCGTCCATGGCTCCCTTGGCATGGCCGAATGTGGCAGCGGCCATTAGCCTGGCTCGGGGGCACGCCTCACCATCCTGGCCATGGGCGACGAAAACGGGGTAGTCCCGCTAAAGAAGCACTTTCTCACGTGCGTAGACGCCGTCCTGGTGGAGAGATGCTCCTACTGGCGTGCAGAAACGGCTCCCGGGCAGCTCTTGCTCGCATGCGGAGACGCCACAGTTCTGCCCAATCCAATCAGGACCGAGGCTGGCCGCCGCTCCGCCACTTGCAGGAAAGCAGCAGGAATTTGGCCAGAACTGTAGCGCAGTGGTCGAATTTGACCGGATTCCGACGAGGTCGACACCGGTTCGGTGACGGTTGGGCTGAAACTTCCCTCCTGGCAACTGCCTCATGGGATGAGGGGAACCGGAAAAGAGGCTTCGAAACCTAAATATATGAGGGATTTGGGGTTTCATTTGTGGGGAGCTGTAAAAGATCCGCTTCTAGTGTAGGGGCACACCTTTTAACTCTTAATACCAGCTGTTTTGGCAACATCTGGTCTGATTAGTGGCTAACAGAACACTGAACACACGAGGGGCACACATGGAGTAGGAAAAACAGAAACGTCTTGTTTCTTGCTCACCGGGATACTTTCTAGAAATGTACGGGCTACCTACTCACTAACAAATCAAATTTGATAAAAATTATGCAGTACAAGCCTCAAGCAAATGATATTCCATCATCTTATAATTGATACTCCCACCGGTCCAAAATGACTCTCACTAATTTTACTCTTCGTAGCATAATGCAATTCTCTCACTACTATTTTAATGACAATATGCTAGAAAATATATAAAATGTTATTAATGATGAAAGAAGATTTTATGATGTATCTAGTGATGTTATTTTGATCATGTGTTCCATATATATGGAGAATACAGTGATGTTATTTTGATCATGTGTTCGATATGGAGTATTAAACATCCAAGATGGCCAAGATTGAAGAAATTAGACGCACATAAAGCATAGCTAACATATAGTTTGGAGCAGCCAATGATGGCCAAGATTGAAGAGTCATGCTGAGCAATTTTTTTTACCAAACAACCAACATATATCTAGAATAACCATCCATAACCTACAATAATATTGCTGCAAGCAAAACAATCAACAGCAGCATAAGTTTAATGAAGCCATAGTCATTAAGTATTCGAACAATCATTACTGGTTATCACAATGATGCCAACTAAGCAGGAATGTGAAATGGCATGGCAACTAGCTTAGTAAAACAAAAAAATCTGCCTGAACATTTGATACTACTTAGCATGACAACATTCGTGCATCTCTGAGCGGAAATGATCATATGCATGCACATGTGGACCTAAGTAATCAGTCATCTTGAGAGAGAGAAAAGACGTTGTAGCTATATGCACTAGACAAAATGCCATGCCACAAGTATCAGAAGAGAACACTGCAAAACAACATCGCTATATGTTGACAAGATCATCAAGAAGTAGAAGAAACTGTTGGATGAATAGCAACTGAACTTTACTGGGGGCCAAAGGCTAATACATATACATGTGTGGTAAAGTGCATGAAACCCCTTATACAATGGGAATATACCGAAAAAGGGACTATACACATCTAACACACCCCCCCCCCCCCTCAAACTCATGGTGGATCAACAACACTTAGTTTGGAGAGGAAAAAGCCATGTTGCGCTCGAGTCTGTGCCTTCGTGAAGAAGTCAGCCAACTGTAACTCAGAGGGCACATAGTGAAGAGCGAGAGTCTGATCCTGCACAACAGCACGCACAAAGTGGGCATCCACACCGATGTGCTTGGTGAGCTCATGCTTCACCGGATCACGCGCAATACTGATAGGACCGGTACTGTCTGACAGTAGGGGAGTCGAGGTAGTATCACACACACCAAAATCCTCAAGTAACCACCCTAACCAGATCACCTCAGCCGTCAAAATAGCCATGGCTCGCAACTCGGCCTTTGTACTCGAGCGAGAAACTGCGGTCTGTTTGTTTGTCTTCCAGGCAATAAGAGAACCACCAAGAAAGACACAGTAAGCAGACAGCGATCGTCGATCAGAGGGATCACTAGCCTAGGTAGCATCAGAGTAGGCCTGGAGCTCAAGAGAGCTGGAGCGGGGAAAGAAAAGGCGCTGAGAGATCGTGCCACGAAGATATCGTAGAACACGGAGGAGGTGACTATAGTGAACAGAGGTGGGGGCTAAAACAAACTGACTCAGGATGTGGACAGGATAGGAGATGTTAGGACGCATAACAGTAAGATAGACAAGGTTGCCAACGAGGTGACGATAGAGAGTGGGATTAGGAAGAGGGTCACCATCAGAGGCACAGAAGCTGAACATTGAGCTCCATAGGAGTCACAACTGTGCGCTCACCATCAAGAGCAGCGCGAGCAAGAAGATCCTGAGTATATTTTTCTTGGGAGATGTAGAAGCCATCAGAGGTCGAGGAGATCCCAATCCCAAGAAAATAGCAAAGTGGACCAAGATCGGTCATGAGGAACTGGTCTCGAAGGAGAGCCTTAACAAAGGCAATGTACTCAGAGTCGTCACTAGTGATGATCATGTCATCACCATAGAGAAGGAGAAGAGTCCGACCACGAGGAGACGTGTGAACAAACAACGCGGGATCATGATCACTGGGCAAGAAACCAGCGGCAGTCACCACAGAGGCAAAGCGCTCAAACCAGGCGCGAGGGGCCTGTTTAAGACCATAGAGGGAGTGACAAAGTCTACAGACCAATACCATAAGGAGCAGAGTACCCTGGTGGTTGGCTGCATATAAACCTCCTCACGTAACTCGCCATTGAGAAAGGCGTTTTGGACATCAAGTTGAGAGATAGACCAATGACAAACAGAAGCCACAGCAAGGAGAGTGCGGATAGTGGTCATGTGGGCCATAGGAGTGAATGTCTCATCATAATCGCGTCCATGCTCCTGCTGAAAACCACGGGCCACAAGACGAGCTTTGTAACACTCAAGAGAACCATCGGAGCGAGTCTTGATCTTGTGGACCCACTTGCAGGTGATGGGACGAACACCGGAAGGAAGGGAAACCAGATCCCATGTGCGCTCAAGGGCAGCAAGCTCTTCGGCCATCGCAAGTTGCCATTCAGGCTGAGTCGTGGCAGTCCGATAGGAAGTGGGCTCAGCAATAACAGAGAGACCGTACCGATCAGGAGAATAGCGATCAGGTGGAGGGCGAGGCCGAGCACGGAGGTTATGAACCGGGATAGGCGTGAACGAAGGGGCACCAGAGGTGGAAGGCGCGTCAGGCACGTCAGGGGAAGCATCCTCAGTACGAGGGCGACGAGTATAATGGAGAGGAAACGGTGAGAGAGGGCGACGGACTAGAGATGATGGTGTAGACGTGAAGGAGGAGGATGGAGAAGATGGTGTCGGTGGTGAATGAGAATGAATGAGAGGTGTAGGAGGAAGAGGTGAAACATGAGGCACATAGCAGGGTGTATCAGGAAGGAGAAGAAATGAAATGTCGTCCACAGAGAAGCTCGAGGAAGAAGGACGTGGGTAGTAAGAGCGAGACTCGTCAAAGGTCATATCACGGGAGATGCGCAAGCAATGACCAACAGGGTCCCAACAACGATAGCCCTTGTGCTCATCACTGTAGCCAAGGAAAACACACTCAACCGACTGAGCAGTTGCTTTGGTGCGCTCGCGCGGGGCAAGAAGGACGTAGCACACACATCCAAACATACGAAGAGTTGAGTAGTCAGGAGAGTGACCAGAGAGACACTCTATAGGAATACCACCCTGCAGAGCAGTCGATGTTTGAATGTTGATGAGATAGGTGGATGCAGAAATAGCCTCAGCCCAAAAATGGGGTGGAAGAGAGGCGGCAATCATCAGCGCACCAGCCGTCTCAAGCAAATGACGATGCTTGCGTTCGGCAACGCCATTCTGAGCATGAGCACCAGGACAGGAGAACTAGGCAAGGGTACCATGTTCAGCGAGAAAGCCATGCAACGGCTGGGAGATATACTCTCCAGCGGAGTCAGCACGAAAAATATGAATAGGCGTGGAAAACTGAGTGTGAACCATGGCAGCAAATCATTTGTATACAAAGAGAACCTCGCTACGTGATTTCATAAAGTAGAGCCAAGTGTAGCGAGAGAAATTATCAATAAACAAAACATAATAGCGATGACCACCTTTTGAATCAAATGGGGCGGGACCCCAGACATCAGAATGAACAAAGTCAAAAGGATGCTGAGATACCGACTGACTGGTAGGATAAGGTAACTGGGTCTGTTTGGCAAATCTACAACCATTACAAGGTAAAGAAACATCTCCCGATACAGACCCTAATAGGCCCTGACGCAACAAGGAAGACAAGCGAGAACCACAGATGTTGAAATAATGTACGCAACATGAAAGTTTTCCAACTGACTATAACCTTCATTGCGAGCACCGACCTCGCCACCTCAACGTGCGAAATTTTCTGAATCAAAGATTAAAAGCTTATTCACAACTTTTTCTTATTAAATATTTTGCATGCATGCATTTTTTGGTTCACCTTGGACGTAAAAATGTTTGAAAGCTGCAAGCTGCTTGTAGTTCATGCATCTCCTGCTCTGATCGCGTGCTTCGACGAATCTGTCATCCACTCCAGCACCGCCGCATTAGCGGCTGGGCGAGCAGTCCACTTCCCCATACCACGTGGAAGCCTCGACTTCAATAAGAGCATCTCCAACAGGCGCGTTAGAAGACGCACCCGCGCAGTAAAAGTGCTTTTTAGTGTGCGCCGACCGGTTTCGCGCGCTCCAGCGGTGGCGGGAAACAAGCGCGCGCGGGAAACGATTGCGCGCGCGCGGGAAAAGGCGGCAGCTCGCGCGCAAGATTTGGCGCGCCGCTTCGCGCGTGCCTATAAAACTGCAGCGCCATCTGCCGCTCTCTCTCGCTCTCTCCACTGCTTTCCCTCCTCGCCGCCGAGCCGCCACCACCGCGCCACCATCGTGCCACCATGCCGCCTCGCCGCCGGGGAGGTTCAGGCTACCGCGGTGTCCACGTGCGCCCGTCCGGCACCTACTCCGCCTCAATTCAGTCAGGCGGCGGCATGCCCTCGGCCTCGGAATCTTCGACACCGCCCAGGATGGCGCGCGCGCATACGACGCTGCGGCGTGGCGCCTCCGCCGGTCACGCTGGGACATGCATGAACTTCACCGACGTGTCGACGCGGGAGCGGGCACAAGAGTTGGTGTCTTTCCCGCGGCTTACCACTGACGAGGATCGTCGCAAACACCGGAGGCGGGAGCGCCGTCTTAGCCTGGTCGAGATGGACGAGGAAGCCATGGCGGTGTGGAGGCAACGCTTCCCGCAAGACATCATCAACGAAGAACAGTTCTTCGCCGAGAGCAGAGCGGAGAGGGAGGAGAGGAGAAAGGCGTGAGCCGCCTATCGCGAGGACAAGCAAACGCGGAAAGCGGTCGCTAAATACAACATGGCGCTAGGAGATGCGTCGTCCTGGGACTCCCGCGACGAGCGGTTCCTTGACGCCTATGCTCAGACGTCTTGGGAGGACATCACCGAGGCAGAGTCTGAGTCAGAGAACGAGTAGTAGTAGAACTATATATCGTTGGAGAAGCCAGTTTTATTTTGTATCGTAGAAGTAGGCTATGTGGACGTAGTAGAACTATATATCGTTGGAGAAGTCTGGATATACGCATTTTGTATCATGTGAAGCAGACTATGTGCGCTGCATTTTTTGCGCGCTGCTGGAGCGGCGCGCGCGCTGCATTTTAGCACGGCCGTTGGAGCCAGCTCTGCGGGCAATGCAAAACCAGGCGAAGCGCGCGCGGCAAAGTAGTTTTTAGCGTGCGGCGTGTTGCGCGCTTGTTGGAAATGCTCTAACGGCATGTCAATTGTTGGGCGCGGGCAGCCTTCTTGAGGTGGCTGCGTAGTCAAGAGCATTCTCTCCAACGCCGGAGGGCTCACGAGCAGCAGCTGCACCATGTCGAAGCAGTAACCCTGGCCAGAGAAGCCGCTGAACTCCACCTCACGGAGGTGCTTCAACAAGATCACGTCGTGTTTGCAGCTCCCATGGTGTCCACCGGCGTTGTACGCCTTCTCACTTTGAGCACACTTTGGTTGTGATACATTCAATTCAAATGAGAAATACGGTTAGCGCAACCTTGAGTTAATAATCACAGATAAAGTTACAGACTGGTGAAAAGTTACAAGCTTACCAGGTGAATGTCTAGGTGGAGATACCGGAGATTTCTGCATCGTCGTAGGAGGCCGGTCGCAATTGCTCTGACATGGCGTCCTTTTTTAGAATTAAATTTTACGGACAGATTTGTGAAGCCAGGGAGTTGGGGTATCTCTGTCATTTCATCATCTAGCTCTTTTTCTGATAGCTTCTGTCGGAATAATAGAGTTAAAAGTCTTCAGTTTCTCTAATGGAAAAATTTCCATGTAATGGAAAACAAAGCCAAATTGATCCTCCAGACTAAAAAAATAAAATCACAAAATGCAGTATTTCCACATGGAGCGAACATGTGCATGAGATTACCTACCTTTGGATCTGGTATGTATAAGTTGTGACGAACATTGGGGCTACACTCTTGCAGTAGTTGGACCGTGTGACGTTGGAGGTCGAGCTCGCAATAGCCGAGTTGTAGAGAGGAATTCACTGTCTCCAGCGCCGGTGCCAGGATGGTGAGGCTGGTGTTTTCGTCTTCACTGGACACCATGAAGTGGAACCCAAGGTGGAGCTCTGTGAGCCGCGGGGCGTTCACAGCCAATCGCGTCATGGAGAGGTCCTCCTGCTGCAGGATCTCCAGCGCTCTGCCATTGAGCTGCAGCTCCTCTAGCCCGGCCAGGTTCCAGAGGTTTAGCTTTCGCAACCTCGGGCAGCACGAGGAGGACGATAGCAGGCTGCCGAGGCGGTCGTCGTCGCCGTCGATGAATTCTATGGTGCAGAGAGTCAGGTCCGTTAGCGCATGAAACTCGACCGTGGGCGGGAGGAGGAGGGCGGCGTAATCAAACTGCAGCGACATCGCGGTCGCCCTCGTGGAGCTAGGCAGCTGCACCCGGGGCTTGGGCTTCTCAACGATGCCTCCCGGCAGCAGCATCGGCCACGGCGCCCGCACGTGGAATTTCGAGGAACCAACCACGAGCTGCATGGCATGGCGGAGCCACACGTTGGCGTGCGATTCGCCGGGGCAGTGCCAGCTGCTCAAATCTAGCGTGTCGAGGTAAGCGTCGTCGCTATTGGCGCGTCGCCCGAGAACGTTGTGTATAAAGTCGTTGTACAGCGTTTGGCCGTCCTCCTCTTTCTTCTTCTTCTTGGTGGCGCCGCAGAAGTGAAGGACGGGGGCGCGCGTCGAGATGTCGCACCACCGCCTCGAGAGCATGGCCGTGAGTCAGGGTGGACGTG
The DNA here is from genome assembly GCA_904067115.1 of Aegilops sharonensis. NCBI lineage: Eukaryota > Viridiplantae > Streptophyta > Magnoliopsida > Poales > Poaceae > Aegilops > Aegilops sharonensis. The sequence continues at coordinate 55,892,235 of LR880971.1, read as the reverse complement.
ACGAGCGGGCTTTTGGCCCGGCTCGCGGCCCGTTATGGACCGGACCGTACGGTCCTGGCTCGCAAAATAACATGGCCGGTCCGGTCCACAAAAAGGAGACTGAAATTCGGTCGGTCCGGTCCGACAAAAGCTCGGTCCGGCTCGGAGGACCGAAGGCCCAGCCCAATTAGATGTTATCTGGAGAGCCCAACACATATACACCGTGCGTGCGTGACCTAGCCGCCGTCCTCGTCCATCCCAGTCTATCCCCATGGCGCCGCACGGGCTGCTTCTGCTCTCCCCTGCGCTGCCTCTCTCTCCCCGCCGCCGCGCCTCTGCCTCGCCCTCTCCCCCGGCCTCTCGCGCGACTGCTCGGCCTCTCCCCCGCCCTCTCGCACGACTGCTCGCCCTCTCCCCCGCGCGGTCGTGCCACTCCCTCTCTCCCCTGTGCCTCTCCCTCGCGCCGCCGCGCCTCAGGTTGTCTTCACCGGCTCCGGCCACCGTGTTGCTGCTCCGACGACCTCTCCGACATCTTGGGCCTACATGCCAGTGACTGGACGTCGCCAGGACCGTGAGAACCGCCGGTCCGCTCTGAGCTTCAGCTCTGCCGGTCCGGTCCCTGAGATCAGGACCGCTGCGCTGCTCGGTCCGGTCCGGACCGGACCGCCGGCGGCCGGTCCAAACGACGGCTCGGACCGGCCCGGACCGTGTCCACCCTGAGCCGTGAGTGTGACGTCTCGCGCTTTGGGCAGGAAGCGTAGGATGTGGAGGAGCAGGTCATTGTTGAGGCCGCTGATTAGGTCTGCGCCATCGCGCGCCGACGGCGGCCGCATCGTCTACTTTTCGCCGTGCATGTCGATCGGAGTTTCAATCCATCGATACATGCATATGTAAGCCGACGATCTCGCCTGCCGAATCATGCATCAAGAGTCGGAGTCGGGATCCACCACGGCTCCCATGTCGATCCGAACCCAAAACCAATCGACTTTTGCACAACACGTGCGTCCCTTGGCTCGTCCCAGCTGGTAGCTTGGTTTGTTGCCTCGCTCGCATGGGCACGCGACGTCGTGAAATCGCATCTTTCTTATCTGCTAAATACATTATCTTCTCTTTTTCCATCCCCGCGAACAATATCATATCTTTTAATTTTCAGTCAAGTCCATACCATTTTGCTACCAACACTCTAGAATCTTTGTTTTCTTACAAATAAGGTCAAAATTTTGACAAGTCATGTGAAGTTTCGTTGAAAATTTTGGCAACATAACGCCACACCGGCCCTAGAATTTCGCTCCATCACTAGTAGAAAAACGACCTTACGTTCATCTCATTAGTCCAGGTTCAATTACGGCCCAGTATTAATGGTACCATTAGTCCCGGTTCGAACGGCTATGCATTAGTCCCGGTTCATTTGTGAACTATACTCGCGGTTTGTGTCACAAACAGGGACTAAAGGGGTGGTGGCAGGCTGGCGTCAGGCCGGGGCCCCACGAGCCCCTTTATTCCCGTTTTGTGACACAAACCGGGACTATATGTTAGAACTAGTCCGGGTTGTAGCCACCAACCGAGACTAAAGGGGTTTAACCTTTTAGTCCCGGTTGGTGGCTCCAACTCAGACTAAAGGGGTTCTAAAATTTTCAAACTCACACCCCCCCCTTCCCCGTATTGCCTTTTCAGTTTTGTAAAAAAAACAAAAGAAAAATGATAAAAACTTCAAATTTTAAAATCCTTCAAGATGTAGTTATGTTACTACATCTACTAGTTAGGGAAATTTGAAAACACAAATGTCAACATGTTTTGCAAAAAAGTGTTATGAAAAAGTAAAACGACTATATCTTTTGCATACGATGTCGAAAAAAACATATAATATATCAAAATGTTCAGCATGAAAATTCGCATCCGATTCCGACAGGCATAGGCTGTTTTGCAACTTTTTAGAATCCTCAAATTCTGAAAGGAAAAAAGTTATGCTCAAATTTCAGTTTTTTTGAATTTTTGTTAAATCTATTCAAACTATGGTCAAACTACTTATTCAAGAAATATTAGTGTTACTAAATAATTATTCAAGAATATTAGTGTTACGAAATAATTATTTTAGTTTTTTAAGGTCAAAATCTGGTCAAACTGTGGTCAAACTATTTATTCAAGAAATATTAGTTTTACTAAATAATTATTGTTTCTTAGAATAATAGTTTCAAACTCAAACGGTGAAACATGTGACTTCATGCTCAAGGTAAACTCCTGAGGGTTAATAGGATTGACAGCTTACTATTGTCAGCAAAACGACAAATGCAGACTTCGAAACTAGGGGGAATAGAACTCGGAAGTTAAGCGTGCTCAGGTTGGAGTAGTGAGAGGATGGTTGACCGGCCGGGAATTTAGAATGCAGACGGTCTTGCCACGTGAAAGTTTTTTTGAAAGCGGGGCGAAAGCTTTTTTTTTTGAAAAAAAGTTAAATTAGACCGTCTTGCTACCCACTATCCACACCAATCGCAAGAGATAAGTATGTGTGACTCATCTCGAAACAAGCTTTCGCCCCGCTTTATATATAAAGCACCAACCGAACAAAGTACACAGTCGAATGATACAAGGTGGAGAGATAGCTATCTTACAAAGCCAATACTATGATAACCGGCACACATAGAACGCACGTGACTACGCAACTTAAAGAGAACAAAGGAAGAAAGGAGTACCACACCATGCAACACCCTAATAAACCTAAGCTCCACAACAACGCCCTCGGGAGGGAGAACGGCGCAAAGCGTCGCTGCTGCTGTCGGGTGGTAGGTGCGACATATGCCAACGGGTGGCTAATCATAGTGGGAGCCAATAAGACGTCGCCGGTGCCTGGAAACGGGATGAGGCGAAGACATGCACGCCGGTGAATCTTACCCAGCTTCGGGGCTCTCCGTGGAGATAACATCCCTACTGCTGCTCTGCGGGGTCTCCGCATGATCACTAAATGAACAAGAGCTACAAGAGGCTCCTCTAGCTGTTCGGGGTGAGGCAGAAGAAGGGCACGACTAGCTCTCCTCTTCCCTCTATGTGGTGTCTAAAACTATCAGAGTCCAACCCTTTGCATGGGTGCCCCGGGGGGTTTATATAGGCCTACCCCCGGGGGGTACAATGGTAATCCGGCTAGGTGTGGGCCCTAGCTGTCAGTGTCTTCATCCGCTGGCTTCTCCGCCGGCTGCTGGGGCCCGCCGACTAGTGGGCCCCGCCGACTGCCGGTTTCCTGGTCGATAGGCTGGCCCCACCGTTGAGGGCTTTGTCGGGGGCTGGTTACTGTTGCCTCAATCCTGACGACGAGGGCTTTGTCGGGGTAAGCGTGGCTACAGTGCCGCCGCCTTGGCGGCGCTCATTGTAGCCTCACTTAATCTGGTCTCCTTAATGAGGCGCTTCCTTCGAGGGAGGGAACAAGCCGGCTATGGGGAGCCGGCCATGTCCCAGGCCGACTGGGGGAGGCCGAACCGCCTTCGGGCATCTCTCTGACTGGAGGGACCCGCCGCCTGCGTGTAGTACAGACAGCCTGTCGTGGGTGACGTCATAGTCAACATGGCAACAGTGCCGCGCTGGACGGGTGATGGCTGCCCCGTACGACGCACTGTAGCCACGCGCGCTCCGGGATGCGGCGGTGGCAGGCTTCACTTTAGCCACGCCCCGTCTCATCGCCGTTATGTGGGTGCAGATCCTGAGGATGCGGCCTTGGCCGCCCGTGGGGTGGCCGGCTCCTTGCAGTCGGCCCTCTCGTGACCGGCTACGTGGAGTCGGCCTTCTCGTAGCCGGCTCCTTGGAAGCCGGCCATTTCTCCTATGGGTCTTGGGGCCAGGCCGCCCCCTGACAGCCGGCCTGAATGACCGCCGGCCGGGGGGAAGGCGGTCCAGCGTCTTGGATGTTGGATGTCCTGATTGGCTTGATTGGCTTGTAATTTTTTCGGAAGCCCCAGGGGGAGCCGGCTAGGCTACCCGTGGTCATTTACTCCGACAGTAGTCCCCGAAGCTGATTGGGCTCCGAGGTCGAAGGGGGGACGAGAAGCTCGATCAGCTTCCTATCCTGAGAAGCCGGCAGCTAGGAGCCGGCCTTGAACGGGTGCGCCGCCTTCTGCCTCGCGCGTTGACTGCGCGCCACTTCGCGTGCCGCGTGGCCAGAAAAGCCTGCCAGCCCACGCGCGCGACAGGACGTCGCAGTAGGTCAGGGCCTACCAAGCCTACGCCTCGGCCCACGCACGGATTCTCTGTGACCCAAATGGTCCACACGCCTTCTCGCGGTGGTTACAGCACGCCATAGGGCGCCATAAACGCGGGACGTTGGGGGAGTGGGCGCAGTTAATCCCACGTTCCCCCACGCCTCGCCTCCTCGGCTCCGCCGCCCGAGCCTATAAGTAGGGGGAGGACGGGGAGCGGCAGGGGCTCGCACGCTCGCCCTCGCTCCTCTCCTTCCTCAACTTTCTTCCTCACTCTCTCATCGCCGCAGCGCACTTCGCCACCGCGCCGTTCCGCCGCAAGTTTTCTTGGCTCGCCGCGGTTCCTTCGTCGTGTGGCCGCGCTCTCCGCCGCCGCGGCTCCTTCCTTCCGTTCCCATGGCGTTGTCGAGCTCGTGGGACGGCTCCAACGTCCACGAAGATCATATTGATTGGCTCCGCCGCACGCGGCGGTTGCCGAGCGAGGACCTCATGAAGACCCGCCTCGCGCCGGAGGCGGAGATTTCGCCGGCGCCGAAAGAGGGCGAGCGGGTCATCTTCCGCTAGCACTGCCTGCGCGGCCTCAGCCTACCGGCGAGCGGGTTCTTCCGCTCGTTCCTAGACTTCTATCATCTTCAGCCGCATCACATCACCCCCAACACGGTGATGCTGCTGTCGGCCTTCGTCACTCTGTGCGAAGGTTATCTTGGCGTCCTCCCCACCCTCGAGCTCTGGGGGGAGTTCTTCCAGTGCAAGCTCAGCACTGTCTCTGCGGGCGTGCCCGCCCCCTGCGGCGCCTTCATCGCCAAGCGGAGGACGACCGAAAACAATCCTTTTCCGCCAATCCTGCTGATCCAGTCGATGAAGCTTTGGCAGCAGTCGTACTTCTACGTGAAGAACGTCGCGGCGCAAGGCGACTACCTCAACCTGCCGGCTTACGTAGCCGGCCCGCCGCCTGCAAGGCCGGCGTCTTGGTCCTTCCGAGCCCAGTCGCTCACCTTGGCCGGGAACGCCGCCGTCACCCGGCTCCGGGTGATGGTCCAGTCGGAGGGCGTGGTGGGGGCCGACCTGGTGGCCGCCTTCATGGAGCGCCGGGTGCTCCCGCTCCAGAGCCGGCCCCACATGATATGCCAAATGAGCGGCCGCTTCGACCCATGCCGGCTGAGCACCAGGGAAATGCCTCGCAACGAGGTATCTTACATGGTGAACTATATCTCCAACTGCAAACTCACCGTGGAGTGGCAGTATCACAAGGCGCCATACTCTCGGGCCAACCCGCCGCCTGTGGTGAGTTTTTTTTCGTTCTCTTCTTCTTTTGTTGTCGTGTTCGGTAGCCGACTCTTGACTAACCGGCTTTGACCTTGGGCAGAGCCCTCTTCTTCGTCAGGCGCCTGGAGCCGCGGGGCTGGAGCACCAGTTCGCGGCCGACCGCGTCGTGTACGACCCCGACGACCCGGACCTGGGGGCGGCCGCCATGGACGACGCCGTAGTCGCAACCGGCGGAGAGGCAGGCGGCCTCGACCTTACGGTCGGCTTCGAGGACTGGCCGGAGGAGGACGAAGCCGAAGCCGTCCAGCGCCGCAAGCCGGCGGCTGATCGCCATGGCGCGGGGCCTTCCGCCGGGCCAACTGCTCGGATGGCGCGCAGAAGCGTCGGGCCGGCCGAAGAAACCCAAGAGTTCGCGGCGGCAACCAAGCGAGACGAGGCGGCAGCGAAGGCGCCCCGCTTCCGCAAGGTGGTGAAGCAGCCACAAGCGGTTTCGGCGTAAGTGCCGTATGTCTTGCAATTTTGTTGTCTTGTTTTTTGTCGAGGCTCATCTGAGCCGTCTTTTTGGCTTGTTGAACAGGGTGCCGCTTTCCCTTGAGCGGGTTGACGCCGCCTCCATAATCGCGCCGACGGGGGGTCTTCGAGCTCCCGCCGAGTGGACCCCCGCGCCGACCTCATGGAGGCAACGGAGCGGAACACACGGGAGGCTCGGGAGGAGCGGGAAGCGGCGGAGCGGAGGGCCGCCCAGGAGGCGATGGAGAAGTCGGTCGAGGCGCAGGCCGACGCGGAGGCCAAGGCCCAGGCGGAGGCCGCGGCCGCGGAGAGGGAGGCGGAGGCTTCGCGCAATCAGCCTCCGCAGCTCGTCATTCCTCTTCGCGTCGTGGCTCCTAACGTCCCCGTGCCTCCGTCGGAGGAACCCGACCGCGACCAGCCGGTGATGGAGAGGATGGAGGATGACGTGACGATCTTGGGGGAGGCGCCACAGTCGGCGCCGACCGGAGCGGGCCAAGGCGGCCGACCTGCCGCGGCGCCTGGGCAGCCGGCCGGGGGCGAGTCGGCGGCGGGGGCGGATCTCGTGGTGCAGTCGGTGCCCCGCCAGCCGGAGCCGCAAAGGGCTGCGGGTGCCAGCTCGACGGCACAGGACCTGGAGGCGGCCGGCGCCAATACGTCCGAGTGGACGCCCAACGGCGGGATGGCCGAGCTGAACGGGGCGGCACAGGAGGTCCGACGCCGGCTTCAGGCTCAGGCCGGCTTGCTTCAACAATACACCCAGGAGTTCCTCGCTACGCGTGCGGTCGTCTGAGTGAGTCTTCTGGCTTTGATCGTTTTCTCTTTTGATTTCTTCCATGGGGGCGCGTCAGCGCACCCACTGGGTGTAGTCCCCGAATTTCAAGTCGGCTGCTGAGCAGGCGGCTTGAAACCTCTTAGTAGGCTTTGATAGCAATCTTGTTCTTATGCGCACTCTATCCGATTTCCAGGAGGACCACAATCTTCGCGCGACCGCCTTCAACTCCCAGGCCCAGGAGCTGAGCCAGAAGGTCGCCGATCTGACGAATAGCCGGAGTAAGAATTTGGTTTATTCTATCTCAAGTGGGGGCGCGTCAGCGCACCCACTAGGTGTAGTCCCCGAGATTCGGGCCGGCTGCTGAGCAGCCGGGTCGGATCTTCCCTGAAAACTTTTCCCTTACTGCTTTTTTCCTTTCTCTTCATGCTTGCAGGAGCTAACGCCGACTTGAGGGGGCAGCTAGGCGAGGCCCAGACCGCTCCTCGCGCCAAGGAAACCGAGATCGCCGCCTTGGCCCAGGAACGCGACCGCCTGGCCAAGAGGCTGGCCGACCAGGAGGAGAGCCACCAGGCGGCCCTGAAGAAGGCGCAGGACAACGAGGCCGCCCTTAAGGCCGAGTTCGAGACCGAGGCGGCGAGCTGGGCAGAAGCAAGGCTGGCGCTGATCGAAGGTTATGGGCGGGTGGAGGAACTGATCGACGGTAGGCCGCCTTCCCTTCTCACTCTTTTGCTTGCTCTTTGCCCTCTTGTTCGTCTTCTGATTTTTGTGTCGTTTTCTTGTTCTACATGTAGATTACTTTCCCGGCTACTCCGTTGCTGCAAGCCAAGCCATCGAGGCCCACCGAGAGACGCGTCGGCAAGCAGGGGTTGCAATCGCGCCAGACGCCAGCCGGACGCTCGAGGAGCAGCTCTTGGTGATCCAGGCTCGGTTGCAGCCGGCTCACCGCATGCTCCGCCGGCTTCAGCGTGCCGGTGCGCAAGTCTTGGCCGCTCCCTGGCCGGGCGAGGTGATCCCCCGCACCCCCAGTCGGACTGCCGACTGGCTGGAGGTTGAGGTTGGCCGCTTCGAGGCTTGGAAGGCCTCCGCTGCTCGGTCCGGCGCCGGGCGGGCGCTGGAGTTCGTCCGGGCTTGGTATCCTGGGTTGAACCTGCGCCAGCTGAGCACTTGGAGGCAGGAGGCTGACGAGGAGCTGGTGGCGGTGCGGCCGGCTATCATCCAGCGTGCCTCGGCTATCGCCGAGTACACCGACACCAGCGTCTTCGCTCCTGAAGTGAACGACAGCGGAGTCGCCCAGCCGGAGGAATGGTTCGGGCTGAACCCGGCAAAAGGCGAGGACTCGGCGGAGCAGATTGCTTCTAGCGATGAAGCCGAGGACGACGAGGAGGAGGGCGGCAAAGACGCCGCGCCAGACGGCGAAGTGACCAGCCAGCTTCAGCCTGATCGTGCCTCTAGCAATGAGGCACGCGCGAGCGCGCCGCCTGCCAGGGGTGAAGATCTGGCTAAGACTCGCCAGCCGGCCACTCCTCCGAGCCGCACTGCCGCCTCCGCCGACCTGCCCGACTCGCCTGTCGCTCCGCTGGCTTGATCTGCCTGCCGCTCTTGCTTTTCTGCTTTTGCTCTTTGAACAAGTTTTATTAACTTTGCGCAGTTCCACCCACTGGGGGTGTATTCAGACTATGTTGAATGCCGGCCTTTCGAAGGCTTTTGTTTAAATATAATTATGCATGTGTTTTGGCTTCCATTCGAGTTTGCTTTTTATCCTTAGGCCGTTTCCTTTGCTGCCTTCCCTTGATTGCCGCCTTCCTAGCCAAACAGCTGCTCTGCATTCTGCGGCTAGGGAGGAACTTGGCTATTCGTGGGAAGGCAAGTACTTGAGCTTTGTTGGATTGTGGCAGGATTGAATGGAAGCCGGTCGGCCAGCTATTCTGGTAGCCGGTCGGCAATGGGAGGAAGCCGGCTTTTGTTATATAAGTTCATTAGTCCTTAGCCATTTTTCGTGTGGGCATCCTTTCCTACCTTTGACTCTTGCCAGCCGGTCAGTCGGTTCTTCGAGCTGCGGCTTTTTGACAAGAGAGGGCTTGGGTGTCGGCACACTACTTGTCTGACTGCAGGTGGAACTTTTAAATATAACTCAAGGCGGCCAGTCCCCGGGCCGACTAGTCGAACCCGGTGCCGGACGAAAAGAGGTGAAATGACAAAATCATAGGCATGATACTCGTCATTCATAGATAAAAGGTGGCAGTCCCCGAGTGCTCTTCGGGGGGCCCATTGTCTCATACTTAATACAAAAGGTAGCGTGATACATATTGCATTTTAACTGTAAAATCTTCGAAGGAGGTTGGTGTTCCATGGTCGTTCCGACTCCTTGCCGGAATCATCTCTCTTTCGTGCCTTCGGCTTCTGCGCATCGATTAGGTAGTAGGAGTCGTTTCCCAATGCTCTGCTGACGATGAAGGGACCTTCCCAAGGGGCCGAGAGCTTGTGCTGGTCGGCTGTTCGCTGGATCAGCCGGAGCACAAGGTCGCCCTCTTGAAAGGATCTTGGCTTGACCTTCCGGCTGTGGTAGCGGCGCAAACACTGCTGGTAGATGGCAGACCGGCCGAGGGCTAACAGCCGGCTTTCTTCCAGCAGGTCGACGCCGTCTTCTCGTGCTTCTTTGGCATCTGCTTCCGTGTACATGGTCACCCGAGGCGAATCGAACTCGATGTCGGTTGGGATGACAGCCTCGGCGCCATATACAAGGAAGAAAGGGGTGAAGACGGTTGACTTGTTTGGAGTAGTGCGCAGACTCCAGAGGACGGCCGGTAGCTCATCGAGCCAACAGCCGTCCGAGTGCTCCAGCGGCATGACCAGCCGGGGCTTGATGCCGGAAAGGATGAGGCCGTTAGCTCGCTCAACTTGGTCGTTTGACTGCGGGTGGGCAACGGACGCTAGGTCCAGTCGGATGCCTTGTGTCGCGCAGAAACGTGCCAATGCTCCCTTGGCAAAATTCATGCTGTTGTCGGTGATGATGCTGTGTGGCACGCCGTACCGAGTTGTCATGTCTGCGATGAATGTTACGATAGTCGGCCCATTCAGCTTCTTGATCGGCTTCACTTCGATCCATTTGGTGAATTTATCCACGGCGACGAGCAAGTGTGTCATGCCGCCGCGCGCCGTCTTGAATGGGCCCACCATGTCCAATCCCCAGACGGAAAAAGGCCAGGTGAGGGGAATGGTCTTGAGTTCTGAAGCCAGCAGGTGTTGCTTGGAGCTGAAAACTTGGCAGCCTTTGCAGTGTTTGACCAACTCCTTGGCATCGTCCAAGGCGATCGACCAAAAGAAACCATGGCGGAACGTTTTGGCAACGAGGGATCTTGAGGCTGCATGGTGGCTGCATTCGCCTTGGTGAATGTCTTTGAGGATTGCTATGCCCTTCTTTGGCTCGACGTAGCGCTGGAAGACTCCAGTGACACTGCGCCTGACGAGCTCTCTGTTGGCAATTGTGTATGCGCCGTCTCGGTGTTGGACTTGTCTTGCCGCGATCTCGTCAGCCGGCAGTTCTCTGTTTATCAGGAAGTTGAGGATGGGTTGAGCCCATGATGGAGCTGCAACTTCTTCTATAGTCAACACGGCTACTACAACCAGGGCGGGTGGGCTGGGTGGTGGAGAGCTGGAGCTGGCCGCCACCTGGGGTATTGAAGCAGTCCCCGGGCCGACTACCGTAGTCCCCGGGCCGGGTTCTGAAGTCCCTGGGCCGGGTGCGACTTTGGCAGTCCCCGGGCCGCCTATCGAAGTCCCCGGGCCGCCTGCTTGGCTCCCCAAGCCGGATCCGGCTGCGTTAGGGTTAGGCGGCACGAAGATGGAGTCAGATTCTGGAGACGGCTTGATAGACGGCTTGAGGAGGAGTTGGAGAGAGACGTCGGTTGGTATAGCTTGTCTGGTTGAGCCTATCCGTGCCAGGGCATCTGCTTGCTCGTTGTCGGCCCGTGGCACGTGGAGGAACTCGCATCCTTCAAAGTAGCCGCTGATTTGCTGCACGAGGAAACGATAGCTCGCCATGTTTGTGTCCTTGGCGTCCCAATCGCCAGATGACTGCTGGACCACCAAATCTGAGTCGCCATAGCACATGATTCGGCGGATGCCGAGCTCTTTGGCTAGCCGGAGTCCGTGTATGAGCGCCTCGTACTCGGCCACGTTGTTGGAGGCGGCGAAGTGAATCTACAGCGTGTATCCGAGCTTGTCGCCTTTGGGAGAGGTGAGGACGATGCCGGCTCCCAAGCCGGTGCTCATCTTGGACCCGTCGAAGTGCATCCGCCAATGGGTGGAGTCGGGAGCCGGCGGTAGGTACTGGGTCTTGGCCCAGTCAACGAGGAAGTCGGCCAATGCTTGCGACTTGATGGCGGTGCGAGGTTGGTAGAAGATCGTGTAGGGGGCTAGCACAATGGCCCATTTTGCCACCAGGCCGGATGCGTCCCGGCTGCCTATGATCTCGGCGAGCGGGGCAGTGCATACGACCGTGATGGAGTGCTCTTGAAAGTAGGGCTTCAGCTTCTTGGCGGCGAAGTACACGCAATAGCACATCTTCTGGTAGTGCGGGTAATTCTTCTTTGAGGCGGATAGTACTTCGCTTAAGTAGTAGACCAGCCTCTGGACCGGCTGAGCTCGGCCCTCTTCTGGGCGTTGGACTACGATGACGATGCTGACCACCCGGCTGGTGGTGGCGATATAAAGGAGCATGGGCTCTTTCTCAGTCGGCGCCGCCAAGACAGGCGGCGTGGCAAGCATCTTCTTCAGCTCATGGAAGACTTGGTCGGCTTGATCGTTCCACTCAAAATGAGTGCTTTTCTTCATGAGTCGGTAGAGGGGGAGTGCCTTTTCTCCCAGCCGGCTGATGAAGCGGTTCAGGGAGGCCAGGCACCCGGTAAACTTCTGGACGTCACGCAGCTTGGTGGGAATCTCCATTCTCTCAATGGCCTTGATCTTCACAGGGTTGCATTCAATGCCGCGTTCAGAGACCAAGAAGCCTAGGAGCTGGCCTGCTGGGACTCCGAACACGCATTTCTCGGGGTTGATCTTGATCTGAAACCGGTGCAGGTTCTCAAAGGTTTCCTTGAGGTCTTCCAGCAAGGTGTTGCGCCTCTCCGTCTTCACCACGATGTCGTCTACATAGACGTGGGCATTTCTGCCGAGTTGCTTGAGGAGGCATTTCTGCATGCAACGCTGAAAGGTGGCACCGGCATTTCTCAAGCCGAATGTCATCGTCAGGTAGCAGAAAGCTCTGAATGGTGTGATGAAGGCGGTCTTCAAGCGGTCGGCCGGGTCCAACTTTATCTGGTGGTAGCCAGAGTAGGCATCCAAGAAACTCAACAACTCGCATCCGGCCGTGGAGTCTATTACTTGGTCAATCCTGGGTAAGGCAAAGGGATCTTTGGGGAAGGCTTTGTTGAGGCTTGTGTAATCTATACACATGCGCCACTTGTTATTCTTCTTCAGCACGAGGACCGGGTTGGCGAGCCACTCCGGGAAGAAAACCTCCATGATGAAGCCGGCTGCCAAGAGCCGGGCTATCTCTTCTCCCACGATCCTTCTCTTCTCTTCTGACAGTCGGCGGAGGGGTTGCTTGACTGGCTTGGCGTCTGATCGGACGTGTAGCTTGTGCTCGGCGAAATCCTTCGGAACACCCGGCATGTCCTTGGGGGACCATGCGAAGATGTCCGGATTCTCACAGAGGAAATCGACGAGCTCGCCTTCCTATTTACTGTCCAGGTTTGCCCCGATGACGGCAAACCTCTCAGGGTGTGGGTCCAGGGGTATCTTCTTTGTTTCCTTAGCCGGCTGGAACGAACCTTGGGCATCACACTCTTTGGGGTCGGGGGACAGGGCAGGCTGCTTGCCGGCCATGGCCACGACCCGGTCCAACATCTTCTTATCTTCGGCGACTACGAGGGACTCGGCCAGCCGGCTGCTGGCTGCAGCGCACTCGGATGACTTCTTGTAGTCGCCGGCTATGGTGATGATGCCCTTGGTACTCGGCATCTTCATCTTCAGGTAGGCATAGTGGGGTACAGCCATGAACTTGGCCAGAGCAGGCCGGCCAAGTAGCGCATGGTAAGGGCTCTCGAGGTCCACTACTTCAAACCAGATTGCTTCTCAGCGGAAGTGATCCTTGTCTCTGAAGAGAACATCTATCTTGATCTTGCCGATGGGTGAACAGGACATGCCGGGTACAATGCCATGGAACACGGTCCGGCTTGGCATGAGGTGTTTGGCCTTGATGTTCAACTTCTCCATCGTATCCCGGTACAGGATGTTGATGCTGCTCCCGCCGTCTATCAGTATGCGGGAGAATCGGGCAGCAAGCCTGTCCGTTGCTAGGGTCGCTTCCAAAACCAATGCATAGGAGCCCGGGGACGGCATCACCTCTGGGTGGTCGGGGTTGTTGGAAGCAACTGCATTGACTTCTTGGTGCTGGCGGCGCCGGCTGTGCCGATCTTAAGGCTGGCTCGTGAAGACGACGTAGGCGGCGTGCTCGTTGGGGAACTCGTCTTGGATGGTCCGACTGTTGGTCGAGCGACCGGCTATTAGGGAGCCGGAGGCGGCTGTCCAGCAGGTGGAGGCGGCACCAGCCCTTCGCCTTTGGTGATTCGGGTGAGCCAGTGGCACTTTCGGGTTGTATGGTTGGACGGCTTCACGCCGCTGTGGAACTTGCATGGGGCGTCGAGAGCTTGCTCGTAGGAGAAAGCTGGTTGCCAAGCCGGCCTGCCGCCCTTCGGCTTCTTCGGCGCGGGCTGCTCTTTAGCTTGCTCGTCTTCGACGGTGGCCACCTGCCCACTGGCGGGAGGCGGCATTGGGCCCTTGCGCTTGTTGTCGTGCTGGTACGGACGTCGGCTAGAGTCGCCAGCCGGCGTTTTGGGAGCCGGGTTGATTACCTTCCCAGCGGCGTCTACCCGGAGCTTGGTCTTCATTGAGGAGTCGGCGGTGGCGTACTTGTCGGCGATGACAAGTAGCTTGTCGAGGGTAGCCAGCTCGTCGCAGAGGAGCTTGTGCTTGAGGAGGGTGCCTTCTCGGCACCCGGCGGTGAAGTATTCTATCGCTTGAACCTCGTGCACCCCCTCGCAGGAGTTGCGGAGCTCGGCCCAACGCGTGAGGTAGTCGCGAGTCGACTCGGTGGGTACTTGTACGCACAAGGAGAGTTTCCTGGGCTTGGGAGCCCGCTTGTATGTGCTGGTGAAGTTGCGGATGAAGGCTTCGGTGAAGTCTAGCCAGCTGTTGATGCTGTACGGCTTGAGGCTGTTGAGCCAGGTTCGCGCCGTGCCCTGAAGCATGAGGGGCACATATTTCATGGCAACGCGCCTGTTGTCGTTCGCTATGCTGACTGCGGTCGAGTAGTCGATCAGCCAATCCTCTGGCTTCACGGAGCCGTTGTACTTGGGTGTATCTCTCGGGAGCGAGAACCCTCTGGGAAAGGGCTCGTCGTGGATGCGGGGGCCGAAGCAAGGTGGCCCGACATCGTCTTCTTCTTCTAACACCAGGGATCGCGCAAGGCGGTCGATCCGGTGGCGGGCGTCGTTTTCGCCGACTCCTTCGCGGCGGCCAAGTCGGCCGCTGAGAGTCGGATGCGTGACGGGCGGCGGGGTAGGATATCTTTCCCCGCGAGGTGGAGGAGGGGGCGGGTTGCCTCGCCGTTCCACGGCTCGAGGGCGGCCTTCTGCATCGCGCTCGATGGAGATCCGGGTTCGGCTTCGGCTGGCGGCCGGCTCCTTTGCTTGCCGTGCACGGGCGTTGCCCGCAGTCGGCGTGTGTGACGTTGCGCCGTGCTCTCGGCGCGGGGGGAGGCTTTCGGAACGGGCGTTGTCTGCTTGCCGCCCTGCGGCCGCGCCGATTAACTGCTGGATGCGTCTTGCCATGTAGGGAAGCTCGTCGGGCCCTAGCCCGTTCAGCTCTTCTACGGCCGCCTGGGCGGCACGCAGGTTCTCGAGGGGCGTGCCGTAGACGGGGCGGTCCACGCCCAGCATGTCGGCGATGGCTGCGCCGCGTTTCTTGACGATGCCAAGCCGGCTCGGCCCTTCGGGAGGCGGCGTGCCGAAGGCGGCGCGGTCGACTTCACGCTGATGGGCCTTGGCGAGGCGTCTCAGGGAGGCTATCCTCCGTCCCTTCGTGTGGAGGGCGAGGCGGCATGCTTCCAGCGCCTCGGCATCGGCGTCAGCCGGGAGAGGGGCCGTCAGGTCGTGCGGCGCCACTGGCGGGGCGTCGTGGGCGTTCTCGCCCGAGGGGCCGCCGTGACTGATGACCAGCACCTCGATGATGGCGCTGCCGCAGCTGTCGGCTTGGGGAAGCGGGTCGTCGAAGATGACGACATTGGTGGGGAAGGCGTCAAGCGATGCCGTGTCAGAGTCGACAAGCATCGGGTCGGTGGAGCCAACCGACTCCAAGTCCACAGCGGGCTCGCTGGAGACGTGGAGCTGGTCGAGGAGGCTGACGAGGTGGCTCTCGAGGCAGCCGGTGCCCGCGTCAGATGCGGGCTCGTCGGTGATGCGAGTCTTGCCGAGAAGGTCGGCGAGGCAACTCGCCGCGCAGGCGTCAGCGACACCTTGCAGCGCGTCGGGGCAAGCGCCATCGGGCGTGCCGGGCTGGCTACGCTTGCGGGGAAGGAAGAGGGTTCCCGTCCAGAACAGGTCTCCGGACGACGGTGCACCTGGCCCCACGGTGGGCGCCAAATGTCGGGTGGTAGGTGTGACATATGCCAACGGGTGGCTAATCCTAGTGGGAGCCAATAAGACGTCGCCGGTACCTGCAAACGGGATGAGGCTAAGACACGCACGCCGGCGAATCTTACCCAGCTTCGGGGCTCTCCGTGGAGATAACACCCCTACTGCTGCTCTGCAGGGTCTCCGCATGATCACTAAATGAACAAGAGCTACAAGAGGCTCCTCGAGCTGTTCGGGGTGAGGCTGAAGAAGGGCACGGCTAGCTCTCCTCTTCCCTCTATGTGGTGTCTAAAACTATCAGAGTCCAACCCTTTGCATGGGTGCCCCGGAGGGTTTATATAGGCCTACCCCCCGGGGGGTACAATTGTAATCCGGCAAGGTTTGGGCCCTCGCCGTCAGTTCTTCATCCGCCGGCTTCTCTGCCGGCCGCTGGGGCCCGCCGATTAGTGGGCCCCGCCGGCTGCCGGCTTCCTGGTCGACAGGCTGGCCCCACCGTTGAGGGCTTTCTCGGGGGCTGGTTACTGTTGCCTCAATCCTGACGACGAGGGCTTTGTCGGGGTAAGCGTGGCTACAGTGCCGCCGCCTTGGCGGCGATCATTGTAGCCTCACTTCATCTTGTCTCCTTAATGAGGCGCTTCCTTTGAGGGAGGGAACAAGCCGGCTATGCGGAGCCGGCCATGTCCCAGGCCGACTGGGGGAGGCCGAACCGCCTTCGGGCATCTCTCTGACTGGAGGGACCCGCCGCCTGCAGGTAGTAAAGGCAGCCTGTCGTGGGTGACGTCACAGTCAACATGGCAACAGTGCCGCGCCGGACGGGTGATGGCTGCCCCGTACGGCGCACTGTAGCCACGCGCGCTCCGGGATGCGGGGGTGGCAGGCTTCACTGTAGCCATGCCCCGTCTCATCGCCGTTATGTGGGTGCAGGTTCTGAGGATGCGGCCTTGGCAGCCTGCGGGGTGGCTTGCTCCTTGGAGTCGGCCCTCTCGTGACCGGCTACGCGGAGTCGGCCTTCTGGTAGCCGGCTCCTTGGAAGCCGGCCATTTCTCCTATGGGTCTTGGGGCCAGGCCGCCCCCTGACAGCCGGCCTGAATGACAGCCGGCCGGGGGGAAGGCGGCCCAGCGTCTTGAATGTTGGATGTCCTGATTGGCTTGTAATTTTCTCGGAAGCCCCAGGGGGAGCCGGCTAGGCTACCCGTGGTCATTTACTCCGACAGCTGCCGAGTTTGGAACAGACAAAGGTTTTCACCCGGAGCCCAGACACAAAGAAGAGCACCACAACAACGTCTTCAAGAAGAAAGCGCACTAGTGCAGAACCGGGCAATAGCACCGGTTCGTAAGGCCCTTTAATGCCGGTTCCACAACCGGCACTAAAGTGTGGTCACTAAAGCCCCCCCCCCCCCTTTAGTACAGGTTCAGCACGAACCGGTGCTAAAGGCCAACCACGTGGCACGAGGCAGCTCCGGGGGCGGGTAGCCCTTTAGTACCGGTTGGTAACACCAACCGGTACTAAATGTTTGTGGGTTTTTGTTTTATTTTTTATTTTTCAATTAAATTTGTGTTATCAATTTAATTTAGGATTGTTTTACGTTATAATGAGTTGTAGTGGTCATCATCATCATCATCATCATCATCATCATCATCGCATATTAATAAATAAATAAACTTTAGCTAGCTAAAAATCATCATATATAGTCATCATTAGTTACCACTATTTAATCATCATAGTCATTACCGCTAGCTATCTAATCACCAACATAATCATCGAGTTCACTTTGTAACAGAAGCAAAGATATCATCGAGTTCAACATAATCATCACCAACATCGAAGTTCAGGACAATACGGACATGCATGAGAGACAACAAGTACTAATTAATTAAGAGCATGAACTAGCTAGCTACTCCTGCTGCTCCCTCTCAGGTAGAATAGCATAGAACATGTATAGCTCTCCTGATTCATCATACTGGAGCATGCAGATGAATCTGTCTCCTAATCTTAGGTTGCCCTTCTCCTTGCTGCCCCCTAGTACTTCTGTGCAATCGTTTACAATTTTGCTCCAATCTTTCACTATTAAGCATTCTTCGCTTTCAGAAATCCTGAATGCACTCATGTGTAATGTAGGAAATCTTGGTCGTAAGCTAACCATTGACATGCGACCTTTTGTCTCGATCCACTGAGGCACAACTGTCATCGGAAGTCCCTGTTGATGAAAGAACATCGTATAGTAATTAATATACTAAGCAATGAAAGTTTAGCTTCAAAAATAATGTATGCAAAAGATGCGCTAATTAAGGACAAATAGTTAAAATCTTACCATCTTTCGATTATAGATGTGACCGTAGTTCAATACGATCACCATTGGTCGCACGTTTTGAGTACTAACATTTCTAAGTTTAGGAAAAAAATTGTCTTGACAGTATTAAGATCCTCAAGCCATGAAACATAATGACTTATTTGCTCGCAGTTTAGTTGAGCCCCGGGGCAGTAGTAGGTCCTGTCTACCAAGCGCCGGACATGTTTGCTTGAACCGAAATAAGCTGACAATACAAATTAGTTGTCAACTATTTTTGTATAGTTTGTATCAAAGACATAAACGTATGCATCCATAGTTGAGAAAAACTCACATAATGGTAGAACTGGAGGCGTTTGCACATTAACCCAGATGTCTATATTACCTTCAATATCATCTTCCGGACGTATATCAAAGGTTATAACCATATCAGGCTCAAATGCATAAGCCTTGCATAGTGCTTGCCAAGTTTTGCGTTCAAAATGGGTGTATGTGTCTCCATTATATAATTTGACGTTGAAAGTATACCCATGCTCCGTCTTCAAGTAAACTCTCCTTACCTCCATATCATCTATAGCACTAAAACCTATCTTATCCAAGACAAAAATTCTTGCATGGCAGGGGATGAGCTAGTAGAATAGTGAAAATTTAAAATTATAAGTTGAAGCAAATGAAGCATAAGTCATGCTTTAAAATTATAAGTTGAAGCAAATGAAGCATAAGTCATGCTTTAAAATTATAAGTTGAAGCAAATGAAGCATAAGTTTTGCATTCAAATAATAATTGCGGTTTTGACTTACCGTATCCACTTCGAATGTCTCATTCAGCTTGATGCTGAAGCGCCTACCATCAACAAGGAAATTTCGGTCGCACAGGCCGCGCTGGTCTTCACAGTGTTCGCACATAATGAAATATTTTTCGTCATCAGATGACATTTCCTATATGTTCATATAGGTGAAACATTAAACACTTATTACTATAGAACATTAATTAATATCTAGCCAATTCAAATATATATCTAACTATATATATTTATCTATAACAATTGACATTACTATATATTTAACTTTTCTATCTAATTCATCTAACATTGGACATTAATCTAACATTTATATAAACTCAAAATATATAAAAACATTAAATAAACAGAAAAACTCATTAACAAATAATATTTTAATTAGATCATCAAATCTCAGATACGACAATTTTCTTACTAAAAATAAACTAGTTATATTAATTATTCAACTAGTTCAAATCTCAAATACCTAAAAATAAACTACTTCGACAATTTTCTTACTAAAAATAAACTAGTTATATTAATTATTCAACTAGTTCAAATCTCACATACCTAGCTAATTAATATCTAATTAAATTTTCTAAAAAA
>LR880971.1:55849841-55861421 GCA_904067115.1 Aegilops sharonensis | reverse complement strand
TATGTATATGTATACAGAGGACTAGACACTCTAGCTAGCTAGTAAGCAAATGAAGGAAACAGAAGATCGTCTTGAACATATATGCATACAGAGAGAAGTGATATCGACCACCTCTCCTTCTCTGAGAGATTGGTCGAACAACAAGTTCTCGTATATCTATCCGACGCTACTGGCTACATATATACAATATAATTATCTCTTACAATATAATCTCCTAATTCCAAACAAACTAAGGGTCCACATGGTATTCTCCGTCTTTAGCGATCACGTGGTCAAGAAAGAATGCCGCCAATTCCTCTTGAATTGCTCGCATACGATCTGGTGGTAGTAGTTCATCCGGCATACGAAACATCTAATTTGAAGAAGGGGGTCAATACATATATATGAATAAATGAAAATGAACACAAATGATGATAATAAAATAAAATTGTGAATATTATTATTTACGCACTTCATATTGTTTGTCAGAGTAGCCCCGCTCACAGGTCGTGTGGCGGACGGACTCGCAAATGTAGTATCCACAGTAATCATTCCCTTGTTCCTGCCACAACCACTTTACAAGGAATAGAGGTCAATCAAACTGATAATTAGCAAGCATGCTAAATGGTATTGATGAAAAGAATCACTAGGAGATGCCTGGAACATGCTACTATAGTACTTACTTTCGGGTATCTAAATTGCAGCTTCTTCGGCAGTCCCGGAGTTTTTGAGGTGAATTTTCCGCAAACCCTGCCAGACAAAGAAAACAATTACTTGATATCACGAAATGAACAAAGTTGCCGATATGGTGCGATAATGATCGGTTTAACTTACTTCTCTAGAATTTCGGTCAAGTCCGCATACTCCGTGGGATATTTTCGTCTCGAGTCTAAGACGGTTACTTGTCCCTGCTCAAGCTTAATCTCTAGCAGAATATAGTGGAACCTGCGCAAGCATGCATAACTCATCAATTACATTACTACAACCTCGACTAATAAGGGATGCACAAGACAGTAACACGCACTTGACTTCGTAAGGGAAGAGTATTATAGCTTTGTTTTGATTTAATAGAAATGATTGTAGCAGCTTGGCCTCTGTATCTTTGGCATGAGATTTAACCATAAATACATCTATGAGATTTGTGTTAATGAACCCAATATCACCGACTTGTCTTTTCTTCAATTCGGCGATCTTCAATCTGCATAATTAATATAGTGAGGATAATTAAAAATACATGTAATGAAAGAGCTGACCTATATATAGAGACTTAATTAATGACAAAAGTAGTACTACTTACAGGCAGTAGCAAGTGACCATTAATTTATCGAGGGCCTTTAGATTGAAAAACACGAAGAACTCCTCAAATGGAACATTCAACTGTTCAATTCCAACGAGGTCATGCTCCTCTCTAACTCTCAGCGTCAAAATATTGTTGGGGAACGTTGCAGAAAATAAAAAAATTTCTACGGTTTCACCAAGATCCATCTATAAGTTCGTCTAGCAACGAGTGATAGGAGTGCATCTACATACCTTTGTAGATCGCGAGCGGAAGCGTTCAAGAGAACGGGGTTGAGGGAGTCGTACTCGTCGTGATCCAAATCACCGATGACCAAGTGTCGAACGGACAGCACCTCCGCGTTCAACACACGTACGGAGCGGATGACGTCTCCCGCACCTTGATCCAGCAAGGAGGAGGGAGAGGTTGAGGAAGAAGGCTCCAACAGCAGCACGACGGCGTGGTGGTGATGGAGTGGCAGTTCTCTGGCAGGGCTTCGCCAAGCTCACGCGGAGGAGGAGAGGTGTTGGGGAGGGGAGGGGCTGCGCCTTGGATGTTGTGTGCAACCCTCCCCTCGCCCCTCTATTTATAGGGTAAGGGGGAAGGGGGCCGGCCCCCTCTAGATGAGATCTAGATGGGGGGCGGCGGCCAAGGGGAGGGGGCTTACCCCCCAAGCAAGGGGGGCGCCCCCACTAGGGCTTCCCCCCAACCCTAGGCGCATGGGCCCAAGGGGGGGATGCGCCCAGCCCTCCAGGGGCTGGTTCCCTGCCCACTACGGCCCATGAGGCCCTCCAAGAGAGGTGGCCCCTCCCGGTGGACCCCCGGAACCCCTCCGGTGGCCCCGGTACAATACCGATATGCCCCCGAAACTTTCCGGTGACCGTATGACGACTTCCCATATATAAATCTTCACCTCCGGACCATTCCGGAACTCCTCGTGACGTCCGGGATCTTATCCGGTACTCCGAAAAATATTCGGTAATCACATACAAGTATGCCTAATAACCCTAGCGTCACCGAACCTTAAGTGCGTAGACCCTACGGGTTCGGGAATCATGAAGACATGACCGAGACAGCTCTCCGGCCAATAACCAACAGCGGGATCTGGATACCCATGTTGGCTCCCGCATTTTCCACGATGATCTCATCGGATGAACCACGATGTCGAGGATTCAAGCAACCCCGTATACAATTCCCGTTGTCAATCGGTACGTTAGTTCCCCGAGATTCGATCGTCGGTATCCCAATACCTCGTTCAATCTCGTTACCGGCAAGTCACTTTACTCGTACCGTAATGCATGATCCCGTGACCAAACACTTGGTCACTTTGAGCTCATTATGATGATGCATTACCGAGTGGGCCCAGAGATACCTCTCCGTCATACGGAGTGACAAATCCCAGTCTCGATCCGTGTCAACCCAACAGACACTTTCGGAGATACCCATAGTATACCTTTATAGTCACCCAGTTAAGTTGTGACGTTTGGTACACCCAAAGCACTCCTACGGTATCCGGGAGTTACACGATCTCATGGTCTAAGGAAAGGATACTTGACATTGGAAAAGCTCTAGCAAACGAACTACACGATCTTGTGCTATGCTTAGGATTGGGTCTTGTCCATCACATCATTCTCCTAATGATGTGATGCCGTTATCAATGACATCCAATGTCCATAGTCAGGAAACCATGACTATCTATTGATCAACGAGCTAGTCAACTAGAGGCTCACTAGGGACATGTTGTAGTCTATGTATTCACACGTGTATTACGATTTCCGGATAATACAATTATAGCATGAATAAAAGACAATTATCATGAACAAGGAAATATAATAATAATCCTTTTATTATTGCCTCTAGGGCATATGTCCAACAAATATTCCTCCCCTCAGACTCTCTGCAGGTTTTCATGTACCAGTTATGGAATCTGAACATCATCGTTGTTCGAGATCTTTCATCTTTGACGAGAGGCTTCCCGTACACGTATCTGTGTTCGTCCGCCTCCAAGAAATCATAATGTACATCGTCGGGCAGGTAATCTGCAGGATTGTTATATTTGGAAATATGCCCTAGAGGCAATAATAAATTAGTTATTATTATATTTCCTTGTTCATGATAATCGTTTATTACCCATGCTATAATTGTATTGATAGGAAACTCAGATACATGCGTGGGTACATAAACAACACCATGTCCCTAGTAAGCCTCTAGTTGACTAGCTCGTTGACCAACAGATGGTTACGGTTTCCTGACCATGGACATTGGATGTCATTGATAACGGGATCACATCATTTGGAGAATGATGTGATGGACAAGACCCAATCCTAAACCTAGCACAAAGATCATAGTTCGTATGCTAAAGCTTTTCTAATGTCAAGTATCATTTCCTTAGGCCATGAGATTGTGCAACTCCCGGATGCCGTAGGAATGCTTTGGGTGTACCAAACGTCACAAGGTAACTGGATGGCTATAAAGGTGCACTACAGGTATCTCCGAAAGTGTCTGTTGGGTTGGCACGAATTGAGACTGGGATTTGTCATTCCGTGTGACGGAGAGGTATCTCTGTGCCCACTCGGTAGGACATCATCATAATGTGCACAATGTGACCAAGAGGTTGATCACGGGATGATGTGTTACGGAACGAGTAAAGAGACTTGCCGGTAACGAGATTGAACATGGTATCGGGATACCGACGATCGAATCTCGGGCAAGTATAATACCGCTAGACAAAGGGAATTGTGTACGGGATTGATCGAATCCTCGACATCATGGTTCATCCGATGAGATCATCGTGGAACATGTGGGAGCCAACATGGGTATCCAGATCCCGCTGTTGGTTATTGACAGGAGAACGTCTCGGTCATGTCTGCATTGTTCCCGAACCCGTAGGGTCTACACACTTAAGGTTCGATGACGCTAGGATTATAAAGGAAGTTTGTATGTGGTTACCTATTATTGTTTGGAGTCCCGGATGATATCCCAGACGTCACGAGGAGTTCCAGAATGGTCCGGAGGTAAAGATTTATATATGGGAAGTCCTGTTTTGGTCACCGGAAAAGTTTCGGGTTTTATCGGTAACGTACCGGGACCACCGGGAGGGTCCCGGGGGGGCCACCAAGTGGGGCCAACGGCCCCGGAGGGCTGCATGGGCCAAATGTGGGAGGGGACCAGCCCCAGGTGGGCTGGTGCGCCCCCCACAAGGGCCCAAGGCGCCTAGGGTTTGGGGAGGGGGCGCACCCACCTAACTTGGGGGGCAAGTTTCCCCTCTCCCCCCTTGGCCGCCTCGCTAGATGGGATCTAGGGCTGGCCGCCGCCCCTAGGGGTGGAACCCTAGGTGGGGGAGCAGCCCCCCCTCTCCCCCTATATATATACTTGAGGACTTTGGGGCTGCCAACAGATGAGTTTGACCTCTCCCTGGCGTAGCCCTACCTCTCTCCTTCCTCCTCTCCCGCGGTGCTTGGCGAAGCCTGCAGGATTGCCACGCTCCTCCACCACCACCATGCCGTTGTGCTGCTGCTGGATGGAGTATTCCGCAACCTCTCCCTCTCTCCTTGCTGGATCAAGGCATGGGAGACGTCACCGGGCTGCACGTGTGTTGAACGCGGAGGTGCCATCCGTTCGGCACTAGGATCTCCGGTGATTTGGATCACGACGAGTACGACTCCTTCAACCCCGTTCACTTGAACGCTTCCGCTTAGCAATCTACAAGGGTATGTAGATGCACTCTCCTTCCCCTCGTTGTTGGTTTCTCCATAGATAGATCTTGGTGACACGTAGGAAAATTTTGAATTTCTGCTACGTTCCCCAACAGTGGCATCATGAGCTAGGTCTATTGTGTAGATTCTTTGCACGAGTAGAACACAAAGTAGTTGTGGGCGTTGATTTTGTTCAATATGCTTACCGTTACTAGTCCAATCCTTATTCGGCGGCATTGTGGGATGAAGCGGCCCGGACCGACCTTACACGTACACTTACGTGAGACAGGTTCCACCGACTGACATGCACTTGTTGCATAAGGTGGCTAGCGGGTGCCAGTCTCTCCCACTTTAGTCGGATCGGATTCGATGAAAGGGGTCCTTATGAAGGGTAAATAGCAATTGACAT
The DNA here is from genome assembly GCA_904067115.1 of Aegilops sharonensis. Taxonomy (NCBI): domain Eukaryota; kingdom Viridiplantae; phylum Streptophyta; class Magnoliopsida; order Poales; family Poaceae; genus Aegilops; species Aegilops sharonensis. The sequence continues at coordinate 55,856,062 of LR880971.1, read as the reverse complement.
ATCACGTTGTGGTTTTGCGTAGGTAAGAAACGTTCTTGCTAGAAACCCATAGCAGCCACGTAAAACATGCAAACAACAATTAGAGGACGTCTAACTTGTTTTTGCAGGGTATGCTATGTGATGTGATATGGCCAAAAAGAATGTGATGAATGATATGTGATGTATGAGATTGGTCATGTTCTTGTAATAGGAATCACGACTTGCATGTCGATGAGTATGACAACCGGCAGGAGCCATAGGAGTTGTCCTTATTTATTGTATGACCTGCGTGTCATTGAACAACGCCATGTAATTACTTTACTTTATTGCTAACCGGTAGCCATAGTAGTAGAAGTAATAAGTTGGCGAGACAACTTCATGGAGACACGATGATGGAGATCATGATGATGGAGATCATGGTGTCATGCCGGTGACGATGATGATCGTGGAGCCCCGAAGATGGAGATCAAAAGGAGCAATATGATATTGGCCATATCATGTGACTATTTGATTGCATGTGATGTTTGTCATGTTTATACATCTTATTTGCTTAGAACGACGGTAGTAAATAAGATGATCCCTCATTAAAATTTCAAGAAAGTGTTCCCCCTAACTGTGCACCGTTGCGAAAGTTCGTCGTTTCGAAGCACCACGTGATGATCGGGTGTGATAGATTCTTACGTTCACATACAACGGGTGTAAGCCAGATTTACACACGCGAAACACTTAGGTTAACTTGACGAGCCTAGCATGTACAGACATGGCCTCGGAACACAAGAGACCGAAAGGTCGAGCATGAGTCGTATGGAGGATACGATCAACAGGAAGATGTTCACCGATGATGACTAGTCCGTCTCACGTGATGATCGGACACGGCCTAGTTGACTCGGATCATGTAATCACTTAGATGACTAGAGGGATGTTTATCTGAGTGGGAGTTCTTGAGATGAACTTAATTATCCTAAACATAGTCAAAAGATCTTTGCAAATTATGTCGTAAGCTCGCGCTTTAGTTCCACTGTTTAGATATGTTCCTAGAGAAAATATAGTTGAAAGTTGACGGTAGAGATTATGCGGACAAAAGAAAGCTTATGTCCTTAATGCACCGCTCAGTGTGCTGAACCCCAAACGTCGTCTGTGGAAGTTGCAAACATCGGACATACACGTTTTTATAACCACGTGATAGTTCAGTTAAATGGTTTAGAGTTGAGGCACCAAAGACATTTTTCGAAACGTCACGGAACATATGAGATGTTTCGAGGGCTGAAATTGGGATTTTAGGCCCGTGCCCACGTCAAGAGGTATAAGACCTCCGACGATTTTCTTAGCCTGCAAACTAAGGGAGAAAAGCTCAATCGTTGAGCTTGTGCTCAGATTGTCTGAGTGCGACAATCATTGAATCGAGTGGGAGTTGATCTTCCAGAGATAGTGATGTTTCTCCAAAGTCATTACCACCAAGCTGCTAGAGCTTCGTGATGAACTATAACAAATCAGGGATTGATATGATGATCCTTGAGATATTCGCGATGTTTGACACCGCGAAAGTAGGAATCAAGAAGGAGCATCAATTGTTGATGGTTGGTGAAACCACTAGTTTCAAGAAGGGCAAGGGCAAGAAGGGATACTTCATGAAACAGCAAATCAACTGCTGCTCTAATGAAGAAACCCAAGCTTGAACCCAAACCTGAGACTAAGTGCTTCTACAATAAGGGGAACAGTCACTGGAGCAGAATTACCCTAGATACTTGGTAGATGAGAAGGCTGGCAAGGTCGACAGAAGTATATTGGATATACATTGAATTAAATTTGTACTTTACTAGCACTGCTAGTAGCGCCAGGGTATTAGATACCGGTTCGGTTGCTAAGTGTTAGTAACTCGAAATAAAAGCTACGGAATAAACGGAGACTAGCTAAAGGTGAGCTGACGATATGTGTTGGAAGTGTTTCCAAGGTTGATGTGATAAAGTATCGCACGCTCCCTCTACCATCGAGATTGGTGTTAAACCTAAATCATTGTTATTTGGTGTTGAGCATAGACATGATTGGATTAATTCTATTGCAATACGGTTATTCATTTAAGGAGAATAATGGTTACTCTGTTTATTTGATTAATACCTTCAATGGTCTTGCGCCTAAAAGAATGGTTTATTGAATCTCGATCGTAGTGATACACATTTTTCAGGCCAAAAGATATAAGATAGTAATGATAGTACCACTTACTTGTGGCACTGCCAGTGGCACTGCCATGTAAGTCATATTGGTGTAGAACGCATGAAGAAGCTCCATGTTGATGGATCTTTGGACTCACTCATTTTTGAAAGGTTTGAGACATGCGAACCATGTCTATTGGTGTATACGCATGAAGAAACTCCATGTAGATGGATCGTTTGGACTCACTTGATTTTGAATCACTTGAGATATGCAGATCATACCACATGGGCAAGATGACTGAAAAGCCTCGGTTTCGGTAAGATGGAACAAGATAGCAACTTGTTGGAAGCAACACATTTTGATGTGTGCAGTCCAATGAGTGCTGAGGCATGCAGTGAATACCATTATGTTCTTACTTCACGGATCATTTAAGTAGATACTGAGTGTATTTACTTGATGAAACACAAGTCTGAATTATTGAATGGTTCAAGTAATTTCAGAGTGAAGTTAAAGATCATCGTGACAAGAGGATAAAATGTCTATGATATGATAATAGAGATGAGTATCTGAGTTACGAGCTTTGGCACACTATTAAGACATTGTGGAAATTGTTTCACAATTAATACCGCCTGGAACACCATAGCGTGATGGTGTGTCCGAACATCATAGTTGCACCCTATTAGATATGGAGCGTACCATGATGTCTCTTATCGAATTACCACTATCGTTCATGGGTTAGGCATTAGAGACAACCGCACTCACTTTAATAGGGCACCACGTAATTCCGTTGAGACGACACCGTTTGAACTATGGTTTGAAGAAACCTAAATTGTCGTTTCTTAAAAGTTTGGGGCTGCGACGCTTATGTGAAAAAGTTTCAGGTTGATAAGCTCGAACCCAAAGCGAATAAAATGTATCTTCATAGGACACCCAAAACAGTTGGGTATACCTCCAGTCTCAGTTCCGGAAGCAAAAAGGATTGTTTCTAGAATTAGGTCCTTTCTCGAGGAAAAGTTTCTCTCGAAAGAATTGAGTGGGAGGATGGTGGAGACTTGATGAGGTTATTGAACCGTCACTTCAACAAGTATGTAGCAGGGCACAGGAAGTTGTTCGTGTGGCGCCTACACGAATTGAAGTAGAAGCTTATGATAGTGATCATGAAGTTTTGGATCAAGTCACTACCGTACCTCGTAGGGTGGCAAGGATGCGTACTACTTCAGAGTGGTACAGTAATCCTGTCTTGAAGGTCATGTTGCTAGACAACAATGAACCTACGAGCTATGGGGAAGCGATGGTGGGCTCATATTCCGACAAATGGTTAGAAGCCATGAAATCCGAGATAGGATCCATATATCAGAACAAAGCATGGACTTTGGTGGACTTTGCCCGATGATCGGCAAGCCATTGAGATAAATGGATCTTTAAGAAGAAGACGGACGTGGACGGTAATGTCACCGTTTATGAAGCTCGACTTGTGGCGAAGATTTTTTCACAAGTTCAAGGAGTTGACTACGATGAGATTTTCTCATCCGTAGCGATGCTTAAGTCCGTCGGAATTATGTTAGCATTAGCTGCATTTATGAAATCTGGCAGATGGATGTCAAAACGAGTTTCCTTACCAGTCTTCGTAAGGAAAGGTTGTATGTGATACAATCAGAAAGGTTTTGTCGATCCTAAGGATGCTAAAAGGTATGCTGGCTCCAGCGATCCTTCTAAGGACTGGAGTAAGCATCTCGGAGTTGGAATGTGCGCTTTGATGAGATGATCAAAAATTTTGGGTTTATACAAAGTTTATGAGAAACTTGTATTTCCAAAGAAGTGAGTGGGAGCACTATAGAATTTCTGATGAGTATATGTTGTTGACATATTGTTGATCAGAAATGATGTAGAATTTCTGGAAAGCATATAGGGTTATTTGAAAGGTGTTTTTCAATAGAAAACCTGGATTAAGCTACTTAAACATTGAGCATCAAGATCTATGAGGATAGATCAAAAACCGCTAAATGGTACTTTCAAATGAGCACATACCTTGACATAATCTTGAAGGTGTTCAAGATGGATCAGTCAAAGAAGGAGTTCTTGCCTGAGTTGTAAGGTATGAAGTTAAGAGTTAAAGCTCGACCACGGCAGAAGAGAGAGAAAGGACGAAAGTCGTCCCCTATGCTTCAAACGTAGGCTCTATAGTATGATATGCTGTGTACCGCACCAGAAGTGTGCCTGCCATGAGTCAGTAAAGGGGTACAAGAATGATCCAGGAATGGATCATTGGACTGCGGTCAAAATTGTCCTTGGAGTAAATAAGGACATGTTTCTCGATTATGAAGGTGATAAAGAGTTCGGTGTAAAGGGTTAGGTCGATGCAAGATTTAACACCTATCCGAATGACTCTGAGTAGCAAACTGGATACGTATAGTGGAGCAACCATTTGGAATAGCTCCAAGTGGAGCGTGGAAGCAGCATTTACAATATGACCTAGAGATTTGCGAAGTACATACGGATCTGAATGTTGCAGACCCGTTGACTAAAACCTCTCTCACAAGCAAAGCATGATCAAACCCCAGAACTCATTGAGTCTTAATCACATGATTATGTGAACTAGATTAGTGACACTAGTAAACTCTTTGGATGTTAGTCACATGGCGATGTGACCTGTGAGTGTTAATCACATGGCGATGTGAACTAGATTATTGACTCTAGTGCAAGTGGGAGACTGTTGGAAATATGCCCTAGAGGCAATAATAAATTAGTTATTATTATATTTCCTTGTTCATGATAATCGTTTATTACCCATGCTATAATTGTATTGATAGGAAACTCAGACACATGTGTGGGTACATAAACAACACCATGTCCCTAGTAAGCCTCTAGTTGACTAGCTCGTTGATCAACAGATGGTTACGGTTTCCTGACCATGGACATTGGATGTTGTTGATAAAGGGATCACATCATTTGGAGAATGATGTGATGGACATGACCCAATCCTAAGCCTAGCACAAAGATCGTAGTTCGTATGTTAAAGCTTTTCTAATGTCAAGTATCATTTCCTTAGACCATGAGATTGTGCAACTCCCGGATGCCGTAGGAATGCTTTGGGTGTACCAAACGTCACAACGTAACTGGGTGGCTATAAAGGTGCACTACAGGTATCTCCGAAAGTGTCTGTTGGGTTGGCACGAATCGAGACTGGGATTTGTCACTCTGTGTGACGGAGAGGTATCTCTGGGCCCACTCGGTAGGACATCATCATAATGTGCACATTGTGACCAAGAGGTTGATCACGGGATGATGTGTTACGGAACGAGTAAAGAGACTTGCCCGTGACGAGATTGAACAAGGTATCGGGATACCGCCGATCGAATCTCGGGCAAGTATAATACCGCTAGACAAAGGGAATTGTGTACGAGATTGATCGAATCCTCGACATCGTGGTTCATCCGATGAGATCATCGTGGAACATGTGGGAGCCAACATGGGTATCCAGATCCCGCTGTTGGTTATTGACCGGAGAACGTCTCGGTCATGTCTGCATGGTTCCCGAACCCGTAGGGTCTACACACTTAAGGTTTGATGACGCTAGGGTTATAAAGGAAGTTTTTATGTGGTTACCGAATTTTGTTCGGAGTCCCGGATGAGATCCCGGACGTCACGAGGAGTTTCGGAATGGTCCGGAGGTAAAGATTTATATATGGGAAGTCCTATTTTGGTCACCGGAAAAGTTTCGGGTTTTATCGGTAACGTACCGGGACCACCGGGAGGGTCCCGGGGGGGTCCACCAAGTGGGGCCACTGGCCCCGGAGGGCTGCATGGGCCAAGTGTGGGAGGGAACCAGCCCCAGGTGGGCTGGTGCCCCCCCCCCCCACAAGGGCCCAAGGCGCCTAGGGTTTGGGGAGGGGGCGCACCCACCTAACTTGGGGGGCAAGTTTCCCTTCTCCCCCCCCCCTTGGCCGCCCCCCTAGATGGGATCTAGGGCTGGCCGCCGCCCCTAGGGGGTGGAAACCTAGGTGGGGGCGCAGCCCCCTCTCGCCCTATATATAGTGGAGGCATAGGAGCAGCCCAACACACGAAGTTTCTTCTCCTGTTGGCGCAGCCCT
>LR880971.1:55834519-55845877 GCA_904067115.1 Aegilops sharonensis | reverse complement strand
CTCATATACTCTTTGCATGCTTGCTTGAATTGTGTGAAGATTGCTTGACTTGTGCAAAGATAGCTAAAATCTGCCAAAGTCTAAAATTGGGAAAAGGTTAAGTTTTTAATTGGTCAAGTAGTCTAATCACCCCCCTCTAGACATACTTCAAGGTCCTACAAGTGGTATCAGAGCTTTGGTCTCCATTTGCTTTGATTTCCATAGCTTTTGGTGGTCATAGCCTTGGTTTCACAACCTAGGAGAGTATGGCGTCTAGCGAGGGAAATTATCACCGTAGAGGTCCTTACTTTGATGGCACTAATTTTGCTAGTTGGAAGCATAAGATGAAAATGCATATTCTCGGACATAACCCTGCCGTTTGGGCTATTGTGTGTATTGGCTTGCAAGGTGAATTCTCTGATGGGAGAGAACCAAACCGTGAAGCTAGTGCGGAGGAATTTAAGATGCTGCAATACAATGCTCAAGCTGGTGATATCCTCTTCAATGGCTTGTGCCCGGAAGAATTCAACAAAATCAGCCGTCTTGAGAACGCAAAGGAAATTTGGGATACTTTGATTGATATGCATGAAGGTACCGACTCCGTCAAGGAATCCAAGTTGGATGTGCTCCAAAGTCAGCTTGACAAGTTCAAAATGAAGGATGGTGAAGGTGTCGCTGAAATGTACTCTAGGATTGCTCTTATCACAAATGAGATTGCCGGCCAAGAGCATTGGATGGAAAATATGATATCGTGTGCACATTGATCCAAATGATGCTAAATTACAAAGATCTCAAGCCAACGGAATTCATTGGAAGAATTGTTGCTCATGAGATGTCACTCAAGGATAAGGAGGAACTTCACAACAAGTCAAGTGGTGCTTTCAAAGCCTCATGTGAAGCCCCCACATCATCAAGTGAGAAAAAAACCTTCAATGAAGAATTGAGCTTAATGGTGAAGAACTTCAACAAATTCTACAAGAGTAGAAGCAAAGAAAGAAGCTCTAAGTCAAGGTCCTACAATGACAAAAGATCTTCTAGTCGAGAGCGCAATTGCTACAATTGTGGGAGACCCGAACACTATTCCAATGAGTGTACGGCACCCTACAAAAGAAGAGAAGATTCTCCAAAAAGAAGAAGTAGAAGAGAAGAATCACCACCAAGAGAGAGAAGGAGTAGAGATGATCATTATGAACGAAAACCCTCACGGAGAAGCAAGGATTCGGAAAGGAAGGACAAGTCATCAAAGAGCCACACAAAACGAAGACATCAAGATCATGTTGGTGAAAGGGTATCCGGCTCCGACTCCGACAATCACTCCGAGAGAAGCTATCACTCCGACTCCGAATATACTCAAGATGAAGGTGTTGCCGGTCTAGCACTTGTGTCAACCAACTCCTACGACATATTTGATTCACCAAATGAAGGAATTGGAAGATGCTTCATGGCCAAAGGTCCTAAGGTAACACATCCCGAGTATGTTGATTTTAGTAGTGACTAGCACATATGCCCGTGCGTTGCAACGGGAAAGAAAATAGGGTTATGGGCAATCACCATGGTTGATAGCAAATACACTATGAAGAAACGCTAGTTGTCCCACCTGGGGAAATATCTGGTGCACCGGAACTTGTGGTGCTACAGGTGCACCAAACTCATATTGTAGTTTTAAAATGTTCAAAAAATTCTAAAAACAATTAGCACATTCGCACAACATCGATGTAGGTTGTCACAAAATTTCAAGTCAAAATTCAAAACCTAACTCGAAAAACAAAAATGACAAATTCAACACTGAATAGTATATAACATAACTTGGGATTTAGATTTGGCCCATTATCAAAATGACGTCAAATTTGTTATTTTTGTACCTTAAAAAATATTTCAAATTTTTTGCGAAATTTTGTGAAATCATATATTGATATTGCTTTAATGTGCTAGGTTTTTTTCCAGATTTTTAAAATATTGTATGGCATCCGATCCAGATTTTTTAAAATACTACGTAATTGCCCGTGCGTTGCAACGGGAAAAATAGGTATAGCTCAAACGACGTGTGTAAGCTTAACTCCGAGTTACGACACATGAAAATGCATGTTGTCTCTTCTCCATCTACACCTGTTTTTGGCTCGCCACAAATGAAATCTCCGTCGTCAATCCTTCTCTGTGATTGTAATCGCACAAATATTGTCACATATATGGCCACAATGAATGTTATTGGTGATGCACAAGCGTGGCCTCATGGTGTCATTTTCTTAATCACCAAACCAGCCTATTTCATTTATCAACAAACTAACCCTTATATTGGACACAATCATTCAATACATAACACATGGATACACCAAATAATAAACTTTTATGAAGAAAGCAATGGGTAGGGGCATTGGATGACAAGTTGAAAATAAGAAACTTGTGAAAATAAATAACCAACTCTCATTCATAAGGTAGAGAAAATATCCATCACCACATGTTGCTGGTTTGAAGACATGCTAGGTTCAACAACGGTCATTTTCTCTTCCTTACCATTACAATATCCATCTTTTCCTCCACCCGCCATGATATTTATGTTACCATTACAATAAACTCATACAAATATTCTTCAGGCTACATTGATCAAGTGGCGCTTCTGCTTTTCGGTACATAAAGATGATGTGTAACAATCAGAAAGATAACATTCAATCAATCTTTTGCGGATCATTGAGAACCTTGTGTAAAGTGGATCCATATAATGATAGTTTGTTCTCTTGATGGTTGCATGGTATCTGTGCATTTTCTATCTTGGTTCTCTTAATTTTCATCACATGCAAAATTTCCCATCGATGAATAGAAATCAAAATATTTCCCATCCAAATAGAAGAATAATCAAACTTCACAATAAGGCTGAGTTTTGTAAAATAAAGTCAGTTCAGTTGCAACTAAATAGTAAGCCATTACCAAAGTTGGTACATGTAACCAAGTATGGTAATATAATCCAGCAAAATCAAGGGGTGATACACAACCCAACAAAATAATTTACAAACAATCAGGTTATGTTAAGGTGGAGAGAAAACGACTACTAACTGAAGTGATTAGAAATCTATAGTATTGTGCAAGGAATATGAATAAATAGCAAGAAGCGCGATGTGCTATGGAATATTTGAATGACCCAACTGTACTACTACATATATCTTGCTAGTCTTTTGGTTAGGGAGAGCTTAGATAGTAGTATTGTTAAAAGTATGGGAATACAAATATACATATTGCTAGTCTTCCAAGGATATGTGCAACAAAAATCCATCCTAACTAAGAGTACAGCCGGACTTGCAAAGGGTTTACGTTTTATGCAACATGAATAAAATATACTCCGTCTGTTTCTAAATATACGTCTTTTTAGAGGTTTCAAATGGATTACAACATACTGATGTATATAATTATAGGGAGTGTCTAATTTTCAGTCATCTGTTTTTCCATTTGGTTTAGGTCGTTTTTCTTGTCCACACAGTTCTTTACACGTGTCTCTGTAGTAGTTTCAGTCCAGACTGTAGAGCCAAAAAAACGATTGTTTTCATTTCAGTTACAGGTCGTATTCTCCCTCCCCCTCGTCTACCTTCAAACACATGTTGGCGCCTCTCCCTAACGGGTCACTTGCAAACCCGCTACTGATTCATACCTTGACATTTGTGTGGACATGGACTAAATGGGAGTGACAGTATAGCTTAAAAAAAGTAACAAAATAGGAGCCAAGTAAACATGATGCTGGATGCAAACCAGAGTCTCGCTTAGCTATATGTCCCTTGAACTTTCTTCTCTAGTTCAAAACTGACCACAACAAGAATATGCTGGAGACCATAAAACTGAAGATTGAATGGTCACACTGAAAATGAAAAAAAAAAGATGCACAAATGGCACCCCATGTATCCGTTGGTCAATATAGTAGAGTTTCATACAGCTTTGCACTCTCTCTTGCCTTCTTCTTCATGTCTTCCGTGAACACATCAGCCTCAAGCGCTAGATCAGCCTGGTTGGGAGGTGGCGCAACCATGCAAATCAGCAATTTTGGCACTGGTCCATCGAGTACAAAATGGAGCAAAACTCCCTCACTGAGATTGTTCAACCTGATGAAGTCCTCCCACCCAACGCCACAGATGCAGGTCCTCCTGTGTTCTTCCTGATCTCGGTGATGAATTTGCGCCCCTCAAATTCCTCAAAAAGCATGCCGCCAGTGGCGCAATTGAATTTGACCGTTCAGTGGCATGGGATAAACTGCAGGAAAAAGCAAAAACAATGGAGAAGGAAGAACAAAAGATAGGCTATCCTCATGCTTGTTGGGGCATGAGACGTTTGCAGATGAGACTGACAAATAGCTAAACTCTAAAAATTGATAGACTAAAAAGGAAAATGAATGCAACAAAAGTAATGACCGAAAATTAGAAAAAATAAATCTAAGAAAAAGCTAAAGTTGCTATAATTCTATCAGCTAAAAGGACTAAGTTTATATATGAAAAGAAAAAAAATGAAATCATACACGAACTAAAGAAGAAATGAAATGTTTAACTGAACATGACAACTATTATGCTATCACAAAACATACAGGGAGGTGTGGTAATATCCACATCATAGCCTCCTATAAATGCGTGATGAATGAAAAATTGACCATAACAGAGAAGTAGACTGTAATGATAAATTAATAACTGACCATGACAGGGAACTAGACTGACCAAATAAGTAAAGAGAACTACAATGAGACACTTAAGATACTGAACAAACACTGGCGAAATAATAACCACTTAACATAAAGCTGAAGAAAACTGAGACTGATACTTAGGTATACTGACGACTAAAAACTGAAAATAATCTAACAAAAAACCAATGCAGAAACTGAAAAAATTTAGCACTTACAGGAACATAAGATTCACAACAGAAATAATCATCTACTAAAAGACAAGACCCATGAGAGATAGGACTGAAGAAAGATGCAAATGATAATTAAATATGATAAAATCAAGACTGATACTATTAAGATAAACTAATATAAGACTGAGAAGGCAAGCTTACAGACCGACGAACAAAAATAATGAACAATGAACACTTAAGAATATGAACAAAAAATGAATGTGATGTTTTCATGTTATTTGATAGAGATGCAAAGAGGGACTGATTCGAGACATCTTTGTTAGAGTCTTCGTAGCAGTAGTGAGAATGAGCATGGCATCTATCAAAAAAGAGCGGCCCATAGAGTGAGGTTTTAGAAAAAACCACATCGGTAGAAAAGTGATACACACCGCAGAATGAATTAAGCAGCTACGGGTTCGGACACTAGAATGACAGACGCGTAACATTAGAAAAACTGACACTTAAGATACTGATATGGTGGGGTACTGGTAGGTGGTGTGCAACAGGAGAGGTCCCAAGACTGATAAACCTACAAAACCTAACACTGAAGACTGACACCTGAGTAGCATAATATAACAAACCTAACTTGATTACTGAATCCGAAAAGAAATCATAACAACAAGCAACACTACACTGAAATCGTACTCAAGAATACACACTGAATATGACTTGAAGACCTTGAGTTCTGAATCTGAAACAGATGACTGATAGAAAGAAAAAATCATACTGAGGAACGCACACTGAATATGACTTGAAGAACTTGATTACTGAATCCGAAGCAGATAACTGATGGAAATAGAGGACTGATAGAAAGAAGAACTCATAAAAATAACTAAGAATAATAAGACTAAGAAGAATACCAAGAAGACTAAGGAATGAAGATGACTAAGGACTGATAACTAAGAAAAGACAACATGGAGACTGAAGAGTACTAAAATAAGTGGGACAAATGAGAGACTAATCTACTATCATTTTTAGCTGAAAAAGCTATGCTAACTGAGACTAAAAAAAGAGACAGAATACTGCAAAAAATGAAGAAGTGGAAATGATGACTGGCAAGGAAAATTAAGTGAAGACTTTCCATCCTGTATAAATGACAAGATGGAGAAGAACAAGGCGGATAAATGAAGAATGACAAGTAAACAGATAAATGAAAAAAATGAAATAGCAAGCCTACAGAATGACAAACAAAGTACAGACTGAAAAAATAGAGGGGGCGAGACTGAAGAAGGATGAGAATGAGGATTCGGTAACAGCCATGCCTATCTGGAGCCACTTAAGTAGGACACTCCTATTTATATACAAAAAATGAAAACTAAAGAAAAAAGAGTTAATAGTTGCCAAAAGGATAGCCAATTTTAAGTTTTGAGCTTGAATTTTAAAAGGTAGATACTTAAGTAGGACACTACAAACTGATTTGCAAGAAGAATAGTAAGAAGTCAGTTGTTCATCTTAGAATGAATATATAGAGAAAATGCTAGATAACAACATAAGAGACCAAANAGGACTGATAGAAAGAAGAACTCATAAAAAATAACTAAGAATAATAAGACTGAGAAGAATACCAAGAAGACTAAGGAATGAAGATAACTAAGGACTGATAACTAAGAAAAGACGACATGGAGACTGAAGAGTACTAAAATAAGTGGGACAAATGAGAGACTAATCTACTATCATTTTTAGCTGAAAAAGCTATGCTAACTGAGACTAAAAAAAGAGACAGAATACTGCAAAAAATGAAGAAGTGGAAATGATGACTGGCAAGGAAAATTAAGTGAAGACTTTCCATCCTGTATAAATGACAAGATGGAGAAGAACAAGGCGGATAAATGAAGAATGACAAGTAAACAGATAAATGAAAAAAATGAAATAGCAAGCCTACAGAATGACAAACAAAGTACAGACTGAAAAAATAGAGGGGGCGAGACTGAAGAAGGATGAGAATGAGGATTCGGTAACAGCCATGCCTATCTGGAGCCACTTAAGTAGGACACTCCTATTTATATACAAAAAATGAAAACTAAAGAAAAAAGAGTTAATAGTTGCCAAAAGGATAGCCAATTTTAAGTTTTGAGCTTGAATTTTAAAAGGTAGATACTTAAGTAGGACACTACAAACTGATTTGCAAGAAGAATAGTAAGAAGTCAGTTGTTCATCTTAGAATGAATATATAGAGAAAATGCTAGATAACAACATAAGAGACCAAAACAGGAGACTTAGGAAGAAATGGACAAAAGACACTATAGTGAAGAAAATGAATAAAAACCACTAGGTCATGTCCACACACGTTTCTAGCCAGCTGGCCAACACCTTACAATAGTGTATAATGACATCTACGATTCCGTGCTCGTGCAACACTAGCAATCTTCCTAGAAAAGATTAGCATATGAGAATGGGCTAGACCTCAACTGATTAGGAACCAAGGGGAAACTTGGCCACCTCAAGCAATCTGGTTGAGACTACCCATAGAAAAAAAAAGGAACTACAACTTTTGCATAAGTATCAATACATTCGTAGAAAAAAATGCCCGTATGAATTGGTTGGGGGGGATGTATATGTTTAACAAAACACTAGAGACGAAAAGAAAAAGATGGGGTTGCATAGACTACAACTTAAGCTATACAAAGTTGCAATGAAATCTTCTGACTTTTGAAGAAAAATAATGGTCAAGGGAAGCAACAAAAACTTACATGCATACTCCCTGTACAAGCTTAATGACCGAGAAACAGGGACTTACGCGACAAAAAAAAGAGAGAAAGATATAAAGACAATAAAATAAGATGGAACACCTCAGAGTATGTGATTCAGGGTACTGCTTGTACCAAATTGCTGCAGTTTTTCATATGTGCAGAATGTAACACGAGACTACAGCATTCATGGACACCATGAATCAAAACAAACACCTAGTAACTAGTATATGTAGTATACTATCTTTACAAGCTAGCACGACTTTCACATTAAATAAAATTGAGCATATGGTAGCATTTTAGTTCCATCTTGACACAACAAAATCATCACAAATTGTCACATCACAAAAGCATTGTTGTTACCTTCTTTTTAATTGACCGCTGCAGAGACTTGAAAACTGAATTCCAATCAACCTGAAACAGCGGAAAGGGATTAGGACTTGATTGTTGCAGATTTGCAAAACTGAACCCGAATTAACCTACACAAAAACACAGAGAATTAGGATTTGAGATCTGCTTGTGTTTCAAGGTTCAAGAAGAGAGAGGACAGACTCACAGACGCAAGAATAAAGAGTAATGAGGCGCCAGATGAAGAAGGGATGGGGAGGGGTGCCATGGGAAAGGAGAGAGGGGCACCATGAGAGGGGAGGGAGGGAGAGAGAGAAGGCGCCATGGTAGGGAAGGGCATGCTGGAGGAGAGGGGCAACAGATGGACAGAAGAAAGGACGGAGATATGCTAGAGAAGATAATATCTGAAGGTTTACCTGCACCCCCGTCGCCAGGACCTCGCGGCCGTCGCCTCGAGCTCGCCGTCGTCGCCATGGATGAGGAGAGACCAGATCCTCCACGCGACCCTGAAAAAACAAAGCGGGTGCGAAAATAACCCGAACCGATCCACTAAGACCCACTAAGACAAAGCGGGCCCGAAAAGGACACGGCACCAGCGTAGATCTCAGAACTAAATCCAACGATTGAAAATTCGACCTGAAGCCAATATGAAAACAGACGACTGATTTTTAGTAAAACTATAAATATATTTTAAAGTGTAGAATCACTCATTTTTCTCCGTATGTAGTCCCTTGTTGAAATCTCTAAAAAAACATATATTTGGGAATGGAGGGAGTAGCTAATATAAGATTAATCAGTGTGTATTGAGCGCCTGATTTCCCCGAGAAATATGAAAAGTATATTCGTGGGATGACCCTGAAAGAGAGGAAGAGGAACATTGGAGCAATGAAGAATAAGCAATGCAGATGTACATAACTGCATCATGCATGGTAGCTCCCCATCTTGGCATTTCCTGTAGAACATCCTCGTAACTATACCATAGAAAAAGTAAATCGAATGGCAATCAAGCAGACAAGAAAATAACTAAAAATTATAAACAAAAAAGTATTTAAAAATCTTGAAAGGATTTAAAAGACCAAGCCTCGCAGCAACACTGATG
Source organism: Aegilops sharonensis (assembly GCA_904067115.1). Classification (NCBI taxonomy): domain Eukaryota; kingdom Viridiplantae; phylum Streptophyta; class Magnoliopsida; order Poales; family Poaceae; genus Aegilops; species Aegilops sharonensis. The sequence goes on along the minus strand of LR880971.1, from coordinate 55,836,904 downwards.
ACCTTTGTCGCGCCGCTCGCTGCTGCATCCTTCAAGCTAGCAGTTGACGCTCAGCCGGTCGTTTGCCCGGGAGTCTGCGCTCTAGCCAACCTCGGCCCTTCTGGAAAACTGTGCGACATCTTCTTTCTGCTTCCCATCTCCCAGTGACTCGGTGATGAAAAAGGCTAGCTTGGTTGTGGTCCAATCATGAACTGGTGGAAGAAGCTCGTGGGGAGGGTTCAGCGGTGATGCTCAGGGCGACTACATCAGGAAAAGGGCTCGGCGGCTGCAGTCAACATAGGCGCGCAGAGGCGACGAGGGTCTGGGCTTCAAGTCTCCTCCATTGTTGGTGCAGACTTGAGGCGAGTACTCCAGCCTCTTCTCCTCAAGGAGGATGGTGGCCTCAAGGGGCACGGTGCGAGCGGGATCCTAGCAGCGTTGCATGTATGGCCTTGCGTTCCCATGTAGGGTCTTCTCATCATCATGAGATGAATTAGAGGAAATCAATAAAGGAAGCAAGAGATTTATGGGAAAAAAATAATAAAGACAGAAAAGGCAGGAAATTGATTACCATATGATATGATTTGTGTATTGTGTTACCAAAGAATGACGGGAATTGATTGTGTTCTGCGTTACCGAAAATAAGGAAGAGAAGAATTCGGTCCGTGATTGGCGTGAATTGATTGTGTTATATACGTTACCGAATAAGAGATTGACTACCATACCATACGGGAATTGATTGCTGTTACCAAAGATTGATCCTGGTATGTCCGACCAGATGAAACCCGATTCTAAATAGAAAACCGGAAAGGAGAGGAAAATCGGTGTGGAGATATCGTACGGGGAGGGAGGACGAAGGGTGGGACGACGTAAGACGAGAAACGGAACACTCCGTTTCTTTTAGGTCGTATAGATAAAGATGACTTGTTAGGTGAAGATGATTTACTTATTGACAACTCTAGTGATGAATACTATGATGAAACGTCAATTAATCATGCTAATCAAGATGAAATGAATGACAATGATAAGGAGAAGATTGAGATTTTAACTAAAGAACTAAACACTCTTAAGTTAGCTCATGAAACTATCTTTGAAGATCATCGAGAGCTTTTAAGGGCTCATGAGAAGTTACGCTTTGAAAAGCTCAATCTTGAGCAAGAGCATGAGTTCCTAAAGGAAATCAATGATGATCTCCGTAAGAAAAGTTCTTCTTACATTGCCAAGCGTTTTCTCTTATCTACTTACATGCCTCCAGTCAAGTCTAGTAACAAGAATACGAAAGATTCTTCATCTAGTAGTAACAATAACAATGCTAAATCCAATATTGTTGCTTCTAGTAGTTCTCTTGATTCCACTAATGATTCTCTTAGCCAAGTTACACTTGAGCAAGAAAACAACTTATTGAAGGGAATTATAGAGAAAGGTGTATACAAGAGCCTTGCCGGGAGTAAGCAATTCGAGGAAATTGTACGCAAGCAAGGAAGGCACCGGAAGAATCAAGGTGTTGGTTTTGAATGAAAGTTCAATGCCAATGGAGTTGAGTGGGAAGAAGATCAATACCCCAAGACGAAGTTTGTTCCTCAACAAGAGAAGTATGATCCTACTTCCTACAAGGGAACACAAGCACAAGATGATCTTCCACCACAAGACCACAAGAACAGAGGCAAGGACAAGCTTCAAGAGGAGATTGATGCATTTGAAGAAGCACCCAAGGCCTTGGTCAAGTGGGTTCCCAAGACTACGTCAAGTTCTACTTCATCAAGTACAACTACAACACCAAGGATTCCCATCAAGATGATGTGGATCCCGAAGAAGAAGAACTAGAGAGTTCTTGAGGGTGACTCCGCCAACATTCTTCACTCATATCATTATGGCAAGGACAAGTGCAATCATCTTCCATATCTTGCACTAGTTCAAGGAGTCACAAACCCTCATGTTGGTAAGGCAAGGGACAAGGTAACCTAATGTTTCCATGGACATCATCTTGCGTGTGGATCACTCTATGTCTATGGATATTCTTGTTTGTTCCTTGAGGGACTAACCCATGTAGGTATTGAAAGTGCAACTCACTCCAAAGGATTGCTCCAAAAGATCTACATCAACATTGAGCATCCACATCTTCAACACCTACATGAAGTCATCATCGACAAAACCCAAGGTTAGTTCATCCCTCTAAGGGGGGATCTCACATCTAGGGGGAGCTTAACTCTAAGAATTGAGTCAAAGCAACTCTAATGATGTGAACACATAAATGCTTTATGTAAAAGTGGTAACCCCACTTGAGCTTAAACGATGAGTATGACCTATGATCAAATGTTCTCACTTGACTCCTAAGTCAATATACTCATATATAGATGACCTAGTCATCGCCAATTGTTTGATAGATGCTAGAATTGGTTGTGCATG
>LR880971.1:55771424-55782204 GCA_904067115.1 Aegilops sharonensis | reverse complement strand
AAAAAAAGTTCTATGTGTATTTGAATATTGTTCACCATACATTGAAAAAAATGTTCTGTGTGTATAAAAAAAGTTCATGGTGTAGAGAAATTTTGTTCAGCATGTATTCAAAAAAAGTTCAGCGTATTTTAAAAAATGTTCAGTGTTTCTTTGAATAATGTTCACCCTGTACTAAGAAAATGTTCAATGTGTATTCTAAATTCGTTTTCTAAAAATTGCTCGCAGTACAAAAAAAGTATTCAAATTTCGAAATTTGTTCAGTTTTTGAAAAACATAGTTCACGTTTAAAATAAAAGGAATATTTGAAATTTGCGTACGATTTTCGAAAGTTTGTTCACATATTTAAGATTTTCATTTTTTCAAAATCGAATTTTCTTTATTGATGAACTTTTTTTCAAATTCGTGAACTTTTTTATAAGTTCCTGGACTTTCTTTCAAGTTTTATGAAAATTCTTGAATTCACGAAATTTTTCGTTTTTTATTTTTTTTTCCGTCAAAAGTCAATACTTGATCGATCCAGGGGAGCGAAGTAGGCGATCGAGGGAGAATGAATGAGGGAGCGAGGGGAGCGAACGAGGAGAAGTGGAACTAGCGAACGAGGCAAGCTGGGCCGGCCCAGTTCGCGGGCGTGTGGGCGCCAGAACGGGAACCGGCGCCGAAGGCGCCCGTTAGGAGCTCCCGACTTCACGCACCTCTCCGCGTACGCCAGCTGGTGGGCCCTCAGCGGCCGGCCCCGACTCGGTGGACGGGCCCTCCAGGCTAGCAGCCCATGTGCCCGGCCGAGGGGGGGCCGAGTCGCCACCCCCGTTAACACGCGGGCCGCCTGTCTCCGCGCCTGGCCATGGTGGGCCTGTTGCGGCCTCCACATCGCCCGAAGCCACTCCTGCGATCCCAGGCGGGCGTCCACAAACCGGAATATCCTATTTGACGCTCGTTGCGTCAAAATGTCGGGCAAACGCACAGGCAACCAAGGCGAGCGATTTAAATGGGCCGGCCTGTTTAACACACTTCACAGATCCCGGTTTTGGGAACCTTCTAGACTTTCCCAGCCGGTTTTTTCTGGTTTTGGGAACCTTCTAGAAGGTTCCTGAACCGGTTTTTTTATTTTCCTTTCTTTTTCTATTTCTGTTTATTTTTATTTTTTGTTTTCATTTTTGTTTTTCAAGTTTATGTTTTCTCTCTCAAAAAAATGTTCACGCTTTTACAAAAATGTTAAAAATTTGAAAAATGTTCGTGTTTTCAAATTTTGTTCATAAATTCAAAAAATGTTCGGAATTTTCAAAAACTATTTTGTGTTAACAAAATTGTTCAGAATGTTTTTGCTTAAAATTTTGACAACTTTTAAAAAAATGTTCGCGATTTCAAAAAATGTTCGCGATTTCAAAAATTGTTTGCAACTTTCCAAAAATGTTCTTTTAAAAGCACGAACATTCTTTTAAAAAATTTGTTCTCAAGATTCAAAAATTGTTCATGCTTTCAAAAATTGTTCGAGCTTCCAAATTTGTTCTCCATTTCAAAATTTGTTCTCAACATTCAAAAATTGTTCGTGCTTTAAAAAATTGTCCACGCTTCTAAATCTGTTCTCCATTTTAAAATTTGTTCTCAACATTCAAAAATTGTTCGCGCTTAAAAAATTGTTCTCCATTTCAAAATTTATTCTCAACATTCAAAAATTGTTCGTGCTTTCAAAAATTGTTCGTGCTTCCAAATTTGTTCTCCATTTCAAAATTTGTTCTCAAGATTCAAAAATTGTTCGTGCTTTCAAAAATTGTTCGTGCTTCCAAATTTGTTCTCCATTTCAAAATTTGTTTTCAACATTCAAAAATTGTTCATGCTTTAAAAAATTGTCCGCGCTTCTAAATCTGTTCTCCATTTCAAAATTTGTTCTCAACATTCAAAAATTGTTCGCGCTTAAAAAATTGTTCTCCATTTCAAAATTTGTTCTCAACATTCAAAAATTGTACGTGCTTTCAAAAATTGTTCGTTTAAAGAAATGTCACAAATTCCAAGAATATTTGGGAAATTCAAAAGTTGTTTGTGTTTCCAATTTTTGTTTTGAAATTTGAAAAATTGTTCCTGTTCAGTTTTTTGGGTAGTTTAAAAAATGTTTCCGTTCCAAAAAAATATATTCGCGTCTCCAAAATTCGTTTGTGTGTTGAAAAAATGTTTGAGTTTTCTCAAAATTTGTCTAGTATTAAAGTACTTGTGTTGCCTGTGTATTAAAGTACACAGGCAAAAAACTGAGTATTAAAGTTTTTCTCAAAATTTCTCAAAAAATGTTTGAGTTTTCTCGTGATTTTATCTAGTATTAAAGTACTTGCGTTGCTTGTGTATCACGAAGAGCAGTAAGGCACAGTGGCAAGCTTATTGGTTTGGCAACAGCGTGATCGCGAGTTCGAATCCTGCGTGACGCACGCGCTTTTTCTTACTTTTTTTAACACTGCTGGCAGCTCATGCGTGGGCCGGCCCAGTCGGAGCAGTGCTCTATGGCACGGCAGGCTTGACAAAGGGGCGGGTGTCGATTTGGGGAGAGGAGGACTCGGCCACGAGGCGGTAGAGGCACGGGAAGGACCCGTCGCCGCTGGCGGCGGCGAGGACAAGTCGAGCACTGCCAAGCGTGGCTGCGAGATTGGCGAGGTCGGCGCGAGCAGGGCAGTCGGCGAACATGGCATGGGCAGGGTGGCGGCGAGGTGCTTCCGAGGAGAGCGAGCGGCGGTCGAGGAGGCCGAGGATCAGGGCGAGGCGGAGGCTGCGGCTAGCGGCGGGAGAAGACTGTCCTTCCACCGCCGGCGGTGGCGACCTTTGTGTGATGTTGGTCGCCGGTTGTGTGCGCATCTAGCCGCCGTCGGATGAGTGGAGGGGAGCTGGGAAGGGGATGAGAGGAGGCGGCGGTGCGAGACGAGGTCGCCGGCTGTGGGGGCGAGAGCGGAGGGGGTGGAATGGGTGACTCGCTGAGATCTGGCATCGTGAGTGGACTGGGAGTCTGGGAGTGGAGAGAGTGAGGGGATTAGGGGAGGGAGACAGGTGCTGGTTGGGCTTGGTTCGTGCGGGGAAGGATAGGTTGGGTGCTGTTTTGTTTTTTTTTTGTTTTTTAGGGGGTAGATTGGGTGCTGGTTGGGCCGTGTTGGTAGCTGATTTGGGCATACAAAAACATATATACTAAAGTGTATCATATATTAATTAAACATGGAGCATACAAAAAAATATTTTTTATACTTATTAGATATATTGAAAGTATCACACAAAAAACGCAATTTTGAGAGAAGAAACCGAATATACTTGGTTTGTGTTGGATTGCTTGCATGATTTTATCTTTTGTCGGACGATTTTCCTTAGCCTATATAAATAAATTAAAATGATTGAAGAAATTTCAGATGACTGCTTATTTATATAAGAACATTATAGTTGGTTATTTTCTCCGAGATAAATGCAACATCTTTTTTTATAATATGAAAAACGGGTTTTCTATTTTACAAAATAAAATAGTTGTGTTAGTTTCACTTTTATTTTTATTATATATATTATCTATGTTTCTTTCATCAGAGATAAAAAGTGATGGGTTCCGACATACACACTGATGTAACGATGACTGACCTGACTGAAACACTACGAGAAGAGGTGCATATAGCTAATCTTTGTATGTATGTTATACATGATAATACAAAAGGTGTATTCTTTATGTACTTTTTTTTCAGAATATAGGAGACATAGATATAGAATTTGGAGATGCACAAAAAGAATCCATCGACAAGGGTTCCGAAGCGACGTCACTAAAATGGGGCTTCATCGAATTTTTTACACATAATGATGTGGAAGCGGTGATATCTCATAAAAAATCAAAAAAGGATGCCAATTAAATGTTACCGCGCAAGGTATTTTTTTCAATGTTGTTATCGATCTTTCCTTCGTCATATTGCCTAATTCACTCGATTTTGTATTATGCCACAGACTATGTTTGTACACATTGTTAATTTTCCATTTTGTGATCACTTTACATTATAAATGAAGTGAACTTGAATTATTATGCACTTGTGACCATGTTACATTGTCTCTATATATGGTCTCTACCTGTGAAATTTAGCATGCATTATCTTTACATAACTTTAGGAAAATATTTCAGAAGCCCGTGGCAACGCACGGACATTCTATTAGTTTTTTATATGGTAACTAATCTGATGGGTTTATGTGGATGGTGAAGCGAAAAGGTAGGTGGGAGGGAGACGAAATAAAACCAGCGAAATAAAACCAACGAAAGTGGTGAGACGGAAAAAAAAATCAGCGAAAAATAACCGAAGGACTATTCACCAACTGCTCTATTAGGAGTAGAGATGCCGTCGCTAGAGGGGTTAATTATGGGCTCGTCAATAACAATCCCTTTTTGGGACTAGTATAGTGTGTCCATGACATGTGGATATAAAGACAAATGTGTTTTGTCACACACTCACACACAAGGCATATAGCGAAATGAAAAATCTCCCATCACGGGAATCTTTTATGAAGCACACATAAAAAAATTAACACAGTATATTCTTTATGTACCATCGAGCAAATAAATTGTACGCATAACAAAGCATGGTTCAACATAAATATATTAGCAAACTCTAGCAAAAAAGGCAGTACATACACATATGAAAAATAGATTGTACTAGAAGTTTTGGGTGCGCTTCGCTACGCCGTTAGTGTTGTTGAGATTCTTACAAAAAATACTCGCTTTGTTTTAAAATATAAGGTGTATTACTTTTTTAGAAAGTCCAACCTCTTTATGTTTGATCAAATTTAGAAAATTTATCATAATTCATAATATCAAATTGGTTTTATTAGATTCATCATGAATCGAATTTCCATAACTTTTTGGTTTAATATTGTGGATGTTGATATTTTGTACTCTAAACTTGGTCAAATTAAAGAGATTTGACTTTCCAAAAAACTATTACCCCTTGTATTTTGGAACTGATGGAATATTTAGTTTGGCGGATGAGGGAGAGGATGGAGCGTGTTTTATGTTTATTTATAATGCGGTTATTTGATGGGCCTTTCATGGTGTGATGATGTGTTATACGCTAATCAACTCATACTTTTGTGAGTAAATTTCTAAGTCAGTGGTTACATGTACTATATTGGTGCTATAGTATCGTCACATGGTGTTGCTTCTTTTTTCTAGGTGGTAAGAGGGTGCACGAAGTTCATATGTTTTTCTAGCCGGTTGGTGTTGATTGATTTGAAAAATCATTGGCCAAACTAAATTCAAAATTGAATATCTTAGTCAAATAAAAGAGCTTCAAAATTAGGGAATATGATGAATTAAAATAATTAAATGAGAGATCTCTTTAAGAAATATTGACCGAGTCAAAACCAGGCGACCAAGTTCTAAACTGAAGACCTCAATTAATTGTGAGAGCTTAAAAATTTGGAAGCATAATGTATAGTATAAAAGGATTGAATAAGAACTTTGAGAAATTATTGACTTGGTTAAAATTGAATGACCCAATTTTAATTAGACACCTCAATTGATTATGAGGTCTTTTACCCTTATGGAGCTTAGTGATATAGTGGATTTAATCGGGTGCAGACTCTAGCCATGCTCTCGACTAAGTAATCAGGGCACAGACTCCAGGAGTACTTAGATATTTACACACTAAAGCAATATTAACATTTTTCACGCAGAAAAGACAGTACATACACATATGAAAAATAGAGTGTATTTCACCGAGTGCAGACACTAGACGTGTTCAACTAAGTAATCAGGATTAATTACATGCATACATTTATACAGGGACCTGTTGGAGCCGAGTTCAAGCTCACCTAGCTAGATACTCCCTCTGTCTCATAATATAAAAGCGTTTTCGACACTATTATCTGGCTGGTGGAGGCACTTGGATGATAGCAATCTTGAGGGTTACACTCCCTCGGGGCTCCGGAAAAGGTCCCGAAAGAAAAAGAGCGTAAAGGGTGACGTCACGGTCGCCCACGCCGCGACCTCAAGAACCATACCGCTCAGTTCATCTTTCCGCATCTTTTGCCTGCGCAAGGAAGAACAGCCATTAATCGTTAGCGATGGATGGATCAAACACGTACGATTGCAGTAGCTCGTGGCGGCCGATGGCAATGCAAGGAAAGGCATACCTTCTGAGCTGCCGACGCGCTGCAACCTCCGCCTGGTGAGCCTGCCAAAATTTTCAGATCTCTTTCAGTAAGAAAGAACGTAGTCATATACTGCTATGAACGGTCTCAGTGCGGCACGAGAAAATAAAGAGCAGATACTTCAGCCTGACGAACCTCGCTAGTGCCGGCGCGGGCGCCGGTGAAGGAGATGAGGGGCTGCCCGGTGCTGGTGGCGAGCCGCCGCCTGATTGTCGGCAGGAGCACCCGGCGCAACGCCCCAGTCGCCGTCGTCGCCGCCGCCGCGGCCATACGTTCGCTCTTTTGTTTCGTCGATGAACTTCCGGTACGTGGACGGAAACGATCGCCCTGCCAAATTAACGCGATGGGCCTGAGCAACTTATTACCGTATCATGGTCATGGGTCGAGTCAGAGTCGGTCTCCACCACGGCCCTCCTCGGAACCCAACAGAATCGAGCGGCCCACGCAACGGGGCCGAATATGTGTGAGGACATTGGGCAACAGAGGTAAGTGGATTGCCTAAAAAACCAGAAATATTAAGTGGATCCCTTTTTTTTGTGGATAAAGAGATAATAAGTGGATCGATGAGCATAAAAACTTCACGATTGTGAAATGCAAACCAATTGATGATTTGGATGATGGAAACAACTAAACATAAATTTGTTACACATGCCAATTTAGTTACGTTCAAATCATCCAGTGAAAAACAAAGGACGTGTCCCTCGGCCTCATTGGCGACATCTTTTCCTCCTCCTCTTACAACAGCCGCCATGGATGATGCTCCACCCCCTCCCGCAAATACCGACTTTCTAGTAGTGTGTCTTACAAAAGATACTCGATACAGCGTTCGCTCTGCCAGCGTATTTTGTAAGTGTTACACTCATCAAAGCACCTATTTGTTGAATATCACAGAGTCCATTGGATCTCTTTTCTAGAGATAATTTTAATTGCGAACTAAGTGTAGCTCAGATGGTTAGGTTCCTTATGGTGGAACCAATTCATCAGGGTTCAAATCCTAGACTTGATATTGGTGGTCACATTTCTCTGAATTTATTTCGGGCCTTCCGATGATGTGCGTTCAGCAGGAAGAGACATTCCTGTCGACTACGAAGACTTCTATGGTGACTTAGTCAATCATAAAATGTTATGCCGGCTCATTCTCTCGGAGGTGTTCATAGGGGTGGGATGTGCATACATGCATTCATAGGGGTGAGTGTATATACATATGCATGGGCGTTTGTATATCTACTGTGTTTAAAATAGAGATAATCTTATTTAGGTAAGAGTTTTGTCCCCTACGAAACAATGTTTGAACGAAATAGTAAAAAGCTGAAGTCGGATTTTTAGGCATGGCAAATCTGACTTTTTTCTTGACTATTTATATTGGCGCAATGATGACAAATTTAGCTTGAGAAAACGGTAATTTTCTGGCAAAAAAATAAGGCGAATTTGCCATGCTGATTAACTAGACTTTTCATTCTTGACGGACATAGTTTACCATGAAGAATGTTCGATTTGCCATGCCTAAATGTGTAGCTGGATATGTCCGGTTAGGTTAGGCTTGTCCGTGCTAATTCGCGGCAGGTTGAAGTCCAAGTTAGAACATCTTAGTCGTTGTGTCAAGCGTGTCCTAGTCGTGCTAGGAGGACTTGTTGGTGTCTGCTTGCTAGCTACTAGTATAGTCGGTCTAGGTCGATCTATATACATACACGCATATGGGGTCTGGTAATGTTGTGAAATATTGAGAGAAGAAATAAAGAAGAGGCACGCCACGTGCTTTGGCCAAAGTTTTTCTTGTTTGTGTGTTCGTGACTTCATGAGTATTTGATGTAGACGTTTCGTTGGCGAATCCCAACGCTCTCATACTTGATGCCCATCAAGCTTGTCCGCGTAGAAGAGATCGCTGATGGCGCCGGCATCATGGTCGGACCTCCCGGTGGACCTCGCTGCCGTCGTGCTTCTCCATCTCCCGCCGCGCCACCTGGACCACGTCCGCTTCGGCGCCGTCTGCCGCGGCACTTCCCGTGGCTCGCGTTGCCGGGAGCGTCTCTGGCCCCCGGTAATCAGGGGCCCCGGCCCAGGTGTAGTTTTCTGTTTAGTCTTAGACCCAGAAAATACAGAGGTAAAAAAAAGAGGGCCCAAAGTGCAGCCAATAAGGAAAGCCCATCACGCTGTTGAACATGGAGGTAAAAAAAAGAGGGCCCAAAGTGCAGCCAATAAGGAAAGCCCATCACGCTGTTGGACATGGGGGAAGTCACACGTAGGAATTAATCGATGGTTGTTGGATAGGGATCTCTCTCCACGGCGGCGTCTCTTTCCTCTTCCCAAATTTCCGATTTCAGCCTCCAAGAACAGCGCCGCCTCTCCCGTGCCTTTCTCATTTTGAGGTCGCGACCAACCATTAACGGAGGAAAATGGCGCAATTTCGGTCCCCAATTAGCTCTTCTTCATCCGTTCATTCTGCTCCATCCCCATATGATTGGGAGATTGTAATGGGTTCTTCTTTCTGGTAATCCGGTTCCTTAGTTCTATGATTCATTGTTAAATAATGTCAATCCATGGTGAGAATTTTCATAGCACTATTTTAACTTTAGACATACTTATCTTTTGGAGGTAATATGTCTCTTATATTTGGAGGACATTTTTCAGATATTACAGGCTGAAGTTTTCATGGACTCGTACGTTTCTTATATTCGATCCAACAATCCACATTAAGGTGCTTTCGTTCCTTGACCATATATATCTTGAACAAAGTTTTTCTAGATTATGTATATTGAATCTTTGTTGCAATTTTTGTAGTTCTGTTGTAGAATGTCTTCTAGTTTTTTGCCAGTAGTGAATTGTGATTAGAGCAAAGAAAATAATGGGATTACATCTGTTGGTAGAGTATCTTTTTAAAGGAATTCCCAATGGGAGTAATTAACATTTCAAAACCTGTAGTTACTCTTGGGATTTATGATATTGGTTTTGTTTCATTTGAACAACGAAATAATAATTAAGATGAAGCCAAGATCATCGACATGTAAAGTGTTGCATCATACCGATTGGTTATTTTACTTCTGCGATACTATAAATGAAATGTTAACGGGGCCCTAAGTTTTACTTTCGCCCCAGGGCCCCCAACATGCATGGACCGGCCCTGCCTCAGCGGTTCAGCCACTGCCGGTTCATGTGAAGTTTGATGAATAAAGCAGGTTCTTACCCCTCAAAAAAAAAAAAAGCTACCAGGCGCGCAGAGCTCCTGCAGGGAGTGGCTCGTCTTCGAACGCCAGGACGGCGCCCTCACGCTCAAGAGCCCTCTCTCCGCGGCTGCCGCCACAATGGTGCTTCCCTGCACTCCATACTCTCTCTACGATCCCCACGAACCAGGCATGCAGAGCATCTGGAAGCTAGTCGTGTGCTCGGATGACCTCATTGCCGCCGCGGTGGCCGAAGAGACCGCAACGGAGTCATGGGACAACGCCGTCGTCGTCGTCAAGCTGGCGCTGTGCCGGCCAGGGGCGCCCTTGTGGTCGTGGGCACTCGAGAGCGGCCCCAACCGGCCCTACGCCGACCTCAAGGACCTCCAGGACATCGTATTGTACAAGGGGCAGCTCCACGCCCTCAGCATCAAGAGAGCCCTTTATTCCGTCTCCATCTCCAAGAGGGCCGTCACCGGCGAGCCAGTCGTGTCCAAGGTCCGCCGTGTCATCTCCGCCGACCGCCCGACACGAACCCTGTTCAACGCGGCGCCGTTCTACCTAATGGAATCCCAGGGCACGCTGCTGCTGATCTACAGGCGGAGCAAATTGGATGGAAAGAAGAGAAAAAAGAAATGGTCGCAAGGTGAAGCAGGGTCGGAGATGGTGACCAAGTTCGTGGTGTTCGTGGCCGACTTCGAGCGGTCTAAGTGGAAGAGGGCGGGATGCAATGCCGAGCTTCGGGAGGCGGTGCCGGACGATCGGGTGTTGTTCCTCTGGCCATGGTGCTCCCGGTCTGTTGCTATCCCCCGTGACCAGCACAACAAGAGCTATATCGACATGGGGGGAAACTCTATCGTCTTCTTCTCTGACGTCTTCTTCTTTGCCGATGACCCTAGTGCCCGCGACTACCGCAAGAAGAGGGTGCCATTCTACTGCAGCCTGTATGACATTAAGACGCGGCCGTCGCAGTCGCTGCTGCAGGCGTCACTGCGGCCATTGAAAGGCTTCGAAGCGATGTGCCTACTCCCTCCTAGTGAAGCATGCATTCAGCACTAGTGCTTTACTGTGCATTTGTACAACATCGTACGTACTAGTAATAGTATATACTCCTATCTTGGACAATGCTAACGTGAGAGTTTTACGTAAAAAATGATGTGTTAAAGATAAATTGGGCTAGGATTAGCAGCTGGGGCTCACCCCAACTGAAATTCAGAGGGGCCAAAAGGATTTGTTTAGAAGATTACGTAGTTCTTCGTAGTTTATTCGTAGACGTAGCATTATTGTTCTATCTTTTTTTTGAACATCAGTGCAGACGCAAGCGCTCATACATACGCGCATACACTCATCCCTATGAACGCACGCACGCATACCCTATTCTATGAGCACCTCCGAGAGACTGAGCCGACATGTCATCTTGAAATAAATCCAAGAATAATGCGAGCACCAGGAGTTGAACCCTGGTGGGCTGGGAATACCAC
>LR880971.1:55752612-55770812 GCA_904067115.1 Aegilops sharonensis | reverse complement strand
CTTGGTGGGTCTCCTTCCCTGATTTCATCCAATCAAGAGATACTCCCTCCATAAACTAATATAAGAATATTTAGATTATTATACTTTAGTGATCTAACACTTTTATATTAGTTTACAGAGGGACTAATATAAGAATATTTAGATTATTATACTTTAGTGATCTAACACTTTTATATTAGTTTACAGAGGGAGTATCACTTAATCTATTACGTAGGGCAGGTAAGATCCATTAAGTAGGTCAGGTAAGATCTCCATTACGTAGGTGTAGCATTACTCATATAAATGTGTTGTATCCCAAAAAAAATGTACTGTAAGCTAGTTAATTTACTTTTTTTTGCGGGGAATGATAATTTTATTACAGTCGTCAAGCCAAATTGCAGTCCGAGTCGTTCCACATGGCACGGGAAGTGCACCGCGGTACATGGTATGAAACCTTCGCCCACACGACACGCCCGGGAGTCAACACGGCGTCCTTCCTCAACGAACATGACTCTCTCCTCCCCAGCACGGCCGATGACCTCTCCTAGATGGGAAGCGAGCAGACTCGCCACCGGCAGGTCCAACACGTACCACACCGGCCACCACGAGTCGTGAGTCACGGGTAGCGAGTCACCATCCATCAGTTTTGACCAAGCTGGGGATGAAGGGTGACAAACTGGCAAGGACTTCACGGGAGAAAGAACCCATTAGGTAGCCTTGTACCTCCTATTGAGCGAACCAAAGTGAGAGAGGGAACGTTAACGAACTGCTCTTCTTTCCCATGGGTGGTGATGGTGATGGTGCCCGGCGGCGTTGGGTTTTGCCGGGTTGAGGCCCCAACTGTGGGCCCTTGATCTGGGGTAACACAATTGTCTTTCATAGTAGGAAGTTTGTCATCGTGAGCTTCTCCTGAGGTGGTGGACCGAGACATGCATGGCTAGTGCTAGATGAAGTAGCTTGGGTGGAAGTTGACGAGGGTTGGGTGGAGATCAGGACACTCATGGTGCCTCCGAGCACAACGGGCGGGGTGCCAGCCATGGTTTCCCGGTGGAGCTAGATGCGACCAATGACCTTTGAGCAAGAGGCTTTGATTACCATGTAAGTTGGGAAGCGTGATCACCTCGTCGAGCCATGTGGTGTATATATATCAAGCAAGCCGTGGCGTACAAGTTGGAACGATAGCATGGATACGTTTGGTTACAGGAGAAGATTGAGATACAAGAGGTTTACAGCTGAAAGGATAGATCAAGTGTAAACTAAACTCCATCTATCTCTAACACCAACCACCGTTCTTTTTCTTAAACCGCTGCCTCCATACTCATCTTCTGTGATCTCAGTGCGTCCAACATAGCTAGGCTCTAGTCGTGCTCGACTAAATAATCTACATAGAGTACTAACCTACTCGAGCCCGAGTTCAAGCTCACCTAGCTAGCTCTCATGTATAGGTTTTGCGGGGTTGGAGCCACTTTCATGATAGCAATCCTCAGGCTTACCGTCCCTTCGGAAAAGGGACCAACAGTACGTGAACGTAAAGGGTGACGTGATGATCAACCACATCCCGACATCATCAACCATACCGCTCAGTCCATCTTGCCACAGTTTTTGCCTGCACAAGGAATAATAACCATTATTTGTTAAACGATTGCATATATGCTTCCTAGATTCAGCGTAAAGTGTTGGCCGATGACTGGGAAAGAGGGCATACTTTCTGAGCAGCCGACGCGCAGCAACCTCCGCCTGACGAGCCCGCCGAAATTTGAAATTCCCACGGATTCAGTAAGATAGAAATTAAAGATCAGAAATCAGGACTATGGTTTGAAGAATCGCCAGCAAAAGGCTTCCCAAATAGTTGGCCCCTCTGAACTAATCGATGTATGTCTGAACTGAAGTGTATATGCGATGGACGGACGGACGGACGCGAACCTTGGTGGTGCCGGCGCGGGTGCCGGTGAAGGAGATGAGGGGCTGCCCGGTACCGGTAGTGAGTTGCCGCCTGATCGCCGGCAGCAGCACCCGACGCAATGCCCCCGTCGCGGTCGCCGTCGCCGCCATACGTCCGCTCTCCTGTTTGCGGCGATGATCTCCGGCCCCGTACGTGGACGAAGACGGTAGCCCTGCCAAAGTAACGCGATGGGTTGGATCTTGGATGGGTCTTGGTTCGCAACTTATTAATAGGTACGTAGAGCTAGCTTCGGTCATGGAACGAGTCCGAGGCAGACTCCACCACGGCCCTGCTCCGACCCCGTCACGAACCGACCGACCAGAGGACGCTACGACCAAACTTTATTGTAGTAGACGTTCGAAAAGAAGTCATGCTAAGACCTTATAGGACCAGCGCATTAGAACAACAACCGCGGCCGATGAAGAATAACTTAAATCGAAAGGATCCAACCTGAAGAGAAACAAACAAAGACGAACAATAACTAGATCCGAGCAAATCCGGCAAAGATAGATCCACCGGAGATACACCTCCACACGCCCACCAATGATGATGGATGCACCAACGGAACTGGGGCTAGGCGAACGGGGGGTAGGTGGGGAAAACCTTATTTCATCTTCAGGGAGCCATCGCCGTCTCGCCTTCCTGAACAAGACAGAAACCCTAACAAAGCAAAAAAAACAACTAAAATGAAGCCTTCCCACCGGCGAGGGCCAGGATCCACCCCTTGGCCCTAAGGCCACCAGAGACGAGGCGGACCAGTGGCAGTGCCGGTAGGAGGCAGAGAAACCCTAATATATTATCAGTTTTACTAAAAATTAGACGTCTGTTTCTAATTTGGCTTCAGGTCGAATTTTCAGTCGTTCGATTTTGTTCAGAGATCCGCGCTGGTCTGGGTGAACTTTTCGGGCCCGCTTTTCTTTAGTGGGTCTCAGTGGATTCGTTTTGGTTACTTTCGCGCCCGCTTTGTTCCGGTGGTCGCGTGAAGGCTCTGGTCTGTCCGCCTTCTCATTCCTCATCCATGGCGACAGCGGCGAGCTCGAGGCGACAACGGAGAGGGCTTGGCGACGGCGGCGCAGGTAAACCTTCAGATGTTATCTTCTCTGTGGCATATCTCCTCCCTTTCTTCCCTCCATTTGCCGGCCCCCCTCTCCTCTAGCATGCCCTTCCTTCCCTAGCATGGCGCCCTCTCTCTTTCTCTCTCCCCCCTCCCATGGTGCCCTCCCTCCCTTCCCATGGCACCCCTCCCTCTCACTCACATGACTCCCCTCTCCCTCTCTTCTTCATATGGCGCCTCATTACTTTCTATTTTGGTGTCTGTGAGTCTGTTCCTCTCTCTTCTTGAACCATAAAACACAAGCAGGTCTCAAAGCCTAATTCCCTCAATTTTTTCCTAGGTTAACTCGTGTTCAATTTTGCAAATCTGCAGCAATCAAGTCATATTCCCTTTCCGCTGTTCAGGTTGATTGGAATTCAGTTTTGCAAGTCTGCTGCAGCAGTCAGTAAAAAGAAGGTAACACCAATGCTTTTGTGACAATTTTTTCTGTGTCTAGATGGAACTGAAATGCTACCATGTGCTCATTTTTTTAATGTGAAAGTCATGCTACCATTCATTCATGGAGTACTAGTTATTAGGCGTTTGTTTTTGATTCATGGTGTCCATGAATGAATGCAGTAGTCTTGTATTACATTCTGCACATATGAAAATCTGCTGCAATTAGGTACAAGTAGTACCCTGAATCACATAGTCTGAGGTGTTCTATCTTGTTTTATGGTCTCTATATCTTACCCAAGTTTTTTTTGTCGGGCAAGTCCCTTTTTCTCGGCATTAAGCTTGTATAGCGAGTATGCATGTCAGTTTTTGTTGTTTCCCTCGACCAATTTTTTTTCAAAAGTTAGAAGGTTTAATTGCAGCTTTATATAGCTTAAGCTGTAGTCTTATGCGTCCCATCTTTTTTGGTCTGTAGTGTTTTGTTAAACGTATACATTCCTCCTCATCCAATTCAGACAAGATTTTTTTTTCTGTGAGTGTATTGATACTTATGCAAAAGTGGTAGTCACGCCAATTTTTCTAGTAATTAGTCTCAACCAGATTGCTTGAGGTGGTCAAATTTCCAAATTTTCTTTGGGTTCCTAGTCAGTTGAGCACGGAAGATCGCCGGTGTTGCACGAGCATGGAATTGTGGATGTCATTGTGCACTATTCTAAGGTGTCGGCCAACTGGCTAGAGGCATGGGTGGTCAAGGCCTAGTGCCCTAGTGGCTTTTGTTCATTTTCTTCACTCTGGTGTCTTTTGTCCATTTCTCCCTAAGTCTCTTGTTCTGGTCTCTTATGTTATTATCAATCATTTTCCCTCTTTATTCATTCTTAGATGAACCACTGACTTCTTACAGTTCTTCTTACAAATCAGTTTGTAGTGTCTACCTTTTAAATTTCAGACTCAAAATTTAAAACTGGCCATCCTTTTCGGTAACTACTTACGTCGTGCACTCTTTTTTCTTTAGTTCTCATTTTCTTTTTTCTTTTTTTGCGGGGGTTAGTCTTCATTTTCAGTATATAAATTTAAGCTTGCCATTTCATTTTTATCATTTATCTGTTTTCTTTTCCTCCTTCATTGATCTGCCTTGTTCTTTTCCGTTTTGTCATCTATAGAGGATGGCAAAGTCTTCACTTAATTTTCCTTGTCATTCATCATTTCTACTTTTTCATTTGTTCAATATTTAATTTCTTATTTAAGTCTCACTTACCACTTCTTCTTCAGCTAAAAATGATACTAGATTAGTCTCTCATTTGTCCCACTTATTTTTAGTACTTATTCCTAAGTATTCACTGTTCATTATTTTTGTTCCTCATTCTGTAAGTTTGCCTTGTCATTCTTATATTAGTTTTTCGTAATAGTATCAGTTCCTCATTTTATCATATTCAGTTACCATTTGCATCTTTCTGCAGTCCTAGGATCTTGTCTTTAGTAGATGATTATTTCTGCTCTGAATCTTATGTTCCTGTAAGTCATCAGTTTTTAGTTTTGCTCAATAGCATAGGGTAAGATATTTATTTCATTTTTGGGATGCAGTTTAGTCAGTGTTTGTCTTTTTTTATCTTTCTGTTGGTTTAGTATTCAGTATCTAGTACTCCCTCCGTCCGGAAATACTTGTCTTCAAAATGAATAAAAGGGAATGTATCTAGACATATTTTAGTTCTAAATACATCTCTTTTTATCTATTTTAAAGACAAGTATTTTCGGACGGAGGGAGTATTCATTTTCCTTCAGTCCTTAGTGTATAATTTTTGTTTCCTCAGCTTCGTATTTCCTGAGTTTCTTTTTTGCTCAGTTTATTAGTCTAGTGTCTCAATTCGTCAGTTTCTTAATTTTTAGTTATCTCAAATAGTATTTTTCTTTCAGTCTCTAGTACTTCTTCTTTTGAGTCTGTAGTTTTGGGTCCCTCATTCTTTCTTTCATTTTGTAGTCTCTGGTCCCTCATTACTTCTTTCTTTCATTTCCTATTCTTGGGTCCCTCAGTTCTTCTTTATCTCGGTCTCTTCAGGTGCATGTATCTCATTTTTTCAGTCATAATTTTTCAGTCTCATCTTCAATTAGGTCCATTATATGCACTCATTCTTACTTGCTCAGTTCTATGTTATCTCATTTCTTCAGTCTCTTGGTACTATTCTCGGGCCACTCAGTTATTGTTTCTTCAGTCTGTTTGTGTTTGCTCGCTCATTTTCTTATTCCTCAGCTTGTCTGCTTCTTTTGTCCAAGTCTTTCAGTTTTCTCTTCTTTCAGTTCCTTATTTTTCATGTGTGACATGCGTCATTAGTTTGCGTCCGTATTTCTTCAGTGTTCTTTCAGTCCTTCAATTACTCGTTCTGTCCTCTTTTTTCAGTTTTATTTTTCTTTATTCAGTTTGCAGTTCTTCAGCTTCTTACTCTTGTTCTTTTTCATTATTTCAGTTTGCATTCTCATTATTGTTCTTCTTCCTTTTATATTAGTTAATTTCATAAGTTTTAGATAATTGTTTTCCGTTTTCTTCAGTTTTTAGATATTTGTTTTCTCAGTATATATGTCCTCAGTTATCTTTAGCTTTAGATTTCTGTATTTTAGGTTCTGTGTCATTTTAAGTCTTATTCTTCTGTCAGTTATCTGTATCTTTGTCCTGCTACTCATTCATGGTCATTGTCTGCTTTAGTTATAAGCCAATGTTCAGATAGTTGATTCGGCAGTCAATGTTCAGAGAGCATGCATCATTGTTCAGTTTTCATGCATCATCTTAGTCATATTCATTAGGATTTTTATTATTATCTCATGTTCAGTCTTTCTCTGTAAAAGAAATCTAGTGTGTGTCACTTTTTCCTCCAATTTCAGTCATCTCCAGTAGTTGTTTTGTTCATCCTTTTATTCAGTCTCTTAGATTCTTATTTCCTTTAGTCTTTTTAGTTTCTCTAATTCCCCAAGTTTCTCGTTCATTTTTCTGTCTTCTCTAGTTCTCAATTTTATCAGTGTCTCTTATTTGCTCATTTTCTCATCCTTTTATTCAGTCTCTCTTTCTCAGTATTTTAGATTCTTAATTTTCAGTCTTCTTCATTTCTTCATATCTAGTCTCTCTTTAGTTTTCTCAGTGTTATTCATTCTGTCTACAGCTTCTTTTCCTAGTCTCATATTTTGATCTTGTAGTCAGTACCCAAAGACATAAATTATGTTCAGTAAGTCTCTCCCCATTTGCTTTGTTTTTCTTATTTTTCACTCTCTTCTTGCTTTGTCTTGGGCACATAGTATTTTCTGGGTTAACTTATAAGTATTCAGACTTTAATATCATCAGTGTTGTCATAGGTATTGTACTGTTTTCATATGATTGTTCAGTTTGTGATTCTTGAGATTTTATTAGAATATCAATATTCAGACTTGGTTTTTATTCTTGAGATTTTCAGTGATCTTCATTACTGTTTAATGTTTATTTGACTATTAGTCATCTTCATTGATCATTGTTCAGAGAATGCTTTTTATCTTTTTATTTTTTCTTTTTGCGAATTGTTTAGTTATCATTCTGGGGCAGTGGTCCAGTAGATCGCCAGCCTCTCAGTAAGCACTCTAGGTTATTTTTTCAACATTTTTCAGAGAGATTTAATGCTGTGTTCAAAAATGTTTCAGTGAAGGGGTGTTGCAGGTCTTTTAGTCTACAGTTTTGCTTATAGGTCTTAATTTAAGCTCTCAATTTTTGCCCATAGTTTCACTGTTATATGTTTTCTCATAGTCAATATTTTGTTACTATCAGTTTTTTGTGTTTCTTCAGCCTTGTTTTCTCATAGGTCTTTGTAATTTATTTTTTGCAGCTTGTCCCAACTCCCATGTAACAAAAGGGTCGATTTCAATGGGTTAGTTGGCAACAGCATGCTTTTTGAAGAGCTTGATGGGCGCAAATTCTGATTTCATATTAGGAAAGAACACAAAAGGACCTACATCTGCGGTACCGGCTGGGAGGACTTGGTAATTTTTTTTAGAAAAGGAGGATGACCCCCGGCCTCTGCATTTTAGAAAAGAAGGATGACCTCCGGCCTCTGCATCTGGGAGATGCATGCGGCCATGGGAGGACTTGGTCATGGTAAACAATTTCAATGACAGATGATTGGTCCGTTTCGTTCTGGATGGACCAGTGTCAGAGCATCTCCAACAGGTGCACAAAAATTCCGCGCCCTAAAATAGTTTTAGCGCGCCACTGTAGCATTTTTAGTGCGCCGGACCCAACATTACTTTAACAGAAGCTCAAAAACGCGCCCCCAAAAAGAACACAGTGTAAATTGTGAAGCGCGCCCAATCCGGAGCCTAAAATATGCTGCGCGCGATAGCGTTTTTCAGCGTGCGTCCAAAATTTTTTAGCGCTACAGCTTCTGCTGGAGCTGTTCGGCGCCCAAAAAACGATTTTTTTAATGCGCGGAGCTCTTTTTAAGCGCCTGTTGGAGATGCTCAGCTGCAAATTGGGAGGTCGGGGGAAGCTAGGGAAGACATCACAGTGGGGGTGGGGTGGCTTGGTTCCATTTTAGCGTTTTTGCTTTGCTCTCTCTCTGTGTATGCATTTTAACGGGTTGGTTAGGCGGCCCGTTAGGTAGAGGGCAGTCCGCTAATCATTTGAAGGCCAGAGGGCCTGGCGCACAATATTTCGACCTGAAACCAGGAAAGAAACCGACGTTTTCTAAAAAACTGAGTTAGTAGACTGAGTACTTAGTACAGACAGCTGTCAACCCATGATTGGAACAAAAAAACAACCTGAAGCAATTATTAAAACAGACGTCTGATGTTTAGTCACTCCCACTATTATTTTCACGGCTTGTTGTTCTTGTTTGTGTACCACCGCCCCCTTTTTACGTGTTTTTGCTCCTGTTTTCCTCCTTCTATATCGCCTTATATTGCTACCAATCTACCATAACGGCAAAACCATCGATTGCTGGATCTTTCCAAAAAAAAAAAAAAAAAAACTCAACTAGGAACTGTATGCAGATGCCCACAAAAAGAGATTAGTGGACTGATGAGCATATATTATCAGTGTCATGAACATTGTATACAAATGACAAAGATTGTCTGAGTCATAAATACAGATCATGGTTACTCGTTACACCATTGAGTTTTGAAAGAAAACAAAAAGCAAAACAAACAATTCTTTTGTAAAATATCACAAAAATTGTAGAAAGTTTGTGAATTCAACACAGTTCATGTATTTTTTTTAAATTTCACAAAATAAAAAAAAGTTAAGGAATTTTGAAAAAACTCGTGATTTTGAAAAAAATCACTATTTAAAAAATTTGCACTAATTTTGGGAAAAAAGTTCATGCATTTGGAAAAAAGTTCATGCATTTGAAAAAAGTTCATGTATTTTGAAAAATAAAGTTCACAAATTTGTAAAAAATGCAGTGATCTTGAAAAAATAGTTAATTTTAAAAAATGCGTATTCAAATTTTTTTCAACTTTTTTTAAAAAGTTTACATGTTTTGGAAAAGGTTCATGACTTTGAGAAAAACCAATGAAATTGAAGAAATTTTCAAAACTTTAAAACGTTTTTGCATATAAAAATGAAAAGGAAAATAAAACAGGAAAATCAAGAAAACCAAGAGGAAAAGAAGAAAAAACCATTACATAAAACTGAACAAAAATAGGCCAAAAAAGCATATAAAACCACCAGAAAATAAACACCAACCCGAGAGCCAACTTCCCGCTAGAGCTTCCATTCGTGCATAACGATTTGTATGGCCGGCCCATATATAATGTACGGAGTGGTCTGTGCACACTAACGGGCGCCACATGCGCCGAATAGGAAATGCGCTCCCAACGAACTGCTCTCATCTACAACCGAAGCGAAAGATAGACTACATCCAGTGCGCAAAGAGACCAATAAGCCCACGGAAACAAAAGGCCCAAAGAACAACATGACCAAACATCAACAATACGAAGAGGGGGATGGCCGACGAGAAGCTCTTGCGCTGGCTCTGGACTTCCATATTCAAAAGAGTCAGGTGGTGACAGATTGTAAAAGCAACGGTGAATCATTTGCAGGCAAAGTACACAACATTAAAGGCTTGATTGGTAGGTTTGAAATAGCTCATGTGAAGTTTAAACCTAGAAAAGTCAATAGGGAAGTTCGTAGTTTAGCTAAGGCCAGTTTATCACTTGATGTGAGGCACCATCTATGGCTTTTACATCCCCCAAATATTGCTTATGTCCCAACTTCTGTTTTGGTTGAATAATTAAAGTGGTGATACTCAGTTAAAAAATTGAGGGGGAAACACGGCACCTCCTATTGGGCGCCTTCAGCGCTAGCTAAACCAGCGCTCACGCGCGCCCTTTCATGGGCCGGCCCAATGACGCGAGCAACACCATTCGTTCGCTCAATTGAAATGGGCCATTCACTCGATCAAAATCGGTTGACTGGTGCACAATTCAGTAGTTGTCCATTGACTTTTCAGAAAAAATATCACAAAGGAAAAAACAACGTGAACAAAATTCATGAATTTTAAAAGAGTTCTTGCAAAAAATAGAAAGTTTTCATGAAATTGAGAAAAATTATCAATCTAAAAAATTCATGAATTTGAAAAATGTTAATTAAATTTTGAAAAAAGATTATGAATTTTAAAATAATTACATATTTGAAAACAAGTTTTTGGAAGTTCGAAAACGTTCATGAATTAAAAAAATGTCCTCTAATGGTTTTAGCAAAACTTCAAAAAGTTCAGTAAATTCATGGATTGGAAAAAATTAATGAAATTTTTAGAAAAAATCACATAGTTGGAAAAGTTCCCAAATTTTGGAAAAGAATGTAAAAAAATCATGCAGTTGAAAAACAATCAGAATAAAATGAAAGAACAAGAAAAAACAAAACAGTAAATAAACACAGACAATCCCCCGTTCAGGAAAAGCCAGTAACAGAAAGAGAAAAAAAAGGTCTCAAAGCTTCTAGAAGCTTCCCAACACCGGAGCAAAATTCATGTTATTGCGCTCTTAGATGGGCCAGCCCATTTTTTGCAATTACTAGGAGGGTCCTGCGCCACATTTGCGACTTAGCCTATAAGTGGCGCCAACAGGGATCAGGAAAAAACACAACATTCGAGAAAAGAGAAAATTGCTTCTATACCATCGACAATCTCAACAATGGCTGATTTGCCATCCAACAAAGCTACAGTGCTCATATACCAGGCACGAAAAAATTCTATTGCTTATATAGCACTAACAGTTAGTCTAGCGTTATCTCACACCGGTAAGTGGCCAAAATGACTATCCTGCCCTTAATGGCAAATAAGCAAAATGTGAAAAATGTCCAGAAAAAAATTTGACAGCAGCCCCCCTCTATTTTCAACATTCCAGCAAATATATAGTGACTATCTAACAATTCCAGCATATAAATAGTTCCAGCAACAGAGTAATACTCAAGAAAATCCACATCATTTAGAAGAGATTCAGCAAGCACCATATTAAATCTTACACAATCAGTACCAAGATCACATCATTCAGAACCAAAATACCACAACCAAAATATGTTGTTCACACAAGCAAGTCTCTAAATAAAATAGCATGCAAATGAGGAGGTGCAATACATAAATAATATGCGAGATTTTAGAGAATTTCACAGT
This sequence comes from Aegilops sharonensis, assembly GCA_904067115.1. Taxonomy (NCBI): domain Eukaryota; kingdom Viridiplantae; phylum Streptophyta; class Magnoliopsida; order Poales; family Poaceae; genus Aegilops; species Aegilops sharonensis. The sequence continues at coordinate 55,759,783 of LR880971.1, read as the reverse complement.
TACAACTTTTTTTTGCTTCGACTGGCCATTGCTTAGCTGTTAGGCGCAGCTCTCTTCTTGCTTCGAGTGCCCATTGCAGGGATGTCAGGCGCAACAGATATGACCTTTGATCTACATCAATTTTTTTGATTACATACTATGATACACTCACAGAATATAGAGATCTCCAGAATATAAGTAAATTTGGTGCAGTTTTCATACCTTCTAGATTTAGAGGTAGTCTTCGATGATGTCGACTTGGCAACATCGTCTTCAATTGCATCACTTGGACATGAAAGTAGAGCTAGTGCAGTTTCATTTTCTCTTGGACACGAAAGCAGAGGTAGTGTACCATCAGTTGCTTGATCTGATGTTGTACAAATCTTTCTTTTGTCCCTGCATGAGTTTCATATATTAGCTTAAGTAAGACAAGAGTAAGGTGGAACAGAAATCTCATATTGACATAGCAAGTACCTTTTTTGCTTTGCTACTTCTTCATAGGCTTCTAGTGCTTCAGGAGCAGCATCTTTGCAGCTTTGCCATCTATGTCCATAAGCTTTGCAAATTGGACACTGGTGCTAGCCTTTCTTTCCCTTCCCCTTGCTATTCTCAGCACCACTTTTGTGCCTCTGCACCTTTGGCCTCCCAGGGGCCCTCCTAAGGATTGGGGGATTCGAGAAGAATTCTTTGTTCACACTAGGCCATTGAGACATGTCAGTTAGGCCAGGAAGAATTAGGAGCATAAGCTGCAGCGAACTTGGCAATGTTGTAACAATCATCAACGAAGTCTTCTATTGTGACCCCCTAATTCCAGTAATAAAGCTAATTGCATGTTTGCAAGGCTTCCCAGAGACTTGAAATGCCCTGCATGTGCATGTCCTATTTGCTAGATCAGTGACGTAGCGCTTGCCACCTAGTGCAACACTCTCACTCACCTCTGCAATCATGTCTTTTATTCTCTCATATTCAATGTCCAGCCCCCTGCTTATGTCATTCAACTCCTTCATGACACTTGGAAGTATACGCCGACCTTGAAATTTTCTAGCTACCCTTCTCCTCTTCTCAAACTTGACAGTAATCTTTCTCCTGATCTTGTCCATGAGCTGAAACAACATGAGACCTTTGTGCTTGCGGATCCAGTTGTTGAAACGCTCAGCCAAATTATTTGTCACATAATCCACTTTTGAGGAGGTTGAATATTTGCTCCTTGACCATAGCCTGCTGTGGTACTTGTTTAAGTATGCTATTGCAGCAGCCTTTTTCTCCTCTATGGCTGCCATGTGATAGTCAAACCCTCGAGGAGTCCATGAATAAGCAGCCGACCACAAATGATCATAAAAAACTTTACCATGAAACTTTTTCTTGAAGTTCACAACCAAATATTGCATGCATTATGTTCTGCATACCCAAAGACCTGTTCAATTGCAGTGTCAATCCCTTTTCCTGCATCTGAACATATAGCTAGACCAGGGGGGCCAATAGCATCACGAAGCTTCTCCAAAAGCCACACCCAACTTTCAGTAGTTTCTGAGTCAATAACTCCATAGACTACAGGATACAACCAATTGTTCCCATCAACGGCACAAGCAGTAGCTAATTGGCCTCTATACTTGCCTGTCAAATGAGTGCTATCTATTGCCAAGTAAGGTCTGCAGCCAACCAAGAATCCATCGCACAAAGGCTTCAGCCCAACAAACATCCGTATGAAATATTTTTTCTGATCATACTCCATGTGGTTAATCGCAACTATGCTTCCAGGAGACCTCTTCTCAACCTCAGCTTTCCAAGCATATAGTGTCGTGGAATTGTCACGGCAGATGTCCTCATGAAAGGACTTAGTCGTAGGGCCATCGTACGGGTTAACCTAGAGGGGTTAAAGCGGACACAAGACACGGGAATTATACTGGTTCGGCCCCTTCGATGAAGGTAAAAACCTACGTCCAGTTGTGGTGTGATTGATATGGTTTCGGCGACTAGGGAGCAATAGCTTTGCCTTAGCCTCGAATTCTCTGTCCCTAACTCGCCGCCGGGTCGCCCCCTTATATACACGGGTTGACGCCCGCCGGTCTACAGAGTCCCAACTCGGCTCATACAAGAGTCCGGCTTGGTCTCTCCTTTCTTGTCTTACAATACAAGCTACAATACTAAGGCGGTTTACATATATGGACCTTAATTCGCCTCTGGGCTCCAGGCCTCCATCATGGGCCTGGATCATGAACAGGGTAAACCGGCCCTTCTGGGGCGGTTCACACTCCGTAGTTGTATCCCCAACATTAGGCCCCAGATTGACTTGAACCGGTTCAGGTTAATCTTCAACATCTTCAGGAACCTCTTGATCTCCTTTGTAAACCGCCATCCGCTTGAACCGCCGTGACATCATCCTCTGATCTTCGTGTCAGGGCACCCTGACGTCATTTTAAACAAAGAAATCCAAACAGTAAGATTCCCTTCATTAAGGCTATCCCGGAAATCGAGGCGGCCGCTGCACCTTCCGCCGCTTTTGACTCCTCGATTCTCGCGCCCGTTGATTGCTCCGGTCCCTTATAAATAAACCGGTCGGGCCCTTCTCTTCTTCTTCTTCTTCTTCTTCTTCTTCGCGACGCCCCGACCCTGAAGCTCCGCCGTCGCCTCCGACCTTCGACCGACGCTTCACGCCGGGCCGCTGCATCAACCTGATCGTACCAGAAGTTCCCGGAGCTCCGCCGCGGCTTCTCTCATCCGGTAAGGTCCCTTTCAAGCCCTAGATCCCCACTGAAGATCCTGTTCATCTCACAATTCATATGCGTTCATATCGGTTTCTTCATACCTGCTCTGCTAGGGCTGTATAACTCAACCGCGCCATATATCCTGTGCGGGTGACTGCTCCGCCGTCTATCCGACTCCTTATGCATCTTCCCCTTGTCTGTTCAGATCCTTTATTTTACCACGCCTGAACCTTCCTGCACTTTACAAGGTTTGCATAGGTCGTAGAAATTTTTCTTACTGAACTCCGGCAGGTCTAGATTACTTTCATTCGCGTGTGAAACCTGTTTCTGTCTACACTTAGTATCTTTTTCAGCTCTGCCTCCTTTGGCGGTTTAACTTTTGATAGCTAATCCGTCACTCCATTAGTCCTCAGTTAAACCGGAATGGGAAGCCGGCTGCTGAATTGCCGGTTTAATAATATCTGCAATGCCTGACCCGTTCAATGGTGAACCGTTTTCTTCCTTTCTTTCGCAGCTTTAGCCTTCCGGAATGGCTCCTGAATTCTCCGCTTGCAACTGGGTCCGGTCCAAAATCACTGAAACGCAGCTCAACGGCTATGTCACCACTGGCGGTTTGGCTCCAAAAAATGTCCTCCATTGGCGTGTTCCGGAGGGCGAGTTTCCTCCCAAGCCGCGAGCGGGAGAAGTAATTGTGTTTATGCAGCACCTAGACCGGGGGTTCTGCCCACCCGGTTCAAAATTTTTCCGGGACGTCCTTGCCAGTTTGCAACTCCATCCGCAGGATATCGGCCCGAATTCTGTGTCGAACATATGCAACTTTCAAGTCTTCTGTGAAGTCTATCTTCAAGAAGAACCATCTGTGGAGTTGTTACGGGATTTTTTCCATTTGAACCGTCGCACAGAATTTTCTGATGGTCCCAACACGGAGCTGGGCGGCGTTTCAATCCAGAAGAGGAAGGAAGTCGATTTTCCTCATGCCAAGCACCACAGCCATCCAAAGGATTCGAACCAGACCTGGTTCTACTGCCGGAACACCGCTCCTGCCAACGAAAACCCCTTGCCGGGTTACCGTTCTCACCGGCTTAGCAACCAGCATCCGCTACCTTCACGCTTAACCGCCGCGGAACGGAAGAACTTCGCACCGCAAATAATCAAGCTCCGGGCTCTAATGGCCAATGGCTTAACCGGCGTGGATCTTGTGCGTTGCTGGGTTTCTTGGGGCGTTTTGCCACTAAGCCGCCGGCCCGGATTGATGCACGAGTACACCGGCAGCCTCAAAGATCCTCAAAGGCGTCACGAGCTGCCCATAACTGAACAGGAGGTCACCGAGATCGTCAAGAAGATGCTCGATGAGCCAATCTCCGTCTGCAGCCTAACCGGGTTGGCTCCATTTTGTGCCGCCAACAAACCACCGGCGGTAAGCTCTACTCACTGCCTTTCAGGCTCTTAATACTCTGTTGATATACGCTAATCCTTGTTACTTCTCAGGCTGACAGCTCCTTCTGGAAACGCACCAAACCGGTTCGGGCGCCGCGTGTAAAGTCCAAGGCCACTAAGAAAGCAGGCAAGAAGAAGACCGCCGAGTCCTCTGATCCGCCGGAGGACGAAGAATCAGAAGCTGAGGTAAAACAAGGAAGCCGCCGTAAACCGGCTTTCCGCTTTGTGTTTCTTCCTGCATATGCTTGGCCCCTTTACATTCTTTTTACTGACAATTTTCTTCCCAGGATGATGCTGAAGCCAGTCATGCCGACCCTGTTGAGGTAATCTTTCTTTCTTCCGAATCCGATCTTGCGCCGGTTAAGAGAATTCGTCGCGCTCATCCGGTTTACCAGACACACCAACCCGGAAGCGTCGTCCAGAGGTGACTTGCTCTCCTGAAAAGCGTTATCCCTTAAAAGGTTTCTTCCGATGCCCTCTCAATCCGTCTGACCCGAATTATCAGGCCTCTTCCAAATCGTCTGGCGGTTCATCCACCACACAACTGCCTCCGCTGAACATCGCCGCAGGGTATGTAATTACTGTCCGTCAATTCGATTCACCGTCACCTTGGTCAATTTGTCTTGATCCAACTCTGAATATTGCAGCACCAAGGCTCGCTTGAGCAAGAAAGCGAAAACTCTTGATCCTACTCCGGATGTTGATCCGGAAAAAACCCCAGAACAAGCACACGAAAATCCTGAAGCCGCCAAGGAAAGCTCTGGCGAGTTGTACAAAGAAGATACTGCTGACCCGCCAGAAGTTGAACCGGAGGTCCAAGTGGAAACCTCACAGCCTGCTCCATCAAACCCGTCCGCCGAGCGGGTCGTGACTGTTGAACCGCCGAGCCAGAGCAAAACGACATCAAGCCCAAACAAGACCGCTGAAAATGACGATGTTATTGTGACAGGTACTGGCTACACTGCTCCTAGCCAACCGGTCGCTTTAGCAAAGCACAGCATCAAAGAAAGTTCCACTACTATGAGCAAAGACAAGGGGAAGACTGACATGTCGGCTTACGACAATTTCTCTGCCCAAGAACTTCATTCCGGCTTTCTGAACCGGCTTTACACAAGCCGTGACTTTGAAGCCGGTCTAGTAAATCGCATGAAGGACCGCTATGAGGTAATGAGTTGACCTTTCTTATATTTTAACTGCATAGTAGCCCCCAAGGGTCGGTTTAACGTTGCAAAGTTAAACCGGGACTTAAGGTGTGTCTCTTCATAGCAAATTGAGATCAACTAGCCATTAGCCCCCAAGTGCCAAGTTGAATACTTGTATTAAGCTTGGGACTTGTATAATGAAACCACTAACATGCTTCCTTTGTCATCAGAATGAAATACACCAGCAAGCTGTGCAACTCAAGGACCTCCGAACCAATTTGGAAACCCAAATAGCAGAAGCCACCAAAGCCAAGGATGAGCTAAAAACTGCCCTGACCACCATGGAACAGCTGAAGGAGTGGTATAAATCCGAGCGGGTCAACTGGGACACCGAGAAAGCCGGTTTAATAAAGCGGACGGAGGAAGCTGAGGCGGCCCTTAAACCGGTGACTGAAGAGCTTACCGGACTCAAGCGCCAAGTGCATGCCATGACCTCTGCCGTCTTTGGTAAGCAAATTTACACTGAATATGCCTGTGTTAATGCTTCTGCCGGTTTAACTTGAGTTGTCTAAACCTGGTGTAGGCAAGCGTATTGCTCATCTGGGCTCTGACGTGCGGAAAAAGCTCAAGGCTTCTTACACCCTGATTGAGCAGCTATATACCGGCGCCCAGCGGGTCATATGCGCCACTTCATATGACAACACGGCGCCGTCCCTGATCAGAGAGACGCTGGACCGGCTGTCCATGATTCCGGGGCAGCTTGAAGAGATGAAGCGATCCGCAGCCCGGGCTGGCACCCTACTGGCTCTGACTCGTGCCAAGGCGTGGATAGCGGATCTTGATCCGGCTGACATAGCCAAAGGATTTCCCAGCGCTCAAGAGAACGGTGACGCCTTTGATAACGACGCCCTGAAGCGGATTACAAAGGAAATGCGTCCGTTGGCGAGTCAACTGGCCGCTGAAGCCAATCTGGAGGTTCACCGCTCTTTTTATGACGCAAACAACAAGCGGGTGGAGTTTGTCATCCCGGAAGTGCAGAGCCTTGTTCCTCCAATCCGTAAGCACACTTACGCCCCTGACGTTGATCCGGCTGAGCTGATAAGTGAAGAGGCTGTCTTTCAGGCCTTAACCCGGATTGACTGGTCCACCAATGACTTCCGGGCTTTGGGTGAGGAGGAAGAAGAAGCTGAACCGACGCTAGGCGCCGCCCCCTCTACTTCGCGCCAACCCGGTGAAGCAGCGTAATTCGTCAAGCCGGGTGACATATCCAAAGCTTCAAGGCATAACTCCACATGAAACGCCGGGTTTCCAAAGGCTTTGTAATAGGATAGTCAGTGCTTTATATTGAACAATGCCGGTACAACCTCAGTCTGTAAACTTTTGCATGGCGGTGCTGGATACGTTGGTTTTGAAGTAGTAAATCCTGCAACATATTTTGCCTGCAATCACAAATTCTTAAACCGCCATGGCGGATTGCGCCTCTAGCCAGATTGTGATGCCAATATAGTTATATGAGAAAATACCGAGGTATACGATCAAAATTGTGTGATACAAGCATACCTGCCAGTATCAGGCACACAGTTGGCTTTAGTCAATCCCGAAGCGGAGGCCTTACAAACTATCACCATCCAAGGAGAACGATCCCTGTGTGTATAATACCGATTTACCGTGTAAATCGTGTCGGGCATGATAAGCCCCCTGTTACTCCATAATGGGATGTTAACAGTAAAATCAAACCGGAACAAAAATCGCCAGCTTAAAAATGTACTGAATTCTGACAACATAAATCCGGTTTAAAGAGGTTGGTCGGTTTAAGAAGGTCAACAAAAGCCAAATGATTGGTGTAAAGACCACATGGAAGCAAAAACAATGAGAAAAATCGTTTTGCAAGAAAAGGCTGTACTGAGC
>LR880971.1:55729513-55740173 GCA_904067115.1 Aegilops sharonensis | reverse complement strand
CGGCCGGTTCGTCGACGCGTCGGCTATAGCTCCGGCTCGGGCGGGGGGTGGAGTGGATCCGATCCCGACTGTACGAATACGCTTCTTGCTGAGCCAGGGCCGTCCTGAGGAGCTCCTTAACCCGGCGTGTCTCTACCGCCTGTGGTGAATCGCCCTCAATTGGAATCGCCTCCAACCGTGCCGCAGCTGCCACGAGATTATCCATCGGGTTGGAGTAGTGACCCGGAGGTGTCTGCACGGTCTGGGGCGCACCGGTATGATGGCGAGGTAGATCTACCACACGGGGCTGAACCGGTGCGGCCGTCCTAGGTGCTTCCGGCCGGTTTACCAACGGCGGCGGATTACTGGTCCCTGCCCCTGGGGTATTGAAAAGCTCCCTACCCTCAAAAACTGAAGGTAAACGGGACCTGTACTTCCTTTTCATGACTTCCTGTGATGCGCTCTGGTCCAGCCTGAGCCTATAAGCCTGCGCATCCAAAGCGGCCCGTTCCACTGCCATCCGTTCGTCCGCGGCCGCCAGGTCCGCTTTAGCTTTAGTGATCTGTTCCCTCACCTTTGCAATCTCCGCGTTGTGCAGGTCCTGATCCGGCGGATTAGCTTCCGCCATGAGCACCGCCAATGCGTCGAAAAGCTCTGACAAAACTTGAGCCGGTGGGCGCACAGGGCCTCCGTCCCCGGCTGCCATCACCGCTGTTGAACCGGCGACCAGGGGCGCCGCGGTTGAAGAGTGAAGCGCCTCCTGTGTACCGGCCATGAAGACCCCAACCCGGTTGGGTAGATCGAAGGGGTCCGGAATACTCTCGCCATCGGAACAGCCCCCGATCTGGCCATCCTGCAGCTGGTATAGAGACTCAGTTTCCCCGGCCGACGGTTCGTCGCCAGAGTAGACGATAGTCTCGTCACCAGATGCTGATCCGTCCTCGTAGCCTCCGTGGACGACTCCCACGAAAACATGCTTGACCGCCGGTTTAGCCAAGGCAGGACTCTTCTTCGCCCGCTGAGCCGTCTCGACGAGGTCAGCGCAGACGTCCGGCCCTGGCCCTGACTCGCCGATCTTGCCGATGAACGCGTGTATGCCGCCAAAGGGGACCCGGTACCCGTACTCAACTGAGCCGGCCTCGGGGCCCCAGTCCGCATCGTCGATGTAGAGTTTGCCGCGACGACTCTTAGTCATCCGGCCCACTGCATAGGCTTCGAGTCCTTCGAACTTGCCCTCTAAGATCATCAAACCGTCGTGCGATAGCCCCACGGTGGGCGCCAACTATCGTGGAATTGTCACGGCAGATGTCCTCATGAAAGGACTTAGTCGTAGGGCCATCGTACGGGTTAACCTAGAGGGGTTAAAGCGGACACAAGACACGGGAATTATACTGGTTCGGCCCCTTCGATGAAGGTAAAAACTTACGTCCAGTTGTGGTGTGATTGATATGGTTTCGGCGACTAGGGAGCAATAGCTTTGCCTTAGCCTCGAATTCTCTGTCCCTAACTCGCCGCCGGGTCGCCCCCTTATATACACGGGTTGACGCCCGCCGGTCTACAGAGTCCCAACTCGGCTCATACAAGAGTCCGGCTTGGTCTCTCCTTTCTTGTCTTACAATACAAGCTACAATACTAAGGCGGTTTACATATATGGACCTTAATTCGCCTCTGGGCTCCAGGCCTCCATCATGGGCCTGGATCATGAACGAGGGTAAACCGGCCCTTCCGGGGCGGTTCACACTCCGTAGTTGTATCCCCAACATATAGCTTGTCAAAAGAATCATCCCAGTTACCGAACAACTTAGCCATTGCTAGGCCTTTGCCACAGAATACTTTCGTGTATTGGACATTGATATTGTACTTGTCATGTAGCCTCCTCCGTAACTCCATCGGCCGAACACTAGGATCTTCTTTTACCCAGTCCATGACTTTCTCACAGACCCATGCCTTTGAAGCATTTTTCTGCTTCTTTTTCTTCTTTGTGCTAGAACATGTGTGCTCCTTCACATGAACTTTGACCTGCATTAAATAAACAATGAAAAAAACTAGTGTCAGTCAACTCCATTTTATAACAAAACATCACTCAACAAAATTATGCAACTAACACACCTCCATAGTTTCTTGGTCATCCAACCTCCCAACATGAATTCTCAATTTACAATAAGCCCTGAATCGAGTAGGTTCACTTTTTTCAACCTTGAATTCAAACTCTTTCTTTACAGCATATGTAGCAATTGACAACCTAAACTCTTCAATGTTGGGGTACTTTGCGCCAACATACATTGGCGGGTTTTCTTTGTCATAAGCAATTTCTGGAATAGCATCCGGTCTAGCATCTTCCGCAACCCATTCCTCATCATTGCTGCTATCCTCAACATAATCATTATTTGGTATATATTTTTCTTCGACCTCATCATCATTATCGGAACCAACACTGCCAATTGAGTACTGGTCCTCTTATCTACACCAACATGTTCATGTTCTTCATGCGGATTGTCAAGATATGTATCTGTTAGGCACACACTAGCTTCATCAATGACGTTACTTGGTTGACTAGGAAGTGCTATAGATGGTGTTCGGTTCGAAGGAGTACATGGAACATCAACATTATCACTTCTCTCGGAATATTTGATGATCAAATGGCCACTTATATTATGATCAAAACAGGCAAACATTTTCATGCATTCTTCATCATTTGACACAGAGATATTTTTTCCACTAATGGAATAAAAGTACTCAAGAAATATATTATCCTCTGAGCATAAAGCAAAATTTCCGGCAATACAAGCCAACAAATCCTTCATACTTGTCCTACTACCCTCAATAATCTGCCAAATAAATATTGAATCCCCACTGATTTTGGTTCCACTGCCACAAACCTTCACCTCTACTGTGTAGCTACAAGACCGGATCATCATGTGGATGATTCAAACCATGTCAATTGTGTTTTTTTATACCAAAAACTGCAGCAAAAAAGGGATAGAGAGCTCGAGAAATTACCTAGCGCAAATAGCAGAGAGAGAGAGAGAGAGAGAGAGAGAGAGGTCGAGCCGCATTCATCGGCTATGCCGTCCTCCTCGTCGGGCATGGAATTCTGGGGTAGATGGGCTGCTGCAAGTGCGCCCACAAAGGAGTTGATCTTGAGGAGGGTCTCGGCCATCGGCACCACTGCCCCGCTCTCCACCCCGCCGGAATCCCCGATGCTAGGGTTCTGGGCGACATGGCCACTGGGAGAGGTTGGTGCTGCTGGTGTTGGAAATATGCCCTAGAGGCAATAATAAAATGATTATTATTATATTTCCTTGTTCATGATAATTGTCTATTATTCATGCTATAGTTGTGTTATCCGGAAATCGTAATACATGTGTGAATACATAGACCACAACATGTCCCTAGTGAGCCTCTAGTTGACTAGCTCGTTGATCAACAGATAGTCATGGTTTTCTGACTATGGACATTGGATGTCATTGATAACGGGATCACATCATTAGGAGAATGATGTGATGGACAAGACCCAATCCTAAGCATAGCACAAGATCGTGTAGTTCGTTTGCAAGAGCTTTTCCAATGTCAAGTATCATTTCCTTAGACCATGAGATCATGTAACTCTCGGATACCGTAGGAGTGCTTTGGGTGTACCAAACGTCACAACGTAACTGGGTGACTATAAAGGTATACTACAGGTATCCCCGAAAGTATCTGTTGGGTTGACACGGATCGAGACTGGGATTTGTCACTCCGTATGACGGAGAGGTATCTCTGGGCCCACTCGGTAATGCATCATCATAATGAGCTCAATGTGATCAAGTGGTTGGTCATGGGATCATGCATTACGGTACGAGTAAAGTGACTTGCCGATAACGAGATTGAACGAGGTATTGGGATACCAACAATCAAATCTCGGGCAAGTAACGTACCGATTGACAAAGGGAATTGTATACGGGATTACTTGAATCCTCGACATCGTGGTTCATTCGATGAGATCATCATGGAAAATGTGGGAGCCAACATGGGTATCCGGATCCCGCTATTGGTTATTGGCCGGAGAACTGTCTCGGTCATGTCTGCGTGATTCCCGAACCCGTAGTGTCTACACACTTAAGGTTTGGTGACGCTAGGGTTGTAGAGATATTAGTATGCGGTAACCCTAAAGTTGTTCGGAGTCTCGGATGAGATCCCGGACGTCACGAGGAGTTCCGTAATGGTCCGGAGGTGAAGAATTGTATATAGGAAGTCCAGTTTCGGCCACCGGGAAAGTTTCGGGGGTCACATGTATTGTACCCGGACCACCGGAAGGGTCCCGGGGGTCCACCGGGTGGGACCACCTATCCCGGAGGGCCACATGGGCTGAAGTGGGAAGGGAACCAGCACCTGGTGGGCTGGTGCGCCCCCCTTGGGCCTGTCCCCGCGCCTAGGGTTGGGAACCCTAGGGGTGGGGGGCGCCCCACTTGACTTGGGGGGCAAGTCCGTCCCTTGCCCCCCCCCTTGAGATTAGATCTCTAGGGGGCCGGCACCCCCCAAGGACCCTATATAAAGAGGGGGGAGGGAGGGCAGCCGCACCCAAGTCCCTGGCGCCTCCCTCTCCCCCTGTACCACCTCTCCCTCTCGCTGAGCTTGGCGAAGCCCTGCCGAGATCGCCGCTACTTCCACCACCACGCCGTTGTGCTGCTGGATCTCCATCAACCTCTCCTTTCCCCTTGCTGGATCAAGAAGGAGGAGACGTCTTCCCCAACCGTACGTGTGTTGAACGCGGAGGTGCCGTCCGTTCGGCACTAGGATCTTCGGTGATTTGGATCACGACGAGTACGACTCCCTCAACCCCGTTCTCTTGAACGCTTCCGCTCGCGATCTACAAGGGTATGTAGATGCACTCCTCTCTCTCATTGCTAGACGATACATAGATTGATCTTGGTGAAGCGTAGAAATTTTTTATTTTCTGCAACGTTCTCCAACAGTGGCATCATGAGCTAGGTCTATGCGTAGTTTCTATGCACGAGCAGAACACAATTTTGTTGTGGGCGTAGATTTTGTCAATTTACTTGCCACTACTAGTCTTATCTTGTTTCGGCGGCATCATGGGATGAAGCGGCCCGGACCGACCTTACACGTACGCTTACGTGAGACAGGTTCCACCGACTGACATGCACTAGTTGCATAAGGTGGCTGCCGGGTGTCTGTCTCTCCCACTTTAGTCGGATCAGATTCGATGAAAAGGGTCCTTATGAAGGGTAAATAGAAATTGGCATATCACGTTGTGGTTTTGGCGTAGGTAAGAATCGTTCTTGCTAGAACCCTATAGCAGCCACGTAAAACTTGCAACAACAATTAGAGGACGTCTAACTTGTTTTTGCAGCATATGCCTTGTGATGTGATATGGCCAAAAGGATGTGATGAATGAATTATATGTGATGTATGAGATTGATCATGTTCTTGTAATAGGAATTACGACTTGCATGTCGATGAGTATGACAACCGGCAGGAGCCATAAGAGTTGTCTTTATTTATTGTATGACCTGCGTGTCATTGAATAACGCCATGTAATTACTTTAATTCTTTGCTAAACCGTTAGCCATAGTAGTAGAAGTAATAGTTGGCGAACAACTTCATGGAGACACGATGATGGAGATCATGATGATGGAGATCATGGTGTCATGCCGGTGATGAAGATGATCATGGCGCCCCGAAGATGGAGATCAAAGGAGCAATATAATATTGGCCATATCATGTCACTATTTGATTGCATGTGATGTTTATCATGTTTTTGCATCTTATTTGCTTAGAACGACGGTAGTAAATAAGATGATCCCTCATAATAATTTCAAGAAAGTGTTCCCCCTAACTGTGCGCCGTTGCGAAAGTTCGTTGTTTCGAAGCACCACGTGATGATCGGGTGTGATAGATCCTAACGTTCACATACAACGGGTGTAAGCCAGATTTACACATGCAAAAACACTTAGGTTGACTTGACGAGCCTAGCATGTAACAGACATGGCCTCGGAACACAAGAGACCGAAAGGTCGAACATGAGTCGTATAGAAGATACGATCAACATGGAGATGTTCACCCATGATGACTAGTCCGTCTCACGTGATGATCGGACACGGCCTAGTTGACTCAGATCATGTATCACTTAGATGACTAGAGGGATGTCTAATCTGAGTGGGAGTTCATTAAATAATTTGATTAGATGAACTTAATTATCATGAAATTAGTCTAAAAACCTTTGCCAAATTTCTTGTAGATCAAATGGCCCACGCTCATGTCAACCTCAACTTCAACGTGTTCCTAGAGAAAACCAAGCTGAAAGATGATGGCAGCAACTATATGGACTGGGTCCGGAACCTGAGGATCATCCTCATAGCTGCCAAGAAAGCATATGTCCTAGAAGCACCGCTAGGTGAAGCACCCGTCCCAGCGAACCAATACGTTATGAACGCTTGGCAGTCGCGTGTTGATGATTACTCCCTCGTTCAGTGCGGCATGCTTTACAACTTAGAACTGGGGCTCCAAAAGCGTTTTGAGCAACACGGAGCATATGAGATGTTCGAAAAGCTGAAAATGGTTTTCCAAGCTCATGCCCAGGTCGAGAGGTATGAAGTCTCCGACAAGTTCTACAGTTGTAAGATGGAGGAAAATTGTTCTGTCAGTGAGCACATACTCAAGATGTCTGGGTTGCACAACCACTTGACCCAGCTGGACATTAACCTCCCAGACGAGGCGGTCATTCACAGAATCATTCAGTCGCTCCCACCTAGCTACAAGAGCTTTGTGATGAACTACAATATGCAGGGGATGGTGAAAACTATTCCTGAAGTATTTTCAATGCTGAAATCAGCAGAGGTGGAAGTAAAAAAGGAACTTCAAGTGTTGATGCTCAATAAAACCACTAGTTTCAAGAAAGGCAAGGGTAAAAAGAACTTCAAGAAGGACGGCAAGGGAGTTGCCGCGCCCGGTAAGCCAGTTGCCGGGAAGATGCCAAAGAATGGACCCAAGCCTGAGACTGAGTGCTTTTATTGCAAAGGGAACGGTCACTGGAAGCGGAACTGCCCCAAGTACTTAGCGGACAAGAAGGCCGGCAAGACTAAAGGTATATGTGATATACATGTAATTGATGTGTACCTTACCAGTACTGGTAGTAGCTCCTGGGTATTTGATACCGGTGCGGTTGCTCATATTTGTAACTCAAAACAGGAGCTACGGAATAAGCGGAGACTGGCGAAGGACGAGGTGACGATGCGCGTCGGGAATGGTTCCAAGGTCGATGTGATCGCCGTCGGCACGCTACCTCTACATTTACCTACGGGATTAGTTTTAAACCTCAATAATTGTTATTTAGTGCCAGCTTTGAGCATGAACATTGTATCTGGATCTCGTTTAATACGAGATGGCTACTCATTTAAATCCGAGAATAATGGTTGTTCTATTTATATGAGAGATATGTTTTATGGTCATGCCCCACTTGTCAATGGTTTATTCTTAATGAATCTCGAACGTGATGTTACACATATTCATAGTGTGAGTACCAAAAGATGTAAGATTGATAATGATAGTCCCACATATCTGTGGCACTGCCACCTTGGTCACATTGGTGTCAAACACATGAAGAAGCTCCATACAGATGGACTTTTGGAGTCTCTTGATTTCGAATCATTTGACACGTGCGAACCATGCCTCATGGGTAAAATGACCAAGACTCCGTTCTCCGGAACAATGGAGCGAGCAACCAACTTGTTGGAAATTATACATACTGATGTGTGCGGTCCAATGAGCATTGAGGCTCGCGGTGGCTATCGTTATTTTCTCACTCTCACTGATGACTTAAGTAGATATGGGTATGTCTACTTGATGAAACACAAGTCTGAGACCTTTGAAAAATTCAAGGAATTTCAGAATGAGGTAGAGAATCAACGTGACCGAAAAATAAAGTTCTTACGATCAGATCGCGGAGAAGAATATTTAAGTCACGAATTTGGTACGCACTTAAGGAAATGTGGAATTGTTTCACAACTCACGCCTCCTGGAACACCTCAGCGTAACCGTGTGTCCGAACGTCGTAATCGCACTTTATTGTATATGGTGCGGTCTATGATGTCT
Organism: Aegilops sharonensis; assembly: GCA_904067115.1. Lineage (NCBI taxonomy): Eukaryota > Viridiplantae > Streptophyta > Magnoliopsida > Poales > Poaceae > Aegilops > Aegilops sharonensis. The sequence goes on along the minus strand of LR880971.1, from coordinate 55,732,100 downwards.
CTTACCGATTTACCGCTATTATTTTGGGGATACACTTTAGAGACAGCTACATTCACTTTAAATAGGGCACCGTCTAAATCCATTGATACGACACCGTATGAATTATGGTTTGGGAAGAACCTAAGCTGTCGTTTCTAAAAGTTTGGGGATGCGATGCTTATGTCAAGAAAATTCAACCTGAAAAGCTCGAACCCAAATCGGAAAAATGCGTCTTCATAGGATACCCTAAGGAAACCATTGGGTATACCTTCTACCTTAGATCCGAAGGCAAGATCTTTGTTGCCAAGAACGGGTCCTTTCTGGAGAAAGAGTTTCTCTCGAAAGAAGTAAGTGGGAGGAAAGTGGAACTTGATGAAGTACTGCCTCTTGAACCGGTAAGTAGCGCAACTCAGGAAGATGTTCCTGTGGTGCCTGCACCGACTAGAGGGGAAATTAATGATGATGATCAAGGTACTTCGGATGAAGTTACTACTGAACTTCGTAGGTCCACAAGGAGACGTTCCACACCAGAGTGGTATGGCAACCCTGTCCTGGAAATCATGTTGTTAGACAACGGTGAACCTTCGAACTATGAAGAAGCGATGGCGGGCCCAGATTCTAACAAATGGCTTGAAGCCATGCAATCCGAGATAGGATCCATGTATGAAAACAAAGTGTGGACTTTGACAGACTTGCCCGATGATCGGCGAGCGATAGAAAACAAATGGATCTTTAAGAAGAAGACGGACGCTGATGGTAATGTTACCATCTATAAAGCTCGACTTGTTGCTAAGGGTTATCGGCAAGTTCAAGGGGTTGACTATGATGAGACTTTCTCTCCTGTAGCGAAGCTGAAGTCCGTCCGAATCATGTTAGCAATTGCCGCATACTGTGATTATGAGATATGGCAAATGGGCGTCAAAACGGCATTCCTTAAGGGCTATCTTAAGGAAGAACTGTATATGATGCAGCCGGAAGGTTTTGTCGATCCTAAGAATGCTAACAAGGTATGCAAGCTCTAGCGATCCATTTATGGGCTGGTGCAAGCATCTCGGAGTTGGAACATTCGCTTTGATGAGATGATCAAAGCGTTTGGGTTTATGCAGACTTATGGAGAAGCCTGCGTTTACAAGAAAGTGAGTGGGAGCTATGTAGCATTTCTCATATTATATGTAGATGACATACTTTTGATGGGAAATGATATAAAACTTTTGGACAGCATTAAGGCCTACTTGAATAAGTGTTTTTCAATGAAGGACCTTGGAGAAGCTGCTTACATATTAGGCATCAAGATCTATAGGGATAGATCGAGACGCCTCATAGGTCTTTCACAAAGCACATACCTTGATAAGATATTGAAGAAGTTCAATATGGATCAGTCCAAGAAGGGGTTCTTGCCTGTGTTGCAAGGTGTGAAATTGAGCTCGGCACAATGCCCGACCACGGCAGAAGATAGAGAAAAGATGAGTGTCATCCCCTATGCCTCGGCTATAGGGTCTATTATGTATGCCATGCTGTGTACCAGACCTGATGTAAACCTTGCCGTAAGTTTGGTAGGAAGGTACCAAAGTAATCCCGGCATGGAACACTGGACAGCGGTCAAGAATATCCTGAAGTACCTGAAAAGGACTAAGGATATGTTTCTCGTTTATGGAGGTGACAAAGAGCTCGTCGTAAAGGGTTACGTCGATGCTAGCTTCGACACAGATCTGGATGACTCTAAGTCACAAACCGGATACGTGTATATTTTGAATGGTGGGGCAATAAGCTGGTGCAGTTGCAAGCAAACTGTCGTGGCGGGATCTACATGTGAAGCGGAGTACATGGCAGCCTCGGAGGCAGCGCATGAAGCAATATGGATGAATGAGTTCATCACCGACCTAGGAGTCATACCCAATGCGTCGGGGCCGATCACTCTCTTCTGTGACAACACTGGAGCTATTGCCCTTGCCAAGGAGCCCAGGTTTCACAAGAAGACCAGGCACATCAAGCGTCGCTTCAACTCCATTCGTGAAAATGTTCAACATGGAGACATAGATATTTCAAAGTGCATACGGATCTGAATGTCGCAGATCCGTTGACTAAACCTCTTCCGCGAGCAAAACATGATCAACACCAGAAGTCTATGGGTGTTCGATTCATCACAATGTAACTAGATTATTGACTCTAGTGCAAGTGGGAGACTGTTGGAAATATGCCCTAGAGGCAAAAATAAAATGATTATTATTATATTTCCTTGTTCATGATAATTGTCTATTGTTCATGCTATAGTTGTGTTATCCGAAAATCGTAATACATGTGTGAATACATAGACCACAACATGTCCGTAGTGAGCCTCTAGTTGACTAGCTCGTTGATCAACAGATAGTCATGGTTTCCTGACTATGGACATTGGATTCCATTGATAACGGGATCACATCATTAGGAGAATGATGTGATGGACAAGACCCAATCCTAAGCATAGCACAAGATCGTGTAGTTCGTTTGCTAGAGCTTTTCCAATGTCAAGTATCATTTCCTTAGACCATGAGATCGTGTCACTCCCGGATACCGTAGGAGTGCTTTGGGTGTACCAAACGTCACAACGTAACTGGGTGACTATAAAGGT
>LR880971.1:55645638-55660151 GCA_904067115.1 Aegilops sharonensis | reverse complement strand
TTCTCTTCATGACTTGCCAGCTTATTCAAAAAGCTGACCTACATGGCTGCAACGTCTTATGTTGCAGAGGTATATTCCGATCAGGAGTGAGGCTACGCTCCGCGCTTGGCGATTGCCCTTTGGAGTCGGATGGACTCGCTTTATCTTCTACGCTTCCGCAGCATTAGTAGTTTATTTCTCATGAGTTGGCCTTGAGCCGAATTTATTCTCTTGTAATAAAGACTCTATATGAGAATCGTGTAATAAAATTCAGGTGTGATTGAACTTTGATTATTTCATCGATGTACTGTGAGTACCAGCATGATCTTGGGATGGTACAGACACAGAGATTTGACCGATTTTGGGTCAGGTCGCTACAGTGGTGCAGCTCCTTTTTCAGTGTCACGCGCGGATGAACGGGCCTGTTTCCCACGCGGCGTCACCGCCGATGCAAGTGCACGAAACGATGCATCTCGCCTGTGCCGCCCGTGCCTCTTTGGATGCTCTGCCCGCCGTTTTTTGATATAATGCCCGCAATTACTTATGCCAGTGCGAACGGAGAAGAGAAAACGATCGAGAAGGGGCACCGTGTACACATCGACCATGGCTGCAACGCGGCTATAAAAGGGCACCATTTCCTCATCCTCTCACACTCATCTCTCAAGCCTCCTCCCCCTTCTTCTTTTCGAGCTAAATCCACCACTCGAGCCACCATGCAGTTCAACGGCCCTACCTACCTACCGGAGAGGCAGTACCCGGCCAGAGTCGTCGTCGAGAATAGCCTGAGGGTGTGGGCCATCTCTAGGTGGAGGGGCCTTAGAGAGTTGGCTCGCTTCTTCCTCCAAGCCGGCTACCGCCACCTCCCTCCGGGCACTCCGCCCATGTTCCACCTCCACGAGCAGTACGATGGCAACGCCGGGCCCAACGGCATCGTCATCGGCCTCTACGTCACCTTCACTAACCCCTACGACGCTCACCACCTCCTCGGGGAGGTGTTCTGGTGTGGATGCGAGTTTATCGCCTTCACGACCTACAACATCTTCACCAACTTCCACAACATCTTCCCTCACCCCAACGGCATGCACACCCTCCCCTACCAGATGCCGGAGAACGACGAGTGAGGGGCCCAAGGAGGAGGGGCCAAGGAGTGGCAAGGAGGAGGGGCCAAGGAGTTGTTCAAGTGCGAGTCTTCTATCTATCTAGTTTGTGTTTGTGTTGGTTCAGGCATGTGTGCCCGTGTCTTCTATCTATCTAGTTTTAATTATTTTACTTTCATGTTTTATGAACTATATGTAGTGGGGGTATGCCCCTCTATATGTTCTATCTATATATGCTACTAGGGTACCCGATGCCCCTCTATCTATCTATATGTTTTTTCGGTCCTAAAGTTTCTCCATTGCATTTTATTTATGTGGCCATGTGTACTAAAAAATGCACTAAAACATGATCCAATCATATAAGTTGTTGTTAGCACATGTCTAGTTAATTATCTCCCTTTTATGTTTTATGCACTATATGTTGTAAGGGGATGCCCCTCTATGTTGTAAGGAGATGCTACTAGGGGCACACTAGATGTCTTCTTTTCTTGAGAGGGGCACAACCTTTTTCGGTTGAAACACACGAGTAAAAACTTTGAAAACACCATAGAACAAGTCAGAAAAAATATTAAAAAATGGTGCTTGGTTGAAATAAACTAGAACCAAACAATTGCAACTTTTTTGGTTCACAAAGACTAGAACCAACCTTGGTTGAAATAAACTAGAACCAACATTTTGTTTTAGCCGAAACAACACGGGCCCCTACAATCGGACACGATAGCTTATGCATAAAAATTGCTCAAATAATTACCAGATGAGTTATCTAAAAAAAGGTGAAGGCAGGAAACTTAACATTTGTGAAATAACCTAAAGCCGAAAAGATATATCGATGTCAATGACCGTTTGCACTTTTTTTTGCACTAGCTACACTTCTTTTATCAATGGGCCTGGATATGTTCTATTCGGCCCTGCCTAACTTCTATATGGGCCGGGCCTTTTCGGGCAACTGTGGACAAACCTTTTTTTTTCCTTTTCTCCCTCTACCACTGAAACTGAAACTGAAACTGATGACGAACTGAAGAACTGAAAAAACGAAACAGAGTGGAGAAGACATGCCGAATTCGTATAGCGCAACACTTTTATTCAAATGTACATATCATTACGATTACAAATGATGCCCAATCTATTCACTTACGACTAATTATCATCACATAAACAAATGCGAGAGCAATTACACAAACATAAAAAAGTCCGGCCATCAGCCCCATCAAATTGCCCTGCTTCTGCAATTCGATGAGTTTCTTCATCTGCTTGTTCAGCTTCTTCAGCTCTGCCGTCACTCCTGCATCCCCCACAGTAGCACCCATGGAAGGGCGGGCGCCCCCAATGGAATTGCCAGATCCAGATGCGCCCGATCCAAACTTGCCCAACTTCTCCGCCTCCAACGGTAAATCAAGCTCCCCTGATGCACCCTCCAGTTGAATCCGCTCTATGTACTCATCTAGCCACTCAAAATGGGTGCATTGCTTCAATTTCTGAAATCGGAAAGATGAACCCTAAATCCCAAATCCGATGGGGAAAAATGGGCAAATTTGAAATTGGGAGACAAAAACCAAAATTGGCATATTGAGAAGTAAAATCTCACCTTTCCCTGCTCTGGTTTGCTCTCGCATTTCACGAATTCCCGCCCAAGGTTGCCATTCTTGTCGGTCGTTGTGACTAGCCGCTTCAGGGGTGCGATACGTGGGCATGCAGGGCACCTTGTCATGGGCACTACGCCATAGCGCGGCCATGATCGGCGGGAGGCTGAAGCGGAGCTCGACATTGCTAGGTCGCTGCCCGGAACGGCGTTGCTGCCCGTCGTCGCCGGAGAAGAAGAAGAACAACGGTCGGGGAGGGGGGGGGGGAGGATGGGCTCGGGTGCTGCACGGCTCGGGGCACGGCTCTGTGTCCTCTTGTACCAATGCTGACTTGGATAAGTTAGTGGGTCCCACGCTGTGGGTCCCGCTCACCTGACCAATGCTGAGTTGGATAAGTTAGTGGGTCCCATGCTGTGGGTCCTGCTCACCTGATTCGAGTTTTAAACATGTGTCTTTGGATTAGGCAGCAGTGTCGCATGGGAGCTATTTTTTCCAACGCATCTGTCGCATGCGAGCTATTACAACCAACTACGTCGCATCGGAGACAATTCACACCAACGACGTCGCATGGGAGCTATTCGCCCCAACTTGCCGGCGCAGGCGAGGCCGCGGCTGTGAAGGTCGACCGATCAGGCAGCGGAGGCCGGCGGCTTGGCGCGAGGCGTCGGCCGTGTCCACGTCCGGTCCCCGGGTCATAGCTGTCTGTGTTGACTCAGTCCGTGTCTTCCTCCTCCATCTGTCTGAGCAGTGGGTGACCGGCGAAGCAGGAACAACAAACCAGCAAAAAATGGGGCAAGAGCAAAACACGGCGGCCTGTCGCACACCAGGCTGGTCTGGATGCAAGGCGCCGGCGGCGCGGAAGTGAGTACGAGGCAAGGGGCGGAGCCCGCGGGAGTGGCAGCTTAACGCATGGCCGATGAAACAGGGGCGGGTTGAAACCAACGGCGGCTCACCGCAGCTCATGCAGAAGCCGGGCGAGAGCGAGGCCTCAAAGGCGGCTCGCACCAGGGAGGCTTGGTACAACCACTGCGCAACCATGGCGGAGCAGGAGAGGTGGCTCAGCGCCGGGATGACCGGCTGGTGAGATCCGGCGCGGCGAGCTTGAGTAGGAGGCGATCGGCGGCGATGGTCGCGACGGCAAGCAGCTTGGCACAGGACCGCAACAGGACAGCGGCTCGGCATGATGCAGAAAGCCGGCGGAGGTGTGGCCCAAGACTCGGACGGCCGAGGTGTGGCAATTGTGGCGTACACCATGAAGTGGTCAGTCGCGACATGTCGTAGCGGCTTGACGAAGGAGCACAGCGAAGGACGGGAACCCGGCGGCTCAAGGCCGCAACCACGCACGGCAGAGGCGGAGAGCGGGGCCAGTGGGTCGCGGTGTGGAAGACGGTGATGGTTCGGAAGCCGCAGAGGCGCTCGCGAGGCGGCGGCGGCGGGCGCCTCGAAACGAGGCCGCGGGCGCAGGAGGAATCCGGGTCGTGACTCGTGACCGGCTCTATTTCTGGATCTTTATTGCTTTGACCGAATTTTCCTTTTACTGGTATTGTGCTACGATGGCTTATATATGCCATCCAAAACAATAAGGTGTGCATCAATAGCATCCGCTCGCACGTGCCACTCAAAGATTTTTACTGACGCTGGATCCACCCCAGGTAACACCTTCCTAAGGTTTCAACGCTTGACAAGGACGTACGCAGTCGACACAGCATCGATCCCCACGCCCTCGTCCTCCCTTCTCCTTCGCAGGCACGTCTCCTCCCCTTGACTGCCTGATCCACTTCCTTCTTGTGCATGCCGTCTACTCACCTCCTCCGGCTGGAGCAAGGTACCGCCGTCCCTCCATCCTCGCGATGCCACCTCCTTCCTCCGCCCCTCCGCCGCCGCCAGAGGTGACCGGCTTGGGTTCAGTCGCCGCCGCCAAAACGGATGGCGTACGTGCTGCCCAGCGAGTGGCCCGGCGCCCCGGCAAGTTCTCCTTCTCCAGCTATCTTCTCGTCCCCGTTCCTCTCTCCATCCCTGCTCGTCTCCTTCTCCTTGACCGCCTCTCTCCTCCTCTGAAGGAGCACGAGGCCTGCCACTGCTCCTGAGCCGCCACAAGGACGGTAGGTGGAGGAGATCCGATGCCGACGGGCCGCTCATCCCGGTGTCTGAGCTCTTGGAACCGCTGGAGTCACCGTTGCTGCACAGAGACGGGTCGGCGGGCGTGCAGAGGGACGGCCCTGCCGCTCTCCTCGCCCCCGCCAGCAGCAGAGGGAGGGCTGCCGCTCCTCCGACCTCACCGCCACGCCAATCCCGCACGGCCCGGCCTCGCCGCCGCGCTAATCCCGCACGGCCCGGCCTCGCCGCTGCGCCAATCCCGCACGGCCCGACCTCGCCGCCATACGCGCCAACACCAGGGCCCCGACCTCGCCGCCGGCGCCAACTCCGGTTCCTACGCTGGGGATGCCGCCTGACGCGCCACCTGCACAATAGCACCACCACTCCCTGCCACCTACAGGCTACAAAGCCTACCCATGCGACGGTGCCACTCCCAGCCGCCTCCCCGCGTCCGCCTGCCCTGAGAGTCCCTCCCACGCGACGCCGCCTGCCCCGAGAGCCCCTCCCACGTGACGCCACCTGCCCCGGGAGCCCCTCCCACACGCCGCCGCCGCTCCCCACACGCGACTCACAAGCGTCGTTCATCGTCCACTGAGAAGAAGACGCACTCGACGAGTGATCTGGATGCGCTGGTTGTCGAGATCGACGTCGCCCTCAGTCGCAAGCGGAATATCCCTCAACAGCAAGCGCCTCGACGAGGACACTGAAATCCTCTCGTGTGAGCAACCATCAATCTCCCACTATGTTCCTATTCCTCCTCCATTATCAATGATATGCCACGATTTAGAAATTTGATTGATTCATATATGGTGCAGATGTTTTGTTCTGAAGGGCTAAACTCAACAACCTGGTGTATGACCAAAAGAAGAGTCTTAATCTTGTGAAATCCCTGTGGACTTGACTATAAATCATAATCGTTTCTAATTACCTATTTCTGAAGTGCAAATGCATGACATCGAGTTCAGTATTCTGAACTGAAACTCAACAGTTTTATACTAGAAATAAATTAGCAAATAATTATAGAAAACAAGTTATAAAAAAGAAGTCACCTGCAGGACCAGCTACAGTACTGGTGCAAATCATGCATGTGGGTATTATGTGCATAATTCTTCCTTGCACAAACCGAGTATTTTCCAGTGTAAATAAATAGATGGGTAAGCTTTAAGAAGGTTTCATATAATTGCAATGTGCACATGCACTGTTAAAGAAAAGGGAACCCAACATGCCAGCCTCTGATGTCTTTTTGCTTCAGTTAACTTGCACTGCAATCTGGATGTCTTTCAGAGTGTTTTGGTTGTCCAGTTCATTCAGATATCGTGTTCCTCTAGCAGCAAACCTCCTATCTTTTCTACTTCCAAGCTCCTATATTTCTGAACTAGACAATTAGCTGCTAACTATGCTGCACTTGCAATTGTTATTCTGAAACTTTTTTGTGGGTTTTTTCATCCAAGTTATGATGCTATTGTTTCAGCTATTAATATTGAACTGTGTTCTCCAAGCATATTTGATATTTAACTGTGCTTTGGTACGGTGCCAGGTGCTACTGAACAAGTAGATACAGAGATACTGATTAGTGGCTTTCAACAGCAAGTAAGAGATGCGGATGGGGTACTGATTGCTCATTCTTTGGATTACCCGGGCTCGGATGGGGGTACTGCCAGATTTATTAGCAACCATGTGCTGTGAGGATCTCCTATGAGGACGGTTAACATTGATGCACGCCCATCCTTCTCACAAGTTCAACTAAAGTTTGGTGTTACTATATTTTTACTATTGTTTCCTTGTCAATATTTCAGTGCTGGGGTAGAATCCATTTACCTTTTACGTAGTTCTTAGTTGAAAGCCGAATGTGCTATCTGAAATGTTTTCCCTAGATGAAGTACAGTTTGCATGTAATTTTTTACTGTTAGTTTCAGATTATTCCCTTTTCCATGTGCATTTACTAGACGCCTCTATGAATCTGTGTCATTTTTGGTCCAGCAAAATTTAAGTCAGTTCAAGTTACATTCAGCATTTTTCAGTTCTCTCTCCTGTTAGGTTAATTTAGGTAGTTTGGTAGGACATGCATATTCGCTTCGTGTCCTTTCTTTCAGACATTTGGCAAAGTAAATTTCTCATTCCGTGTAAGGTTATTTTCTCATTTTTTGCTGCTCGCGTATGTGTTAACCTGTACTGAGATTGTTTATTATGTGTCTGCGTCCGGCTCCTGTAATGTGATGCATCTATTTAAAGAATTTGGCTAAAATATACTACACTAGATGTAGATCCAAAGTTTAGATACTTAATAAGGATCCTTGAATTTGGAAAGTCATTACAGCGGGGAAGAGATCAGCATAGTCATTTGAGGGAACACACCTGACTTGGATCAGCTTGAAAATGTTATAACGAGTATAGTTTAATTCACATACATAATAAACAATTTGATGCAGTTCTTGTCCCTAGGGACTTCTCAGGTGTAACAGGTATCTTGAACCATCAACACCGCTTCCAGATGCCGCCCTGGGCTCTGGGGAGTACACCGGGCCGCCACGCCTCTGCTTAGGTGATGGCAGCGGCCGGTGCTGGTCTTCTTCTTGGCGCACATGCGTTATCTCTCCGAGATCTACGAGTTTGGTGGCAGGCTGCTAATCCTCCATGCCCGCTCACCCTTCTAAAAGTCTGCCATCATCATTGTCATGCTACCTCGTTCGGATGTGCGTGCAGGTGCAGTCAATTCAGGCAGTTGGGCAAAGTAGGGTTGTTCTGGACGGTATCACCATTGCGCATCGCCGTTCGAGCCAAAATCTTGTCAGACTCTGCATGGACATCAGCAACCTCGACGCATGCTACCTTATTAGAAATTGTAAGAACAATTGGCACAATTATGATCATGTTCCCTTTCTTTTCTTTGTGCTTAGCGAATGTAACTGATTGATCTTTCTACTGTTTTTGTTGTGTCAATAGATCCAGTTGTATTGCACTGGGGCCGGGAGGCGGGAGCAACACTGGTGGAATGCCCTCGCTCGGCGCCGTTCAATTCACAGGCATTGCTGGCACCAAGGACAATCGCAACCTCCGTGTTGGCGCTGCGTTGTGCGTGCGCACGACGCACTCTACATTTTTGTAGAAGCAGGCCATAATATCATGTTAGTCAAATATATGTCGTGCACGTGCTCTTAATAATATAACTTCTTGTCTTTATTAGTTATAGAAGTAATTCAAGTGAACAAATGATAAGTGTGCACAAAATGGTTGAATGCCATTTAGTTTATTAATATCATTATAATATCTGACGCTTATCTGAGGTCTGGTTTTAAGTACGCCACTAAGGTTGAGAGGAAGAGGATAGGGCCTTTTCTCATTAGTGTCATCTGTGTATAGATCCAGTACTAACAATCATGTATAGCCCAATGTAATGTTATCTCTGATTTCTTTTGTCAATATTACTACTCATGCTTACTGATCCGTGTCTGTCATTTATGTATAGAGCCAGTCCTAACAACCATATATTGTCCAATCTAATATTATCTCTGATTTCTTCAGTCAGTATTACAGGTCATGCTTACTAATGTTATCTTTGCTTTATTAGTGTGCATCAGGGGTATTCTTATGCTGGATTGCTTCTTTGGAGTGCAAATGAAGCTGGTGCTGGTCCATTTCTGTATTGGAGTTTATACAAAGCTTGCCTGACGCACTATGGAACAACACTGACAGCTGTAGTTGACCATAGTAGGGGTGGTAGGGGGATTTTTTCCATTTGCAAGCATCTGGTAGTTTGATTATTGCTAGTGATAAGATGGTTCTGCAGCAGTCGACCAGACAGCGCCGACCTGGATAGTGAGGCCATTCATGTACATCATCTTATCCTCTCCATTCTTTGTTCTCTTTTCCCCTGATTATGCCTATAACGAAAGTGCTTATTTGGAACAGAATTGATCTGTCTCTACATTTCGTTTTTATTTGCCCTCCTTATGCAAGGATTTGTATTTCAAGATCATGTGCTAGCTTGTTCCTAAGAACATTTATCTTTTGTCTTTTTTCCAGGGAACGTTTAGATTATGTCAAGAAGGTCGATAAACAGGCAGGAACTGATTTGCACCGATGCTATTCCTTCCAAGAAGTCTAATTAGTCTTCACCAGGTGTCTTAAGTTTTCAATGTAAAAACATCAGAATATCTTTTCAAGTTGGGGTGCCTACTTGGTTTAGAATGTAGTTCTCATGCTTTCTTATATGCTTGTGTACTTCATTTTTTTGGTAGCATAACTAGGGGAAGCACGATTCATAGATGATATTCTCCTTACCCAAGTAGAACGTATTTCTTTTCCAGTTTTCTTACATGCTCACTGGTCATTACATTTGTGTATTTCCATTATTATTAGCAAAAAAGTGGAACTTAGACTATATTTGTTTGCATCACAACAAATGTCTATAATGAATGTTTGCAATGGAGACGTCATTAAGAATGTTTTTGAAGTTTGCCTTTGATCTTAAATCAGTGGGTGTAGATCCTTCAATTTGTTTAAACCTAAGAGATATGCTGTCATTCTTCAATTAGCTACAAATGTTTACATTTTTTAGCCAAAAATAAATTTTTAGTTCACCATGTGTTTGTGTTTTTGCCTCTCATGTATTCTAACAGGCGAAACAAGCTGATGAGATATTAAAGATATCGATAAGTCAAATGTCAAAAGGAGGTAATTATGAATCTATTTAGTGTATGATGTTGTCCGAAACTCGCATCTTTATTCAAATAAAATATTCGACCTCTGCGAGTTCGATTTGTGTGTGGCACTACTGCATTCAAATCTAACTCTTTAGAGGTTGTAAGTACATTGTGGTTTCTCTTTAAATTGCCATGGGTCTGTGAGTTTGTTAGCGATCCTTCCTTCATTTATAACCTTGAATGTACATTATATTTTTAAGCACACAACAGTATATATCTATGGTTAATTTTGAAGAGTTGTGGCATATGATGCAGACTATGAGACCAAGCTACGCTTCCCCTCAGTAAGCATATCAAGCTTGTCTAGGACATTGAGGCAAGTTCTCTTCCTGGTAAAAATGCTAAAGGTGACTCATGTTCTTAGAGTATTTCTGAATCGCATATGCTTCCACTCTATTGTTAATTTAATTTTATTGATTAGCGGTGCAACCTTCCAGATCATTTCTGTCTCCAAAGCTCATTGACACGTCTCAACAGGATGTTGATGCTGTTATCTGCAAGTGACAACGAGGGTGAGCACAACCACATCAAACAACCTACATCCCCTGCATATGTTCTACGCTAATAATTGGTAAACCTACTTCACTGTACAGTGGCGCCGTATAGTCGCTCGCAACAACCAGGAGCCTCTCGAACCTCTCCTTCTGCTTTTCCCCTAAAGGACCTAGAATCTTTGGCATGAAACAGAAATCAGATCATCGTCTCCACTACATCATTTGTGGTGACAAGGTGAAGCTCTATCAATAACACGTTGACAAGCTAGAGTGCCTCATGGGCGCAAAAGAACCTACCATTCGAACATTTGCAAGACCGGACGAGTGGATGGTGACTATTTGCACACCTTATCTTTCCATTTGACATCACATAACATCCTGCTGAATTTCATAATCATATCTTTCTCCAATCTACAGTACTTCTCCATTATTTTCACCGATGAGCACCTCCAAGAGTGCATTGGACCGGATCTGCATGACCTGTCAATCAAGTTTAGAAGCAGGAGCATTCACAACATTGCTCGCATCATGACAACAACTGATAGCAGGATCGATGCTTGCCACAAACTGGACAAATTTTCCATGACTCTAAACATGAAGGAAGGCAAACCTTCATATGTTTACAAGGTTGCACCGTCACATGATGATTGGTAGGGCCAAACTCCGCACCAATACAAACTAGCGCACTACTCTATAATGATGGATAAATCTCTCCACCTCCTTGCATACCTTGTCTAGCAAAGGACATACATCCAGAATTCTAGATACATCTACATACCTTACTTTTGAATGAATAAAGCCTAACCCAAAGATAAAAAAAGACAGTGGAATGGGCGTATCTCACCTGGCACCGCCCCAACTTCCTCTTAGGCGGCGCACCACGGGTGCGCCCCAACCACTAGTATCTGTAAAACAGCCACAGCGGATTGCTTCTTTCTTTCCTTTAGTTTTGATGTGATGATAAACCTGTTGTAATAATCCTTCCAGTCCACGCTCACGCATAATCCTCGGGTGCACGCAAGCCTCCGCTCCTTTTGTTGATTTTTAAACCAGTACAAGTACTAATAGCAGCACTTTCAATTGCAACTTGCTTCGCATGAGATGTAGTAGTACCACTTTTTGCCTCGGGACTTGATCCATCAGTAGATTATGTACGGAGGCGTGGAGCAACAAACGCAACTTGACGGATTGGACAGAACAACTACAATGAAAGATTTCTTGTCCGTCTCAACGTAACCTGCGATTGATAGATCGCCGAAAACTGCCATCATAAAAAAACTCTCACCACGGACTCGGCCTGCAAAGGCGGCGGCTCACGACGCAGTCCTAAATTTTTATTTAACCTTTAAACCTCACAGATCATAAATCTGGTCTGACGAATCTCAAACTGATGTAGATCCTTTCAAAACCAGCTCTTCTTTATCCGAAAAATTATGAGTTCCTCAATCCCAAGAAGAGATCCCTCCAAGAACTTAACACCACCGTGCGCAAGCCCCATGATGGGCGCCAACTGTCGTGGAACTAACACGACAGATGTCCTTAGTGTCAGGACTTAGTCGCGAGGCCAACGCATCTATGCGGTAGCTTGAGAGGGGTTGATCGGGACGAGAGACGCAACACGCAAGACAAGGATTTAGACAGCTTCGGGCCCCGGGAAACATCATCCGGAATAGCCCTACATGCTGTTTGAGGCTAGGTCTCATTATGCTCATGAGGGATTCGCCGTAAGCCGGCTCTCCTCTTTCTGTCTAGCCCTAGATATTGTTTCTTGTTCTCTTCCCCCTTTGGGGAGCCCTGCCCCTCCTTATATAAGTTAGAGGGGCGGGTTACATGTGGAGTCCAAATAGGATTAGGACTAGCCTATCTTCTACTACAAGCCGGATACAAGTCCGGGTCTTGATTCCTTGTAAGGGAGATATTCCTCACGCCTTTCCTCTTGAGCCAGCCTATCATAACGTAAGCCGGCCTTCTGGGCCTTGAGCCTCCTGGGCCCGGGTCTTGTCGCTCCTCTGATCCGCTTGCCAGGTCAGCCATAAGTCGCCAGGATCGGGCGAGTCACTTAGTGTGTCATCCAGTCAGGGCGGGTCATTAGTGAGTCGCCAATTCCGACCGGGTTATACTTCCGGCCGGGTTACTCCGCGGGGTATATCCCCGACAGCGTCCCTCAAAAATTCTTCTGCCGCCCGGTAGACGTTGTTGTAGTCACCAGAACCCCTTCCTTCATCGTTGCTAGCCATATTTCCAGCGATTAAATCTAGTAGTTAATTCTAGATGTAATAAAATGAATAATGAAATGTAGGAACGTTGACTCCTTCCCGTTGCGGCAAATCCCGGGCACTCGATATGTCCTAGTTTGTAGCACAAGTCATGCCGAAATTCACGAAAAATTTCGGCATGACTTTTGCTAAAAAGTGGACAAATCGAGAACCTGAAATTTTCTGGAACGGAAATGAATCAACATTCCGGCAAAACATAGGCCACTCGGCTTCATTCCCTGGAAACAACAAAGCCACTTGGGCACAATCGAAAGATGTGCAAACACAATTGAGGAATTTGCATATATCCTGACCACTTCAAATTTGCATGTCCGAGCGTTTGACACTTCAAGAAAATCTACACAAATCTCATGCTCTCTCAAACTCAATTCAAAAGCCAAATATAGATTATATTTAGTTAACTACTGAACTAAACTTTACTCTAAACTAAACCCTACTGCCCTAATTAACATCTAGTTAAACAAACTCAATTCAAAAACTAAACCCTACTGAACTAATTAACATCTACATTATCTACTACTTAACATCTATTATGACCCTAACCAAAAAACATCTACTATTAACCATACTACCCTAGTTAACTAGTACCATCACTACTACTAATTAACATCTACTACTACTACTAAAAATCATTATGTATGAACCCTAGTACTAATTAACATCTACTATTACTGCTAATTAACATGGCAGAGGAAGAAAAAGCTGAGAGAGGGGGGTGGGGGGCTCACAGAGAGGGGAGAGACGATGGTGGGGAGGTGCTCGGCGACGTAGGTAGGGGCGGCGAGGGCGGGCTCGAGATCGGGAGGCGGCGGTCCTGGGCGGGCTCGAGGGCGGTGAGGTCGAGTGCGGCGGCAGAGAGGTCGAGGGCAGCGACGGCGAGGTCGAGGGCAGCCCGAGAGGCGGCGACGGTGAGGATGAGCGCGGTGTTGACGCCGGCAGGAGATGGCGGCGAAGTGGGGGCGACGGCGAAGTGGGGCGAGAGGGATTTGTGGGAGAAGTGGTGGCCGAGGGGAAACCGTTTTTGGGTTAAGTCAAAAATAACGGTAGCGCGTTAGGGAAAACGCGCTATAGCTAAGTTAGCTATAGCGCGTTTTCGAAACCGCGCTACTGCTATTCCTTCATCTTTTTTTCCCTTTTTCGTTTATTTTTCTTTACATTTTATATTTTTCCTTTCTCCTTTCTCTATTTCTTTCATTTTAATTAACTTTTCTATTTGTTTTTTATTTTATTTTATTTTCGTTAGCAGTAGCGCTTTACGCGTAAATGCGCTACTATAAGAATATTAGCGGCAGTGCGGTTTTTGGAAGATCGCTACTACTATGTGTAGCCCATCGGCTTAGTGGTTGAAATTTTAGTAGTATCGCGTTTTCAATGAGACGCGCTACTGCTATATACGCATCTACATCGCGCTTATTTGGCACGCGCTACTGCTAACTAGCAGTAGCGAGCTTTTTTAACAAGCGCTACTGCTAAAGTTCTGTGTACAGCGTTTTCCCTAGTAGTGCTTAGTGTTATCAAACGTCACAACGTAACTGGGTGATTACAAAGATGCTCTACAGGTGTCTCCGATGGTGTTTGTTGAGTTGGCATAGATCGAGATTAGGATTTGTCACTCCGATTGTCGGAGAGGTATCTCTGGGCCCTCTCGGTAATGCACATCACTATAAGCCTTGCAAGAGTGTGACTATTGGTTAGTTACGGGATGATGCATTGCGGAACTAGTAAAGAGACTTGCCGATAACGAGATTGAACTAGGTATTGAGATACCGACGATCGAATCTCGGGCAAGTAACATAACGATGACAAAGGGACCAATGTATGTTGTTATGCGGTTTGACCGATAAATATCTTCATAGAATATGTAGGAACCAATATGAGCATCCAGGTTCCGCTATTGGTTATTGACCAGAGATGAGTCTCGGTCATGTCTACATAGTTCTTGAACCCGTAGGGTCCGCATGCTTAACGTTCGGTGACGATCGGTATTATGAGTTCATGTGTTTTGATGTGCCGAAGGTAGTTCGAAGTCCCGGATATGATCACGGACATGACAAGGAGTCTCGAAATGCTCGAGACATAAAGATCGATATATTGGAAGGCTATGTTTGGACATCCGAAGGGTTTCGAGTGAGTTCGGGCATTTACCGGAGTACCGAGGGTTTACCGGAACCCCCCGGGGAGTTATTGGGCCCTAATGAGCTTTAGTGGAGAGAGAGAGAGAGGGGAGGCGAGGGCAAGCCGCGTGCCCCCTCCCCCTTGGGTCCGAATTGGACTAGGGAGGGGGGGG
>LR880971.1:55625747-55639015 GCA_904067115.1 Aegilops sharonensis | reverse complement strand
GGAAAGTACCACACCACTTTTCGAGGAGCTTTCTTCCTCTTCTTGTATCGAGTGACGCCGCACACCGGACATATGGTAGACTCCGCGTGCTCGTCCCGATAAATGATGCAATTGTTCATGCACACATGGTATTTCACGTGCGGTAAATCCAGAGGACACACGATTTTCTTCGCCTCCTCCAAACTGGTCGGGCACTTGTTCCCCTTGGGAAGACGTTCGTGCCAGAATGACATGTTCTCGTCGAAGCATGCGTCGGTCATTTTGTGTTTTACCTTCATCTCCAGGGCCATGAGCGTTACTTTCAGGCGGGTATCCTCGGGCCTGCATCCTTCATACAATGGAGTAACCGCGTCTAACTCAAGTTGATCCATCTTGGCTTTCTCACGGGCGGCAGCTCTTGCGTTATCCGTCTGCTTGAGAAGCAGCTCTTGAATATGAGGGTCCTGCACCCAGCCCATCGACGGTCCAGCGTCGTCTGCTCCGCCGGCATCATCATCTTCATGATCATGCCCGTCGCCTGCTCCGGCATCTTCCTCATCATCATGTCCTGCATCTTCTACATGATGACTGTGTACAGCATCACAGTCGTGATCATCTCCTGGGGATTCTTCGTCTTCTCGCCCGCCCGAGCCGCGGTGGTTGTCTTGCTGCCCTTCCTCATTTCTTGCCCGGCCCGCATGGACGACTTCGTAGTCATCTTCATCACCTTGCCACCGATAGCCATCCATGAAACCACGCAACAACAGGTGGTCCCGCACCTGCCCGGAATCCGGGTCCGCAATAAGGCTCTTCAGCTTGCATCTTCGACACGGACATCTTATCTCCGTCTCGTTCTTTTGAACCATCTCGGCCTTCGCGGACCTCAAAAACCTATTCACGATGCCTTCGGTCATCGTGCGGACCATGGTCGCCTGCGGGGTAGAGCAAAACGATATTTTAGAACCAAGAAAAAATTTGGCATGACTTTCCCTAAAAATAGGACCAAAAAGGATGCTTAATGCCAAAATTCTCGCCGAAACGGAAATGAATCAACATTCCGGCAAAATATTGGCAACTATCGCATTTCAAATACCGGTACACCTCCAAACACAAACACATATGCAAACACCACAAACATATGCAACACCACGAACATACATAGATCTAGCTAGGCCGTAAAAAGTGCATGTGCACATTGTTGTAAGGAGAACAACCTAAATATAGCTTCCCCCCTTACTTACCTATTAAAACAAGGTAATTTAACCACTTAATTTGAATGAATCTATGGTGGAAATGAGGTGAAAAAGAGGAGGCACCCGAGACAAGGAGGAGGTGGAGAGAATGAAGTGGGGAGAAAGTGAGTGTGTGGGTAGGAGAGGCTGTCCCAAATATCTTGTTGCTGCCCACTTACTAATGGCGCACCTCTTGCATGGTGCGCCATTAGTAGTTACCACTACTAATGGCGCACCTAAGCAGGATGCGCCATTAGTATGTTTGGACAGGCGCACTAGTTCAAAAAAAAAGTTTCTATACTAATGGCGCACCCACACCCTGGTGCGCCATTAGTAGTTACAACTACTAATGGCGCACCAGGGTGCGGGTGCGCCATTAGTATGTTTGGACAGGCGCACTAGTTAAAAAAAAAGTTTATATACTAATGGCGCACACACACCCTGGTGCGCCATTAGTAGTTACAACTACTAATGGCGCACTTGGGCAGGATGCGCCATTAGTATGTTTGGACAGGCGCACTAGTTTTAAAAAAAAAAATTGGTACTAATGGCGCACCCGAAGCATGGTGCGCCATTAGTAGTTTAGACTCTAATGGCGCATCGGATGGTGGTGCGCCATTAGTATATACTAATGGCGCACCATCTTTCCGGTGCGCCATTAGTGTCATTTCCATCTATAGCCCTTTTCCTAGTAGTGAGTCCTGGGTTAAGGGGTCCTCGGATGGCCGGACTATGTAGCATGGGCCGGACTGTTGGGCCATGAAGATACAAGACAGAAGACTCTCTTCCGTGTCCGGATGGGACTCTCCTTGGCGTAGAAGGCAAGCTTGGCGCCCGGATATGAAGATTCCTTTCTCTGTAACCGACTTTGTACAACCCTAGTCCCCTCCGGTATCTATATAAACCGAAGGGCTTAGTCCGTAGAGGCAATCATAATCATAATCATACAGGCTAGACTTCTAGGGTTTTAGCCATTACGATCTCATGGTAGATCAACTCTTGTAATACTCATATTCATCAAGATCAATCAAGCAGGAAGTAGGGTATTATCTCCATAGAGAGGGCCCGAACCTGGGTAAACATCGTGTCCCCCGCCTCTTGTTACCATCAACCTTAGACGCACAGTTCGGGACCCCCTACCCGAGATCCGCCGGTTTTGACACCGACAGGGTGTTTCCCCAACAAGGATGCTGATGTCTTGTTTAAACTGTCTATCTTATTGCAGAAGTGGAAATTATCGACTAAATCGGCGGATCGTGATGGTTTGGAGTTGCTGATCGATAGAGTGCGGGCGTCTGCCAATTTGCTGTCGTCTCTAGTCATCGGCGCTTCGTCGTAGTTGTTGTGACCTTGTGTTCATAGGTGGTGGCCTGCGTGCCCCTCTCTTCTATTTGGGCCTGCGTGCCGCTAAACTGTTGCCTTCTAGGTGTTCGGTTTGGGTTTTTTCATGAGACTTTGGTTGGTCTATGTGACCTATTGATTGTGAACTATTCCCGCATGGCTTTATCTATAAAGTCGGGCAATCGTCTTTTTTCTAAAAATATATTGGTTGTTGCTTTAATTAGAAAAAACCACACCAATCATAAGTGTTGTTAGTAATGGAGCGGCAGGCATATGCAAATCAAAGCACCATTTTCCTTCTAAATACACTTGTAAAAGCATTATGCGTGTCTTATTCTGAATTACTCCCTCCGTTCCTAAGAGCATCTTCACTCGTTCGTCCCCCCAGCGCATAGGCCGATGCTCTTTCGGGCGCTCATTGTGGCACCCCGGCTCAGAGAAATTGAAACACCCCGTATTCCAGCCCAGAGATCGAGGAGAAGTCTTCTGGAATACGATAGTACTTGACGTAGAACAAATCTTCTCATATTACAAAGGATAAAAATACAAGTGTCTGATGTTACATAGGATCACATCAGCACGACAACACTACGCCTGCGATACTACACTTGCTCTATGCTAGCAGTGGAACAACTCGTAGCAGCGCAAATCCTCTAGAAGCGGAATAACAACGAAGGTGGTGAACTCCACTCCGCAGGGACTCTGGCTGGGACACGATCGAGCTCGCACGAATGGAAACCACGACAAGCAATCAATAATTCACTGCATCACCTGCAATCTGGCATCACACGCTAGGTCAGTACATTGAATGTACTTGCAAGCTCACAACAATCAAAAGCATCAAGGCCAGACAATAACATAGAATTAGCAGATTAATTAACAATTACTATGATGCAAAAACCACTACTAAGCATGATATGGAACTACTACAATACCGATAACCACCATCTCAGGTCTCAATAACCATCTCACGCTTGGTTAACCCGCCAAGCAGTAAACCATCTTGATCACCTCGTGATCTATACCTCGACGTGATTACCGTGTGACCACATCACCAACTAAATGATCATCCTCAAGATCATCCCAACAACAACATCATCATCATCATCATCATCATCATGCCAAACTGCCACAGCTCATCATATCAATCTATTAGTCCTATAAAAGTCATTTCGTCACGTAAGTGTTGATCGAACGGTGTGACCTAGTATGAACTTGTGCCCATGACGGAGGACGGGGCTATCGATAAATTAAACACACACACTCTGCAGAGGTAGCGCACTTTACCCACACCATATAACCCATGGCCTCGCACTCCCATTTGGGTGGACCAACGGCGTTCTGACAAAACCGATCTACTGCCATGACATTCTCCCGGCCACTCCGTCCAACTCCCTCTTAGGGCTAAGTCATGGGTGGCCCCATGCCTACCAAAGGCATCTTCGGCCATTGTCGTGGCAAAAATCAAACGGTCCCACATAGGGACAACCCGGGTACATCACAACA
The DNA here is from genome assembly GCA_904067115.1 of Aegilops sharonensis. Lineage (NCBI taxonomy): Eukaryota > Viridiplantae > Streptophyta > Magnoliopsida > Poales > Poaceae > Aegilops > Aegilops sharonensis. The sequence goes on along the minus strand of LR880971.1, from coordinate 55,634,957 downwards.
ACGGGCACACAAGGCTTAGGCCGTCCTACATGATGAGGGTAGCGCCCGCGCATAACCTTCCCTCGTTGGAGGCACCGGCGAGAGGCATGACAATAAACCCAGCTAGGACCCCCCATAAAGGTAAATGTGGTTGCACTGGAAAAAGCCCGGTTCGGTGACACCTGACCAACTTAATGACGGAATTTATTCCCAAAGCATATCTGCCATAAGTGATACCCCGATATCATCTATCAACCTGTAATCCAAGTCACAGATATATCCAACAAATAATCCAAAGCATGACCTAGCCATAATACTCCAAGGGTAACAAGACACTACATTCATGATGAATCCAAGAACGATAATCGTACTACTCCAATAACAAGAACAAGCTAGCCAGCTAAGATCCACATGCAAGCATTATCTCTGAAAATAATACTACAAAGCAACATACCAACTACCATCCCGAAAATAATCATACTAGCCACTAATAATCCGAAGCAACATGTCATCCACATAAGCTGCAAAATATTAGCCCTAGAACTCCAAGGAACATCATGGCAATAACAAGTTCAACACAACTCCGAGAAAATGCCATGAAAAAATCACAAGTATCTAAAACAATATTTTAAACAAGTTCAAATAAGTTAAACCATGTCACTGCATTGCAGTGATGAAAATGGAGGGTGTGGCTTCCCTGGGGTGGAAGAAATCACCGGGAGAAAGTGCGAGAAGCTCGCGGAACGAACCGCTGGAAATCTTTCTCTCTCGGATGGGCTGAATAAGGGCAAGGGCATAATGGTCATTTTTAGAATGTCAAAACATGGTGAAAGTGTGACCAACAGAACAGGCTCGACGAGACAAAGAAGTGGGCTTTGGAATCACCTCATTTGGAGTTGGGAATAACAAGATACGGACGTTTAAAGATCAGGGACCAATATGTAAAAATACTTCTACAAACAGGTCCCTGATAGTTTAAACAGAACGTGTCTTTTCTGAAAATATGTTTTCCAAAGGGAAAACATATTCTGGGCCAAAGAAGAGCAAAATGCACTTTCGGTTAAGGGAAGGCGTACTCCATGGAGTGCGCCTCCACTTAACCACGTTAGCGGGGGCGGGGCCGGCCATCAGGATCATCGACATGTGGGGCCCATGCCTATCTCTTTCTCCTCCTCGTTCCTTATTCTTCCTCGTTGATGGGGCACTAGGAAGAGGCGATGTCGGCCGCCCCAACAACGACCGCCGGCAGCTCTGGCAACCTCTCGTGGCACTCCGCCTAGGGAAATGCTCATCATCGAGCGACATATCGAGTGGTCGCATCCATAGTCGTCGGGGTGGACCGAGTCAACGACGGCTTCGACGTTGGTGGACGGAAGCTTGGTGCGCGGAGAGACACGGCGCTCGAGGGCATCGGAGGAGAGGCTATAGGGCAGATGCGTCTCGCCTGGGTTCTGGTGGGCTAATGGAGGTGGAATGAGGGAGGGGGGAGCTCGACTGCGGGCGAATTTAGGCCGAGGCCGACGACAATCAAGGCAGCCATTGGAGGGCTTGGGAGCTCCTCGAGCTCAGAGCAGTGACTAGGGAGGGCGCTTTGAGGTAGAGGAGGTCGATGGAGAGGCGAGACGCAGCCGGTGTGGCTTCAAATAGCCACGGGGAGGTGCTGCCGCGTTGGCGTCGCCGCAGACACGTGGCCGGCACCACGGATGCATGTGCGCGTGCATGGGCGCGGAGATAGACGACAGGGAGGAACAGCGGGGGAGCTCACGGGGAAGAGGGAGCCAAGGGGGGGGGGGGGGCAGGGGGGGGGGGGAGGAGGGGAGGGCGGGAGCACGGGGGGGGGGGGGGCGGGCAGGGGCGGGGGGGCGGGGGCGGGGGAGGGGGAGCGGGGGAGAGCGGGGGGGGGAGGAGGGGAGGGCGGGAGCACGGGGGGGGGGGGGGCGGGCAGGGGCGGGGGGGCGGGGGCGGGGGAGGGGGAGCGGGGGAGAGCGGGGGGGGGAGGAGGGGAGGGCGGGAGCACGGGGGGGGGGGGGGCGGGCAGGGGCGGGGGGGCGGGGGCGGGGGAGGGGGAGCGGGGGAGAGCGGGGGGGGGAGGAGGGGAGGGCGGGAGCACGGGGGGGGGGGGGGCGGGCAGGGGCGGGGGGGCGGGGGCGGGGGAGGGGGAGCGGGGGAGAGCGGGGGGGGGAGGAGGGGAGGGCGGGAGCACGGGGGGGGGGGGGGCGGGCAGGGGCGGGGGGGCGGGGGCGGGGGAGGGGGAGCGGGGGAGAGCGGGGGGGGGAGGAGGGGGGGAGGCAGGACGAGAGGGAGGGCGGCGGGGGCCCCGGGGGGGACAGGGGGGGCAGGGGGGGGGGGGAGGAGGAAGCTGCCGAGGCAAAGACAGAGCCGACGGGGCATAGTGCACCCATGGCCGTGCGTTGGCTAGCTCTGGCAAGGATTCTTCGGGAGGGGGCAGGGACACGGGAGCGACGGGAGAGGAAGGGGGAGTCAGGTCGGCACCAGCGGACATGCAAACTCCGTCGAGGCAGAGCTGGTCGGCACGTCCGGACGCCCAAAGCGCGGCCAACGCCGCCAGACCACGTGAAACGCCATGCCAAGGGGACAGTCACCACGGGCACTGGAACGAAGAGGACAAGGGAGGCTACGAGGAGTTGTCAAGTGACTAGTCCCTGCACAATAGAGGCTGAGGGAGTTGATGGAACGACAAAAGGAGCCAAGGAGAGGAGTGTGGCATCGCTGCAAGTTTGCTGCATCAAACTTGGAGGGGTACTGGTGATCAACAGGGAGCTGATTGGGATCAAAGAGTTTGTCTGGGGTGTTTATCTATCGAAGGACCACAATCCTGGAGGTTTTGAGAATATCTGGACCACAAAATAACCTACTTGCTTTGCAACTATCATTTGGGTCCAGAAAATTGATCAGGAAGGTGCACTCACATGGAGAGATGAAATGGGATCGCACTTGGCAAAGCCTCATGATGTGGACATATTCGGATACTATAAAAAGCTCTTACCAAATGGGTTTACCAAAATGGTACTTGCTTCACAAACATCATTTCTGTCCAGAAACTTGGAATAATTTTGGTGATCAAATGGCTCAATGAAATGATGCCAAATTGGGTGGAGAGATGTTTTATTGGTAGGAGAATTATCTGGTAATTTATCAGGATTTTTGAAGCAATATAAAATGCACTTGCTTCACAACCTGAGAATATTGCCAGGATCGAAGATTTGGTCCTGTGCTCACATAGATGATTGGATGGGGCTACAATTGGGTGGAGAGGTTTAATATGAGCACATTAAGGAGGGTGCAAAAGTACAACTCATTTGGATACTCCTAGCTAGTAATTCCTTCACAAAGCCTTCTGTCTGACACAAACTTTGAAAAATCACTGAGGAAGATTGGCTAGGCAACTAAAGTTGAACTTGTGCATGAGGCAATAATTTTGATATATAAGCAAGCCCAAAAAGCATGGGAGCCACTAGGAAAATTTAAATGACACTTCCTTCACAAAGTGCAATTCAGGACAGAAATGAAGAATAATTACGGGGGAATTATTCTTGGGCTAGGACATGAAAGTTTGGGCATATTTGATCAACATATGACCCAAAGGAATTATGAGAATTATTAGGAAATTTTTGGATGGACATAAATATAGGTTGCTTCACAACCTAGGGCAATTGTGGTTATTCCTTTAATGAAAAATGATTTTTCCTCAAGAAAAGAATATTGGGATTTGGGCTAAGGAGTGAAGTGACATGATCTTGGCAAGGTTTTGAGAATGATGAGCCACTTGGGAGGAGATATGAGAATGATTTCCCAGGTGGCAAGGCCACAGAACCACTCCAAAAAGGCAAAACATAGCAAAATCCAAATAAATGAAAAGAAAAAGAAAAGGGCCAAAAGTCAGGCTGTTACAACTCTTACCCCCTTAAAGAAATCTCGTCCTCGAGATTTGGTTGCTTAGGGATCAAGTATGACTTGAGGACACCGTTTCCAACTCGGGTATCCTTTTTCATTTCTTTATTGTTCCCACAAGAATTTCAGGATGATCAACTTACCTTGCTCTGGGGTGGTTTGCTTCACCTTTCCCAAATTCTGACAGGTTTTTCTTCTCATACCAAATCCTTTTGCTGATGTTGAATCTCCCATATCTGTGCTGATATCCAATGGATCTGATCATAAATTTCCTTTTTCATGAAAGCCTTTTGCTTCTGCCATGGCGCTTGCTCAAACAAATGCATGCATGTCTTCTGGGTTCCATAAATGCTGAGAAGCATGGCCATTTTCTGACGGGATCTGACTGCTCACAGTTGGTACTGATTTATCTTGATTTATTCCTTTGTCTCGAGCATGAGAGATGTACCCAAGATTGGACTGCCTTCTATCGTGAGCACGATAACGGTGTATGGACTTACAACTTTATCATACCTCAAATATTAACCTCTCGATACTGGCCTGACAGGAGTGCTGGCGGAAAGATACTTTTCGTGACCTGTTGTCCATGCACTTGGTTCTGTCGGTGAGCATACCGGCTCTGAGATGATTGTTCATCTTTTGACTTTCTCATGTTGTCGGTATAGCCATCGCGGGTAATGGGCTGTGATATGCTTGAATACTGCCGCTGAAGTCGAACTGTGGAGCTTGCAAAGAAATCTTGGTTCTGACAGAACATACTTGAATATTCCACGCTAACCATTTTAAGCGGGTCAGCGGGATGTGAATCCTTGTAGAACAGAGTAGGTTGCTGAGAGTATACCTTTGTGGATCCATATGGAATCTTGGCCTCCAACTGACTTGGGTATCCGGACCCTGATGGTCGTGCAGAAATCATCATACCTTTCTTTTCAGTCTCATCCTTTTTACGGTCATGATTTTCTTTGGCAGGATACCTTGCTAAAAATAGCTTGGCCACTTAGATTCTTGATTCTTCGTGCATCCATGGATGTGATGAGCGTAATATTTTTGGCATTATTCCTTGTGCTTGTTTTCTGACCCTGTCAGGTGCGAGAATAATTGCCTTGGTGACCGTTGTCTGTACTGTTGATTCTGCGTGGCCATCTCTAGGTCTTGTTGATCCTTGGACTACATGAGATGTATCTCTTCTTATCTTCATTCGCATGGCTCATGAGGTTGTTGAATCCTTACTTTTCTTAGGTATGTCTGCTTGATCACCGTCGCATCTCATATGGGTGACTGATATGACTGGGGATGCCTGCTCACCATATGTAAGAATAATATGCCACCGAACGCTTATCCTTGCGGTAGGCATATGTCTTGACTGAGTTGTACTTCTGACAACAACATTACTGATCTGATTCTTGAGATGCACTGCCATATACTACCAACTCACGGCATAATCTCTGAGGATGGTGCATAGTGTGATACTGTGCGGACTGAGTGGCTTATGGGAGAAGCCATCCGAGTAGGTTGCTAAGGAAGACTTGTTAGCTTCTGCTCGAAGCTTCTGTCTGGGTAGCATGCAGAAGAAGTCTTGGTAGGTTACACAAGAAGCTTGGCCTGAGTATTGTGCTGGAGAAGCCTGAGTTCTGTACTTGAGAAGCTTCTCCTCGGGTTTGCTTGTTGAGAAAAATTCATTTCCTTCTATCAGAAGCTTTTTCCGAGATATTTTGCTGTGGAAGACTGAGTATCTTGGAACAGAAATTGTTCACATATCATGTTGAGGAAAATTAAGGAGCCTTTCACCATAAATTTCTTCCCATAACATGTGGAAGAATACTCGGTTTCTTATGTCCCAAACTTCATACTGATATGCAGACCGAAATCCATAAACAGACCCATAATATTCGGTGTCTGTTTACTTGCATGATGGAAATTTGTTGGACTGTCTTCCTTGAGCATATCACATTCTGACCCTATCTGAAAATATTCCATTGATCTCGCAACTGACTTGTCTTTCTGCTGGCTGGATCATATTGATGTGAGGATTTTTCACTGATGTAGACTCGATGCCGACAATCAATCCAAGGCACCATTGGTATTCTGAGCAGATATTAATACCACAATGCAGTTGACTAGGCAGACCATACTGTTCAGCTGAGCTTCTTTCAAATATTTGAAATCCTTATTGCTTCTTCAAGTTCGGTGTCGGTTGATGAGCAACTCTTTATAGGGGAAAAATAGTGTAACACCGGGGCCCAAAATAAGAAAGAAGCAAAAGTAAACTCAACTAAACAAAAGCACACACAAAAACAATCAATTCACACACAAACAAACAATGTCACATTTTACTACAAGTCACACAATATGCATGCCTACTTAAACACACAAATCTCGCGGGATCTCCGGTTCTACGATCTAGCATGCTGTGAAGATGTGCACAATGACGAATAAATGTGTGAAAGAGTTGGTGTAAACGTCGTTACACCAAGTGCTAGCTTAGCCAGGTAGCAACCTGGACTAGCTCGGAGGTGAGGATGCACTCGGTAACCATGTAGCAGGACACGAAGGTCGCAACCACATTATTATCAAGCGGACCGAAAAAGAACCGTACTCGTCCAAGAAATAGGATAGTAAGCAAAGCTGAATCAGTTGTCATTGCCCTTTCTTGATAGCTAAGATCATTAAGGGTTACCAACACGACAAGGTAAAGAACGATCCGGGATAGAAGCATGTCCATCACCAGAACAATAGGCGGGGCTGAAAGAAAGACATCGGCCCGATACCTAAGCACCATTTTTGCAAACAGTGTCAGGATCACTTGGCATCACTCTGCTGGGACAGAAATGACACCAAACACAGAAGAATGAGAAGGAAAAGAAAACTGGAGAAATGCAAAGGCTGGGCTATAGTGGATCAGGATCTGATGCCAGCTACATTCACCAGATAAACCGTTAGTAGAAATACTAAGGCTATATGCATGTTATGCAACAAACAAATGCAGCAACCAAATGCAATCAACAAGCCAGACTCTATACTACCAATTTCTACCGGTTTCTACCGCTCGCGCTGACTAGGGCACCCTATAGCCAGACCTGTTCTGATACCAGGCCTATGGCACCCCGGCTCAGAGAAACCGGAATGCCATGTATTCCAGCATAGAGATCAAGGAGAAGTCTTCAGGAATATGGTACACCTTGACATAGAACAAATCAGCTCTTATTACAAAGGGTAATAATACAAGTGTCTGATGTTACATAGGATCACATCAGCACAGTGACACTACGCCTGCGATACTACACTTGCTCTATGCTAGTAGCGAAACAACTCGTAGCAGCGGAAATCTTCTAGAAGCAGAATAACGACGAAGGTGGTGAACTCCACTCTACAGGGACTCTGGCTGGGACACAATCTAGCTCGCACGAACGGAAACTACAACAAGCAATCAATCAATCACTACATCATCTGTTATCTGGCATGACACGCCAGGTCAGTACATTGAATGTACTTGCAAGCACACAACAACCAAAAGCATCAAGGCAAGACAATAACATAGCATTCGTAGATTAATTAACAATTACTATGATGCAAAAACCACTACTAAGCATGATATGGAACTACTACAATACCGATAACCACCATCTCAGGTCTCAATAACCATCTCACGCTTGGTTAACCCGCCAAGCAATAAACCATCTTGATCACCTCGTGATCTATACCTCGACGTGATCACCGTGTGACCACATCACCAACTAAATGATCATCCTCAAGATCATCCCAACAACATCATCATCCTGCAAAATTGTCAAAGCTCATCATATCAACATATAAGTCCTATAAAAGTCATTCCGTCACGTGAGTGTTGATCGAACAATGTGACCTAGTACGAACTTGTGCCGATGATGGAGGACGCGACTATCGATAGACTAAACACACACACTCTGCAGAGGTAGCGCACTTTACCCACAACACAGAATCCATGGCCTCGCACTCCCATTTGGGTGGACCAACGGCATTCCGAAAAACCGATCTACTGCCATGACACTCTCCCGGCCACTCCGACCAACTCCCTCTCAGGGCTAAGTCATGGGTGGCCCATGCCTACCAAAGTCATCTTTGGCCACTGTCATGGCAAAAATCAAACGGTCCCACTCAGGGACAACCCGGGTACATCACAACAACGGGCACACAAGGCTTATGCCGTCCTACATGATCAGGGTATAGCACCCACGCATAACCTTCCCTCATTGGAGGCACTGGTGAGAGGCATGAAAATAAACCCAGCTAGGACCCCCCCCCCCCACACACACACACACATAAAGGTAAATGTGGTTGCACTAGAAAAAGCCCGGTTCGGTGGCACCTGACCAACTTAATGACGGAATTTATTCCCAAAGCATAACTATAATAAGTGATACTCTGATATCATCTATCAACCTGTACCCAAGTCACAGAAATATCCAACAAATAATCCAAAGCATGACCTAGCCATAATACTCCGAGGGTAACAAGACACTACATTCATGATGAATCAAAGAATGATAATGCTACTACTCCAATAATAAGAACAAGCTATCCATCTAAGATCCACATGCAAGCATTATCTCCGAAAATAATACTACAAAGCAACATACCAACTACCATCCCGAAAATAATCATACTAGCCACTAATAATCCAAAGGAAATATGTCATCCACATAAGCTGCAAAATATTAGCCCTCGAACTCCAAGCAACATCATGGCAATAACAAGTTCAACACAACTCCGAGAAAATGCCATGAACAAATCAGTAGCTAAAACAATATTTTTAAACAAGTTCAAATAATTTAAACCATGTCACTGCATTGCAGTGATGCAAATAAAGGGTGTGGCTTGCCTAGGGTGGAAGAAATCACCGGGAGAAAGTGTGAGAAGCTTGCAGAACGAATCACCAGAACTCTTTCTCTCTCAGAGGGGCTGAATAAGGGCAAGGGCATAATGGTCATTTTCAGAATGTCAAAACATGGTGAAAGTGTGACCAACAGAACGGGCTCGACGAGATGAAGAAGTGGGCTTTGGAATCGTTCCGGATACGAGAGATAATCGTCTGTCTTGTATCTTGATGGCCCATCAGTCCGGCCCACGTCAATAGACCAGACGCCCGAGGACCCCCTAATCTAGGACTCCCATAGTAGCCCCTGAACCAGTCTTCATAGATGATATTATTCGACATTCAGATTTTCTTCGGCATTGTAAGGCGGGTTCCTTGAAGAATACACATCGGTTCTCCTCTGTAAAAGAATTGTACCCGGCTTTTCACAATAAACACAACCCTTAGCCGCAAAGGCAGGATATATA
>LR880971.1:55593354-55624767 GCA_904067115.1 Aegilops sharonensis | reverse complement strand
GGCTCTGCATAATCAATACAACCCTTAGCCACGAAGGAAAGATGTCATAATAAGAACAATGTCTTTTACTGACAACTTTTTCGGCGAAGCGTCAGACTTGACCCTTCGTTATTTTGAAATTCTCATCCCGCGTTCCGTGTTTCGAGGCCAAACCTCATTGGCACGTCCTGTCAAAACAGAGATCGTGCCCACTTAATACGGGATTGTACACCAACGATATTTGGGTAATCCAACCGCTCGCGGCGTATACCCACATTGGGAATAGGCGAGGTTTTAACGCTAGCGGGGTGGGCGCTTGGTATTCACTGCCTATATAAGTGGATAAAGATCCATCCTTTCCACCCCATGCCTTCTTCCTTCCTCAGCCTTCTCATATTCGAGCTCCAGTGCCCACACTTCGATCTTCCCCACCGCCACCAATCTCTCCAGCCATGTCCGAATCTAGCTCTCAAGGAAAGTGGGTGGCCTCCTCCGTGACGAAGAAGGACATCAAGGAGCTCCAGGAGGCGGGGTACTGAGTGCAAACATCGCGCACAGGCTCCCTGCCAAGAAACAAGTCATCCCCACTCCGGAGCCTGGAGAAAGGGTGGTATTTATCCCCCCACTTCCTCCGCGAGCTAGGGTTTCCACTTCACCCCTTTGTCTATGGCCTCATGTTCTATTACGGGGTAGATTTCCATGATCTAGCTCCAAACTCCTTCCTCCACATCTCGGAGTTTATCGTCGTGTGCGAGGCACTCCTCCGCATCCCCCCCACTTCGGCTTTGGCTCAAAGTCTTCAATGTGAAGCCGAAAGTGGTGGACGGGAAGCATGCAGACTACAAAGGTGCTATGGTGAGTAAACTCCCCAACGTCACCTGGCCCAAAGGGGCCTTCATGGAAACTGTCAAGATATGGCAGCAGGAATGGTTCTACATCACCGAACCATGTGGCGCCAACTGGGCAGCCACTCCTGAGTTCAGATCCGGATCCTCGGGATCAACAAGGGCCTAGACTGGGCGTTATCCGATGAAGTGTTGATGCTGCAAAAGCGTATAAAAACATCATAGAAAAGAACACCAACCTCACCGATGTGATCCAGGTGATGCTATTCCGCCGGACCCTTCCATACCAACGCCGGCCTCTCCACGTGTGGGAGTTCAACCTGGAAGGGCCGCAGACCCTGCAGCGATTCTTTGGCACGGCGCATGAAGAGATCTGGAGACTACTTTTCAAGACCCAGAAGCAGAAGTCGGGGCCAGAGACGGCCGACGACATCCGCCTCGACTGTGCTCACCCGGCCTCCCCGGTAAGTTTTCTAGTTTCCGAACATAACTTAGATCAGAAATCAAAAGGGGTATAGTAAGACTTCCATCCTTTAATCAGGGCTGGAAGAAGAAGGCGGAGCGGATCAAGTGTCCGGCTCCACTGCCTGAAAACCCCGCTGATCCTCTGCTGACGAGGATGCTGGTCCTGGCGCCGTACCAGGCGCTGGAGGAGAAGGCCAAGAAGAAGGGCAAGGAGGCCAAAGGTGGCCTCCGTCATGAAGGTACTCCAAACGCTGTGACCGGAGATACCGAAGGTCTCTCCTCCCACGAGGGATATGAGGATGAAAAGGGGGAGGAGGAAGAGAGCAATTCTCCCCTTAAGGGGAGGAAGAAGAAAAGGGGGGCTTCTGTAGACCTAGAGGCAGAGGTGTCCAAGAGGGGGAGGATATCCCTTTCGGACGACTCGGATTCAGATGCCAAAGCCATTCCCGTGTGGCACCCTAGGTCGAAGCCCCTGGCCGATTCGTAAGTATCGAAGGATGCCTTACATATATCAGTATTTATGATTGTAGTTTCTAATACATTATATTGCGAGTTTCAGTCCAGCTCGTGATCTCCCCCAACTATCATCATCTCCGGGGAACTCGCTGGAGCCGGGGATGGTGGAAAGTGAGACGCCTTCGCGGGCTTCTCCGTCAACCACTATGGACGAGGCCGAAGTCTTGTCCCGAAGAGCCTCTCCAGGTCATGGACAGGTGCGCACTACTAGGGAAAACCTTATACACAGAATCTTACCAGCAGCGCGTCCCGAAAATAGGCGCTACTGCGCGCCAGCGGAAACTGCACTACTGATATAAACATAGCAGTAGCACGCTAGTGAAAAACAACACTACTACTAATATTGCGATGACGTAGCCGCCAGGCTAGAAATAGTAGTAGCGCATGTTATGTATATGCGCTACTACTACGGGAATTTAGCTGTAGCGCCTTATCCTAACACGCGCTACTTCTAAACATGACCTATCTCCTCTAACCGGCCACCCCACCCTCCCCCTCCCCCCTCCCCCCCCCCCCCCCCCCGCACCCCGGCCCTTGTCGTCCGCCGCCACTGCCGCTCCTGCCGCCGTCGTCATCCGCCGCCGCCGACGTCTTGCACCTTCTCCACTGAGGTAGCCCCTCCTTCTGTCCTCCCTCATCCCCCCCCCTCTCTCCTCCCTCCTCCCTACCATTCCCCTCCCTCCTCCCCCGGCCCCCCCCCCCCCCCCCTCCCCCCGCCCCTCTCTCCCCCCCCCCCCCCTCCCCCCCTCCCCCCTCCCCTGCCCTCCCCCCCCCCCCCCCCCGCACCCCGGCCCTTGTCGTCCGCCGCCACTGCCGCTCCTGCCGCCGTCGTCATCCGCCGCCGCCGACGTCTTGCACCTTCTCCACTGAGGTAGCCCCTCCTTCTGTCCTCCCTCATCCCCCCCCCTCTCTCCTCCCTCCTCCCTACCATTCCCCTCCCTCCTCCCCCGGCCCCCCCCCCCCCCCCCTCCCCCCGCCCCTCTCTCCCCCCCCCCCCCCTCCCCCCCTCCCCCCTCCCCTGCCCTCCCCCCCCCCCCCCCCCGCACCCCGGCCCTTGTCGTCCGCCGCCACTGCCGCTCCTGCCGCCGTCGTCATCCGCCGCCGCCGACGTCTTGCACCTTCTCCACTGAGGTAGCCCCTCCTTCTGTCCTCCCTCATCCCCCCCCCTCTCTCCTCCCTCCTCCCTACCATTCCCCTCCCTCCTCCCCCGGCCCCCCCCCCCCCCCCCTCCCCCCGCCCCTCTCTCCCCCCCCCCCCCCTCCCCCCCTCCCCCCTCCCCTGCCCTCCCCCCCCCCCCCCCCCGCACCCCGGCCCTTGTCGTCCGCCGCCACTGCCGCTCCTGCCGCCGTCGTCATCCGCCGCCGCCGACGTCTTGCACCTTGTCCACTGAGGTAGTCCCTCCTTCTGTCCTCCCTCCTCCCTCCTCCCCCTCCTCCTCTCTCCTCCCTCCTCCCACCCTCTCCTCCCTTCTCCTCCCTCCCAACTAGTTAAAATTTTATTACTCTTCTTAGTTGAATTAGTAAGTGCTTAGTTGAATTAGTAAGAATATTCATTATTTTTATTTGTAGTAAGTGCTTAGTTGAACTACTTGAATTAATATAACTAGTTTATTTTTAGTAAGAAAATTTAGGTATACGGGATTTGATGATCTAATTAAAATTTTACTATAGAACTAGTTTTAGTAAGAAAATTAACAAAACTAGTTTATTTTTAGTAAGTGCTTTGTTCAATTAGTTGAATTAATACAACTAGTTGAATTTATGTCATTATCACTTTGTCATCAAAGAATGCTATATGAGATTTGATGATCTAATTGAAATTTTACTTGGTGGAATATGCAGGCTTACTCGTGTCTCCTTGGAGTGATCGTCATCCGAGCTACCTCCACTTCCTCTACACCCAAGTCGGTGAGCTAAAAGTCCAACTCCTCCTTCTCCACCTTCCTCTACATTGAAATGTTTTTGTCAATATTGAACCATTGAAATGCAATGAGCACCAGTTTATGCTCATGTGTGAAGTATTCATTCATTTCCGAGTGACCTATGTTTTGCCGGAGTGTTGATTCATTTTCGTTCCGGCAAATTTCAGGCTCTCGATATGTCCTATTTTAGCAAAGGTCATGTCGGTTTTTTTCGTGATTTTAAGCATGACTTGTGCTAGAATATGTAGGAAATATCGAGTGCCCGGGATTTGCTAGAAAGAGAATTAAACAACATTTTGAGTTGACTTTAAGTCTGTCGGGGCTCCATACATGACTGTCCAAAAATGGGTGAGGGAGAGTCTCCACCATATATGAGAGAAGAATGCCGACTGTTGTCGTGGGGGTCGCTTTTCCTTCTTCTCTTTGTACTAGACCTTTGTTATGCACTAGGGGAAGAAGGAGTAGCGACGATCATCGATGGTCGAAAAATCGGTGAGGGAGTGTCCACCATATATGAGAGAAGAAGAATGCCGACTGTTGTCGTGGGGGTCGCTTCTCCTTCTTTTCCTTGTGCTAGATATTTGTAATGCACTAGGGAAAGGAGGATTAGCAACCATCACCAACGGTCGCAATATACTAGAGGGAGTGCCCACCTTATACGTGAGATGCGAGTTTAGGAAGGAAGACTTGATAGACCTAATTAAAGTCAACCCGTTGCATATTGACTAATAGTGATCTGTGTGTTGAGTTTCCTGGTAGTTGCCTTCGGTCGATTTTTAATTAATTTTTCATCTATGAACATAGGAAATGTCTGACGACGAAAAGGAATTCGGTATGTGCGAATACTGCAAAGATGAGCGCGGCCTGGGTGATAGGCCTCACCTAGTTGGTGGTAGGCGCTTCAGCGTCGAGCTGGATGACACCTTCGAAGTGCATACGGTAAGTCACAACGACAAGTATTTTTTTGTAATTAAGCATGACTTCTGCTTCTTTTTCATCAACTTATAATTTAAATTTTTTACTATTCTACTAGCGTATCCCCTGCCATGCAAGAATATATGTCTTGGATAAGGTTGGTTTCAGTACTATGGAAACTATGGAGGTAAAAGGAGTTAACTTGAGGACCAAGCATGGTTATAGTTTTCCCGTAAAATTATACAATACAGACACCTACACCCATTTTGAATGCAAACAATGGAGAGCAATATGCAAGGCTTATGCATTTGAGCCTGATATGCTTATCACCTTTGATATTCGTCCGGAAGATGATATTGAAGATAATATCGACATCTGGGTCGATGTGTAGATGCCTCCAGTTCTACCATTATGTAAGTTTCTCAACCATATTTATGTCTTGGATATTGTTTATTCAAAAATAGTTGACAACTAATTTCTATTGGCAGCTTATTTCCATTCAAGCAAACATGTCCAACGATTGGTAGACAGGACCTACTGCTGTCTCGGGGTTGAACAAAACTGCAAGGAGACAAGTCATTATGTTTCATGGCTTGAAGATCTTCATACTGTCAAGAAAAATTATTTTCCTAAACATGGAAATCTTAGTACTCAAAACGTGCGGCCAATAGTGTTCGTACGGAACTATGGTCACATCTATTTAGGAAAGATGGTCAGATTTTTTTATTTGTCCTTGGTGCATGTTTTGCATACATTATTTTAAGCTAAACTTCATTGCTAAGTATGTTACTATGATGCTCTTCAAAAGGGACTCCTGATGATAGTTGTGCCTCAGTGGATCGAGGGTAAAGGTCGCATGTCCATGGTTAGCATACGACCAAGACATCCTACATTGCACATGAGTGCATTCAGGATTTCTAGAAGCGAGAGAGTCTTAATAGTCAAAGACTGGAACAAAATTGTGAAGGATCGCAGAGAAGTATTAGGGGGCAGCAATCAGAAGCGCAACCCACAATTAGGAGATAGGTTCATCTGCATGCTTCAATATGATGAATCAGGAGCGCTCCATATGTTCTGTGCTATTTTACCTGAGAGAGAGCAGTACGAGTAATTAGCTAGCTAGAATGAGTGTTGGTGGTGATGACTATGATGATTATAATTATCTAGTGTTGGTGGTGATGACTATGATGATTATAATTATCTAGTGTTGGTGGTGATTAGCTATGACTATGATGATTAAATAGTGTTGGTGGTAATAACTATGATGATTATTAGCTAGTGTTGTTGGTGATGATATGATGCAAGAGTTTTTATATTAATATGATGATGATGATGATGACGAGTACGCTATTATATCATTGGGTGAAAGAGCCGCAGATTAGTTTTAAGTGGATGGATCCTAAGTGATCAATTCATGGATTATCGTGATAATCCATGACTTGGTCACTTAGGATCCATGCATTTGAAACTAATCGGCGGTTCTTTCACCTAGTGATTTAATAACTCATTATAATGTAAAAATCTCTAAATTGCTACTGTATGAAAAATTGTATAAAGGTGTATGAATACGACCTAAAATTTAAAAGAAATAGACGAATAATAGTAGTAGCGGTTGTCTTCGAAAGCGTTACTAGTAATTAGCAGTAGCAATTGATTTGGAAAGCGCTTCTACTAAGTAGATATAGTAGTAGCGAGTGCCAGTAGGCGCTACTGCTAAGCTTTAGTTGTAGCACCATATCAGTAGCGCGCTTACCCGCGCTACTGATAGGCCAAAAACCAGCGCTACTGCTAGTCTTTTCCCTAGTAGTGTTGCACTCGACCAGGGTTTTAGTTGAGTCATTCTGGAACTCTGCTCGGAGCCAAAGCTCCATGTCAATCCGCGACACCACCACTTTCAGACGAGCAAGATAATCCATAGCACTGGCAAGACGAGACTCCAATCGCAGCACGTTCATCGCAACTTCTTCCTTGACGGGAGAATTTATGGGGTCTAGGTAAGTCTCGATCCGCCCAGTCTCAGCGTCAAAGTCTTGACAGAATTCTGCACACCNGACCCAGAAACCGTCGGGGATATGCCCTCTTGGCACACACGCTCGACAAAATGAGGTCGTGTGCGACCGGCGAGCGAGCAAATACGATTGTACGTACAGTAGTGCTCTAAAAAAATACAATTATACAGGCAAAATCATTTCCGGTCGTAAGTACATCCCACACAGTCAGGCCCTGCGAATCGTTTGTTCGTATATACATCCCACACAGTCCCTGCAAGGAAAACGTTTCCATTCGTAGGTACATCACACACAATTTTCCCTGTTAAATCATTTGTGATGGTGTTCCCATCACACACAATATTAAAAAAAATCGTTTAAGTTATTGGATGCATCACAGACGGTGCGTAGAAGAAATTGTGTGGCAAAGGCTATCCATCACACACAGTTTTTATGCGATAAACGTTTGCGCAAGTTGGCCTAGCGCAAACGGTTTCGAAGAGAATGTTGTGTGTGATTGTTCATCGATCCAACATGGTTTATTCCTAGAAACTGTGTGCGTTGCCTTAGGTCATCGCCCACGGTATTTTCTCAATAACCGTTTGCAATAGCAAAAACCAATTAGCAGGCTAATTGCCCTATTATTAATAATCCATTTGTTAATCTAATTGACATTCATATTAAACACATAATATATTTCATTCCCATATTAAGGAAGCAGGATTTCATAATTGAAATACATCAGAGTACAACATGATAGCTTCAGCACTCAGCTACCCGATTACACAACTGTACCAGCACCAAGTTTCACATGACCTTTCGAAATTTGCATCATAGGCGGTATATAGACAGATGCATCTCATCGGGAAAACTGCTGAAGCAGAAGGCGAATATTGAGCTTTCATTGATGTTGAAGGTCTTTGCAACTTTAGGCCAGTGCCTGTGGATGATTAACCGTCCATCCTTCATCTACTTTAGGAACACTTCAATATTGAACCGTGGCTGTTGTATGAATACCTTCCTTGCCTTCTGTCCATACAGATGGTTTGAGAGGTAATCATCAGTGAACTATTTTGGAAAGGCCTGAAAACAAGGATGTGCATAAATATCTTCTCTATATTGGAAATGGGCCAAAGGAATAAAAAAAGACATGGTATAATAGTTAGTACCATCCTATAGTGAACTGATGTCTTCTTCATTGTGCAGACAAAGATCTTGTTGTTTTTTGTCGCTAATTTCTTTATCCTAATAATATTTCTGAGTTTCTTGACTTGACTGATATTCATGGACAACTCATTTCCCCATATGCAAAAATGGTCGAACAGTGGGTCAAAACCTCCGACAACAAGACCTACATGTGCAAGACCAAATTGTTTAAAACCTAAGTATTAGAATGGTTCCTGCAATTGCACAATAATGTGCCATTAGACAAAGGACCATGCATGTGCAAACCTCGATTGTAAACCTCAGTGCTTCCCATTGCTTCCCTGCAACACATATAAGTTAGTTAGTGATCAGGTTAACACTAGTGCAGAACCAGGATTTAGCACCGGTTCGTAAGGGTCTTTAGTGTCGGTTCTGTAACCGGCACTAAAGGGTGGGGACTAAAGCCCCCCCCCCTTTAGTACCGGTTCAGCACAAACTGCCACTAAAGTGCCACCACGTGGCACGAGCCGGGGCCGGGTGCGGGGAGACCTTTAGTACCGGTTGGTAACACCAACCGGTACTAAATGTTTGGGGGGGGAGGGGTTGTTTTATTTTGTATTTTTCCTTTAGTTTTGTGTTTTCAATTTAATTTAGAGATTGTTTTTACATTATAATGAGTTGTTAAATCATTAGGTGAAAGTACCGCAGATTAGTTTCAACTGGATGCATGCATGGATCCTAGCTAAGTGATCAAAGTATATATGCCATATCCATATTACTTGATCACTTATATTAGGTGAGCAAGTAATATGGATATGGCATATACTTGATCACTTAGCTAGCTAGGATCCATCCAGTTGAAACTAATCTGCGGTTTCTTTCATAAATGATATAATAACACATCATCATCATATTAATATAAAAACTATTGCATCATATATCATCACCAACAAGTAACGGTATACTAGCTAGCTAAAAATCATTATAGTCGTCATTACCACTATTTAATCATCATAGTCATTACCGCAATCTAATCACCACCAATACTAGCTTAAATAAGAAACATTCACTTGTACCAGAAGGAAAGATATCATCGAGTTCAACATGGTCATGATTATAAGCGCTCATATATAAGACCACGAAAGCAAATCACTCTTTCAGATTAAGTTCAGGACGAAGAACACGGACATGAGAGGATAAGTACTAAGAGCATGCTAATCACTCCTGCTGCTCTCTCTCAGGTAAAATAGCATAGAACATGTATAGCTCTCCTGATTCATCATATTGGAGCATGCAGATGAATCTGTCTCCTAATCGTGGGCTGCGCATCTGATTGCTGCCCCCTAGTACTTCTCTGCGATTGTGGACAATTTTTCTCTATTATTTCATTATTAAGCATTCCTCGCTATTAGAAATCCTGAATGCACTAAAGTGCATTGTAGGATGTCTTTGTCGTAAGCTAATCATTATCATGCGACCTTTAGTCTCGATCCACTGAGGCACAACATTCATCGGGAGTCCCTATTGAAGAACATCGTATAGTAACATACTTAGCAATGAAGTTTAGCTTAAAAAATAATGTATGCAAAAGATGCACTGAGGAAAAATAGTAAAAATCTTACCATCTTTCGTAAATAGATGTGACCGTAGTTCAATACGATCACTATTGGTTGCACGTTTTGAGTACTAGGATTTTCAAATTCAGGAAAATAATTTCTCTTGACAGCATCAAGATCCTCAAGCCATGAAACATAATGACTGATCTCCTCGCAGTTTAGTTCAGCTCCAGGACAGTGGACAATCCTGTCTACCGAGCGATGGACATGTTTGCTTGAATGGAAATAAGCTGTCAATAGAAATGAGTTGTCAGCTATTTTTGGAAAAACAATATCGAAGAAATAAATATATGGTTGAGAAACTCACATAATGGTAGAACTGGAGGCGTCTGCACATTGACCCAAATGTCTCTATTACCTTCAATATCATCTTCGGGACGAATATCAAAGGTGATAAACATATCAGGCTCAAATGCATAAGCCTTGCATAGTGCTTGCCACGTTTTGCATTCAAAATGGGTGTAGGTTTCTTGATTGTATAATTTGACGTTGAAGGTATAACCATGCTCGGTCTTCAAGTAAACCCTCTTTACCTCCATAGTTTTGTTAGGACTGAAACCTATCTTATCCAAGACAAAAATTCTTGCATGGCAGGGGATACGCTAGTAGAATAGTGAAAATTTAAAATAATAAGTTGAAGCAAATGAAGCATAAGTCATGCTTAATAACGAAAAAAGACTTGTCGTTGTGACTTACTATATCCACTGCGAAGGTCTCATCCAGCTTGATGCTGAAGCGCCTATCATCAACTAGGAAAATTTTGTCGCACAGGCCACGTTGGTCTTAGCAGTTTTCGCACATAATGAAATTGTTTTTGTCGTCACACGAGATTCCTATGTTCATAGGTGAAACATTAAACACTTATTAGTTATATTAATTCAACTAATTAAACTAGTCCTCTTAATTCAACTAGCTAGTTCAACTAATTAATTCAACTAAGCACTTACTAAAAATATACCTAAATAAAGTAGCTCAACTAATTCAACTAACTAGTTCAACTAATTCAACTAAACTAGTTCTATTATTTTTCTTACTAAAAATAAAGTAGCTAGTTCTATATACTAAAATTTTAATTAGATGATCAAATCTCATATACCTAAATTTAATATATATCTAATTCATCTAACATTAATATAAATTCATCTATAACTAAAAGTATAAAAAAATAACTCATCCAACATTATCTAATTCATATATAATCTAACATTTATATAATCTAACATTTGACACAAAACATTTAGTGTGCATGTGTGCATGTGGAAAGAGTCCGCCTACGAGCGACAGGGGGCCGGCCGGGGCGCGCGGTCGATCGATCTTACAGCGGGCGACGACCGTCGATGCGAGGCGACAGGGATGGGCCGGTGCACCGACGGGACTCGCGCGACGGGGGCCGCGTAGGGGCGGGGGCGGCGACGATGGCGACGGGGGGGGGGGGGGGGGGGGGGGGGCGCCGGGGGGGGGGGGGGGGGGGGGGGGGCGCCGGGGGGGGGGGGGGGGGGGGGGGGGCGCCGGGGGGGGGGGGGGGGGGGGGGGGGCGCCGGGGGGGGGGGGGGGGGGGGGGGGGCGCCGGGGGGGGGGGGGGGGGGGGGGGGGCGCCGGGGGGGGGGGGGGGGGGGGGGGGGCGCCGGGGGGGGGGGGGGGGGGGGGGGGGCGCCGGGGGGGGGGGGGGGGGGGGGGGGGCGCCGGGGGGGGGGGGGGGGGGGGGGGGGCGCCGGGGGGGGGGGGGGGGGGGGGGGGGCGCCGGGGGGGGGGGGGGGGGGGGGGGGGCGCCGGGGGGGGGGGGGGGGGGGGGGGGGCGCCGGGGGGGGGGGGGGGGGGGGGGGGGCGCCGGGGGGGGGGGGGGGGGGGGGGGGGCGCCGGGGGGGGGGGGGGGGGGGGGGGGGCGCCGGGGGGGGGGGGGGGGGGGGGGGGGCGGGGGCGGGGGTGGCGACGACGGCGATGGCGGCGGCACGGGGACGGGCGCGATGATGAACAGATGATAACTGAAATTTTCGTAAGTGCTGCTTATATAGGGGAGGCCTTTAGTACCGGTTGGAGCCAGGAACCGGTACTAAAGGTCAAATTTGGCCAGGCCAAGCGGCGGGAAGCGACCCCCTTTAGTACCGGTTGGTGGCACCAACAGGTACTAAAGACCAGCCCTTTAGTACCGATTGGAGCCAGGAATCGGTACTAAAGGGCTGGTCTTTACGGTACTAAAGGGGGCATGCTCCAGTTCCGTGGTGCATAATGTTTAGTCCCACCTTGCCAACCGAAGGGCAGCCACACTGGTTTATAAACCCAGTCGCGCTGCTCCTTCGAGCTCCTCTCTAATGCAGGCCTCTGGGCCTAACTATGTCGTGCTGCCCTGTGAGCCTGCTGGGCCTTATGGGCCTGCATAAGCATGCCCAAGGGCGAGCAGGCCCACTGGGCAGCACGGAAATAATTTTTATTATATAGTTTTTTTCTTTTGTGGTTTATATATTTTCTTCTATTTAGTTCTGAGTAGTTTTTTGCTGTATTTAAATTTGAATAGTTTGAATTGTGCATCTGAACGCTGAAAAAGTCCGGAGTTGTAAGAATTTATTAAAATATTGAATAACCGGTGTAACAGATGAGTTTTCGTCCGAAACCCTGATACTTCGAAAGAGATTGTCCAGTTTGTACACGAAGTGAATCCAGTTTTTGTCGTAACCCTCTCTACTTTTTTGTACATGCTATGCGGGTGAAATGATGATAGCTTGACAAGTTTCAACCTTTTCAGAGTTTATTTTGTAGTGCTTTTCAATTTCACGGTCATTTAGCTCTCAAAACAAATCAGTAAATGCATCGAAAATAGCAAATTATGTCAGAAAGGGTTCAAAGTTGATGATGTGGATTTCAATTGTGCATCTGAACGCAGAAAAAGTCCGAAGTTGTAATAAGTTATTAAAATATTGAATAGCCAGTGTAACAGATGAGCTTTCGTCCGAAACCCTGATACTTCGAAAGAGATTGTCCAGTTTGTACATGAAGTGCATCCAGTTTTTGTCGTAACCCTCTCTACTTTTTTGCACATGCTATGTGGGTGAAATGATGATACTTTGCCAAGTTTCAACCTTTTCAGAGTTCATTTTGTAGTGCTTTTCAATTTAACGGTCATTTAGCTCTCAAAACAAATCAGTAAATGCATCGAAAGTAGCAAATTATGTCAGAAAGGGTTGAAAGTTTATGACGTGGATTTGAGTTGTGCATCTGAACGCAGAAAAAGTCTGGAGTTGTAATAAGTTATTAAAATATTGGATAGCGGGTGTAACAGATGAGTTTTCGTCCGAAACCTTGATACTTCGAAAGAGATCGTCCAGTTTGTACACGAAGTGCATCTAGTTTTTATCGTAACCCTCTCTACTTTTTTGCACATGCTATGCGGGTGAAATGATGATACCTTGACAAGTTTCAACCTTTTCAGAGTTCATTTTGTAGTGCTTTTCAATTTCACGGTCATTTAGCTCTCAAAACAAATCAGTAAATGCATCGAAAATAGCAAATTATGTCAGAAAGGGTTGAAAGTTGATGACGTGGATTTGAATTGTTTATCTGAACGCAGAAAAAGTCCGTAGTTGTAATAAGTTATTAAAATATTGAATAGCCGGTGTAACACATGAGTTTTCGTTCGAAACTCTGATACTTCGAAAGAGATTGTCCAGTTTGTACATGAAGTGCATCCAGTTTTTGCTGTAACCCTCTCTACTTTTTTGCACATGCTATGCGGGTGAAATGATGATACCTTGCCAAGTTTCAACCTTTTCAGAGTTCATTTTGTAGTGCTTTTCAATTTCATGGTCATTTAGCTCTCAAAACAAATCGGTAAATGCATCAAAAATAGCAAATTATGTTAGAAAGGGTTGAAAGTTGATGACGTGGATTTGAATTGTGCATCTGAATGCAAAAAAAATCCCGGAGCTGCAATAAGTTATTAAAATATTGAATAGCCGGTGTAACAGATTAGTTTTCGTCCGGAACCCTGATACTTCGAAAAAGATTGTCCAGTTTGTACACGAAGTGCATCTAGTTTTTGCCGTAACCCTCTCTACTTTTTTGCACATGCTATGTGGGTGAAATGATGATACCTTGCCAAGTTTCAACCTTTTCAGAGTTCATTTTGTAGTGCTTTTCAATTTCACGGTCATTTAGCTCTCAAAACAAATCAGTAAATGCATCGAAAATAGCAAATTATGTCAGAAAGGGTTGAAAGTTGATGACGTGGATCTGAATTTTGCATCTAAACGCAAAAAAGTCCAGAGTTGTAATAAGTTATTAAAATTGTGTAAACATGTAAGAATATACATAAAAATACACAGTACCGCCTTTCAGACCAAACACGCTACTGCTACAGAGAAATACATCAAAAATACATTGATCATCAATGATCTTTTTGTGTACAATCTGAATTGTCAATATGAGTCCTCACCGGTTTAGAAACTGGAGAAGACTCATATTGTGGCCACAAATTCTACACATAGAGTTCAATGAAGACCAAGTGGTTGTGATAGTTTGAGAAGTAACATATTTAAGATGATAAAAAATCTGTTAGCGGAGCGAGGTTGGACTAAAAAACCGCTGCAGAATGAATCAATTAGAAACCTCTAGTATCGGTTTGTGGCATGAACCAGTACTAAAGGTGCTGGTGGGCCCCAGCCTAACCACAACCCGCAACAGCCTCTTTAGTACCGGTTCGTGGCACGAACCGGTACTAAAGGTTAGCCACGAACAGGTACTAATGATCTCCGCCCCCATAGCCGTTGGGACCGTCACTAATGATCACATTAGTGCTGGTTTTGTTACAAACTAGGACTAATGTGCTTCACATGAGGCCCTTTTTCTACTAGTGTAAGTGAGGGTCCGCATGCTATTAGTAAAATATGTTGATGAAAAATAAGCACATTGCATATTCATCAGATTAATTAAAGCCACATGGAAAACCCATTTATCCAAACCAAGCATCATTAAGAACTAGGAAATATAGCAATTGTACATGTTTCCCATGTATTAAGTGTAGCCAAATTCGATTATTCCTCACATGCACAACAATACAAAATTCTACCCACGACAATTGGAAATTGCATTGCAGAATTGAAACAAGAAGTTAACTAAACACCACAACAAATGAATCTAACATTAACTGAGCACCACATTGCACAATATAACATACTCCTAATAGAAGATCAGACAGTAACCAAACCAAGCATGCTTAACAACTTGGAAATATAACAATTGTATTTGTTTTTCATGTATTTAGTATAGCCAAATTCAATTTATTTCTCACATGGTATAAAATAATAGGATGCACCCACAACAATTGAATATCGCATTGCAGAATAGAACCAAATAGTTAACTAAACAGCACAACAAATGAACCAAACTTTAACTGAGCACCACATAGCACAATGTATAACATACTAGAAGATCAAACAGTTAACCAAACCAAGAATGCTTGACAACTTGGAAATATAACAATCGTATTTGTTTCACATGTATTTTGTAAAGAAAAAATCGATTTATTTCTCACATGGAAGACAATACAAAATTGCACCCTGAAGAATTGAACATCACATTTGCAGAATTGAACCAAACAGTTAACTGAACACGACACCTAATTACCCAAATAGTTAATAAGTGAGCACCACATTGCACGACATATAGAACATATACAGTAGAGCAACAGATTGCATGGTAAAAGTAGATAACACAATTCACTAGAATTTGTTAAGGAAAGGCAGGAGCAGCACACGCAACGGGGAAACCAAGCATGCTTAACCGGCATAGCTAGAAAATGGCAAGGTGCTCCTCCAAGATCTAGGGGTCGGCACGAATGGCAGCCATCGCAACCTCATCTGCGCGTGCGGCCGCGATTTGCTTCTCCGCTGCCAAATGCTCCTTGAGTTCCTGGCTATACTACATGCACCATGGATTAGGGCGGCGCTTATTTGGTGGAGGGGTCGGTGATTTGGGTGGAAGGTGTCGCGCTCGCGCCGGCAGTCGGGGCATGTGGGATGTGGAAGGAGGAGAAGGATGGGGGTCGGGTGTGGATTACCTGCCTGGATAGGCGAGGCCGAGCAGCGTGAAGGAGGGTCCCCGGCGAGGAGGGCTGCGCTACAAGAAAGGAGTGAAGGTTTCCACTTGGAAAGGAAGGCAGAAACAGGGGAAATGTGGCTTTTGGTAAGGGGGAGGGGGCGGGGAGGTAGATATTTGTGCGGTAGCCGAAAATTTGGAATCGCTTCAGCAAAAAAACTGGCGCGGAAAGTGTCATCAGACACGGTGCCTTATTCAGAACTGTGTACAATATGTGAACATCACAAACAATTCGGATAGCTTAAACCGTGTGCAATGAGTTTGAACGTCAAAAATTTTGGTTCCAATTTCCCTGGTTACAGTGCTCATCCACGTCATTGCATAATTTGGGTACACAAAGGAGACTACACCACACCCACACTTCTTAATCGAGCAAGTTCAGCAATTAAACAGAGCTAGCTGGCCCAAACATTACTCTATCAAATTAAAGACCAGCGCTCTTAATTAAACAAAACAAAGAGTACTACTATGACTGGTTGATACGTCTCCAGCGTATCTATAATTTTTGATTGTTCCATGCTATTACATTACCTATTTTAGATGTTTAATGGGCTTTACTATACACTTTTATATTATTTTCGGGACTAACCTATTAATCGGAGGCCCAGTCCAAATTGTTGTTTTTTTTTGCCTATTTCAGTGTTTCGCAGAAAAAGAATATCAAACAGAGTCCAAACGGAATGAAACCTTCGGGAGAGTTATTTTTGGAACAAACGCAATCCAGAAGACTTGGAGTGGATGTCAAGAAAGAAACGAGGCGGCCACGAGGAAGGAGGGCGCGCTCCCCACCCTCGTGGGCCCCTCGTGAATCCCCTGACCGACTTCCTTCGCTTATATATACTCATATACCCTGAAAACATCCAAGAGGACCACGAAACCCTATTTGGACCGCCACAACCTTCTGTACCTGTGAGATCCCATCTTGGGCCCTTTACCGGCGCTCCGCCGGAGGGGGAATCGATCACGGAGGGCTTCTACATCAACACCATAGCCTCTCCGATGAAGTGTGATTAGTTTACCACAGACCTTCGGGTCCATAGTTATTAGCTAGATGGCTTCTTCTCTCTCTTTGATTCTCAATACAAAGTTCTCCTCGTCTTCTTGGAGATCTTTTTGATGTAATACTTTTTGCGGTGTGTTTGTCGAGATCCGATGAATTGTGGGTGTATGATCAAGATTATCTATGAAAAATATTTGAATCTCCTCTGAATTCTTTTATGTATGATTTGTTATCTTTGCAAGTCTCTTCGAATCATCAGTTTGGTTTGGCCTACTAGACTGATCTTTCTTGCAATGGGAGAAGTGCTTAGCTTTGGGTTCAATCTTGTGGTGTCCTTTCCCAGTGACAGCAGGGGCAGCAAGGCACATATTGCTTGAGTTTATCCCTCTACATCATATCATCTTGCCTAATGCGTTACTCTGTTCTTATGAACTTAATACTCTAGATGCCTGCTGGATAGCGGTCGATGTGTAGAGTAATAGTAGTAGATGCAGAACCGTTTCGATCTACTTGTCGCGGACGTGATGCCTATATACATGATCATGCCTAGATTCTCATAATTATGCACTTTTCTATCAGTTGCTCGACAGTAATTTGTTCACCCACCGTAATGCTTATGCTATCTTGAGAGAAGCCACTAGTGAAACCTATGGCCCCCGGGTCTATTTTCCATCATATAAGTTTCCGATCTACTTTATTTTGCAATCTTTACTTTCCAATATATATCATAAAAATACAAAAAAATATTTATCTTATTATCTCTATCAGATCTCACTTTTGCAAGTGGTCGTGAAGGGATTGACAACCCCTTTATCGCGTTGGTTGCAAGGTTCTTATTTGTTTGTGTAGGTACGAGGGTTTTGCGTGTAGCCTCCTACTTGATTGATACCTTGGTTCTCAAAAACCGAGTGAAATACTTACACTATTTGCTGCATCACCCTTTCCTCTTCAAGGGAAAACCAAAGCATGCTTAAGAGGTAGCAAGAAGGATTTCTGCCGCCGTTGTTGGGGAGTCTACGCACAAGTCAAGACATACCAAGTACCCATCACAAACCCTTATTCGTCGCAGTACATTATTTGCATTTGCCTCTCGTTTTCCTCTCCCCCACTTCACCCTTGCCATTTTATTCTCCCTCTCTTTTCCGCTCGCCTCCTTTTCGCTTGCTTCTTGTATTTGCTGCCACTATGTCTGAAACTGGAGAGGTTATCGTTGATAAGGATAACATGGGAAACTTTGATGCTTTTGATGATCCTGCTGAAGAACCCACCATCTTACATACTAAAAAGTTTCGAATCGGTAGTGGTAATATTATTGGAAAAGGGGTTATTCAAGATTTCTTTACTTGTGCCGGTGCTTTGCCTGCTATTCGTGAACTATTCTTCATAGAACTAGTAGTCTTGTGGATGCTATATCCTTGCTTATAGTTGAACTTGAAAGATAGTTTATGCATATGCATCCTTGCATACAAAGGATTTTCCTAGAATTTTCCAATATTGAGCATTCTTCTGTTAAGCGTGCAACTACTATCTTTTTGGCACATGAGTTTAGATTTATAATGAAAGAAGCTAAAGAAATTTTTGCGCACTATAGGGTGGACGGTGGTCGTCCTCCCATAGAGGCGATCCTTTTTAATCAAGAAGACATAATGCGTTTACAATCTTTAGATCATGTTTCTTATAATCAAAACCTTAGAAAAAAGGTTCCTACCAATGTTCTAGTTGATAGAATCTCCGAACTTAATGATGATTTGGCTATTCAAAACAATGGGTTAGGATTTTCTCTTGAGCAAAGGCTCATGACCTTTTGCCAAAAGAATGCTTATAATGATGAATTGGTTGTGCAATATGAGGGGCCAAAGGAGGAACCCATACCTCCCGAGCTTGATCTTGGGGACTTCTGTCCCATTAGATTTAGCCCTTTTGATTACTTTTGCTTGACACAAAGAAAACTTGCTACTGAACGTAGGGAATATGATATGAGTTTTCATAATTTACCTTATCATTATGGCAATACTTAGATCTATTCTCGCTTTTATGCCTAGCTAGGGGCGTTAAACGATAGCGCTTGTTGTGAGTCAACCCAATTTTATTTTTGTTACTTGCTTTTTGTTCCTGTTTAGTAATAAATAATTCATCTAGCCTCTGCTTAGATGTATTTTTATGTTTTAATTAGTGTTTGTGCCAAGTAAAACCTTTAGGATAACCTACGGTGATAGTTAATTTGGTCTTGCTGAAAAACAGAAACTTTTGCACGCGCGAGAATAATTTTAGTAAATCACAAAAACATGATTTTCAGTTGATTCGTTTTGCAGAAGATTAATAGATAAATTTCCTAGAACTTCCTAATTTGGTAGAATTTTTGAGGTTCCATAAGTATTCGAAAGTTACAGATTGCCCCATGATGAATATGAGATTGATAATAGTGTTTGCAATATTATTGAAAGTGGGTTTGGAGAGGTCATGACTTTAGTTAATATTAGTCCCACTATTTTGGAAGAGTGTCAACTTTGCATGCATGTGGATTGTGTTGACAATATGTTAAACTTGCTTATGATCCTACCTGTAATTATTATGAGAGATGAAAATATGGTTGTAGAAATTTTCATGTTACTAAATTAGCTCTCGTTATGCTGAGATTGCTATCGTCTCTTTCTTCTTCCTTGCTTATGCTAGTTTTTTGCTTGCTATGATAATTTGTTTGCCTATAAGATGATTATGCATAGGTAGTATCTTAGAGTTAGACGTGTTTTTCACGTGTTTCATGATGCTCTCTCTGCGCTTCAATTCTTGTCTTTCATGTGAGCATCATCAAAATCTTAATGCCTAGCTAGGGGCGTTAAACGATAGCGCTTGTTGGGAGGCAACCCAATTTTATTTTTGTTCTTTACTTTTTTGCTCCTGTTTAGTAATAAATAATTCATCTATCTTCTGTTTAGATGTGGTTTATGTTTTAATTAGTGTTTGTGCCAAGTAGAACCTTTGGGAAGACTTGGGTGAAGTCTTTGCGATCTTGCTGTGAAAAACAGAAACTTTTGCGCTCTCAAGAATATCTGTCGTTTTTTACAGAAGAGTTCTTTTAGGTTGATTCCTTTTGCAGAATTTTAATAGACAAATTACTCACGTCCACCAATTTATTTCAAAAATTTTGGACTTACAGAAGTATTCGAAAGTTACAGATTGCTACACACTGTTCTGTTTTTGACAGATTCTGTTTTTCGTGTGTTGTTTGCTTATTTTGATGAATCTATGAGTAGTATCGTGTGGTATGAACCATCGATAAGTTGGAATACAGTAGGTTTAACAACAATATAAATAAATAATGAGTTCATTACAGTACCTTAAAGCGGTGGTTTATTTTCTTATACTAATGGAGCTCATGAGATTTTCTGTTGAAGTTTTGTGTTGTGAAGTTTTGAAGTTTTGGGTAAGGATTTGATGGACTTTGGAATAAGGAGTGGCAAGAGCCTAATCTTGGGGATGCCCAAGGCACCCCAAGGTCAAATTAAAGGACAACCAAAAGCCTAAGCTTGGGTATGCCCCGGAAGGCATCCCCTCTTTCGTCTTCGTCTATCGGTAACTTTACTTGAGGCTATATTTTTATTCACCACATGATATGTGTTTTGCTTGGAGCGTATTGTATGATTTGAGTCTTTGATTTTAGTTTACCAAAACCATCCTTGATGTACACACATTTTGGGAGAGACATGCATGAATCATGATTTATTAGAATACTCTATGTGCTTCACTTATATCTTTTGAGCTAGACAATATTGCTCTAGTGCTTCACTTATATCTTTTAGAGCACGGCGGTGGTTTTATTTTATAGAAATTGTTGATCTCTCATGCTTCACTTATATTATTTTGAGAATCTTTTAGAACAGCATGGTAATTTTCTTTGGTTATAAAATTAGTCATAATATGATGGGCATCCAAGATGGGTATAATAAAAACTTTCATATAAAGCGCATTGAATACTATGAGAAGTTTGATTCTTTATGATTGTTTTGATATATGAAGATGGTGATATTAGAGTCATGCTAGTAGAGTAGTTGTGAATTTGAGAGATACTTGTGCTAAAGTTTGTGATTCCCGTAGCATGCACGTATGGTGAACCGTTATGTGATGAAGTTGGAGCATGATTTATTTATTGACTGCCTTATGAGTGGCGGTTGGGGACGAGCGATGGTCTTTTACTACCAATCTATCCCCCTAGGAGCATGCACGTAGTACTTTGTTTTGATAACTAATAGATTTTTGCAATAACTATGTGAGTTTTTATGACTAATGTTGAGTCCATGGATTATACACACCCTCACCCTTCGACCATTGCTAGCCTCTCTAGTACCGCGCAACTTTCGCCGGTACCATACACCCAGCATATACCTTCCTCAAAACAGCCAACATACCTGCCTATTATGGCATTTCCATAGTCATTCCGAGATATATTGCCATGCAACTTTCCACCGTTCCGTTTATTATGACACGCTCCATCATTGTCATATTGCCTTGGATGATCATGCAGTTGACATCATATTTGTGGCAAAACCATTGTTCATAATTTTTCATACATGACACTCTTGAATCATTGCACATCCATGTACACCGCCGGAGGCATTCACATAGAGTCATATTTTGTTCTAAGTATCGAGTTGTAATTCTTGAGTTGTAAGTAAATAAAAGTGTGATGATCTTCATTATTAGAGCATTGTCCCAGTGAGGAAAGGGTGATGGAGACTATGATTCCCCCACAAGTCGGGATGAGACTCCGGACAAAAAAATAAAAATAAAATAAAAAAGAGGCCATAAAAAAGAGAAAAGGCCCAAATAAAAGAATGAGAGAAAAAGAGAGAATGGGCAATGCTACTATCCTTTTTCCACACTTGTGCTTCAAAGTAGCACCATGATCTTCATGATAAAGAGTCTCCTATGTTGTCACTTTCATATACTAGTGGGAATTTTTCATTATAGAACTTGGCTTGTATATTCCAATTATGGGTTTCCTCAAAAGTGCCCTAGGTCTTCATGAGCAAGTGATACGTCCAATTTGCATCATGCTTTTTATATCGATATATATTGCATTATGGGCTGTTACTACACATTATGTCACAATACTTATGCCTTTTCTGTCTTATTTTACAAGGTTTACATGAAGAGGGAGAATTCCGGCAGCTGGAATTCTGGGCTAGAAAAGGAGCAAATATTAGAGACATATTCTGCACAACTCCAAAAGGCCTGAAAATCCATGAAAGTCAGTTTTGGAATATATTAAAAATATTGGGCGAAGTAAGCACCAGAGGGGGCCACCCACAGTCCACGAGGGTGGAGGGCGCGCCCTACCCACCTGGGCGCGCCCCCTACCTCATGGGCCACCTGGAAGCCCCCCGATGCCCATCATCTAGTATATGGTGTCTTTTGCCCTGAAAAAAAATCAAAAGGAAGCTTTCGGGACGAAGCGCCGCCGTCTCAAGGCGGAACCTGGGCGGAACCAATCTAGGGCTCCGGCGGAGCTGTTCTGCAGGGGAAACATCCCTCCAGGAGGGAGAAATCGTCGCCATCGTCATCACCATCGATCCTCTCATCGGGAGGGGGTCAATCTCCATCATCTTCACCAGCACCATATCCTCTCAAACCCTAGTTCATCTCTTGTATCTGATCTTTGTCTCAAAACCTCTGATTGGTACCTGTGGGTTGCTAGTAGTGTTGATTACTCCTTGTAGTTTATGCTAGTTGGTTTATTCGGTGGAAGATCATATGTTCAGATCCTTTATGCATATTAATACCCCTCTGATTATGAACATGAATATGATTTGTGAGTATTTACCTTTGTTCCTAAGGACATGGGAGAAGTCTTGTTATAAGTAGTCATGTGAATTTGGTATTCGTTCGATATTTTGATGAGATGTATGTTGTCTCTCCTCTAGTGGTGTTATGTGACCGTCGACTACATGACACTTCACCATTGTTTGGGCCTAGAGGAAGGCATTGGGAAGTAATAAGTAGATGATTGGTTGCTAGAGTGACAGAAGCTTAAACCCTAGTTTATGCGTTGCTTCGTAAGGGGCTGATTTGGATCCATATGTTTCATGTTATGGTTAGGTTTACCTGAATTCTTCTTTCGTAGCTGCGGATGCTTGCGGGAGGGGTTAATCATAAGTGGGATGCTTGTCGAAGGAAGGGCAGTACCCAAGCACCGGTCCACCCACATATCAAATTATCAAAGTACCGAACGCGAATCATATGAGCATGATAAAAACTAGCGTGACGATAATTCCCATGTGTCCTCGGGAGCTCTTTGCTTTATATAAGAGTTTGTCCAGGCTTGTCCTTTGCTACAAAAAAAGGATTGGTCCACCTTGATGCACCTTAGTTACTTTAATTATTTGTTACCCGTTACGAATTACCTTATCACAAAAGTATCTGTTACTGCTACGTCTCGAGCTTGCGTTGGTTTTCCTTGAAGAGGAAAGGGTGATGCAGCATAGTAGCGTAAGTATTTCCCTCAGTTTTGGAAAACCAAGGTATCAATCCAGTAGGAGGATCCTCACAAGTCCCATGAACCTACACAAACAAACAAAGAACTCGCAACCAACGCGATAAAGGGGTTGTCAATCCCTTCACGGCCACTTGCGAAAGTGAGATCTGATAGAGATAATATGATAAGATAAATATATTTTTGGTATTTTGTAATATAGATGCAAAAAAAAGTAGATTGAAAGCTTATATGATAAAAGATAGACCCGGGGGCCATAGGTTTCACTAGAGGCTTCTCTCAAGATAGCATAAGTATTACAGTGGGTGAACAAATTACTGTCGAGCAATTGATAGAAAAGCGAATAATTATGAGATTATCTAGGCATGATCATGTATATAGGCATCACGTCCGTGACAAGTAGACCGATTCTTGCCTGCAACTACTAGTATTACTCCACACATCGACCGCTATCCATCATGCATCTAGAGTATTAAGTTCATAAGACAGAGTAACGCATTAAGAAAGATGACATGATGTAGAGGGATAAAATCAAGCAATATGATATAAACCCCATCTTTTTATCCTCGATGGCAACAATACAATACGTGCCTTGCCACCCTTTCTGTCACTGGGTAAGGACACCGCAAGATTGAACCCAAAGCTAAGCACTTCTCCCATGGCAAGAAAGATCATCTAGTAGGCCAAACCAAACTGATAATTTGAAGAGACTTGCAAAGATAACTCAATCATACATAAAAGAATATAGAGAAGATTCAAATATTACTCATAAATAAACTTGATCATAACCCACAATTCATCGGATCTCGACAAACACACCGCAAAAAGAGTTTACATCGAATAGATCTCCACAAGAGAGGGGGAGAACATTGTATTGAGATCCAAAAAGAGAGAAGAAGCCATCTAGCTAATAACTATGGACCCGAAGGTCTGTTTTAAACTACTCACCACTCATCGGAAGGGCTATGGTGTTGATGTAGGAGCCCTCCGTGGTCGATTCCCCCTCTGGCGGAGCGCCGGCAAAGGCTCCAAGATGGGATCTTGCGGATACATAAGGTTACGGTGGCGGAAATATTTCTTCGGTGGCTCCCTGGATGTATTCGGGGTACGTAGGTATATATAGGAGGAAGAAGCACATCGGTGGCCGCTCGAGGGGCCCAGGAGACAGGGGCGCGCCCAGGAGGGGTGGGCGCGCCCTCCTATCTCCTGGCCGCCTCGTTTGCTTCTTGACTTGCACTCCAAGTTCTCCGGATCACGTTCGTTCCCGAAGGTTTCATTCCGTTTGGACTCCGTTTGATATTCCTTTTCTTTGAAATACTGAAATAGGCAAAAAAAAACCAGCAATACGGGCTGGGCCTTCGGTTAGTAGGTTAGTCCCAAAAATTATATAAATGTGTAAAAATAAAGCCCATAAACATCCAAAACAGGTAATATAATAGCATGGAACAATAAAAAATTATAGATATGTTGGAGACGTATCAAGCATCCCCAAGCTTAATTCCTGCTCGTCCTCGAGTAGGTAAATGATAAAAACAGAATTTTTGATGTGGAATGCTACCTAGCATAATTTTTAATATATTTCTCTTTATTGTGGCATGAAGGTTCAGATCCAAATGATTCAAAATAAAAGTTCATATTGACAAAAGGAATAGTAATACTTCAAGCATACTAATAAAAGCAATCATGTCTTCTCAAAATAACATGGCTAAAGAAAGTTCATCCCAACTTCAATACCCCCGATGACAAGCCAAGCAATTGTTTTGGACTTAAATAATCTCAAACGTTTTCAACCTTCATGCAATACATGAGTGTGAGCCATGGATATAACACTATGGGTGGAATTGAATAATGATTGGGGATTGTGTGGAGAAGACAAAAAAGGAGAAAGTCTCACATTGACGAGGATAATAAACGGGCTATGGAAATGCCCATCAATTGATGTCAACATGAGGAGTAGGGATTGCCATGCAACGGATGCACTAGAGCTATGAATGAAAGCTCAACAAAAGAAAACTAGTTGGTGTGCATCCAACTTGCTTGCTCACGAAGACCTAGGGCATTTGAGGAAGCCCATCGTAGGAATATACAAGCCAAGTTCTATAATGAAAAATTCCCACTAGTATATGAAAGTGACAACATATGAGACTCTCTATATGAAAAACATGGTGCTACTTTGAAGCACAATATATGAGACTCTATGAAGAACATGGTGCTACTTTGAAGCACAAGTACGGAAAAAGAGATAGTAACATTACCCCTTTTTATTTATTTTTAATTTTTTTATTTTTTTATTTTTTTTCTTTTTCTTTGGCCTTTCTTTTTTTTCTTTCTTTTGGCCTTTCCTTTTTTCTTTGGGATAATGCTCTAATAATGATGATCATCACACTTTTATTGATTACAACACATGAATTACAACTCGAAACTAGAACAAGATATGACTCTATATGAATGCCTCCGACGGTGTACCGGGATGGTGCAATAAATCAAGAGTGACATATATGAAAAATTATGCATGGTGGCTTTGCCACAAATACGATGTCAACTACATGATCATGCAATGGCAATATGACAAAAGTAATGTATGTCATGATGATGATGAACGGAATGGTGGAAAATTGCATGGCAATATATCTCGGAATGGCTATGGAAATGCCATAAATAGGTAGGTATGGTGGTTGTTTTGAGGAAGATATAAGGAGGTTTATGTGTGATAGAGCGTATCATATCATGGGGTTTGGATGCACCGGCGAAGTTTGCACCAACTCTCAAGGTGAGAAAGGGCAATGCACGGTACCGAATAGGCTAGCAATGGTGGAAAGGTAAAAGTGCGTATAATCCATGGACTCAACATTAGTCAAAAGGACTCATATACTTATTGCAAAAATTTAGAAGTCATCAAAAAACAAGCACTATGCGCATGCTCCTAGAGGGATAGATGTTGGAAATATGCCCTAGAGGCAATAATAAAAGGATTATTATTATATTTCCTTGTTCATGATAATTGTATTTTATTCATGCTATAATTGTATTATCCGGAAATCGTAATACACGTGTGAATACATAGACCACAATATGTCCCTAGTGAGCTCTAGTTGACTAGCTCGTTGATCAATAGATAGTCATGGTTTCCTGACTATGGACATTGGATGTCATTGATAACGGGATCACATCATTAGGAGAATGATGTGATGGACAAGACCCAATCCTAAGCATAGCACAAGATCGTGTAGTTCGTTTTGCTAGAGCTTTTCCAATGTCAAGTATCTCTTCCTTAGACCATGAGATCGTGTAACTCCTGGATACCGTAGGAGTGCTTTGGGTGTACCAAACGTCACAACGTAACTGGGTGACTATAAAGGTGCACTACAGGTATCTCCGAAAGTGTCTGTTGGGTTGACACAGATCGAGACTGGGATTTGTCACTCCGTGTTACGGAGAGGTATCACTGGGCCCACTCGGTAGTGCGTCATCATAATGAGCTCAAAGTGACCAAGTGTCTAGTCACGTGATCATGCATTACGGTACAAGTAAAGTGACTTGCCGGTAACGAGATTGAACGAGGTATTGGGATACTGACGATCGAATCTCGGGCAAGTAACATACCGTCTGACAAAGGGAATAGTATACGGGGTTGCTTGAATCCTCGACATCGTGGTTCATCCGATGAAATCATCGAGGAGTATGTAGGAGCCAACATGGGTATCCAGATCCCGCTGTTAGTTATTGACCGGAGAGCCGTCTCGGTCATGTCTGCATGTCTCCCGAACCCGTAGGGTCTACACACTTAAGGTTCGGTGACGCTAAGATTATTAGGAAGACTTGTATGTGATTACCGAATGTTGTTCGGAGTCCCGGAAGAGATCCCGGACGTCACGAGGAGTTCCAGAATGGTCCGGAGGTGAAGATTTATATATGGGAAGTTGTCATACGGACACCGGAAAGTTTCGGGGGCATATCGGCATTGTACCGGGGCCACCGGAGAGGTTTCGGGGGTCCACCGAGAGGGGCCACCCCTCTCGGAGGGCCTCATGGGCCACAAGGGGCAGGGAACCAGCCCCTGGAGGGCTGGGCGCCCCCCCTTGGGCCCATGCGCCTAGGTTTGGGGGGGGGGGAACCCTAGTGGGGGCGCCCCCCTTTGCTTGGGGGGCAAGCCCCCCTCCCTGGCCGCCGCCCCCCTCTAGATCTCATCTAGAGGGGCCGGCCCCCCTTGCCCCTTCCCCTATAAATAGAGGGGTGAGCGAAGGGCTGCAACACACATCCAAGGCGCAGCCCCTCCCCTCCCCAACACCTCTCCTCCTCCGTTGAGTGCTTGGCGAAGCCCTGTCGGAGTAATGCCTCTCCACCATCATCACGCCGTCGTGCTACTGTTGGAGCCTTCTTCCTCAACCTCTCCTTCCCCCTTGCTGGATCAAGAAGGAGGAGACGTCGTCCGTTCCGTACGTGTGTTGAACGCGGAGGTGTTGTCCGTTCGGCACTTGGTCATCGGTGATCTGAATCACGGCGAGTACGACTCCATCATCACCGTTCCCTTGAACGCTTCCGCACGCGATCTACAAGTGGTATGTAGATGCAATCTCTCTCCCATGACTCGTTGCTTAGATGAACTCATAGATGGATCTTGGTGAAACCGTAGGAAAAAATTTAATTTTCTGCAACATTCCCCAACAGTGGCATCATGAGCTAGGTCTATGCGTAGTTCTCTATTGCACGAGTAGAACACAATTTTGTTGTGGGCGTAGATCTTGTCAACTTGCTTGCCGCTACTAGTCTTTTCTTGCTTCAGCGGTATTGTGGTATGAAGCGACCCGGACTGACCTTACACGTACGCTTACGTGAGACAGGTTCCACCGACTGACATGCACTAGTTGCATAAGGTGGCTAGCGGGTGTCTGTCTCTCCTACTTTAGTTGGAGCGGATTTGATGAAAAGGGTCCTTATGAAGGGTAAATAGAAGTTCACAAAATCACGTTGTGGTTATTCGTAGGTAAGAAAACGTTCTTGCTAGAACCCAATTGCAGCCACGTAAAAGATGCAACAACAATTAGAGGACGTCTAACTTGTTTTTGCAGCAATTGTCATGTGATGTGATATGGCCAGAAGTTGTGATGAATGATGAATGACATATTGTGATGTATGAGATCATGTTCTTGTAATAGGAATCACGACTTGCATGTCGATGAGTATGACAACCGGCAGGAGCCATAGGAGTTGTCTTAATTATTGTATGACCTGCGCGTCATTGATTCAACGCCATGTAAATTACTTTACTTTATTGCTAAACGTGTTAGCCATAGTAGTAGAAGTAATAGCTGGCAAGCAACTTCATGGAGACACGATGATGGAGATCATGATGATGGAGATCATGGTGTCATGCCGGTGACAAGATGATCATGGAGCCCCGAAGATGAAGATCAAAGGAGCTATATGATATTGGCCATATCATGTCACTACTTTATATAATTGCATGTGATGTTTATTATGTTTATGCATCTTGTTTACTTAGAACGACGGTAGTAAATAAGATGATCCCTTAGAATAATGTCAAGAAAGTGTTCCCCCTAACTGTGCACCGTTGCTAAAGTTTGTCGTTTTGAAGCACCACGTGATGATCGGGTGTGATAGATCCTTACATTCACATACAACGGGTGTAAGAAAGTTTTACACATGCATAAACACTTAGGGTTAACTTGACGAGCCTAGCATGTACAGACATGGCCTCGGAACACAAGAGACCGAAAGGTCGAACATGAGTCGTATGGAAGATACGATCAACATGGAGATGTTCACCGACGATGACTAGTCCGTCTCACGTGATGATCGGACACGGCCTAGTCGACTCGGATCATCTAACACTTAGATGACTAGAGGGATGTCAAATCTGAGTGGGAGTTCATTAAATAATTTGATTAGATGAACTTAATTATCATGAACTTAGTCTAAAGTCTTTGCAAAATATGTCTTGTAGATCAAATGGCCAACGCTCATGTCAACATGAACTTCAACGCGTTCCTAGAGAAGACCAAGCTGAAAGATGATGGCAGCAACTATTCGGACTGGGTCCGGAACCTGAGGATCATCCTCATAGCAGCCAAGAAACAATATGTCCTAGAAGAACCGCTAGGTGATGCACCCATCCCAGAGAACCAAGACATCATGAATGCTTGGCAGTCTCGTGCTGATGATTACTCCCTCGTTCAGTGCGGCATGCTTTATAGCTTAGAACCGGGGCTCCAAAAGCGTTTTGAGCAACACGGAGCATATGAGATGTTCGATGAGCTAAAAATGGTTTTCCAAGCTCATGCCCGGGTCGAGAGATATGAAGTCTCCGACAAGTTCTATAGTTGTAAGATGGAGGAAAACAGTTCTGTCAGTGAGCACATACTCAAAATGTCTGGGTTGCACAACCGCCTGTCCCAGCTGGACATTAACCTCCCGGACGAGGCGGTCATTGACAGAATCCTTCAGTCGCTCCCACCAAGCTACAAGAGCTTTGTGATGAACTACAATATGCAGGGGATGGTGAAGACCATTCCTGAAGTATTCTCAATGCTGAAGTCAGCAGAGGTTGAAATCAAGAAAGAACATCAAGTGTTGATGGTCAATAAAACCACTAAGTTCAAAAAGGGCAAGGGTAAGAAGAACTTCAAAAAGGACGGCAAAGATGTTGCCGCGCCCGGTAAGCAAGTTGCCGGGAAGAAGTCAAAGAATGGACCCAAGCCTGAGACATAGTGCATTTATTGCAAAGGGAAGGGCCACTGGAAGCGGAACTGCCCCAAATACTTAGCGGACAAGAAGGCCGGCAACACTAAAGGTATATTTGATATACATGTAATTGATGTGTACCTTACCAGTACTCGTAGTAACTCCTGTGTATTTGATACCGGTGCTGTTGCTCATATTTGTAACTCACAGCAGGAGCTGCAGAATAAACGGAGACTGGCGAAGGACGAGGTTGTTGGGGAACGTAGTAATTTCAAAAAATTTCCTACGAACACGCAAGACCATGGTGATGGCATAGCAACGAGAGGGGAGAGTGTCCGTCCACGTACCCTCGTAGACCGAAAGCGGAAGCGTTATAACAACGCGGTTGATGTAGTCGTACGTCTTCACGATCCGACCGATCCAAGCACCGGACGTACGGCACCTCCGAGTTCTGCACACGTTCAGCTCGATGACGATCCCCGGACTCCGATCCAGCAAAGTGTCGGGGATGAGTTCCGTCAGCACGACGGCGTGGTGACGATGTTGATGCTCCACCGACGCAGGGCTTCGCCTAAGCTCCGCGACGATATGACTTCTCCGGCGCAGGGCTTCACCTAAGCTCTACGACGATATGACCGAAGTGGAATATGGTGGAAGGGGGCACCGCACACGGCTAAGGAACGATCCGTAGATCAACTTGTGTGTCCTGGGGTGCCCCCCTGCCCCCGTATATAAAGGAGGGAGGGAGGAGGAGGCCGGCCCTAGGAGGAGGGCGCGCCAAGGGGAGTCCTACTCCCACCGGGAGTAGGACTCCTTCTTTCCTAGTCCAACTAGGAGAAGGGGGGAAAGGGGGGAAGTGGAGAAGGAAGGGAGAGGTGGGCTGCGCCCCAAACCCTTTGTCCAATTCGGACTGGGCTTGGGAGGGGCGCGCGCCACCTCCTGGCTCCTTCCCACTAAGGCCCATTAAGGCCCAATACTCTTCCCCGTATTCCCGTAACTCCCCGGTACTCCGAAAAATACCCGAATGACTCGGAACCTTTCCGAACTCCGAATATAGTCGTCCAATATATCGATCTTTACGTCTCGACCATTTCGAGACTCCTCGTCATGTCCCCGATCTCATCCGGGACTCCGAACTCCTTCGGTACATCAAAACTCATAAACTCATAATATAACTGTCATCGAAACCTTAAGCGTGCGGACCCTACGGGTTCGAGAACTATGTAGACATGACCTAGAACTATTCTTGGTCAATAACCAATAGCGGGACCTGGATGCTCATATTGGCTCCTACATGTTCTACGAAGATCTTTATCGGTCAAACCGCATAACAACATACTTTGTTCCCTTTGTCATCGGTATGTTACTTGCCCGAGATTCGATCGTCGGTATCCAATACCTAGTTCAATCTCGTTACCGGCAAGTCTCTTTACTCGTTCCGTAATACATCATCTCATAACTAACTCATTAGTTACAATGCTTGCAAGGCTTCGGTGATGAGTATTACCGAGAAGGCCCAGAGATACCTCTCCGACAATCGGAGTGACAAAACCTAATCTCGAAATACGCCAACCCAACATGTACCTTTGGAGACACCTGTAGTACTCCTTTATAATCACCCAGTTACGTTGTGACGTTTGGTAGCACCCAAAGTGTTCCTCCGGTAAACGGGAGTTGCATAATCTCATAGTTACAGGAACATGTATAAGTCATGAAGAAAGCAATAGCAACATACTAAACGAT
>LR880971.1:55566814-55588720 GCA_904067115.1 Aegilops sharonensis | reverse complement strand
AGTATCTCTTCCTTAGACCATGAGATCGTGTAACTCCCGGATACCGTAGGAGTGCTTTGGGTGTACCAAACGTCACAACATAACTGGGTGACTATAAAGGTGCACTACAGGTATCTCCGAAAGTGTCTGTTGGGTTGACACGGATCGAGACTAGGATTTGTCACTCCGTGTTACAGAGAGGTATCACTGGGCCCACTTGGTAGTGCATCATCATAATGAGCTCAAAGTGACCAAGTGTCTGGTCACGGGATCATGCATTACGGTACGAGTAAAGTGACTTGCCGGTAACGAGATTGAACGAGGTATTGGGATACCGACGATCGAATCTCGGGCAAGTAACATACCGTCTGACAAAGGGAATAGTATACGGGGTTGCTTGAATCCTCGACATCGTGGTTCATCCGATGAAATCATCGAGGAGTATGTAGGAGCCAACATGGGTATCCAGATCCCGCTATTGGTTATTGACCGGAGAGCCGTCTCGGTCATGTCTGCATGTCTCCCGAACCCGTAGGGTCTACACACTTAAGGTTTGGTGACGCTAGGATTATTAGGAAGACTTGTATGTGATTACCGAATGTTGTTCGGAGTCCCGGATGAGATCCCGGACGTCACGAGGAGTTCCAGAATGGTCCGGAGGTGAAGATTTATATATGGGAAGTTGTCATACGGACACCGGAAAGTTTCGGGGGGATATCGGTATTGTACCGGGGCCACCGGAGAGGTTCCGGGGGTCCACCGGGAGGGGCCACCCCTCTCGGAGGGCCTCATGGGCCACAAGGGGCAGGGAACCAGCCCCTGGAGGGCTAGGCGCCCCCCCTTGGGCCCATGCGCCTAGGTTTGGGGGGGGGGACCCTAGTGGGGGCGCCCCCCTTTGCTTGGGGGGCAAGCCCCCCTCCCTGGCCGCCGCCCCCCTCTAGATCTCATCTAGAGGGGCCGGCCCCCCTTGCCCCTTCCCCTATAAATAGAGGGGTGAGGGGAGGGCTGCAACACACATCCAAGGCGCAGCCCCTCCCCTCCCCAACACCACTCCTCCTCCGTTGAGTGCTTGGCGAAGCCCTGTCGGAGTACTGCCTCTCCACCATCATCACGCCGTCGTGCTGCTGCTGGAGCCTTCTTCCTCAACCTCTCCTTCCCCCTTGCTGGATCAAGAAGGAGGAGACGTCGTCCGTTCCGTACGTGTGTTGAACGCGGAGGTGCTGTCCGTTCGGCACTTGGTCATCGGTGATCTGAATCACAACGAGTACGACTCCATCATCACCGTTCCCTTGAACGCTTCCGCACGCGATCTACAAGTGGTATGTAGATGCAATCTCTCTCCCATGACTCATTGCTTAGATGAACTCATAGATGGATCTTGGTGAAACCGTAGGAAAAATTTTAATTTTCTGCAACGTTCCCCAACAATAGATTGCTAGGGAAAGAACATCGCTCGTCCCCGACCGCCACTCATAAGGATGCACAAGCCAGATACACTTCATGTTTCAAATTTGTTACACAACTTTAACCATACGTGCATGCTACGGGACTTCCTAACTTCAACACAAGCATTTTTTTAATTCATAATCACCCAACTACCATGACTTTAGTATCACTACCTCCATATCTCAAAACAATTATCAAGTATCAAATTGATCATAGCATCCAATTCACTTCCTATGATAGTTTTTATTATACCCAACTTGGATGCTCATCATTCTAGGACCAATTTATAACCATAGCAAATACCATTCTGTTCTAAAAGACTCTCAAAATAATATAATTGAAGCATGAGATATAAAAAATTTCTTCAAAATTAAACCACCGCCGTGCTCTAAAAGATATAAGTGAAGCACTAGAGCGAAAACTATCTAGCTCAAAAGATATAAGTGAAGCACATAGAGTATTCTAATAAATTTCAATCAAGTAGGATTATCCCAAAAGGTGTGTACAGCAAGGATGATTGTGGTAAACTAAAAAGCAAAGACTAATATAATACACGACGCTCCAAGCAAAACACATATCATGTGGCGAATAAAAATATAGCTCCAAGTAAAGTTACCAATGAACGAAGACGAAAGAGGGGATGCCTTCCCGGAGCATCCCCAAGCTTAGGCTTTTGGCTACTATTGAATATCTTCGGGTGCCATGGGCATCCCCAATCTTAGGATTTTACCACGCCTTATTCCATAATCCATCAAATCTTTACCCAAAACTTGAAAACTTCACAACACAAAACTCAACAGGAAATCTCATAAGCTCCGTTAGTGAAAGAAAACAAAACCACCACATAATGTACTGTAATGAACTCATTCTTTATTTATATTGGTGTTAAACCTACTGTATTCCAAGTTCTCTATGGTTCATACCACTTAATACTAGCCATAGATGCATCAAAATAAGCAAACAACACACAAAAAACAGAATCTGTCAAAAACAGAACAGTGTGTAGCAATCTGTAACTAACGCAAACTTCTGGAACTTTAAAAATCCTACCAAAATAGGACGTCCTAAAACATTTGTCTTTGATCAGCAGAAAAAATAATCAATGCAAAAGCTCGTTTATGTGATTTATTGAATTTTTTATCGTGAGCGTAAAGTTTCTGTTTTTCAGTAGAATCAAATCAACTATCATCATAGGTTATCCTATAGGTTCTACTTGGCACAAACACTAATTAAAACATGAAAACACATCTAAACAGAAAGTAGATGCAAAATTTATTACTAAACAGGAACAAAAACAAAAAACACAAAGAAAATTGGGTTGCCTCCCAACTAGCGATATCGTTTAACGCCCCTAGCTAGGCATAAAAGCGAAGATAGATCTAAGTAGTGCCATAATAATAAGATAGATCTTGAAAACTCATCTCATATTCTCTATGTTAGGCAGCAA
This sequence comes from Aegilops sharonensis, assembly GCA_904067115.1. Classification (NCBI taxonomy): domain Eukaryota; kingdom Viridiplantae; phylum Streptophyta; class Magnoliopsida; order Poales; family Poaceae; genus Aegilops; species Aegilops sharonensis. The sequence continues at coordinate 55,585,848 of LR880971.1, read as the reverse complement.
GTTTTCTATGAGGCAAGCAAAAATAATCAAAAGGGCTAAATTTAGCGGGACAAAAGTCCCAAAGATTAATCTCAAGAGGAACGGGTTCCTCCTTTGGCCCTTCATAATGCACAACTAATTCATCACTAAAAGAATTCTTTTGGAAAAATCTCGTGAGCCTATACTAAAGAGAGTATCCTAGATCATTATTTCGAAGAGCAAAATCATTATTAAGTTCGGAAATTCTATCAAGCAAGACATTGGTAGGAACCTTTTTTCTAAGGTTTTCATTGAAAGCAACATAGTCCGAAGATTGAAAACGCCTAATTTCCTCTTGATCAAAGAGGACCACCTCTATGGGAGGACGACCGGCGTCCACCCTATAGTGCACCAAGATTTCTTATTATAAATCTAAACTCATGAGCCAAAAAGATAGTAACAGCGCGCTTAACAGAAGAATGCTCAATATTGGAAAATTCTAGGAAAATTCTTTGTATGCAAGGATGCATATGCATAAATTGTCTTTCAAGTTCAACTACAAGCATATCAATAGAATCCGCAAGACTACTAGTTTTATGAAGAATAGAACCACCCATGGAAGGTAAAGCACCGGCACAAGTAAAGAAATCTTGAGTAACACCTTTTCCAATAATGTTACCACTACCGATTCGAAACTTTTTAGTATTCAAGATAGGGTGTTCTTCAGTCGGAGCCTCAGAATTTTGCATGTTATCATTATTGTCCATATCGACGATAACCTCCCTAATTTCAGACATAACGGCAAACAAAAGCGAGGAATAAGAAAGCAAGCGGAAAAGAGAGGAGATTGGGAAAGAGAGGGCGAATAAAATGGCAAGGGTGAAGTGGGGGAGAGGAAAACGAGAGGCAAATTGAAAATAATTTAAATGCGAGGGAGATGAGTTTGTGATGGGTACTTGTTATGTCTTGACTTGAGCGAAGACCTCCCCGGCAACGACGCAAGAAATCCTTTTCTTGCTACGTCTCGAGCTTGCGTTGGTTTTCCTTGAAGAGGAAAGGGTGATGCAGCACAGTAGCTTAAGTATTTCCCTAAGTTTTTGAGAACCAAGGTATCAATCCAGTAGGAGGCTCCTCACAAGTCCCACGAACCTACACAAACAAACAAAGAACTCGCAACCAACGCGATAAAGGGGTTGTCAATCCCTTCACGGCCACTTGCGAAAGTGAGATCTGATAGAGATAATATGATAAGATAAATATTTTCTTGGTATTTTATAATATAAATGAAAAAATTAAAGATGCAAATAAAAGTAGATTGAAAGCTTATATGATAAAAGATAGACCCGGGGGCCATAGGTTTCAATAGAGGCTTCTCTCAAGATAGCATAAGTATTACGGTGGGTGAACAAATTACTGTCGAGCAATTGATAGAAAAGCGAATAATTATAAGATTATCTAGGCATGATCATGTATATAGGCATCACGTCTGTGACAAGTAGACCTACTCCTGCCTGCATCTACTAGTATTACTCCACACATCGACCGCTATCCAGCATGCATCTAGAGTATTAAGTTCATAAGAACAGAGTAACGCATTAAGAAAGATGACATGATGTAGAGGGATAAAATCAAGCAATATGATATAAACCCCATTTTTTTATCCTCGATGGCAACAATACAATACGTGCCTTGCCACCCTTTCTGTCACTGGGTAAGGACACCGCAAGATTGAACCCAAAGCTAAGCACTTCTCCCATGGCAAGAAAGATCAATCTAGTAGGCCAAACCAAACCGATAATTCGAAGAGACTTGCAAAGATAACACAATCATACATAAAAGAATTCAGAGAAGATTCAAATATTACTCATAGATAAACTTGATCATAAACCCACAATTCATCGGATATCGACAAACACACCACAAAAAGAGTTTACATCGAATAGATCTCCAGAAGAGAGGGGGAGAACATTGTATTGAGATCCAAAAAGAGAGAAGAAGCCATCTAGCTAATAAATATGGACCCGAATGTCTATGGTAAACTACTCACCACTCATCGAAAGGGCTATGGTGTTGATGTAGAATCCCTTCGTGGTCGATTCCCCCTCTGGCGGAGCGCCAGCGAAGGCTCCAAGATGGGATCTCGCGGATACAGAAGGTTACGGTGGCGGAAATATTTCTTTGTTGGCTCCCTGGATGTTTTCGGAGCACATAGGTATATATAGGAGGAAGAAGTACGTCGGTGGCCGCTCGAGGGGCCCAGGAGACAGGGGCACGCCCAGGAGGGGTGGGCGCGCCCTCCTATCTCTGCTGGCCGCCTCGTTTTCTTCTTGACTTGCACTCCAAGTTCTCCGGATCACGTTTGTTCCGAAAATCACGCTCCCGAAGGTTTCACGACGTTTGGACTCCGTTTGATATTCCTTTTCTTCGAAATACTGAAATAGGCAAAAAAAACAACAATACGGGTTGGGCCTTCGGTTAGTAGGTTAGTCCCAAAAATGATATAAATGTGTAAACATAAAGCCCATAAACATCCAAAACAGGTAATATAATAGCATGAAACAATCAAAAATTATAGATACGTTGGAGACGTATCAGTTACCGATAATTTCAGTGCTTGCAGAGAATACCTTACTGAAAACCGCTTGTCATTTCCTTCTACTCCTCGTTGTGTTCGACACTCTTACTTATCGAAAGGACTACGATAGATACCCTATACTTGTGGGTCATCAAGACTCTTTTCTGGCGTCGTTGCCGGAGAGTGAAGCGCCTTTGGTAGGTGGAATTTGGTAAGGAAAAATTTATATAGTGTGCTGAAATTTACTATCACTTGTTATTATGGAAAATAATCCTTTGAGGGCCTTGTTCGGGGTATATTCACCCCGACCAGTAGAGCAAAGAGTTGCTCCTCAACCTACTGAACCTAATGAAAATGTTTACTTTGAAATTCCTTCGGGTATGATAGATAAACTGCTAGCTAATCCTTTTACAGGAGATGGAACATTACATCCCGATATGCACCTAATCTATGTGGATGAAGTTTGTGGATTATTTAATCTTGCAGGTATGGCCGAGGATATTATCAAGAAGAAAGTCTTCCCTTTATCTTTGATGTAAAAGGCATTGACATGGTTTAGGCTATGTGATGATATTGGGTCATGGAACTACAACCGGTTGAAATTGGAATTTCATCAGAAGTTTTATCCTATGCATCTGGTTCATCGTGATCGTAATTATATATATAATTTTTGGCCTCGCGAAGGATAAAGTATTGCTGAAGCTTGGGGGAGGCTTAAGTCAATGTTATATTCATGCCCCAATCATGAGCTCCCAAGAGAAATTATTATTAAAAAAGTTTATGCTCGGCTTTCTCTCAATAATCGCTCCATGCTCGATACTTCTTGTACTGGTTCTTTTATGATGAAGACTATTGAATTCAGATGGGATTTATTGGAAAGAATTAAACGCAACTCTGAAGATTGGGAACTCGACGAAGGTAAGGAGTCAGGTATAACACCTAAGTTTGATCGTGTTAAATCTTTTATGGATACCGATGCTTTTCATGTATTTAGCACTAAATATGGACTTGACTCTGAGATAGTAGCTTCTTTCTGTGAATCATTTGCTACTCATGTTGATCTCCGTAAAGAGAAGTGGTTTAAATATCATCCTCCCATTGAAGTAAAAGTGGTAAAACCTATTAAAGTTGAAGAAAAGACTATCACTTATAATGTTGATCCTATTGTTCCTACTGCTTATATTGAGAAACCACCTTTCCCTGTTAGAATAAAGGATCATGCTAAAGCTTCAACTGTGGTTCGTATAAGTAATGCTAGAACACCTACACCCCCTGAGCAAATTAAAGTTGAACCTAGTGTTGTTTGGTTAAAGATCTCTTGGTCGATAATATTGATGGGCATGTTATTTACTTCTGTGATGAACCTGCTAGAATTGCTAGACCCGATACTAAAAAATAAACATAGACCTGTTGTTGGCATGCCTGTTGTTTCTGTTAAAATATTACTTTATTATCGCTATCAGATCTCACTTTTGCGAGTGACCGTGAAGGGATTGACAACCCCTTTATCACGTTGGTTGCAAGTTCTTGATTGTTTGTGCAGGTATTCAGTGACTTGTGCATCGTCTCCTACTGGATTGATATCTTGGTTCTCAGAAACTGAGGGAAATACTTACGCTACTTTGCTGCATCACCCTTTCATCTTCATGGGAAAACCAACGCAAGCTCAAGAGGTAGTAGCGGCGTGGCGAGGCGAGCAACGAGGAGGAGCGCGTGTGTAGGTCTCCTCTTATCATGCTCATACAAGTGGTAGAAGATCTCACCTTATAAAGAGGTGCAAGTCTCACTCAACTTCCGGGGTGAGACTAAACTTTAGTCCCACTCACACCATTCACTAGGTATGCATGAATGGGCCAAGAGAATTTCATAATTTTAGTTGGGCTTTGGGCCAAAGGCCTACTAGAAAATTCCAACACTGCCTCGTCGCGACACAGTACTCCAGTGACCGCCACCTCCGTAGTTTTCACGGACAACGGCCACCCTGCGCCTCAAAGTCTTGATCGTTAGCTTTACTTCTCCACTATAGTGTTCCTGTAGAATTAATTGTCGGCAAACCCCCCAAATTAGCCGCGCCCTTCTCGTCTTCCTCGCCTCCGACACTGCACCACCGCGCCTCGATCTCCTCCCCTTGCGAGCACAGGACTCCATAGTCTGTTTCTTCGTATCCGTGGAGATGGAGTAATCTCGAAGCTTCTGTCGTTCTCTCCATCGTTCCAAGCATCCTCCAACATGTGCCACCTCGACCAGTTGCCCCGTCGCCCACATTGACAACCTAGTGGTTCTTCTCGAGCCCGCAACCTGCTGGTGTCCATGCCAACATGGTCGCGACCATCATATCCTTCCCCGCGCGTGCGTAGCTCCATCCCAATCTTCCCCCGCCCGATTCCATGCCTGGGGCCCCCTGGCCAAAGCCGCCCGCCATGATTGACCTCGGCTGGATAACCATGCGCTCGCCCGCCTACCCTTGTCGTGCCCAGCGTATCTGGCGTGCCTCACACAGCTACACCGCATGCCTCTCCCCTCCTCTCGCAGTATTCCGGCTGCCTACGTCGAGCCGCCGGTGAATGCAGCCGTCGGTGAGCAGTCGCTCACGACCGGCCACGCCTGGACCATTGTTCATTCTGACAGTGGGTCCCATGGCCCACATGTTAGGGAGAGAGAAGTTGTGAGAGAAAGTTTTTTTATCTTTATTATTTTGGTTGGGCCCCACATGTAAGTGAGTGAGAGAGAGGTGAGAGAAAGAGTTTTCCCTTTATTTTTCTAGAGTGGCCCCGCATGTCAGTGAGATAATTGTATGGGCAACAACGTCCAGAAAATGCCTAATAAACTGTCAAAGCCAGCCAGCCAGGTAATGGCACGGAAGGGCATTTCTATAAGAAGAACTAACGCTAGAAGGGCAACTTCAAAATTAGGTGTAAATTTGAGTAGTGGGTTCGATTTAAGGGCACAAATGTAAATGCCCCTTTCTTTTCCGATTTTTTGTTATTCTTTTGTCTTTTTCTACTCTGGATTTTTTCATTTGTTTCTTCATTATTTTCATTTTCCTTTTCTTTTGATTTATTTGGTTTCTTTTCCGGTTCTCATCTTTTTCGTTTTTCTTTGTTTTTTTCATTCTATATTTTAATATACATGATCAATATTTTTACAAATACGTGAACAATATTTTTTAAACAATTATTTAAATACTTGATCAATATTTTTTTCATATACATGATCAACATGTTTTCAATTACTTGTTGACCATTTTTTCAAATATTTGATCAATATTTTTATATACATGATCAACATTTTTTTAAAATATTTGTTCCAACATTTTTCAAATAGTACTCCCTCCGTCCTAAAATTCTTGTCTTAGATTTATATAGATGCGGATGTATCTAACACTAAAATGTGACTTGATACATTCGTATTTAGACAAATATAAGACAATAATTTTGGGATGGAGCGAGTAGTTTAAATTTTTTCAAATACTTGTTCAATATTTTTAAAATGTTTTGGGCAAAGTTTTTGTTGTTGTAATATACATATTTCTATTGTTTTAAAGTAAAAAAAAGGAAAAAAGAAGAAAAAAATTCAGAAAAAAAGAGGATGTGGCTTCCCGCGCTAGTAGACCGGCCCATCTCAGTGGCTCCTTCAGCGAGTCAAAGCCAGACTCGCTGAAGGCGAGATATAGGTGCGCCCGCAAATCGCTGTAGGATTTAGCGGAAAACCTTATTTGATGCTCTCCCTGTCAACAAAAAGAGTTGGGCAATCGCACTGACTCATGACAACTTGGGCCAGCACATCAACTACTGTTCACATCATTTGGCAGTTCCGATTTTGTGAAACTTGTAGAAGGTTCCCAGCCGGTTTTTCCGGTTTTGGGAACCGTCTAGAAGGTTCCTCAAACGGTTTTTCCTTTAATTTTTTGTTCACTTAGCCTTTTCTTTTTTTCTATTTATTTTTTTCTTTCTTCTTTATTTTGTTTTTCTCTTTTCCCAAAATGTTAAAATTCAAAAAATTCATCACAAATCCATAATCTTTTCTGAAAATAAGAAAATGTTTCCATTTCAAAACAGTATCTCCATAAAATCCACAAAATGTTACCGAATTTAAAAAATGTTCCCGTTTCCAAAATTTGTTCACAAATCCAATTTTTTTTTTCTGAATTACAAAAAAAATGTTCAAATTTTGATAATTTGTACGCAAATTTAAAAAATCTTCGAGAATTTAATAATGTGCTCCAATTTTTCAAAGATTGTTTGTGTTTTTCAAAAAATGTTCTCATTTTTGAAAAATTGTTCACCGATTCAAAAACTGTTACTGTATTAACAAAATGTTTGTTCCATTTCAAAAATATATTCATGTTTTCTTCAGGTTTTCAAAAAATATTCAGAATTCTAAAAATTGGTCCAATTTCAATAAATGTTTGTAATTACAAAATTTGTTCACGTTTTCAAATATTTCAGAGTTTAAAAAGTTGTTGGTGTTTTCAAAATTGTTCGTAATATTTATTTTTGATCTCATTTTTATAATTCTTTAAAAAATTCAAGATGTGTTATAATTTCTCAAAGATTGTTAGTGTATTTAGTAAAAAAAAATCTTTTTTCAGAAATTATTCATAGATCAAAAGATGTTCACAGATCAAAAGATGGCCGTGTATTAAAAAATATTCACGGATTTCGAAATATGTTTGTATTTTCTTTTCTTTTTTTGGAATTCCATGAAAATTTGTTCAGTCATTCGAAAAATGTTCGCACTTGTTCTGTATATACACTTTTAAAAAAATGCACATATACGTTCACTACGTCACTAGTTCAGGTCTGGTTCTGGTTTGCTACAGCAGTATATTAAGTTGGCCACGTCGCAGACAGCAGTACTAGCGTTGCTTCGGCTCCTCTTAATTTTGCATCTTTTTCATGGGCACCATGTGCGTCCGATCTGCTGAATCGATCCGCTTCAGCCATCTCGTTCGATCCGACTAGCTGTGTCGCCCTGAGTAGTACTCCCTGCGATGATGACTCCCATCTTCTCACGTTCTGACAAATCACGCATTGCATGTACGTCACTTGTCATAACTTGAAAGTTTTTTTAGATCCGTTCATTAAAATGTTTTATTTTTTAAACCGTGCGTTCAAATCTCGAACAGTTTTCATAATTGGATTCCTCGCGTCAAGATCTTCAAAACTAGATCGTATGTTGACGAAAAGACCGAACCAGGAGCATGGCTTTTTCTTTTCGAAAGAGGCACGGTCGTGCTTCTTGCGAAATCATAACCGTGCCTCTTGCGGACGGAAAAAAAAACCCAAAAAACATGTTTTGTCAAGAGACATGCCCGTGCCTTTCACGAAAGCACAACCGTGCCTTTCGTGAAAGGAAAAAAATAGAAACACTTTTTTCCGTTTACGAGAGGCACGTCTCTGTCTCTTGCGAAAGCACAACCGTGCCTCTTGTGGAAGCAAAATCGTGCCTCTCGCGAAAGGAAAAAAAAACATAAAACACTTTTTTTTCGTTTTCAAAAGGCACAACCGTCCCTCTCACAAAAGCAAAACCGTGCCACTCGCGAAAGAAAAAAAGAGGCATGGTTGCGCCTTTCGCGGAAGCAAAAAAAAGCATTTTTCGTGCAGAAAGTAAATTTCTTTTCAGGAAAAAAATTGGTCCAAAAGCCTGAAGACCGGTGAAAAACCACAAAGTAAAAAAATGTTTAAAAAGCCAAAAACACATGCGGAAAAATAAAATAAAAATCTAAAAAATGCGTCCAAAGGGCGACACGTGACGACGGCTGAGAGCGTGCCAAATGACGTTAATAATTATGAGGCTTCTGAAGGAGCGCTCATCAACTAGTTACTCTTGGCCTCGCCTGCAATGCTTGCACGCATCCGGTCGTATTGAACCGATCTCGCCACAAGCCCTCGCATAGAACACGCTGCCGGCTGCAAAATGTACCTCACCACTAGCCACCTATTTACAATTGCTTCTAATCCAGTGTAGAATTTCCTCGTGAAGCATCGACCGATGTCCAGGACCAACCATCCATCTCATCGAATTCTACTAAACCTCTGCATCAACAAGCGCAACCTCCAAAGAACCTACCTCATAATATCACTGGTTAGAATAAACCGAGGCATGTAGTTGATCTGTCAAAGATCAAGCAACCACACGAGGCACAATGTAGATATTTGCTAACGAGATTCATCGTACATCCCCGAGGCATATGATAATGGGTGCACTCCCTGTGACACCGTCACAATACGGCACATCAACCGCCGGCTCCCGATGCGTGCATGTGCTATTATATTGGCATAGATTACATCATGTGTCTACCTCACATTACATAGGAGGTCTAGGATATAAGAGTCCTAGTGGGACACTACAACATACCCTGTCTACACACTATACGACTCCAACTTCAACTGTAATCTACATTGTACAAAATATTCGACACAACTCCAACAGTTGCTAGGTGATCTACGGGCATGGATGTAATTTTTATTTTTAGTGTTATTTGTACAACTCGATGATGAATAGATCAATAATTTTTCCAGACAATAAGAATAATGAAAATTGTAACATACTTCCTTTATTAGTTCTACTAGCAAATATGCCCGTGCATTGCAACGGGAGATTATACAGGTGTGGTAGATATAAAAAAGTCTAAACCAAATGCCAGGATGAGATAAGGAATTTTGAAATATCATTTCACAAGCTATGTCTAAGGGATGTCACGATGAAATAAGGGACTTCTAAAATGTCATTTCAAAAACTAAAAATGTGATGGTCTGATCACGATTTGATTTCCTAATACGCCACAATGAAAAAAGAATTGGCTGAGCAAACTGCATTGATGGACCCTCCCTGAGCTAGACTGATGAATGATGTGTCTTGTCTTGACCTAGCGTACCGGTGTTTACCATAACCAGTACCGTGGTACAAGAATAAACATAGTTGTGTATAAAAGCAAAATAGGCATTTATAATTTTCGTATAGCTTACAAAAACTAACCTATAGGAAGGCGCGCTTACCACAGAGCGCCTTAACCATGGGTTGCCCATGTGCTGCCCATGTGCTTGTGTTACATCAGTGTATCATGCTATAAGAACAGAATCCGGCGGTGATTTTAAAATAAAACCTAATTGTTTTACTTATGGGTGGCATAGTGGGTAATTTATGACAACTTCCGGGGTAATTTAAATGACAAATGACCAGAATCAATACCGGGGTAATTTATAATTGGTGAAAAAAGTTGTTGACACAAAAGTCGATGGAAAAAGTTAGTGAGAATTTGCACGCGGGAGCAAAAATGATGAACATGCATATAAACGTGAGGTATAGGAAAGTTGCACAAAAGACGAGCCCAAAAAACTGAAAAAAGCATGTACTAATGCAATAGTCAAAGCGGGTCAAAAAGGTAACCTTCCTATGTCAAACATGAAGAATTTTTTTTTTTGAAACGAGGCAAAAGACTTGCCATTTTCATTAATTAAAGAGGAGTGAGAATTGCCCGGTTAATTAACGAAAAATCGAGCTAAAACCGATACAATCCAACCCACATAAAATGGGTACCACCGGTCAACCTGGCCACCGACATGGGATCATAGAGCTACAAAGAGGGAAAGACATCCGCCGAGCAGTCGCAAGCGTCATCGTCATCACCGGCTACCTCCGAACGGGCGACTCCGACTTCACCGTAGACCTTCATCGTCGAAGCCAACCCGCAAACAGCTGCACAGAAACCATGACGGCACATGCCAACAGAAGGCCACACGCGCGAACAGCCGACAGCTCCGACTCTGATGACGATCATCACAAGGGAAATATGCAGGACTTGCGCCGACCGTGCCCCAAAGAGCATCTCGGACACGCCGGGAAGATCCGACTACCGAAGCCCGAGCCGCGACCAGAGTTCCTCTCGACGCCATCATTGTTGCCAAACGGAAATCAGCGCCCCCGAAAAGGCCGCTTCGGCAAACTACGCGGCGAAGATGCCACAAACCACGCGGCGAAGATGCCGCAACCCACACGGCGAAGATGCCGCCATCCATCGGTCTCCTAGTCGTTGCCTGCTCCGAGACGATGCCCCCAAGGAGGAGAAAGACGCGAAGACGCCTCCATCGCCCGATCCAGAGGATCTGAGGTTTCCTTCCGGAGCCAAAGCCGTGGGGAGGAGGAGCGCACCTCCACGACGACGCTTCCAAGAAAGATCACGGCACCCGCGGGCGCCGCCGCCGTCGGCTCCGGTGGAGACCGGAGCAAGGATTTCTCCCGGAGATGTGCCGACCGCCCGCCACCACCGACCGCCGCCAACAAACCACCACCCCTGCCGAGGCCGACCTCACTCCGGCCACGGGATCCCACGATCCACCGCGACCAGAACCGCACCACCCCCTGGCCGAAGCCGCCGTCCACCACCGCAGCCACCACCACCGCAATAGCCAACACCACATCGCGAAGAGCAGCACCAGACCGAAGAAACAGCTCACGCCAGATTCAGATCGGAGCCGCAAGAAAAGCTGCAGAGCAGACGAGCAGGTCCACCGCCCGCTGCACACCTGGCGCTCCGGAGCCGCACCCGCCGCGCCCGGCTGGTTCCCGGACCCGACATACGCCTGCCGCCGCCGTGCCCGGCTGTCGATTCGCGCCCCACGCGCACATCCGGAGCCAGGAGCCGCCGCGCGCCCGTACGCCGTCCACGCCCAGGCCACCGGGGGCCCGGACCGAGGCCGCCGCCCCGGCGTCCCCCACCTCAGCAGCACGACTCGGCCATCGCGAGCCCGCCCGCAGCCGCGCCAGATCCGCGCGCCGGCCCGCACCCGGCCTAGCCGCGCGGCAAGGTCGCCGCGCACCGCCCGGAGGAGCAGAGCACCGGCGCCGCCCCTCAGAGCCACCCCCAGGCCGCCGCCGGCCCGACGCGCCCCGCTGGCCCGACACGCCACCGCGAGGCCAGCCGTCCCGCGCCGACCGGATGTCTCGCGGGGTGGGAAGAAACCCGCCGCCATCGCCGCACGCACGCACGGGCTTCGCCCGGCGGCGGCGGGGGAGGGGAGAGGCGAGGAGGTGAGGGGTGGCGGCGGCGAGGGTCTAGGGCTACGCCCGGGCCGCTCGCGGGAGCGGCACGGGGTCCTAAAGGACTTGGCTACTTAAGAAGATCCTAACATGAAGAATGACGTGGTGGGAAGCTTTCTCACGTCAAAAAAGAAGCAAAATAAAAACATTTTTCTCACGTCACACTCAATGTGGTAAAAAAACTACCTAACTGTGATAAAGGAAAGATCTGGACCGTGTTAACAACAACTAATGCTGGATGAGTTGGCTTGCTTGATGCACCATATTTCAAGAGGTCTTGGCTTCGATCCTCATTCCCAAGCATTTATTTTTACGTTTCCGGGAAAGACACCGGCTGTTTTACGCCGGCATCGCCTTGGCGGTGGCCTTCATAGAACCCAAGTGGCGGCGGTCACCTGTGTTTTACTTCTCCTCGATGATGCCGGCGAACACGGACGCGCTGGCCATTGACTAATCGATCTTCGTGCACCCGACTTCTGTCTTTGCCTGCATGGCGCGACCGCAAACACGGAAGGCGCGGTCGTATGCACGGTAGACGTGGGCGCAGGAACGGTTGGCGCGGCCACAGACACGGGACGACGCGGTGTCGTCGAAGCAGTGACGATGCCCGTGCCGCCGTGCTCCTCGTCGTGGGATGGAGCAATTCGGCACTCGTCTGTCAGTTGGTTTCGAGCGGCGAGCTGTTGAACCATGCACCGGTTTGAGGCGGCAACTAGCTCCGTCGGGCTAAGTGAGGGAGGTGGAGCAGCGACGATGCCTGTGCCGCCGTGCTCCTCGTCGTGGGATGGAGCAATTCGCCACTCCTCTGTCAGTTGGTTTCGAGCGGCGAGCTGTTGAACCATGCACCGGCTTGGGGCGCAACTAGCTCGGTCGGCGAACACGGACGCGCTGGCCATCGACTAGTCGATCTTCGTGCACCCGACTTCTGTCTTTGCCTGCATGGCGCGACCGCAAACACGGAAGGCGCGGTCGTATGCACGGTAGACGTGGGCGCAGGAACGGTTGGCGCGGCCACAGACACGGGACGACGCGGTGTCGTCGAAGCAGTGACGATGCCCGTGCCGCCGTGCTCCTCGTCGTGGGATGGAGCAATTCGGCACTCGTCTGTCAGTTGGTTTCGAGCGGCGAGCTGTTGAACCATGCACCGGTTTGAGGCGGCAACTAGCTCCGTCGGGCTAAGTGAGGGAGGTGGAGCAGCGACGATGCATGTGCCGCCGTGCTCCTCGTCGTGGGATGGAGCAATTCGCCACTCCTCTGTCAGTTGGTTTCGAGCGGCGAGCTGTTGAACCATGCACCGGCTTGGGGCGCAACTAGCTCGGTCGGGCTAAGTGAGGGAGGTGGAGCAGCGAGCTCCCTTGCTCGGCGGGTGACCCAGCCGACTTTTATGCTGGAGAGCAGCTCTTCCGGCACGTCGGATGCCATCGGAAGAGTGGAGAAAAATGGTGAAGAAGGATATGGGGAGCGGCAGAGTGGTGCGATTTTTGCCCGGCATCTGGCCCCATTTAAATAGAAGGTGGGCGGGAGGAGCTCGGCCGACGTTGCATTTAATGCCGGCCTGCTCCTGAACGGACGTGTGGCCGGAATAGGTTTCTCGACTTTCATGCGGATTTAATGGAGATGTTTGAATGCGGGCGGGGAGGCGTGTTTAGCCGGGCGTGTAGCGGAAGGCGCCCTCGGCCGGCGCGCTGCTTCAATGACGGAGCCAGTGAGAGGTCACGTCCGTTCTTCTGAGCCGCCTTCAATGTGAAGCGACATGTTCTACAGAGGTATGCATGAATTTGGGCAGCTAGCACTGTGAGGAAAGCGCGCGCGGGAACGGGAATGGCTTTGGTGGGCCAGAGCGGTCAGAAGCGGCCTTTGGAACGGTCCGAACTCCCACAAATCTTCCCACTTTTGTCTTCAGTTTGCGAAAGAAAACACGTCCAGACCGCGTCATGGACTGATACAAAATCGCGTTGGATGGCTTGACAGTGCGGTTCCGACGGTTGTAGAATGTTTGAGGGTCGGCGTTGTAGTTTCATGATTGAAATTGAAAGTTTCTGAAAGAAAAATGTTGATGAGCTAGCTGGCCGGCTAGACGGTTTCATGCATGACGAGATCGTGCGACTGGACCGGCTAGATTGATTGACCCGCAGCAAAGATGTGACGGGCCAAAGGAACGCAATTTGCATCTGAACATCTACGCGGGCGATCGACCGATGCGACGTGATGCCAAGTTGCCAACTCCTCCTTGCTCGCTCCAGCTGCACCGCACCGGTTCCCTGCCGCGTCTCGCTGCGCCAGATCGGATGGTACGTATAGGTGCCCGCCTCTCGCTGTGTCTCCATGGTACACAGTGCTGTCTCACTGTTCCATATATAGCCAGCTAAGCTGGAGATGATTTGATAGCTGACTAGATGCGACAGGGATCCGCAGCGCACTATGAGCAAAAGCGCACAACAGGTCAAGTGCAAAGGTACTACCGAAGGTAATTAAGGTCGACCCGTGCACCCGAATCTTCTCTGTTCAAATAGGAGGTATCCAGCCACCATGCTGCTGCCTCCTCCTGATCCCCTCGCCTCGCTCCGTCACCCACGCCGCACGCGCAGCGCTGCCGAGCCGCGCGTCAACGTCCCGCCGCCGCCGGTGAGGATCTCTTCCGCCGCCCATGAACCCCTCTCTCTTCCTCTTCCTCGCGCAACAAGGGTGGCCTCCCTTACCCAAGCAATAAGGAAGTGCGGGTTGAATTATCAAAAGGTATAGGAACTTTTCAGCAAATATACCGATGACGTACGATAGGGGAAGATTATTATTATTATTATTATATAGGGAAACATTTGGAGCCGGGGCACCGGGGGAAACATTGAGCCGGTCTCCCTCTTCCTTGCGTCTCCTTCATGGGCGCGCGGAAGCCCTCTTCTTCTGCCCCCTCCTCCCCACCCCTTCCCCATCCCTTCCCCTCTTCCCGAGCTGCGACTGGGCCACCACGAGCTACTTCGCCGGCGGCTAGGCTTCCCTCGCCGACTGCCATGGCTGCCTGCCGCCATGGCCAGATCCATCCCCTACCTCAAGCCTTCACGCGGGCGCATCCCCTCCCCCCTTCCCCCTCCCCCCGGGCTGCGAGTGGGCGACCACGACCTCCATCGCCGGCGGCCAGGCGCTCCCTCGCTGGCCGCCATGGCTGCCTGCAGCCATGCCCGGATCCTCCCATGTATACAAGTGTTGCAACCGTCACCTAGAAAAGCTTCAACAGCAGGTGAAAAAAGCTTCAACCATAGACATAGAAAGCTTCAATGGCATTGCACAACAAGGGAAAGCTGCAACCGTTGTCTGATTTTGCTACTACTGGCAAAGCTTTTTGCTACATCCATCAGGCAGAGCTACGACCTCGCGAGGACGACAATGATTTTTTTGCCGCAACCATAGCAGACTTTTGCTACTACCGTTGGAGGTTTTTGCTACATCCAGTAGATAAAAAAGTTTCAACCAGACAACGAAATACAGGAAAAGTAACAACCGTTTTGACAAAAAGCTTCAACCCACAGATGAAAAAGCTTCAAACAGAGATTGAGAAAATCGTCCTCGACGACGACCATGGCATCTCTCTGTGTTTTCGTTGCAACCGCAGAGTAAAAAGCTGCAACCCTTTGTGAAAAAAGCTTCAAGCTCAGGTGAAAAAAGCTTCAATTGGCACGGTGGAAAGCTTCAATCCGCGAGAAAAGCTTCAACAGGCATAGAGAAAAGCTTCAACCGATGAGATAAAAAGCTTCAACCTGACTCGCCAATGGCAGCGAGCAGCGACGTTGAGAGCTGCGTCGGCGACACGACAGTCCAGCGACGACGGCGGCTCCTAGGTGCTGCGACGACAAGGGGTGCCGGTGTGCTTCAAGACAGCACCATTTTTTGCTACGAGGGGGCGATGGGCTTTCTGCTGGACCGGGGGGCGCGGATGCTGCGACGGGGATGGAGACGGCGGCCGGCGACGACAAGGACGGAGAGCGCATCCAGCAGCGTGGGACTAGGGGGGGGGGGAGGGGGGAGGTCCAGGTGAAGGGGCTAGTCGCCGGCGACAGGAGCGGCTGGGGTGAGGACGCGGTGAAGAAAAAGAGGAAGAAGTCAACGCGGGGAAAGAGGACTCAAGGAACAGATCTGACGGCTCGAGCTCGCGGATCGGATGACTGGGCCTTGACGGGCCCAATGATTGAGCCGGTGCGCCGGCGCAGATCACTACCCTATTATATATACGGTTCGATCAGGTACAAGGCTTCAAAAGAGTGGGACCGAACCGTCAACCGACTGGAAGACGAGACCTGGAGACTGGAGTCAAGTCAAGTGAGAAGGAACTTGCTAGGAAAGACAGCTTGCAAGGCATGCGGCTGGGGCACGTCGCACGTAACTAGGGAAGCTGTACAAGGATCGTGAAAATCACTAACACGACAGTGACAGCGCAACAGGCCGTGATGATCGATCAAGGAAAAGGCGACAGCGACAACACGGACAAAGTGGATTTAGGGCATAAGTAGGATGACCGTGATGATGCATCAAGTACGCTGTACGCAGATATGGATGCACGTGAAGAAGCACTTACTGATTGATTGATTATTGGACTGATGGAGCAATGGGAGCAAAACTAAGGTGAACTCGCTTGAGCCGACCGTCATAGTGTATTTTTTTATATACATAATAGAAAAACAAACTAGGGGCCCGTCCCTCCGATTTCATTCAAACGAAACCGCCGTCGATCCACAATTTTTTTGTTGTTGTTGCCAAACTAACTCTCAATCCTTGGCCTCCAGCCAAATGGATCATAAACGCCTCCGGTCGGCATTAGGCATTAGGCAAGCAAGTACATACGCGTTTGGATAGCTAGCTCACCGACCGGAATTATCTTGCCCGCTCCGGCAAGAGCAGCTAGAAGCAAGGCTAGTTATTCGGATAGTGGCTAAGGTTTTCTGGTAGTGGTAGCCGAGGGATAGAGTGCTTCCACAATGCTGACCAAATGGCGCTTGCCTAGTTAGGCTAGAGCTGCCCCTTGCCTCGCATCCAAACGTACAACCTAGGGCATGTGCAAAGGTTGGTAATGAGGGAGATGCAGTGAACCGGGGTCTTATCATTTGGATTTGGTATGTTGAAAATATAGTTTAATTCTCAAAGTGGTTTCGCTCTCTGCACGGCAGAGTTCGATCAGCCGGTTGTAGGAACGCGGTTTTGCTAAGACCGAATCTCTTGCAGATATTTTTTGGCGCAGTTTTTCTTTTGCGGGTGGAAAGGAAAATCTCATTACTTCAGGTGGTGCATCATCCTTGCAAATAAGAGTAACCACACCGCAGTCCGAGGAGTACAACGCCCGTAGGCAGCTAGGCTATGATTAACTTTATTTTTAGTACGGCTAATAAGAGTAACTAAGATCTCCCTATCAACTTTTAACATCTCCTGAATTTCACTCACAATGGATAATAATAATAGAATTAGGGAAAACAATAGTTATGCAAGGCTCTCGTACGGTTCTAGTATGGTAAGAGCAACTCTAGCTGACCCGTATACTCGCGCAAATGGTAAAAACCCGGCGACTATATGGGTTTGGCCTGATTTTTGAGTCAGACCAGAGCCCGTATAGTTTGGCCCGTAAAATATTTACGATGGCCCGCAAATCGCCCCCCGACGCAGTATATCTATGGGCTTGCCGTCCGGACCGGGCCTAAACCCTATCCCCCGTCGCCGCTTCTCACTCATCGCCCTCTCCATTTTTTGTCACCCGTGAGAAGTCACTCCGCGCCCTGCCCCAATCCGCGATGATCTGGAGCTCTGGCCGAAGTGGTGGCGGCAAAGACCCGGAGCGCAAACGCTGCGTCACCTCCGATGCGGTGTGCAAGCCACTAGTAGAAAAAGGGCCATTTGTCCCGGTTCGTAAGGGCCTTCTGTCCCGGTTTAGGAACTGGGACTAAAAGGTCGTTGCTAATGCCCTTGGCCTTTAGTCCCGGTTCTTACATGAACCGGGACAGATGGGACTCCACGTGGCCGATGCGGCCAGCCCAGGCAGGGGGGCCTTTGGTCCCGGTTGGTGACACCAACCGGGACCAATAGATATCCACGCGTCAGCATTTCGGGCTGGGGTTTTTGTTTTTTTAAAGGGGAGGGGGGGGGGATTAGGGGGTTTTGGGGGGTTAATTTAGGTGTTTCATATATTGTGTTAGCTAGCTAATTAATAAAGAGAAGTGTCCTCTTATCTCCGTGCTTTGTCGACACTACGTATTATACGTATAGAGAGGACTAGACACGCTAGCTAGTAAGAAAATGAAGGAAATAGAAGATCATCATGAACATATGCATACAGAGAGAAGTGATATCGACCACCTCTCCTTCTCTGAGAGATTGGTCGAACAACAAGTTCTACATATATACAATATAATTATCTCTTACAATATAATCTCATAATTATATATGAACTCAGGGTCCACATGGTATTGTCCGTCTTTATCGATCACGTGGTCAAGAAAGAATGCCGCCAATTCCTCTTGAATTGCTCGCAATCGATCTGGTGGTAAGAGTTCATCCCGCATCCGAAATATCTAATTTGAAGAAGGGGGTACATATATATGAATAAATGAAACTCAACACAAATGATGGTAATAAAATAAAATTGTAAATATTATTATTTACGCACTTCATATTGTTTGTCAGAGTAGCCCCGCCCACAGGTCGTGTGGCGGATGGACTTGCAAATGTAGTATCCACAGTAATCATTTCCTTGTTCCTGTCACAACCACTTTACAAGAAATAGAGGTCAATCAAACTCATAAGCAAGCATGCTAAATGGTATTGATGAAACTAGCGCTTGAATCACGAGGAGATGCGCGGAACATGCTACTATAGTGCTTACTTTTGGGTGTTTAAATTGCAGCTTCTTCGGCAGTCCCGGAGTTTTTGAGGTGAATTTTTTCCAAACCCTGCCAGACAAAGAAAACAATTACTTGATATTAGGAAATGAACAAAGTTGCCGATATGGTGCGATAATGATCGATTTAACTTACTTCTCTAGAATTTCAGTCATGTCCGCATACTCCTTGGGATCTTTTCGTTTCGAGTCTAAGACGGTTACTAGTCCCTGCTCAAGCTTAATCTCTAGGAGAATATAGTGGAACCTGCACCCACATGCATAACTCATCAATTACATTACTATAACCTTGACTAATAAGGGAAACCGAATATGCACAAGACAGTAACACTCACTTGAAGTTGTAAGGAAAGAGTATTATAGATTTGTTTTGATTTAATACAAACGATTGTAGCAGCTTGGCCTCGGTATCTCTGGCCTGAAATTCAACCATATATGCATCTATGAGATTTGTGTTAATGACCCAATATCACCGATTTGTCTTTTCTTCAATTCGGCGATCTTCAATCTGCATAATATAGTGAGGATAATTAAAAATACATGCAATGAAAGAGCTGACCTATATATAGAGACTTAATGACAGAA
>LR880971.1:55546744-55563508 GCA_904067115.1 Aegilops sharonensis | reverse complement strand
GTGGCACCAACCGGGACTAAAGGGGGGGGGGCATTGGTACCGGTTGGTGCTACGAGCCGGTACCAATGAGACCCTTTAGTCCCGGTTGGTGCCACCAACCGAGACCAATGGCATTGCACAATGGCGTGGTGGTGGGAGTTTAGTCCCACCTCGCTAGTTGAGAGGGGCGTGCAGTGGTTTATAAGCCCCACTGCCGCACCCCTCTCGAGCTCCTCTCCATTGCAGGCTTACGAGCCTAATTTTGACTGCTATGCCTGATGGGCCTACTAGGCCTTTTGCGGGCCTGAATCCTGGCCCATGGATGGGTTTCTAGTCGTATTCAGGCCGTGGTGGCCCAGTAGGTGGCATTTTTTTATTTTTTCCCAGTTTTTTTGTTTTCTTTTTTGCTTTATTTATTTCGTTTTTTTCTACATACAACAAAAATACTTATTTATTTTATTTTATTTTGTTTATAATTACTTATTTATTTTATTTTATGATAATTCTTTTTGCTATTAAAGTTTCTAACAAAAAAAGTTCTTTATGAAAATTCCTTTTGCTTTTAATGATTTTGAACAGAAAATACTTTGATAATTTTAGTTGCATCAATTTTATATAATTTTAGTTTCAATAATACTAGAGGTTGCTTATAATGTTTTGAACAAAAAATACTTTGACAATTTTAGTTTCATAAATTTTATTTATGTTATTAAAGTTTATTTTATTTTGTTTCTACTTATATATTTTAATAAAGTTTATATTATTTTGTTTCAAATTACTTATTTATTTTATTTTATGATAATTCTTTTTGCTATTAAAGTTTGTAACAAAAAAGTTATTTCTGAACTCTGAAACAAAGGGATTTCATACGAAAACTCGTCTGTTACAAAGGGATTTCATTTTTATTATCAGGGTTTCATACCGAAACTCGTCTGTTACAAAGGGATTTCATTTTTTAAAACTTATTTGAACTCCATAGTTTTTCTGTGTTCAAAATGCACCATTCAAAGCCACATCACCAATTTTCAACCCTTTATGACTTCATTTGTTATTTTTCATGCATTTACTGATTATTTTGAGCTATAAGACCATGAAATTGGAAAGCATTTGAAATGAACTCTAAAAAGGTTGAAAGTTGGCATGTGCAAGAAAGTAGAGAGGGTTACGGCAAAAACTAGATGCACTTCGTGTACAAAACGGACAATCTCTTTCGAAGTATCAGGGTTTCATACGGAAACTCGTATGTTACAAAGGGATTTCAGTTTTTTGAACTTATTTGAACTCCATAGTTTTTCTGTGTTCAAAATGCACCTTTCAAAGCCACATCATCAATTTTCAACCCTTTCCGACTTCATTTGTTATTTTTCATGCATTTACTGATTAGTTTGAGCTATAAGACCATGAAATTGAAAAGCATTTGAAATGAATTCTAAAAAGGTTGAAAGTTGGCATGTGCAAGAAAGTAGAGAGGGTTACGACAAAAACTGGATGCGCTTCGTGTACAAAACGGACAATCTCTTTTAAATTATCAGGGTTTCATACGGAAACTCGTCTATTACAAAGGGATTTCATTTTTTTGAACTTATTTGAACTCCATAGTTTTTCTGTGTTTAAAATGCACCATTCAAAGCCACATCATCAATTTTCAACGCTTTCTAACTTCATTTGTTATTTTTCATGCATTTACTGATTATTTTGAGCTATAAGACCATGAAATTGAAAAGCATTTGAAATGAACTCTGAAAAGGTTGAAAGTTGGCATGGTATCATCATTTCACCCACATAGCATGTGCAAGAAAGTAGATAGGGTTACGACAAAAACTGGATGCACTTCATGTACAAAACGGACAATCTCTTTCGAAGTATCAGGGTTTCATACGGAAACTCGTCTGTTACAAAGGGATCTCGTTATTTTGAACTTATTTGAACACCATAGTTTTTCTGTGTTCAAAATGCACCATTCAACATCATCAATTTTTAACCCTTTCTGACTTCATTTGTTATTTTTCATGCATTTACTGATTATTTTGAGCTATAAGACCATGAAATTGGAAAACATTTGAAATGAAATCTGAAAAGGTTGAAAGTTGGCATGTGCAAGAAAGTAGAGAGGGTTACGGCAAAAACTAGATGCACTTCGTGTACAAAACGGACAATCTCTTTCGAAGTATCAGGGTTTCGTACGGAAACTCGTCTGTTACAAAGGGATTTAATTTTTGAACTTATTTGAACTTGTAACATCCCAAATTTTCAATTTGGAATGTTATACATAGGTCATCCATGCATATCATATTTTATTGCATCTTCGTTCCGCAATCCTTGAAATCCTAAGCAACTCAAGGACCCTCGGAGAGAGTTGGGGATTTTCTGGTTTTCATATTTTGATTTCTATCAAATACTGAGAACGAGGATTTTTTATTTTAATTATTTTTCTCTCCGGAAAAGTATTTCATATTAAAATATATGAGAGGAGATAATATGACTTCTCCAAAATAATTGAAATATTTGATGAAAAATGTTAAAATCATTATTTGGATTTTATTTGAGTTTATTTTGAATATTATTTGCATTAGAAAAATTTGCACGTTTTTTAAAATTGCATTTTAGGGCCAAGAAAATGTTCAACTCGTTCTAAATATTTCATTTAGACAGTGAAAAATTGTTTTGGCATTTTTAGATTTTTATTTTATTTTATAGGAATTTTTTTGTCGGTGGAACTATTTAAAAAAAAAACTCCGCACGCGCCCGCACCCGACTGGCCCGAAGCCCAGCCAGGCCAGGCCGGCCCAAGCCGCCGCCGCCGCCTTCCTCCCGCCGCCACCTTGCCGTCGAGCCCGATCCCCGCCGGAGCCCCGCCGGAGCCGAGCGAGGTAGCCGCCCGCTGCCCAGTTTTCCGAAGAAAACTGTTTCGGTTTTTTTAAAACCATAGGTTTTGTTTTTTTCTAGATCGGTTTATTTCTTCGGTTTATTTGTTTAGCGAGCGTTCGCTCGTTCGTTCCTTTTAACGAACGTGTTCTTCGTTTAGGTTCAGATAACAAACGTTCGTTCGTTAAGCTGTTCGTCACTTTTCTTTTCTCGGATTTATTCCGCGATTTCTCTGATCGCGATTTCGTATCTGCTGTTCAATCTAGTATAACTTTTCGATCGTTTATCGGAATCAGGCGATTAAAGCGCCTAGAGTTTCGTCTCGAAACCCATTTTCCGAATAATCAACTCAAACAAGTTTTTGCCTCGGTAAAATTTGACCCTAGTTTAGATTAGTAAACGGATCTTATTTTTGTCGCCGTTTGAGTTTTGTTGCTTCATTTGGTTGGATTCTTTTTGCAAACCTGAGTTCTTAAGTTGAACTTTCTGGTCAACCTCTTTTAGTTGAGGTTTACCTGTGCATCTTTGCTTGTTTCTTATGTATGTTATTGTTTGCTTGCAATAGAATTCCCGGAGTGCGAAGCGTGTTACTACGAGTCTCTAGGATTCACGGATCGTCATCAAGGCAAGCAACACATTGATCATACTCTTTTCATACCCAGTTTTTATGCATTAGCTTCATCCTCAGACATTGCATGATTAGGATATCATTAATTTGTGGGTTGGGAAGTAGTAGTTGAGGTAGAACCTATTGCCCTGTTACTATCAAACCCTTGGGAGTTACTTCTACGTGTTGTTATTATTGCCATGCTATGCTCGTAGATGTGGATTGGCTTTTAGTGCATCCATGACAGATGTGAGATTATTAATTTTTTTTTTACTTTAAGGTGGCAACTTTAATACACATCTGGGTGGATTGAGGCACCTGGGGAACCTAGTGTTGTCTGTTTTTTTTGGAATTCCTGGGGTACCCGTGTGATCTTCCTGTGGACCGCCACCCAGGCTCAAAGGGAACTGAGATTATTCATGCTAGAAACTTCCGTGTGCAGCCACAAGCTACTATGGGCTCTAGCATAGTTCAGTAAGTTATGTGAAGCTCTTGAAGAGGTAGATCAGCAGGTAGTGGGTTTTGTAGGTTTGGTATGGTCTACCCGGAGTAAAGAGTTAATGTTTCTGAAAGACTGTGTCTCGGTCATCCGTTTCTCAAACACCATGTAGTGCGAGAAATCAACGGTGGCGATCGAGTCTTGTGGGGAAAAGTGCGCAAACCTCTGCAGAGTGTACAATCTAATCATGGTTAGTCGTGTCCCCGGTTATGGACAATTTTGAGTATCTAGTACTTGAGTATTCACATGTATCTCATCACCCTTAAATTAATATTGTTGGGATGTTAACTACTTTAATTGGGATTGAGAATGCTGTCAACCATTCTCAATGATGTTTCAACCACCATGATAGTTAAATTAAAATTTATTCCTTTGTTGTAGGGAAAAATTGGCTTTTCGCAAAATTATAACCATAGAGCTTTCCACCAGCCAAATATGCATGTAGTGATAGCATTTTTCTATTCCTGCTCTACTGTGTTATATTGCCAGCATATTCCATGTGCTGACCCATTCTCGGGCTGCAACGTATTATGTTGCAGACTTTTCAGACGAGGAGTAAGGTTCGATAGGTCATTGCCGTGCAGCTCAGCCATGCCGTTGGAGTTGATGGACTCACTTTATCTTCCAAGCCTTCCGCTGTTATCGCATTAGATGGCCTTAAGCCATATTATTGTAATAAGTTCTCTTTTGAGGCATTCGATGTAATAAGTGTGTGATTGCTACTCTGTTATAAATTCTTCGAGTACTGTGTGTGTTAGCATTACCGATCCAGGGATGACAATGAAACACAGAGACTTGACCATCTGAGGTCGGGTCGCTACAAGATGGTATCAGAGCACACGTTGACTGTAGAACACGACCATTAAGATAAACCATAGGTCACTCTTCTCTACTCATTTCTGACTCCTCTCCATTTTCCACTCTTTAGGATGACAGAGATGAAGAACAAGTTTGCACAACCGGATGAAGACACACCTTTTGGACGCCACTTGAAGGAAGTCACTATGTACTTAAACATTGGAATACCAAGCTTCACCGGGATTATTTAAGTACAAGTTCCAGGAAGGACGTTCTCGCCAACTTCTATGCCCATAGAGTTTTCTTTCGAAGCACCCACCTGGAGTCTAGGCAAGAGCATGGCAGCTCACATTACCATGGGACGCATTGGAGAAGTCTACAACAGGGAGCTTAAAGACACCATCTATCAAATATGTGGACACCGAGACGAGCAATGGAAAGTAATCAGCACCAAGAAGGATAGATCCATTGCAGCTTTTATCCAGGAGTTAAACCAACACATTCGACGCCAGGAAAACCAGATGTGCGCAGATATGATGGAGTTGACGAAGGCGAAGACCAGGATCATCGAGCTGGAGGAAGAACTCAAGTTTACCCGCGATGGATACGAGGAAGAAATCAAGAAACTACGAGAGAAGAACGACGACCTAGTTAAGAAGATCGCAGTATTCATGGGAGGATCAGCACAGGAAGAAGAGGAGGAAGATCCCACTTGCCCGGACAACTACATCATCATCGACGACACTGATTCTGATCCAAGTGATGATGAGTACGAAGACGAAGCTGGAGCAGACATCATGGAGTCTTCCACCGATCAAAATTTCTAGATGACCACCATATAGTAGTAGTATTCCCCCATGTAACTGGTAGTAGTTGAGCACTTTTGCGATAGTTCTAGACCGTTTGTATGCCCTTGCTTGATTGATTGCGTGAAATGATTGTGTTTGCCTCATATGCATATGGGTAGTGTTCTCTCATTAGTCCTCTTTCTATTCTCATCTCTTCCCTCTAAACCCATCAGATGCCTCCGAGACGTGACACCGGTTTTGTTTTCCCACCGGAGCTCACCCAGTTGATCCAGCAGCAGAATGCCTTGATGCAATTGCTAGTTCAGAACCAGGGCAACAATAACAACAACAACCAGCCGCCAGTGGATAATTCAGCCCGTTTTCTGAGGTTACAGCCGCCGGTGTTTTCCAGCAGCACCGAGCCAATAGTTGCTGATGATTGGCTACGCCGTATTGGAAGGGAGTTAAGCACCGCAGGATGCACGGATGCTGAGAAGGTGCGCTTTGCCGCACATCAATTGGATGGACCAGCAGCCGCATGGTGGAGAATTACACGGCTACTTTTCCTATAGCCAATGTCACTTGGGACCAGTTTCAACAAGCTTTTCGCACGACCCATGTCTCAACTGGAGCCATGCAGGTGAAGAAGCGTGAGTTTCGCAACTTACGCCAGGGGAACCGTACTGTGGCTCAGTACGTGGATGATTTTAGCAAGTTATCATGTTTTGCCCCTGATGATGTGGCCACAGATGCCGCGAAGCAGGAGAAGTTCATGGAAGGGCTGAACGATGAGATGAGCATGCAGTTGATGGTGGAAACTTTCAACAACTACCAGGAGTTCGTAGATAAGGCCCTTATGATTGAAGGAAAGCAGCAGCAGATTGAGAGCCATAAGAGGAAGTATGGACAAGGGAAGTATAATTCAGGAGCTCAACAGAAGCCCCGTTTAACCCCGAACTCGGGAGGACTTGTTCATAACCATGGAGGTCACAACCATACTGGAGGAGGATCGCATAACCACAATGGTGCGAAGAATGGCAATGGGAACGGAGTTAATAACAATCAGAACCGCTCCAACCCATCTACACCCGCCAAAAGAGACCTAAGTCAAGTTACTTGCTATAAGTGCGGGAAGACTGGGCACTATGCTAATGATTGCCCTAAAGGAAGGAATGGAAATGGAAATGGGAGTGCTGGGAAGAAGCCCAACCCATTCAACAAAGGACAAGTGAACCACGTTAACGTGGGGGAGGTTGAAGAGCAGCCGGACGCGGTAATAGGTAAGTTTTTGGTTAAGTCATTTACCGCTCTTGTTCTTTTCGATACTGGTGCATCGCATTCATACATATCAAGGGGATTTGTGGATAAGTTTAAGTTACCAACCCTAACCCTTAGGACCCCTCTTTTAGTGAGCTCACCTGGAGCAGAGTACATGGCTAGCCGATGGTGCACCCATATACCCCTAACCATTGGCACACATGTTTTTCCGTCTGACCTAATTATCTTGGAGTCGCAAGGATTGGATGTGATATTAGGTATGGACTGGATGTCAAAGTATGGATGAAGCATTGACTGTGATAGCAAATCAATTTATCTTACCACCCCGGAGGGAAAAAGGATTAAGTATGAATCTAGGCATGTGCCTAGGAGGAGCCAAGTGAATGCCCTCACGGGAGTTGTGCAAGAGGAAGTGCCTGTAGTAAAGGATTACCCGGATGTTTTTCCAGAGGAGTTACCAGGCATGCCCCGGATCGAGACATCGAGTTTTTGATAGAACTATTGCCAGGTACAGGGCCAATATCCAAGAGACCCTATCGGATGCCCGCAAATGATCTGGAGGAAATTAAGAAACAGATCAAGGAGTTATTGGAGAAAGGTTATATTCGCAGGAGGTCATCACCTTTGGGAGCACCAGTACTTTTGGTCGAGAAAAAGGATAAATCCCTGAGGATGGTAGTTGATTACCGAGCCTTGACCGAAGTAACGATAAAGAACAAGTATCCATTATCAATGATCAATGATCTATTTGATCAGTTGCAAGGAGCTAAGGTGTTTTCGAAGATCGATCTACGATCAGGATACCATCAGTTGAAGATTCGAGAGAAGGATATACCAAAGACAGCGTTCACCATGCGGTATGGATTATATGAGTATACGGTCATGTCGTTTGGACTGACTAACGCCCCTGCCTATTACATGAGCATGATGAACAAGGTGTTCATGGAGTATTTGGACAAGTTTCATGTGGTGTTCATTGATGATATTATGGTATACTCGAAGAACGAAGAGGAGCACAAGGAGCATTTGCGTTTGGTTCTCGAGAAACTCAGGGAACACCAGTTATACGCCAAATTCAGCAAGTGCGAGTTTTGGTTGAAGGAAGTTGGATTTCTTGGGCATGTTATATCAGGAGAAGGTATAGCAGTGGACCCCAGCAAGGTTCAATCAGTCACTGAATGGTTGGCACCCACTACAGTTGGCGAGATCCGCAGTTTCCTTGGACTCGCAGGATATTATCGGAGATTCATTGAGAATTTTTCCAAGATTACTAAGCCAATGACTGAATTGCTGAAGAAGGATACTAAGTTTAAATGGACAGATGACTGCGAGGCAGGTTTTCAGGAGTTGAAGAAACGTTTGACTACAGCCCCAGTGCTAACACTGCCAGATATACATAAGGAGTTCCAAGTTTATTGCGACGCCTCTCGCTTGGGACTTGGATGTGTGCTTATGCAGGACGAAAAGGTTGTTTCGTATTGCTGGAATTTAGTCTATATTGGGGCAGCCCAATAACTATTTCAGAAAATTCCTAATAAATCCTTGAGGCCTACTTTGCCCATTTGTGCAAGGCAAGGGATACTACTAAAGTTTAGTCCCACATTGCTAGTTGAGTGGGAATTAGACCTCCTTATAAGGGAGGTTCTTTCCCCACTTGTATGAGCATGAGAACAAGAGGGACATCCACACGCGCTCCTCCTCCGCCGCCCGCCTCGCCACGCCACGCCTCGCGTCGCCTCGTCACGACGCGCCGCGGGTTGCGGGAATGAGCCGAGCCGATGTCTAAATTTTTGCCACGCACTACGGGTATACGAAAGGTCACACGGAAGCTGAAAAGATTTTTTGCGAAAGTGGAGTTCGAATGCGAACGGTGCAGCTCTTCGGTTGCTGGCTGTTCGCTTCATCTCCGTCTCTTCGTTTCGCCTCCCGTCGCTTCCCTCTTGCCTCCTTCTCTTGCGCCTATAAAACGGAGGTCGCTCCTCCCAAAGAGATGCACCAGAACTTCTCCTTCCTCTCGCCACCGGTTCCAATCTCTGAGCTGCTGCTGTCTTCCTCATCATGGCTTGCGGCGTGCACCACGAGTCGGGACAGTAGGCCTCCGAAACCGCACCTTTTGAGTCCTGTACGGGAGAAGGGTGAAAAGGTTTTTGGTGAGCGCTCTGCGTGACTACTGACTTCTTCTTCACGGACGCCGCGGACTCCGACGACTACTTCCCCGACGTCGACAACCTCCTCGACGACATGGAGGACACCGACCCCAAGTCCAGTGCCTCTGCTCCTACTGTTGTCACGTACGTGTTTCTCCTCTTTCTATTGGAGGTTCTGCTACAGTTCCTTGCTCTAGTATTTTCCCTAGATTTGTTAGACTCTATTTCATATATGCAACTTGCTATACTGTCTGCTCAAGATACGTTTAGTTACGGTTCATATATGAAGATGTTGTTTACCTTCTCTTTGTCAAATCACATGACTTGTTTTATCACTGCTATACTAGTCATGCTTTATCTAGTATTTCTGTTAATAAAATCATTCTGCAAATTGCTCATATTTCCAACAATCCAAAAACCTTATTATAAGCAATTTACCCCGAGTGGTTTTGCTGCTTCCATGAGACCTCCTATGTTTGAGGGTATCCACTATAAGAGGTGGCGCGTGAGAGCAGTCTTATGGTTTCAGACCATGAGCTGGTATGACGCCACTCTTGGCAAACCTAAAGGAGAGAAAGATGCCCAACAGGCACAAGCTTTTCAGAAAATGGATACTCTATTTAAGGCTGCTCTCTTGAGTGTTCTTGGTGAGAACATAGTTGATGCTGATGCGTCAATTGATAATGGAAAAGATATATGGGACGCACTCGAGGCCCAGTTTGGGGTCTCGGATGCCGGCACCGAGCTGTACATCATGGAGCAATTCTATGATTACAGGATGACTGAAGAGCGCTCCGTGGTTGAGCAGGCTCATGAGATACAGTCATTTGCTAGAGAACTTGAGCACTTCAATTGCATACTACCGGACAAGTTTGTTGCCGGGGGTATCATTACTAAGCTTCCTCCTTCATGGAGGAACTTTGCTACCTTACTGAAACATAAGAGACAGGAGTTTTCCGTTTCGGATCTCATTGGTACTCTTGATGTGGAAGAAAAGGCGAGAGCAAAGGACACACGTGCTCAAGGTATTGAGGGAGGATCTAGTGCCAATGTGGTACAGAAGCAGAACTTCCAGCCCCACAAGTTCAAGAACAAGGGCAAGTTTGATGGTAAAGCAAAGTTTGACGGAAAGAACAAGGCTGTGCAACACACGAACTTCAAGAAGAAGAATGGCAAGAAGAAAGGTGCTTGTCATGTGTATGGAGATCCTGATCATTGGGCTCCTAGTTTCCCTAATCGCTATGACAAGCGTCATCCTGGGAAAGGCAGCAAGACCGCTAATGTTGTCATTGGAGACACTGACATGAAGGATGCTGGGTATGGTATATTTCCCACTATTCTTTCAGTATGTCATTCTCCTGATTGGTTGATTGATACGGGTGCTAATATGCATGTATGCGGTGATATTTCCATGTTTTCGTCTTATCAGACCGCAGGGACTTCAACCGTGCTGATGGGCAACGGTTCAAGTGATTCTGTTCGTGGTGTTGGCACGGTCGATCTGAAGTTTACTTCGGGGAAGATCGTGCGGCTGAAGAACGTGCATTATGTCCCCTCTGTCAATAAAAATCTTGTTAGCGGATCTCTTCTGTGTAGAGATGGCTACAAGCTTGTCTTTGAGTCAATTAAATTTGTAATATGCAAGTATGGAACCTTTGTCGGTAAAGGCTATGACTCAGGAGGCCTGTTTCATTTATCCTTGTCAGACGTTTGCAATAAAGTTGTTAATCATGTTTGCAACAATATTGAATCAAATGTGTGGCATTCACGTCTTTGTCATGTTAACTTTGGTTGCATGTCGCGACTAGCGAAGTTGAACTTAATCCCTAGTTTCACCACTGTCAAGGGATCTAAGTGTCAAGTTTGCGTGCAAGCTAAGCAACCTCGTAAGTCTCACGTGACTGCGTAGACGAGAAATCTTGCACCACTAGAACTTATACATTCAGATCTATGTGAAATGAATGGTGTTTTGACAAAAGGTGGAAAGAAATATTTCATGACATTAATTGACGACTCCACTAGATACTGTCGTGTGTATCTTATGAAATCTAAGGATGAGGCTTTGAACTTTTTCAAGATCTATAAAGCTGAAGTGGAAAACCAACTTGATCGAAAAATCAAGAGGCTTAGGTCCGACCGTGGTGGAGAGTATTTTTCCAATGAATTTGATGCTTTTTGTGCGGAACATGGTATAATCCATGAGAGGACGCCTCCCTACTCACCTCAGTCAAATGGGGTGGCCGAAAGAAAGAACCATACTCTAACTGATTTGGTTAACGCCATGTTAGACACATCGGATCTCTCCAAGGCATGGTGGGGGGAGGCGATATTGACAGCATGTCATGTCCTAAGTCGAGTCCCCACAAAGAACAAAGAGATAACTCCATTCGAGGAATGGGAGAAGAAAAGGTTAAAACTCTCTTATCTGTGAACATGGGGTTGTTTGGCGAAAGTCAATGTTCCAATTCCAAAGAAGTGGAAGCTTGGACCAAAGACTGTGGATTGTGTTTTCCTGGGATATGCTTTTCATAGCATTGGCTATAGATTCTTGGTTGTAAAATCTGAGGTACCTGACATGCATGTCGGTACGATCATGGAGTCGAATGATGCAACTTTCTTTGAAGATATCTTTCCCATGAAGGATATGGCTACCTCATCTAATCAAGAGATGCCTAGTTCATCGAATCAGGAACCAGTTACAATTACCGAACCTGGCATTTCGATGGAACACTTTGAAAGTCCTGTGGAGGAGAACAATGAAGTTCCTACTAGGAGCAAGAGACAGAGGACTGCAAAGTCCTTTGGTGATGATTCTCTTGTATATCTCATAGATGACACTCCCAGTTCTATTTCAGAGGCCTATGCATCTGAAGATGCTGACTACTGGAAGGAAGCAATTCGTAGCGAGATGGATTCCATCTTGGCGAATGAAACTTGGGAGATAACTAATCGTCCTTATCGGTGCAAACCTATAGGATGCAAATGGGTATTCAAGAAGAAGCTTAGGCCTGATGGTACTATGGAAAAGTACAAGGCTCGACTCGTGGCTAAGGGTTATACCCAAAAGGAAAGTGAAGACTTCTTTGATACTTACTCAGCTGTGGCTCGACTGACCACTATTCGAGTTATACTTTCACTAGTTGCCTCACATGGTCTTCTCGTTCATCAGATGTATGTTAAGATTGCTTTCCTAAATGGAGAGGTGGATGAGGAAATTTATATGGAACAACCAGATGGGTTTGTAATAGATGGTCAGGAAGGGAAAGTGTGCAAGTTTCTGAAGTCTTTGTATGGACTCAAGCAAGCACCCAAACAGTGGCATGAGAAGTTCGAAAGAACTTTATCAGCTGTAGGCTTTGTTGTGAACGAAGCTGACAAATGTGTGTACTATCGCCATGGTGGGGGCGAGGGAGTTATGCTTTGCTTGTATGTTGATGACATACTGATTTTTGGAACAAATATGAATGTTATTAAGGAGGTCAAGGATTTTCTATCTCGCTGTTTTGAGATGAAGGATTTAGGAGTGGCTGATGTCATTCTGAACATCAAGTTGTTGAGAGATGATGATGGTGGGATTACATTGCTTCAATCTCACTATGTGGAAAAGATCTTGAGTCGCTTTGGCTATAGTGACTGCAAGCCCTCTCCAACACCATATGATGCTAGCGTGCTGCTTCAAAAGAATCGAAGAATTGCTAGAGATCAATTGAAGTATTCTCAGATTATTGGCTCGCTTATGTACTTAGCCAGTGCTACAAGACCTGACATCTCTTTTGCAGTCAGCAAACTGAGTCGGTTTGTCTCAAAACCAGGAGATGTGCATTGGAAAGCTCTAGAGAGGGTTTTGTGTTATTTGAAAGGCACTGCAAATTATGGAATTCACTACACCGGGCACCCAAAGGTGCTTGAAGGGTATAGTGACTCAAACTGGATCTCAGATGCTGATGAGATAAAGGCCACGAGCGGATATGTATTCACTCATGGAGGTGACGCTGTTTCTTGGAAGTCTTGCAAGCAGACCATCTTAGCGAGGTCAACAATGGAAGCAGAACTCACGGCACTAGATACAGCTACGGTTGAAGCAGATTGGCTTCACCGACTCTTGAATGACTTGCTGGTTGTTGAGAAACCTGTACCGGGTGTCCTTTTGAACTGCGACAATCAAACTGTAATCACGAAAGTGAGCAGCTCAAAGGATAACATGAAGTCATCAAGACACGTTCATAGAAGGTTAAAGTCTGTCAGGAAAATGAAAAACTCCGGAGTTATTGCGTTGGATTATATCCAAACGTCTAAAAATCTGGCAGATCCTTTTACTAAGGGTCTATCGCATAATGTGATAGATAATGCATCGAGGGATATGGGTATGAGACCCACAATATGAGTTGTTCACAGTGGTAACCTATTCTTTGTGATCGGAGATCCCGTGAATTAGACGTGGAAGACAAGCTGTTGGTCAACTTAGAGGAGAGTATCCCTACTATTCACAATACCACTCCGTGAAGATGCAATACTCTCCTAATCTGCATGGCAGGTTGATGTATATCTTAATGTGTTCTAAGTGGCTTATTTAAGCAGAGATGTTATCCTGCAGAACATCTTTTGAAGAACACACCTATATGAGTCTGATTGTCAAACGTCGCAATCTATGAGAGTAGGGTTCTCTCTAGTAAACTTATGACAGGTCACGGAACATGACGCATAAGCTCCACCCGCGGGGAAGACCCACGGTAGCCACATTTCGGTCAAGGCTTTATGTGAAGCTAGATTCGCAGAAAGCTTGCAGTTCAAGGCCCAGTACACTGTTCAAGTTGCTTACTAGTGTAGCATAGAGTTCTAGGTGGAAGTTCAACTTAACAGTCTCCACTGCAGTATCGGTATATAAAACAATGTTTTGGAATCAAAGGCAAATTTATGTGTGCCTCTGGGATCTGGTGGGGGATTGCTGGAATTTAGTCTATATTGGGGCAGCCCAATAACTATTTCAGAAATTCCTAATAAATCCTAGAGGCCTACTTAGCCCATTTGTGCAAGGCAAGGGATACTAATAAAGTTTAGTCCCACATTGCTAGTTGAGTGGGAATTGGACCTCCTTATAATGGAGGTTCTTTCCCCACTTGTATGAGCATGAGAACAAGATGGACATCCACGCGCTCTCCTCCCCCGCCGCCCGCCTCGCCATGCCTCGTCACGACGCGCCGCGGGTTGCAGGAATGAGCCGAGCCGATGACTAAATTTTTGCCACGCACTACGGGTATATGAAAGGTCACACGAAAGCTGAAAAGATTTTTTGCGAAAGTTGAGTTCGAATGCGAACGGTGCAGCTCTTCGGCTGCTGGCTGTTCGCTTCATCTCCGTCTCTTTGTTTCGCCTCCCGTCGCTGCCCTCTCGCCTCCTTCTCTTGCGCCTATAAAACGGAGGTCGCTCCTCCCAGAGAGATGGACCAGAACTTTTCCTTCCTCTCGCCACCGGTTCCAATCTCTGAGCTGCTGCTGTGTTCCTCATCCCGGCTTGCGGCGTGCACTGTGAGTCGGGACAGTAGGCCTCCGAAACCGCACCTTTTGAGTCCTGTACGGGAGAAGGGTGATAAGGTTTTTGGGGAGCGCTCTGCGCGGCTACTGACTTCTTGCTCACGGACGCCCCGGACTCCGACGACTACTTCCCCGACAACGACTACTTCCCCGACATCGACAACCTCCTCGACGACATCTAGGACACCGACCGCAGGTCCAGTGCCTCTGCTCCTACTGTTGTCACGTACGTGTTTCTCCTCTTTCTATTGGAGGTTCTGCTATAGTTCCTTGCTCTAGTATTTGCCCTAGATTTGTTACACTCTATTTCATATATGCAACTTGCTATACTGTCTGCTCAAGATACGTTTTGTTACGGTTCATATATGAAGATGTTGTTTACCTTCTCTTTGTCAAATCACATGACTTGTTTTATCACTGCTATACTAGTCATGATTTATCTAGTATTTCTGTTAATAAAATGATTCCGTAAATTGCTCATATTTCCAACAATCCAAAAACCTTATTATAGGCAATTTACCCCGAGTGGATTTGCTGCTTCCATGAGACCTCCTATGTTTGAGGGTATCCACTATAAGAGGTGGCGCGTGAGAGCAGTCTTATGGTTTCAGACCATGAGCTGGTATGACGCCACTCTTGGCAAACCTGAAGGAGAGCAAGATGCCCAACAGGCACAAGCTTTTCAGAAAATGGATACTCTGTTTAAGGCTGCTCTCTTGAGTGTTCTTGGTGAGAACATAGTTGATGCTTATGCGTCAATTGACAATGGAAAATATATGTGGGACGCACTCGAGGCCATGTTTGGGGTCTCGGATGCCGGCACTGAGCTGTACATCATGGAGCAATTCTATGATTACAGGATGACTGAAGAGCGCTCCGTGGTTGAGCAGGCTCATGAGATACAGTCATTTGCTAGAGAACTTGAGCACTTCAATTGCATACTACCGGACAAGTTTGTTGCCGGGGGTATCATTACTAAGCTTCCTCCTTCATGGAGGCACTTTGCTACCTTACTAAAACATAAGATACATGAGTTTTCCGTTCCGGATCTCATTGGTACTCTTGATGTGGAAGAAAAGGCAAGAGCAAAGGACACACGTGCTCGAGGTATTGAGGGAGGATCTAGTGCCAATGTGGTACAGAAGCAGAACTTCCAGCCCCACAAGTTCAAGAACAAGGGCAAGTTTGATGGTAAAGCAAAGTTTGACGGAAAGAACAAGGCTGTGCAACACATGAACTTCAAGAAGAAGAATGGCAAGAAGAAAGGTGCTTGTCATGTGTGTGGAGATCCTGATCATTGGGCTCCTAGTTGCCCTAATCGCTATGACAAGCATCATCCTGGGAAAGGCAGCAAGACCGCTAATGTTGTCATTGGAGACACTGACATGAAGGATGCTGGGTATGGTATATTTCCCACTATTCTTTCAGTATGTCATTCTCATGATTGGTTGATTGACACGGGTGCTAATATGCATGTATGCGGTGATATTTCCATGTTTTCGTCTTATCAGACCGCAGGAACTTCAACCGTACTGATGGGCAATGGTTGAAGTGCTTCTGTTCGTGGTGTTGGCACGGTCGATCTGAAGTTTACTTCGGGGAAGATTGTGCGGCTGAAGAACGTGCATTATGTCCCCTCCGTCAATAAAAATCTTGTTAGCGGATCCCTTGTGTGTAGAGATGGCTACAAGCTTGTCTTTGAGTCTAATAAATTTGTAATATCCAAGTATGGAACCTTTGTCGGTAAAGGCTATGACTCAGGAGGCCTGTTTCGTTTATCCTTGTCAGATGTTTGCAATAAAGTTGTTAATCATGTTTGCAACAATATTGAATCAAATGTGTGGCATTCACGTCTTTGTCATGTTAACTTTGGTTGCATGTCGCGACTAGCGAAGTTGAACTTAATCCCTAGTTTCACCACTGTCAAGGGATCTAAGTGTCAAGTTTGCGTGCAAGCTAAGCAACCTCGTAAGTCTCACGTGACTGCGTAGACGAGAAATATTGCACCACTAGAACTTATACATTTAGATCTATGTGAAATGAATGGTGTTTTGACAAAAGGTGGAAAGAAATATTTCATGACGTTAATGGACGACTCCTCTAGATACTGTCGTGTGTATCTTCTGAAATCTAAGGATGAGGCTTTGAACTTTTTCAAGATCTATAAAGCTGAAGTGGAAAACCAACTTGATCGAAAAATCAAGAGGCTTAGGTCCGACCGTGGTGGAGAGTATTTTTCCAATGAATTTGATGCTTTTTGTGCGGAACATGG
>LR880971.1:55513756-55546626 GCA_904067115.1 Aegilops sharonensis | reverse complement strand
TGCGTGCAAGCTAAGCAACCTCGTAAGTCTCACGTGACTGCGTAGACGAGAAATATTGCACCACTAGAACTTATACATTTAGATCTATGTGAAATGAATGGTGTTTTGACAAAAGGTGGAAAGAAATATTTCATGACGTTAATGGACGACTCCTCTAGATACTGTCGTGTGTATCTTCTGAAATCTAAGGATGAGGCTTTGAACTTTTTCAAGATCTATAAAGCTGAAGTGGAAAACCAACTTGATCGAAAAATCAAGAGGCTTAGGTCCGACCGTGGTGGAGAGTATTTTTCCAATGAATTTGATGCTTTTTGTGCGGAACATGGTATAATCCATGAGAGGACGCCTCCCTACTCACCTCAGTCAAATGGGGTGGCCGAAAGAAAGAACCGTACTCTAACTGATTTGGTTAACGCCATGTTAGACACATCGGGTCTCTCCAAGGCATGGTGGGGGGAGGCGATATTGACAACATGTCATGTCCTAAATCGAGTCCCCACAAAGAACAAAGAGATAACTCCATTCGAGGAATGGGAGAAGAAAAGGTTAAAAGTCTCTTATCTGCGAACATGGGGTTGTTTGGCGAAAGTCAATGTTCCAATTCCAAAGAAGCGGAAGCTTGGACCAAAGACTGTGGATTGTGTTTTCCTGGGATATGCTTTTCATAGCATTGGCTATAGATTCTTGGTTGTAAAATCTGAGGTACCTGACATGCATGTCGGTACGATCATGGAGTCGAGTGATGCGACTTTCTTTGAAGATATCTTTCCCATGAAGGATATGGCTACCTCATCTAATCAAGAGATGCCTAGTTCATCGAATCAGGAACCAGTTACAATTACCGAACCTGGCATTTCAATGGAACACTTTGAAAGTCCCGTGGAGGAGAACAATGAAGTTCCTACTAGGAGTAAGAGACAGAGGACTGCAAAGTCCTTTGGTGATGATTTTCTTGTGTATCTCATAGATGACACTCCCAGCTCTATTTCAGAGGCCTATGCATCTGAAGATGCTGACTTCTGGAAGGAAGAAATTCGTAGCGAGATGGATTCCATCTTGGCGAATGAAACTTGGGAGATAATTGATCATCCTTATGGGTGCAAACCTATAGGATGCAAATGGGTATTCAAGAAGAAGCTTAGGCCTGATGGTACTATGGAAAAGTACAAGGCTCGGCTCGTGGCTAAGGGTTATACCCAAAAGGAAGGTGAAGACTTCTTTGATACTTACTCACCTGTGGCTCGACTGACCACTATTCGAGTTCTACTTTCACTAGCTGCCTCACATGGTCTTCTTGTTCATCAGAAGGATGTTAAGACTGCTTTCCTAAATGGAGAGTTGGATGAGGAAATTTATATGGAACAACCAGATGGGTTTGTAATAGATGGTCAGGAAGGGAAAGTGTGCAAGTTGCTGAAGTCTTTGTATCGACTCAAGCAAGCACCCAAACAGTGGCATGAGAAATTCAAAAGAACTTTAACAGCTGCATGCTTTGTTGTGAACGAAGCTGACAAATGTGTGTACTATCGCCATGGTGGGGGCGAGGGAGTTATGCTTTCCTTGTATGTTGATCACATACTGATTTTCGGAACAAATCTGAATGTTCTTAAGGAGGTCAAGGATTTTCTATCTCGGTGTTTTGAGATGAAGGATTTAGGAGTGGCTGATGTCATTCTAAAGATCAAGTTGTTGAGAGATGATGATGGTGGGATTACATTGCTTCAATCTCACTATGTGGAAAAGATCTTGAGTCGCTTTGGCTATAGTGACTGCAAGCCCTCTCCAACACCATATGATGCTAGCGTGCTGCTTCGAAAGAATTGAAGAATTGCTAGAGATCAATTGAAGTATTCTCAGATTATTGGCTCGCTTATGTACTTAGCCAGTGCTACAAGACCTGACATCTCTTTTGCTGTTAGCAAACTGAGTCGGTTTGTCTCAAAACCAGGAGATGTGCATTGGAAAGCTCTAGAGAGAGTTTTGCGTTATTTGAAAGGCACTGCAAATTATGGAATTCACTACACCAGGCACCCAAAGGTGCTTGAAGGGTATAGTGACTCAAACTGGATCTCAGATGCTGATGAGATAAAGGCCACGAGCGGATATGTATTCACTCAAGGAGGTGGCGTTGTTTCTTGAAAGTCTTGCAAGCAGACCATCTTAACGAGGTCAACAATGGAAGCAGAACTCACAACACTAGATACATCTACGGTTGAAGCAGATTGGCTTCGCCGGCTCTTGAATGACTTGCCGGTTGTTGAGAAACCTGTACCGGGTGTCCTTATGAACTGCGACAATCAAACTGTAATCACGAAAGTGAGCAGCTCAAAGGATAACATGAAGTCATCAAGACACGTTCAAAGAAGGTTAAAGTCTGTCAGGATAATGAAAAACTCCGGAGTTATTGCGTTGGATTATATCCAAACGTCTAAAAATCTGGCAGATCCTTTTACTAAGGGTCTATCGCGTAATGTGATAGATAATGCATCGAGGGAGATGGGTATGAGACCCACAATATGAGTTGTTCACAGTGGTAACCTATTCTTTGTGATTGGAGATCCCGTGAATTAGATGTGGAAGACAAGCTGTTGGTCAACTGAGAGGAGAGTATCCCTACTATTCACAATACCACTCCATGAAGATGCAATACTCTCCTAATCTGCATGGAAGGTTGATGTATATCTTAATGTGTTCTAAGTGGCTTATTTAAGCAGAGATGTTATCCTACAGAACATCTTTTGAAGAACACACCTATATGAGTTTGATTGTCAAACGTCGCAATCTATGAGAGTAGGGTTCTCTCTAGTAAACTCATGAAAGGTCACGGAGTATGACGCATAAGCTCCACCCGCGGGGAAGACCCACGGTAGCCACGTATCGGTCAAGGCTTTATGTGAAGCTAGATTCACAGAAAACTTGCATTTCAAGGCCCAGTCCACTGTTCAAGTTGCTTACTAGTGTAGCATAGAGTTCTAGGTGGAAGTTCAACTTAACAGTCTCCACTGCAGTGCCAATATATAAAACAGTGTTTTGGAATCAAAGGCAAATTTATGTGTGCCTCTGGGATCTGGTGGGCGATTGCTGGAATTTAGTCTATATTTGGGCAGCCCAATAACTATTTCAGAAATTCCTAATAAATCCTAGAGGCCTACTTAGCCCATTTGTGCAAGGCAAGGGATACTACTAAAGTTTAGTCCCACATTGCTAGTTGAGTGGGAATTGGACCTCCTTATAAGGGAGGTTCTTTCCCCACTTGTATGAGCATGAGAACAAGAGGGACATCCACGCGTGTTCCGCCTCCGCCGCCCGCCTCGCCACGCCACGCCAGGCCTCGTCACGACGCACCGCGGTTTGCGGGAATGAGCCGAGCTGATGTCTAAATTTTTGCCACGCATTACGGGTATACGAAAGGTCACACTAAAGCTGAAAAGATTTTTTGCGAAAGTGGAGTTCGAATGCGAACGGTGCAGCTCTTCGGCTGCTGGCTGTTCGCTTCATCTCCGTCTCTTTGTTTCGCCTCCCGTCGCTGCCCTCTCGCCTCCTTCTCTTGCGCCTATAAAACGGAGGTCGCTCCTCCCAGAGAGATGCACCAGAACTTCTCCTTCCTCTCGCCACCGGTTCCAATCTCTGAGCTGTTGCTGTCTTCCTCATCCCGGCTTGCGGCGTGCACCGTGAGTCGGGACAGTAGGCCTCCAAAACCGCACCTTTTGAGTCCTG
The DNA here is from genome assembly GCA_904067115.1 of Aegilops sharonensis. Taxonomy (NCBI): domain Eukaryota; kingdom Viridiplantae; phylum Streptophyta; class Magnoliopsida; order Poales; family Poaceae; genus Aegilops; species Aegilops sharonensis. The sequence goes on along the minus strand of LR880971.1, from coordinate 55,542,909 downwards.
TACGGGAGAAGGGTGATAAGGTTTTTGGGGAGCGCTCTGCGCGACTACTGACTTCTTTGTCACGGACGCCCCGGACTCCGACGACTACTTCGCCGATGACGACTACTTCCCCGACGTCGACAACCTCCTCGACGACATGGAGGACACCGACCCCAAGTCCAGTGCCTCTGCTCCTACTGCTGTCACGTACGTGTTTCTCCTCTTTCTATTGGAGGTTCTGCTACAGTTCCTTGATCTAGTATTTGCCCTAGATTTGTTAGACTCTATTTCATATATGTAACTTGCTATACTGTCTGCTCAAGATACGTTTAGTTACGGTTCATATATGAAGATGTTGTTTACCTTCTCTTTGTCAAATCACATGACTTGTTTTATCACTTCTATACTAGTCATGCTTTATCTAGTATTTCTGTTAATAAAATCATTCCGTAAATTGCTCATATTTCCAACAATCCAAAAACCTTATTATAGGCAATTTACCCCGAGTGGTTTTGCTGCTTCCATGAGACCTCCTATGTTTGAGGGTATCCACTATAAGAGGTGGCGCGTGAGAGCAGTCTTATGGTTTCAGACCATGAGCTGGTATGACGCCACTCTTGGCAAACCTAAAGGAGAGAAAGATGCCCAACAGGCACAAGCTTTTCAGAAAATGGATACTCTGTTTAAGGCTGCTCTCTTGAGTGTTCTTGGTGAGAACATAGTTGATGCTTATGCGTCAATTGACAATGGAAAAGATATGTGGGACGCACTCGAGGCCAAGTTTGGGGTCTCGGATGCCGGCACTGAGCTGTACATCATGGAGCAATTCTATGATTACAGGATGACTGAAGAGCGCTCCGTGGTTGAGCAGGCTCATGAGATAAAGTCATTTGCTAGATAACTTGAGCACTTCAATTGCATAATACCGGACAAGTTCGTTGCCGGGGGTATCATTACTAAGCTTCCTCCTTCATGGAGGAACTTTGCTACCTTACTGAAACATAAGAGACAGGAGTTTTCCGTTCCGGATCTCATTGGTACTCTTGATGTGGAAGAAAAGGCGAGAGCAAAGGACACACGTGCTCGAGGTATTGAGGGAGGATCTAGTGCCAATGTGATACAGAAGCAGAACTTCCAGCCCCACAAGTTCAAGAACAAGGGCAAGTTTGATGGTAAAGCAAAGTTTGACGGAAAGAACAAGGCTGTGCAACACACGAACTTCAAGAAGAAGAATGGCAAGAAGAAAGGTGCTTGTCATGTGTGTGGAGATCCTGATCATTGGGATCCTAGTTGCCCTAATCGCTATGACAAGCGTCATCCTGGGAAAGGCAGCAAGACCGCTAATGTTGTCATTGGAGACACTGACATGAAGGATGCTGGGTATGGTATATTCCCACTATTATTTCAGTATGTCATTCACCTGATTGGTTGATTGACACGGGTGCTAATGTGCATGTATGCGGTGATATTTCCATGTTTTCGTCTTATCAGACCGCAGGGACTTCAACCATGCCGATGGGCAACGGTTCAAGTGCTTCTGTTCGTGGTGTTGGCACGGTCGATCTGAAGTTTACTTCGGGGAAGATCGTGCGGCTGAAGAACGTGCATTATGTCCCCTCCGTCAATAAAAAATCATGTTAGCGGATCTCTTCTGTGTAGAGATGGCTACAAGCTTGTCTTTGAGTCGATTAAATTTGTAATATCCAAGTATGGAACCTTTGTCGGTAAAGGCTATGACTCAGGAGGCCTGTTTCGTTTATCCTTGTCAGACGTTTGCAATAATGTTGTTAATCATGTTTGCAACAATAGTGAATCAAATGTGTGGCATTCACTTCGTTGTCATGTTAACTTCGGTTGCATGTCGCGACTAGCGAAGTTGAACTTAATCCCTAGTTTCACCACTGTCAAGGGATCTAAGTGTCAAGTGTGCGTGCAAGCTAAGCAACCTCGTAAGTCTCACGTGACTGCGGAGACGAGAAATCTTGCACCACTAGAACTTATACATTCAGATCTATGTGAAATGAATGGTGTTTTGACAAAAGGTGGAAAGAAATATTTCATGACGTTAATTAACGACTCCACTAGATACTATCGTGTGTATCTTCTGAAATCTAAGGATGAGGCTTTGAACTTTTTCAAGATCTATAAAGCTGAAGTGGAAAACCAACTTGATCGAAAAATCAAGAGGCTTAGGTCCGACCGTGGTGGAGAGTATTTTCCAATGAATTTGATGCTTTTTTGTGCGGAACATGGTATAATCCATGAGAGGACGCCTCCCTACTCACCTCAGTCAAATGGGGTGGCCGAAAGAAAGAACCGTACTCTAACTGATTTGGTTAACGCCATGTTAGACACATCGGGTCTCTCCAAGGCATGGTGGGGGGAGGCGATATTGACAGCCTGTCATGTCCTAAATCAAGTCCCCACAAAGAACAAAGAGATAACTCCATTCGAGGAATGGGAGAAGAAAAGGTTAAAACTCTCTTATCTGTGAACATGGGGTTGTTTGGCGAAAGTCAATGTTCCAATTCCAAAGAAGTGGAAGCTTGGACCAAAGACTGTGGATTGTGTTTTCCTGGGATATGCTTTTCATAGCATTGGCTATAGATTCTTGGTTGTAAAATCTGAGGTACCTGACATGCATGTCGGTACGATCATGGAGTCGAATGATGCGATTTTCTTTGAAGATATCTTTCCCATGAAGGATATGGCTACCTCATCTAATCAAGAGATGCCTAGTTCATCGAATCAGGAACCAGTTACAATTACCGAACCTGGCATTTTGATGTAACACTTTGAAAGTCCTGTGGAGGAGAACAATGAAGTTCCTACTAGGAGCAAGAGACAGAGGACTACAAAGTCCTTTGGTGATGATTTTCTTGTGTATCTCATAGATGACACTCCCAGTTCTATTTCAGAGGCCTATGCATCTGAAGATGTTGACTACTGGAAGGAAGCAATTCATAGCGAGATGGATTCCATCTTGGCGAATGAAACTTGGGAGATAACTGATCGTCCTCATGGGTGCAAACCTATAGGATGCAAATGGGTATTCAAGAAGAAGCTTAGGCCTGATGGTACTATGTAAAAGTACAAGGCTCGGCTCGTGGCTAAGGGTTATACCCAAAAGGAAGGTGAAGACTTCTTTGATACTTACTCACCTGTGGCTCGACTGACCACTATTCGAGTTCTACTTTCACTAGCTGCCTCACATGGTCTTCTCGTTTATCAGATGGATATTAAGACTGCTTTCCTAAATGGAGAGTTGGATGGGGAAATTTATATGGAACAACCAGATAGGTTTGTAATAGATGGTCAGGAAGGGAAAGTGTGCAAGTTGCTGAAGTCTTTGTAGCATAGAGTTCTAGGTGGAAGTTCAACTTAATAGTCTCCACTGCAGTACCGGTATATAAAACAGTGTTTTGGAATCAAAGGCAAATTTCTGTGTGCCTCTGGGATCTGGTGGGGGATTGCTGGAATTTAATCTATATTGGGGCAGCCCAATAACTATTTCAGAAATTCCTAGTAAATCCTAGAGGCCTACTTAGCCCATTTGTGCAAGGCAAGGGATACTACTAAATTTTAGTCCCACATTGCTAGTTGAGTGGGAATTGGACCTCCTTATAAGGGAGGTTCTTTCCCCACTTGTATGAGCATGAGAACAAGAGGGACATCCACGCGCGCTCCTCCTCCGCCGCCCGCCTCGCCACACCATGCCACGCCACGCCTCGTCACGATGCGCCGCGGGTTGCGGTTTGCGGGAATGAGCCGAGCCGATGCCTAAATTTTTGCCACGCACTACGGGTATGCGAAAGGTCACACGAAAGCTGAAAAGATTTTTTGCGAAAGTGGAGTTCGAATGTGAACGGTGCAGCTCTTCGGCTGCTGGCTGTTTGCTTCATCTCCGTCTCTTTGTTTCGCCTCCCGTCGATGCCCTCTTGCCTCCTTCTCTTGCGCCTATAAAACGGAGGCCGCTCCTCCCAGAGAGATGCACCAGAACTTCTCCTTCCTCTCGCCACCGGTTCCAATCTCTGGGTTGTTGCTGTCTTCCTCATCCCGGCTTGCGGTGTGCACCGCGAGTCGGGACAGTAGGCCTCCGAAACCGCACCATTTGAGTCCTGTATGGGAGAAGGGTGATAAGGTTTTTGGGGAGCGCTCTACGCGACTACTGACTTCTTCGTCAAGGACGCCCCGGACTCCGACAACTACTTCCCCGACGACGACTACTTCCCCGACGTTGACAGCCTCCTCGACGACATGGAGGACACCGACCCCAAGTCCAGTGCCTCTGCTCCTACTGCTGTCACGTACGTGTTTCTCCTCTTTCTATTGGAGGTTCTGCTACAGTTCCTTGCTCTAGTATTTGCCCTAGATTTGTTAGACTCTATTTCATATATGCAACTTGCTATACTGTCTGCTCAAGATATGTTTAGTTACGGTTCATATATGAAGATGTTGTTTACCTTCTCTTTGTCAAATCGCATGACTTGTTTTATCACTGCTATACTAGTCATGCTTTATCTAGTATTTCTGTTAATAAAATCATTCCGTAAATTGCTCATATTTCCAACACGTATGCCTCACGACAACTGAAGCCCCATGAATAGAACTATGCCACGCACGATTTGGAGCTAGCAGCCGTAGTGCATGCATTGAAAACTTGGAGACATTATCTTATTGGAAACCGTTGTGATGTGTACACAGATCATAAGAGTTTGAAGTACATTTTCACCCAGAAGGAGTTGAACCTTAGACAAAGGAGATGGCTGGAGCTTATAAAGGATCACGATATGAAGCTGCACTATCATCTAGGAAAGGCCAATGTCGTAGCAGACGCTTTGAGAAGGAAAAGTTACGCTAACATCCTTGAAAGTAAGGGATTGCCAAAGGAGTTAGCTGAGGATATCATGGAACTTCGGTTGGAGATTGTTCCAAGAGGCTTCATTGCAACAATGGAGGTTCAGTCTACATTGTTGGACAAGATTCGAGAAGCTCAGAAGAATGACAAAGAGATTGCTGAGATAAAGGAGAAGATGAGCAAAGGAAAAGCCAAAGGTTTTCGAGAGGATGAGCACGATACCTTATGGTTTGAGGACCGAGTTTATGTGCCTAATAACTCAGAGACCAGGAAGTTAATAATTCAGGAGGCTCATGACTCACCATACTCGATACACCCCGGAAACACCAAGATGTATTTGGATTTGAAGGAATGTTTCTGGTGGACTGGTATGAAGAAGGATATTGCCGAGTATGTAGCTGTATGTGATGTATGTCAGAGTGTGAAGGCAGAGGATCAGAAGCCAGCAGGACTACTACAGCCTATGCCGATACCCGAATGGAAGTGGGATAAGCTTGGCATGGACTTTATCACCGGGTTGCCTAGAACCAAAGCAGGATATGACTCAATATGGGTAGTAGTGGATCGCTTGACCAAAGTAGCTCACTTCATCCCAGTCAAAACAACTTACACAAGTGCAAAGTTGGCCAAGATATATATGTCCAGGATTGTGTGTTTGCATGGAGTTCCGAAGACCATTGTATCAGATAGAGGAGCACAGTTTACTTCAAAGTTTTGGCATCAGCTACACCAGACCTTGGGTACCAGATTGGAGTTCAGTATAGCATTCCACCCACAGACGGATGGACAGACAGAGAGAGTTAATCAGATTCTGGAGGACATGTTGAGAGCCTGTGCGCTAGATTATGGATCTAGTTGGGATGACAATTTGCCTTACGCAGAGTTCTCATACAACAATAGCTACCAGGCCAGTTTGAAGATGGCACCGTTTGAAGCTCCGTATGGACGTAGATGTAGAACACCTCTGATGTGGGATGAGGTAGGAGACCGTCAGTTGTTTGGACCAAATTTGATAAAAGAGTCGGAGGAGAAGGTTAAACTGACACGAGACAGATTGAAGATTTCTCAGTCCAGGCAGAAGAGTTATGCAGATTCAAAACGCAAGGAAGTAACTTATGAAATTGGAGACAGAGCCTATCTGCGAGTATCACCCTTGCAAGGATTGAAACGTTTTGGAGTTAAGGGAAAGTTAGCTCCAAGATTTGTAGGACCGTACCGTGTTTTGGAACGGATGGGAGAAGTTGCCTACAAGCTGGAGTTACCTGAAGGATCGTCAGGAGTTCACGATGTGTTCCACGTATCACAGTTGAAGAAGTGTCATGCTGAGATGGCCGATATACCGTTAAGAGATACAGTGCCCCTAGAGGCGATACAGTTGGACAGTAATTTGACTTATGAGGAGAAGCCAGTAAAGATTCTTGACTTTGACCGCCGAGTCACCCGCAGCAAGGTTATCAAGTTTTGCAAAGTTTAGTGGAGCCACCATACCGAGGAGGAAGCCACCTGGGAACGAGAAGATGATATTCGGAAGGACCACCCGCACCTATTTTCTAGCCAACCCGAATCTCGAGGACGAGATTCATCTCAAGGGGGGTAGGTTTGTAACATCCCAAATTTTCAATTTGGCATGTTATACATAGGTCATCCATGCATATCATATTTTATTGCATCTTCGTTCCGCAATCCTCGAAATCCTAAGCAACTCAAGGACCCTCGCAGAGAGTTGGGGATTTTCTGGTTTTCATATTTTGATTTCTATCAAATACTGAGAATGAGGATTTTTTTTGATTATTTTTCTCTCCGGAAAAGTATTTCATATTAAAATATATGAGAGGAGATAATATGACTTCTCCAAAATAATTGAAATATTGGAGGAAAAATGTTAAAATCATTATTTGGATTTTATTTGAGTTTATTTTGAATTTTATTTGCATTAGAAAAATTTGCACGTTTTTTAAAATTGCATTTTAGGGCCAAGAAAATGTTCAACTCATTCAAAATATTTCATTTAGACGGTGAAAATTTGTTTTGGTATTTTTAGATTTTTATTTTATTTTATAGGAATTATTTTTGTCGGCGGAACTATTTAAAAAAAAACTCCGCGCGCGCCCGCACCCGACTGGATCGAAGCCCAGCCAGGCCAGGCCGACCCAAGCCGCTGCCGCCGCCTTCGTCCCGCGCCCGCAGCCGCCGCAGAGTCCGTCAGACTCCGCCGCCGCCTGCCCCTTCCCCAAGGCACCGACCCCCCTCCTTTAAATACCACCCCCCCTCTAGCCATCACCGCCGACACCGCTGCCTCCCGCCGCCCCGGAGCCGAGCCCGAGCTGCCACCACCGCTGCCTCCCGCCGCCGCCGTCTCCCGCCGCCGCCGCCGTCTCCCGCCGCCACCCCGCCGTCGAGCCCGAGCCCCGCCGGAGCCCCGCCGGAGCCGAGCGAGGTAGCCGCCCCGCCGCCCAGTTTTCCGAATAAAACCGTTTCGATTTTTTTGAAAACCCTAGGTTTCATTTTTTTCTAGATCGGTTTATTTCTTCGGTTTATTTGTTTAGCGAGCGTTCGCTCGTTCGTTCGTTTTAACGAACGTGTTCTTTGTTTAGGTTCAGATAACGAACGTTCGTTCGTTAAGCTGTTCATCGCTTTTCTTTTCTCGGATTTATTCCGCGATTTTTCTGATCGCGATTTCGGATCCGATGTTCGATCTAGTATAACTTTTCGCTCGTTTATCGAAATCAGGCGATTCATGCGCCTAGAGTTTCGTCTCGAAACCCTCTTTCCGAATAATCAACTCAAACAAGTTTTGCCTCTATAAAATTTGACACTAGTTCAGATTAGTAAACGGATCTTATTTCTTTCGCCGTTTGAGTTTTGTTGCTTCGTTTGGTTTGATTCTTTTTGCAAACCGGAGTTCTTAAGTTGAACTTTCTGGTCAACCTCTTTTAGTTGAGTTTTACCTATGCATCTTTGCTTGTTGCTTATGTATATTATTGTTTGCTTGCGATAGAATTCTCGGAGTGCGAAGCGTGTTACTACGAATCTCTAAGATTCACATATCGTCAGCAAGGCAAGTAACACATTGATCATACTCTTTTCATACCCAATTTTTATGCATTAGCTTCATCCTCAGACATTGCATGATTAGGATATCATTAATTTGTGGGTTGGGAAGTAGTAGTTGAGGTAGAACCTATTTCCCTGTTACTATCAAACCCTTGGGAGTTACTTCTACGTGTTGTTATTATTGTCATGCTATGCTCGTAGACGTGGATTGGGTTTGCGTGCATCCATGACAGATGTGAGATTATTAATTAATGGTTTACTTTAAGGTGGCAACTTTAATACACATCTGGGTGGATTGAGGCACCTGGGGAACCCAGTGTTGTCTGTTTTATTTTTTGGAAATCCCGGGGTACCCGTGTGATCTTCCTATGGACCGCCACCCAGGCTCAAAGGGAACTGAGATTATTCATGCTAGAAACTTCCGTGTGCAGCCACAAGCTACTATGGGCTCTAACATAGTTGAGTAAGTTACGTGAAGCTCTTGAAGAGGTAGATCAGTAGGTAGTGGGTTTTGTAGGTTTGGTATGGTCTACTCAGAGTAAAGAGTTAATGTTTCTGAAAGACTGTGTCTCGGTCATTCGTTTCTCAAACACCATGTAGTGCGAGAAATCAACGGAGGCGATCGAGTCTTGTGGGGAAACGTGCGCAAACCTCTGCAGAGTGTACAATCTAATCATGGTTAGCCGTGTCCTCGGTTATGGACAATTTTGAGTATCTAGTACTTGAGTATTCACATGTATCTCATCACTCTTAAATTAATATTGTTGGGATGTTACTACTTTAATTGGGATTGAGAATGCTGTCAACCATTATCAATGATGTTTCAACCACCATGATAGTTAAATTAAAATTTATTCCTTTGTTGTAGGGAAAAATTGGCTTTTCGCAAAATTATAACCATAGAGCTTTCCACCAGCCAAATATGCATGTAGTGATACATTATTATATTCCTGCTCTATTGTGTTATATTGCCAGCATATTCCATGTGCTGACCCGTTCTCGAGCTGCAACGTATTATGTTGCAGACTTTTCAGACGAGGAGTAAGGTTCGATAGGTCGTTGCCGTGCAGCTCAGCCATGCCGTTGGAGTTGATGGACTCACATTATCTTCCAAGCCTTCCGCTGTTATCGCATTAGATGGCCTTAAGCCATATTATTGTAATAAGTTCTCTTTTGAGGCATTCGATGTAATAAGTGTGTGATTGCTACTCTGTTATAAATCCTTCGAGTACTGTGTGTGTCAACATTACCGATCCAGGGATGACACTGAAACACAGAGACTTGACCATCTGAGGTCGGGTCGCTACAAGATGGTATCAGAGCACACGTTGAGTGTAGGACACGACCATTAAGATAAACCATAGGTCACTTTTCTCTACTCATTTCTGACTCCTCTCCATTTTTCCACTCTTTAGGATCACGGAGATGAAGAACAAGTTTGCACAACCGGATGAAGACACACCTTTTGGACGCCACTTGAAGGAAGTCATTAGGTACTTAAACATTGGAATACCAAGCTTCACCGGGACGTACAACGCCACTCTACTAGAAGAGGAGCGCTGGATGATTCAAGTACAAGTTCCAGGAAGGACGTTCTCGCCAACTTCTAAGCCCATAGAGTTTTCTTTCGAAGCACCCACCTGGAGTCTAGGCAAGAGCATGGCAGCTCACATTACCATGGGACGCATTGGACAAGTCTACAACAGGGAGCTTAAAGACAACATCTATCAAATACGTGGACGCGGAGACGAGCAATGGGAAGTAATCAGCACCAAGAAGGATAGATCCAGTGCAGCTTTTATCCAGGAGTTAAACCAACACATTCGACGCCAGGAAAACCAGATGTGCGCAGATATGATGGAGTTGAATAAGGCGAAGACTAGGATCATCGAGCTGGAGGAAGAACTCAAGTTTACCCGCGATGGATACGAGGAAGAAATCAAGACACTACTGGAGAAGAACGATGACCTAGTTATGAAGATCGGAGTATTCATGGGAGGATCAGCACCGGAAAAAGAGGAGGAAGATCCCACTTGCCCGGACAACTACATCATCATCGACGACACCGATTCCGATCCAAGTGATGATGAGTACGAAGACGAAGCTGGAGCAGACATCATGGAGTCTTCCACCGATCAAAATTTCTAGATGACCACCATATAGTAGTAGTATTCCCCCATGTAACTGGTAGTAGTTGAGCACTTTTGCGATAGTTCTAGATCGTTTGTATGCCCTTGCTTGATTGATTGAGTGAAATGATTGTGTTTGCCTCATATGCATACGGGTAGTGTTCTCTCATTAGACCTCTTTCTATTCTAATCTCTTCCCTCTAAACCCATCAGATGCCTCCGAGACGTGACACCGGTTTTGTTTTCCCACCGGAGCTCACCCAGTTGATCCAGCAGCAGAATGCCTTGATGCAATTGCTATTTCAGAACCAGGGCAACAATAACAACAACAACCCGCCGCCAGTGGACAATTTAGCCCGTTTTCTGAGGTTACAGCCGCCGGTGTTTTCCAGCAGCACCGAGCCAATAGTTGCTGATGATTGGCTACGCCGTATTGGAAGGGAGTTAACCACCACAAGATGCACGGATGCTGAGAAGGTGCGCTTTGACGCACATCAATTGGATGGACCAGCAGCCGCATGGTGGGAGAATTACACGGCTACTTTTCCTATAGCCAATGTCACTTGGGACCAGTTTCAACAAGCTTTTCGCACGGCCCATGTCTCTACTGGAGCCATGCAGATGAAGAAGCGTGAGTTTCGCAACTTACACTAGCGGAACCGTACTGTGGCTCAGTACGTGGATGATTTTAGCAAGTTATCACGCTATGCCCCTGATGATGTGGCCACAGATGCCGCGAAGCAGGAGAAGTTCATGGAAGGGCTGAACGATGAGATGAGCATGCAGTTGATGGTGGCAACTTTCAACAACTACCAGGAGTTGGTAGATAAGGCCCTTATGATTGAAGGAAAACAACAGCAGATTGAGAGTCGTAAGAGGAAGTATGGACAAGGGAAGTATAATTCAGGAGCTGAACAGAAGCCCCATTTAACCCAGAACTCGGGAGGACTTGTTCATAACCATGGAGGTCACAACCATACTGGAGGAGGATCGCATAACCACAATGGTGCAAAGAATGGCAATGGGAACGTAGTTAATAACAATCAGAACCGCTCCAACCCATCTAACCCACCAAAAGAGACCTAAGTCAAGTTACTTTCTATAAGTGCGGGAAGACTGGGCACTATGCTAATGATTTCCCTGAAGGAAGGAATGGAAACGGAAATGGGAGCACTGGGAAGAAGCCCAATCCATTCAACAAAGGACAAGTGAACCACGTTAACGTGGGGGAGGTTGAAGAGCAGTCGGACGTGGTAATAGGTAAGTTTTTGGTTAAGTCATTTACCGCTCTTGTTCTTTCCGATACTGGTGCATCACATTCATACATATCAAGGGGATTTGTGGATAAGTTTAAGTTACCAACCCAAACCCTTAGGACCCCTCTTTTGGTGAGCTCACCTGGAGCAGCGTACATGGCTAGCCGATGGTGCACCCAGATACCCCTAACCATTGGCACACATGTTTTTCCGTCTGACCTAATTATCTTGGAGTCGCAAGGATTGGATGTGATATTAGGTATGGACTGGATGTCATAGTATGAAGGAAGCATTGACTCATGAAATTGAAAACATTTGAAATGAACTCTGAAAAGGTTGAAAGTTGGCATGGTATCATCATTTCACCCACATACCATGTGCAAGAAAGTAGAGAGGGTTACGGCAAAAACTGGATGCACTTTGTGTACAAAACGGACAATCTCTTTCGAAGTATCAGGGTTTCATATGGAAACTCGTCTGTTACGAATGGATTTCTTTTTTTGAACTTATTTGAACTACATAGTTTTTCTGTGTTCAAAAGGCACCATTCAAAGCCACATCATCAGTTTTCAACCCTTTCTGACTTCATTTGTTATTTTTCATGCATTTACCGATTATTTTGAGTTATAAGACCATGAAATTGAAAAGCATTTGAAATGAGCTCTGAAAAGGTTGAAAGTTGGCATGGTATCATCATTTCACCCACATAGCATGTGCAAGAAAGTAGAGAGGGTTATGGCAAAAACTGGGTGCACTTCATGTACAAAATGGACAATCTCTTTTGAAGTTCAAAGCCACATCATCAATTTTCAACCTTCTCATGAATAGATAAGTGATCAAATTAATAGAAGTTCATCAACACATTAAAACCAAAGTACATACATAGTTCTCATTGAACAATATATAGCTCTCCAGAGCATCTAATTAACCATACATTGAAATTATGTAAAATATTTCAATGCAACAACAAATGCGATCATAATCGCAACCATGGTAACAACTGATCCAACTGCATAATGATACCAAGCCTCGGTATGAATGACATATTTTCTAATCTTTCTAATCTTCAACCGCATTGCATCCATCTTGATCTTGTGATCATCGATGACATCCGCAACATGCAACTCCAATATCATCTTCTCCTCCTCAATTTTTTTTAGTTTTTCCTTCAAGTAATTTTTTTCTTCTTCAACTAAATTTAACCTCTCGACAATAGGGTCGGTTGGAATTCCGGTTCAACCACCTCATAGATAAATAAAATCGATGTCATGTTGGCCGGCATAATTGTCATAAACAATAAATGAACCAAATAGTTATCAAAAGATAATATATACCACATCCAAATCATAGACATGACGAGGGCCGACGGGGGCGGATACCAAAACCATCGCACTATATAATAACAAGGAATAATAAAAGTAAGAAAATTAGACAAGTATCTATCTGAAGTAAGAATTTTTTTTCTTTCAGAAAGAAGATAAGAACAAGAGGCTCACCACGGTGGTGCCGGCTACGAGATCGGCGCGGGCGATCGAATCCGGTGAAGACGGGGACGGGGTGTGACGGACCGCTAAACCTAGACAAATCTCAGGGAAAATGGAGCTCGGAGGTCGAGTTTCAAGAGGAGAAAGATTAACTAGTGTGGCTCGGACATTTCATCGAACACCTCATGTGCATAGGAGGTGAGATAGAGCACCCGAATGCCCTCCCCTCGCCAGCCAGAAAAAGCAGAGCACTGTGGAGTGCTCTGCTGTGGCGATGGGGTATATATAGGCAACTCATTTGTCCCGGTTCGTGGTAGAAACCGGGACCAAATCTCAGCATTCTGTCCCGGTCCAAGCCACGAACCGAGACCAATGGTTGTGGGCCAGGAGCGAGGACCACTAGTCCCGGTTCATGCCTGGAACCGGGACAAATGGGTCTTCACAAACCGGGACCAATGCCCACGAGGCCCCGGCCGGCCCCCTGGGCTCACAAACCGGGACGAATTCCCCCATGGGTCCCGGTTCGTACCTGTACCGGGACTAATGGGCTGGCCAGGCCCGAACCAAAGACCTGTTTTGTACTAGTGAGCGCTTGGCCAAGCGTTACACCAAGTATGGGCTGCCGGTGGCGGATTCCCTCCTTCGCCGCGAGACAGAGGAGTACGACCCTCGCCGTGTGAGGCACTCTGGCAGGGGGAGCTCTTCGGGAGCAGGGCTAATGCCGGTGAAGAGGGAGAGGGAGTCCGGCGACCTCCCCGCCATCAAGATCGAGCCGGGGGAGGAGCGCCCGCGTGGCCAGGGCATCATCGGGCCGTGGGACTACCTCGTCGGCCCGGACGCGGATGCCTTCGAGGCAGCGCTCAACAAGCGCACTGTGCGCGAGCAGCAGGAGGTGGACACGCGTCACCGGCGGGACGACGAGCTCAGCGACCTCCTCTTCGAGCAGGCGCCCGCCGCCGACCGTGATCTCCACGAGAAGCTAATTGCATGGCGCCGCGAGCAGGAGGAGCAAGACAATAATTCTTCAGCTTGTTCAACAGTTTGTTCCCTAAAAACACAACCAGCACAACTATCTACGTGGTCCCTAGAAGTATCGTTTATAAAAGATATCAAGTATTTAATTTTTATCTGAGAGGATGATCACGAAAAGCATTAAGTAATTGGAGAAGCCTCCCCCAAGCTTGAGGGAGATTCTCTTCTTTAATTTGCAAAAAGTTAAATATTTCCTGTAAAGCAGCTTGTTACCTATGAGCAAGAAAATATTTTTCAGAGAGGTAATATATCATATCTTGGGACTAGACACACAGGCAGGAGCAAGAGAATTAAACCATATCTTAGCATCACCCTTTAATGAGAAAGGAAACAATTTAAGAATATAGTAGAAGCAATTTTTTTCCTGATGAGCAAATAGGATGGCTATATCATTCAGTTTAGTAAGATGTGCCACAACAGTTTCAGATCCATAACCATGGAAAGGATGAGATTCAACCAAAGTGATTAACTCAAAATCGACAGAGAATTCATAATCCTTATCAGTAACAAATATAGGAGAAGTAGCAAACTTATGATCATATTTCATTCTAGCATTCAAAGATTTTTATTTCAATTTGACTAGTAATTTATTAAGGTCATCTCTATCCTTGCAAACAAGAAAACCCCTAGCTGCCTCTCAATCCATAACATAACCCTCAGGTATATCAGACAATTCATATCTAGGAGAGCTAGGTCTAATAGGTGTTTCAAACATTTCAGTTTCAATAATTTCATCAGTTTTAGCATTCTCAATTTCTTTAGCTCTAGCAAGTAGGTCATCAAGAAATTCACCAAGTGGCATAGTCTTATCAAGCAAAGTACTAGCATCATCATAAGCATCATTAATAGTAGAAGTAGCATCATCAATTACTTGCGCCAAGTCAGGGATTAATAGCGGGTGGTGGTGCCGCAACCTTACTCAAAACAGAAGGTGGATCAAGTGCAGAGCTAGATGATAATTCCTTACTTCCTCTCATCTTAGAGGGAACGATCTTGGTTCTGGTATCTTTCAGATTCTTCATAGTGATCAACAGATATAAATCCCAAGTGATTCGGCAAATAGATCTATGCTCCCCGGCAATGGCGCCAGAAAAAGGTGTTGATAACCCACAAGTATAGAGGATCGCAACAGTTTTCGAGGGTAGAGTGTTCAACCCAAGTTTATTGATTCGACACAAGGGGAGCTAAAGAATATTCACAAGTATTAGCAGTTGAGTTGTCAATTCAACCACACCTGAAAGACTTAATATCTACATCAAGGTGATCAGTAGAAATCTCATCCTTTTCTCTCAGATTACATTGTAAGTTTGGGATGCTTGTCTTGGTTTTTATAGCTTTTACGGCTGGGGGGCCTAAAACCCATTGTAACACACATGTAAATGTTCTCTTGTGAGTAATACAAAGGTCAGTGGGAGCCTCTCCCACTTCCGTTAACCTTCAAAAAAAAGGTGATCAGTAGAAAACTAGTATGGCAATTTGATAGTAATGGTAATGATAGTAGCAGAAACCGTAGCAATTTTGTAGTGATCATAACAGCATCAACAGTGAAAGTAACTTAGAAAAGATCTATATATGAAAAGCATAGGCATTGGATCAGCGATGGATAATTGGTTGGATGGTATTCATCATGTAGTAGTTATAACCTAGAGGGACACAGAACTAGCTTCAATTCATTAATGTAAAGTAGGCATGTATTCCGTACATGGTCATATGTGCTTGTGGAAAAGAACTTGCATGACATATTTTGTCCTACCCTCCCGTGGCAGCGGGGTCCATAAGGCAATTAAGGGATATTAAGGCCGCCATTTAGTAGGGAACCAGAACAAAGCATTAGCACTTAGTAAATACATGGACTCCTCAAACTACGGTAATCACTGGAAAGAATCCCAATTATTGTCACTTTGCAGTATGCGGATCATAACACGTAATAGGTGCATATAACTTGCAAGATAGGATGAAGAACACACATATATTCATGAAAACATAATAGGTTCAGGTTTGAAATCATGACACTCAGGACCTAGTGACAAGCATTAAGCATAGCAAAGTCATAGCAACATCAATATCAGAACGTAGTGGATACTAGGTATCAAGCCCTTGATGTCTGCTAGAACTACGTCATTATTTCCCCAAAGAGGAAGGGATGATGCAGTATAGCGACGGTAGGTATTTCCCTCAGTGATGAGACCAAGGTTATCAAACCATTAGGAGAACCTCCTAACACCACGTAAACTGCACCAACACACAAATAACAAATACTCGCAACCCAACGTGTTAAAGGGGTTGTCAATCCCTTTCGGGTACGGCGCCTCAAGTAGGCAAGATAACGTGAGCCAATTGTGGTACATAGGATAAGTAGATCGCAGAATAAATAAATTGCAGAAATATATTTTTGTATTTTTGGTTTAATAGATCTGAAAATAAAAGCAAAGAAAAATATAATGAAAAAAGACCCGGGGGCCATAAGTTTCACTAGTGGCTTCTCTCGAGAAAAATAGCAAACGGTGGGAAAACAATTACTGTTGGGCAATTTATAGAACTTCAAATAATCATGACGATATCCAGGCAATGATCATTATATAGGCATCACATCCAAGATTAGTAGACCGACTCCTGCCTGCATCTACTACTATTACTGCACACATCGACCGCTATCCATCATGCATCTAGTGTATTAAATTCAGGGAAAAGCAGAGTAATGCAATAAGAACGATGACACGATGTAGACAAGATCTATTTATGTAGAAATAGACCCCATCTTGTTATCCTTAATAGCAACGATACATACGTGTCATTTCCCTTTCTGTCACTCGGATCAAGCACCGTTAGATAGAAGCCATCACAAAGCAGCTCTTTCCATTGCAAGATAAATAGATAAAGTTGGCCAAATAAAAACCCAAATATCGGAGAAGAAATATGAGGCTATAATCAATCATGCATATAAGAGATCAACGAAGACTCAAATAACTTTCATGGGTAAAAATATAGATCAGATCATAAACTCAAAGTTCATCGGATCCCAACAAACACACTGCAAAAAGACTTACATCATATGGATCTCCAAGAGACCATTGTATTGATAATCAAAAGAGAGAGAGGAAGCCATCTAGCTACTAACTACAGACCTGTAGGTCTACATAGAATTACTCACGCATCATCGGAGAGGCACCAATGGACATGATGAACCCCTCCGAGATGATGTCTAGATTGGATCTGGTGTTTTTGGACTCTGCAGTGTCTGGAATTGATTTCCGTCGACTCCCCTAGGGTTTCTGGAATATTGGGGTATTTATAGAGCAAAGAGGTGGTGCGGGAGGCCAACGAGGAGGGCACAACCCACCGGGGCATACCTGGGCCCCCAGGCGTGCCCTGGTGGGTTGTGCTCCCCTCAAAGCTCCCCTTAGGTGCGTTCCTGGCCCATTGGATGTTTTCTGGCCCAAAAATATCCACAAAAAGTTTAGCTGCATTTGGACTCTGTTTGGTATTGATTTCCTCCAATGTAAAAAACATGCAGAAAACAGCAAGTGTCACTGGGCACTATGTCAATAGGTTAGTACCCAAAAATGATATAAAATGACTATAAAATGATTGTAAAACATCCAAGAATGATAATATAATAGCATGGTACAATAAAAAATTATAGATACATTGGAGACGTATCATCCCTAACAAAAATAACTCGATTACATGATAAATCTCATCCAACCCATCACCGTCCAGCAAGCCTAGGAAGGAGTTACTCACTCGCGACAGTGAGCATCATGAAATTGGATGTGAATGAAGGTTGATGATGATAGCGGCGATGAATTCCCCTCTCCAAAACCCCGAACGGACTCCAGGTCAGCCCTCCCGATGAAGAACCACTAGTAGAAAAACGACCTTACGTTCACCTCATTAGTCCCGGTTTGATTACGACCCGATACTAATGTGCCCATTAATCCCCGTTCGATTATGGCATCATTAGTCCCGGTTCATGGTGTACCTATAGTCCCGGTTTGTGTCACAAACCGGGACTAAAGGGGTGGTGGCAGGCTAGCGTCAGGGCGGGGCCCCACGAGCCCCTTTAGTCCCGGTTTGTGACTATAGCTTAGACGTTTAGTCCCGATTTGTGTCACAAACCGGGACAAAAGGGGTCTAACCTTTTGTCCCGGTTGAAGACACAAACCGGGACTAAAGGGCAATTTTCAAACTCTACCCCCCGGGTATCGCCATTTCAGTTTAAAAAACAAAAGAAAATGATAAAAACTTCAAAAATTAAAATCCTTCGAGATGTAGTTATGTTACTAAATCTACTAGTTAGGGAAATTTAAAAACTTAAATTTTGACATGTTTTGCAAAAAAGTGTTATGAAAATGTAAAACGACTATAACTCTTGCATACGATGTCGAAAAAACGTATAATATACCAAAATGTTCAGCACGAAAAGCCAGTTTCGATTTCGACAGCCGTAGGCCGTTTTGCAAATTTTTAGAATCCTCAAATTCTGAAAGGAAAAAAGTTATCCTCAAATTTAAGTTTTTTTCAGTATTGGTTAAATCTGGTCAAACTATGGTCAAACTACTTATTCAAGAAATATTACTGTTACTAAATAATTATTCAAGAAATATTAGTGTTACTAAATAATTATTTTAGTTTTCTTGAATTATGGTCAAATCTGGTCATACTATGGTGAAACTACTTATTCAAGAAATATTAGTGTTACTAAATAATTATTGTTTTTTACAATAATAGTTTCAAACTCAAATGGTGAAACATGTGACTTAATGCTCAAGCTAAACTCCTGAGGGTTCATAGGATTGAAATCATACTATTGTCAGGAAAACAACAAGTGCAGACTTGGAAACTATGGGAAATAGAACTCGGAAGTTAAGCGTGCGTAGGCTGGAGTAGTGAGAGGACGGGTGACCGGCCAGGAAGTTAGATGATTTGGAATGAGTCCTCCACACTTGAGAAGTGATGAGGGGTGATTAGCGATTAAATTGTAAAATAATTTAGAATTTTGAAAATCGGAAAAAAAATCAAAAAAATCGAAAAAATAATTAAAAAAATTCCTTTAGTCCCGGTTGGTGTTACCAACCGGCCCCTAGCCCCCGCATGGGCTAGTGCCATGTGGTGGGCCTTTAGTACCAGATCGTGATGAACCGGGACTAAAGGGGGGGGGGGCTTTAGTTCCCACCCTTTACTGCCGGTTGCAAAACCGGCACTAAAGGACCTTACAAACCGGGACAATAGCCCGATTCTGCACTAGTGAACATAGGAGGTGGCGGCGACTCCGCATCATAAAACGCGATGAATCCTTCTCTCTGTTTTTTTCTTGGCGAACAGGTATATATGGAGTTGGAGTTAGGGTTGTCGGAGGTTCAGGGGGCCCACAAGCTCATAGGACGCCCTCGGGGGGTGGGCACTCCCCCTGAGCTTGTGGCTCCTGGGTGGCCCACCTCTAGTATTTTCTTCCGCCAGTATTTTTTATATATTCCATAAATTTTCTCTGTAAATTTTTAGGTCAATCCGAGAACTTTCATTTCTGCAAAAAAACAACACCATGGCAATTCTGCTGAAAACAGCGTAAATCTGGGTTAGTTTCATTCGAATTATGCAAAATAGAGTCCAAAATAAGAGCAAAAGTGTTTGGAAAAGTAGATACGATGGAGACGTATCAAGCCACGTAGGCCCCACGAGGCACCACGGCGTGCCCTGGTGGCTCCTGGGTCACTAGTGGCTCCCCTCCTCTAAGTCTTGACTCCTGTATTTTTTATATATTCCATAAAAAATCTCCAAAAAGTTTCCTCCAATTCTGAGAACTTCTATTTCTGCACAAAAACAACACCATGGTAGTTCTGCTGAAAAAAGCGGCAGTCCGGGTTAGTCTCGTTCAAATCATGCAAATTAGAGTCCAAAACAAGAGCAAAAGTGTTCGAAAAAGTAGATACGATGAAGACGTATCACTGACGGCCCAGACTGTCACCTATAATAGGCTAATCTATTACCTAAGATCGTTTTTATCTGAAGATAATCCGTTAGCAGTAATAGGTCCATGGGTTTGATTGGTCAAAGATTCTGATAACTAGAGTTTGCAGTCGCTGATGTGGCAGCTTCCATGTGGGTTTGTCGTTGATTTTATCACTGACGGTCCCGTTAGTAATAAGTCAGGTGCCATTTTTGACCATTCAACGTGATACATCTCCAACGTATCTATAATCTATGAAGTATTCATGTCATGTTTACAACAATTTTATATGATTTTGGTATGATTTGATTAGAACTAGCCCGGACTAACGTTGTTTTCAGCACAACTACCATGGTGTCGTTTTTTGTGCAGAAATAGAAGTTCTCGAGATGGGCTACAAATTTACGGTGATTTTTTATGGACTAAAAGAGACCCCCGAAGCATCGGAGTTGGACCAGGAAGCGGAAAAGAAGGCCACAAGCCCTGGGGCCATGCCAACTCCCCTAAGGAGTGCCCCCCGAGCTTGTGGGCCCCTCCGGCACTCCCTTGACATCAGAACGACACCAAAAAATTCCTATAAATACCAAAAACCCCGAAAAGAACCCGAGATGAAAAGTTTCGCCGCCGCAAGCCTCTATAGCCATGAAAAACCAATCGAGACCCCATTGCGGCACCCTACCGGAGGGGGAAATCATCACCGGAGGCCATCTTCATCATCCTGGTGGCCACCATGATGAGGAGGGAGTAGTTCAACCTCGGGGCTGAGGATATGTGCCAGTAGCTATTTGTTTGATCTCTCTCTCTCTCTCTCTCTCTCTCTCTCTCTCTCTCTCTCTCTCTCTCTCGTGTTCCTGATTTGGCACGATCTTGATGTACCGTGAGCTTTGTTAATAGATTTGGATCTTATGGTGTTCTTCCTTCTCTACCTTCTTGTAATGAATTGAATATTTTCCTTTGAGGTTTTGTTATGTCGGATTGAATCTTTTGGATGAGAGAGCACTTGATCTATGTCTTGTGATGGGATATCCGTGGTGACAATGGAATGTTCTATTGATACACTTGATGTATGTTTCAGTTATCAACTTGTGGATTCCTGTGGTGACATTGGGGTAATCTATGCATAGGGGTTGATACGCGTTTTCATATTCCTTTCTCCGATAGAAATCTTGGGGTACTCTTTGAAGTTCTATGTGTTGGATTGAATATTATGAATCTGAAATTGTGTGATGCGCATCATATAATTAACCCACAGATACTTGTGATGACATTGGAGTATCTGGGTGACATTAGGATTGATTGATGCGTGTCATATGGTGTTATTTTAGTATGAACTCTAGGGTTGTTTGTGAAACTTATAGGAATAGCTCAAAAGATTGATTAGACAGAATAACTTTGAAGTGGTTTCGTACCCTACAAACAATTTCATCTTATGTTCTTCGCGATAGGAACTTTGGAGTGATTCTTTGTTGCACGTTGAGCGATCGTTATATGATCCAATTATGTTGTCATTGTTGAGAGATTTTGCACTAGTGAAAGTATGAACCCTAGGCCTTATTTTCAAGTATTGCAACACCATTTTTGCTCACTTTTACTACTTGCTACCTTACTGTTTTTATATTTTTAGATTACAAAAACCTATATCTACAATCCATATTACACTTGTATAACCATCTCTTCACCGAACTAGTGCACCTATAGAATTTACCATTGTATTGGGTGTGTTGGGCACACGAGAGACTCTTTGTTATTTGCTTTCATGGTTGTTTGAGAGAGACTATCTTCATCCTACGCCTCCCACGGATTGATAAACCTTAGGTTATCCACTTGAGGAAAATTTCTACCGTCCTACAAAACTCTATGCTTGGAGGCCCAACACGAGTCTACAAGAATAAGTTGCATAGTAGACATCACAACGCTGCTGACAAATGAACCCAGAAGATGCTGACGTGGCCACATACATGTGGGACCGGCCAACATTTTTCTGTGATGATGTGTCGTTTGATCAGTTAATCATTCTAACATGTGGTCCAAATTTAGTGTTGACATGGATGCTGGCAAGCATGTCCATATGTGGGTGACGTGGCTTCTTATATGTGGGACCATATGCTGGTGACTGCGTGCATAGCTGTCACAGTTGGTATGCACGCTCAATTTGTTTTATATTGCAATTGGTGGGCATATTTGATGCAAAATTGTAATGTTTGACCATTTAAATATGAATTTGTGCAAAAGTTGTATATGAATACGGGATCTTACAATGCAGAATCTGTATGACATATTAGACATACATATTGAGTCTGTCTAATATGAAATAGTATGAGTTGGAATATTACAATGTAGGTGAAAATAACGGCACTAGATATATGTTTTAAAAATGTGTTCAAATAAGTAACATCACCTGAAACTTGATTTTTGAAGGTTTAAAGTTAAGTTACTTTTAATGAAACTTAAACTTAACGTAGGACATGTGTGTGTTTCTTTATTAGTTTAACTTAATTTGTCATATTGAAAGCATTGTGATGTGCTAGTGTTTGGAACCGTTAGAACAATAACCATTTTAGTACTTGAATTTTATTCATCATGTTTATGTTTTTGACTTTGTGTTGTTGTACTCATCTTTTGTTGTCGATACCAATATTGCTTGAATCATGCGGTTGTGGCATTGTTGGAGTTATTGACGTTCTACATACTGAAATATTATATTCCAGAATATTACAGTTTGAACAAAAACAGTGATAACATGTTACTTATGTACAAAGAGTGATTCAGGTTACTTTGGTCTGAAATTTAGTGCTATAGAATTGAATTGCCAATAATATGTTAAAGAAACTTAACTATTTGTGTTGATTTGATTTTTTGTAGATTAAATATTCATAAGTACTAATATTACAGCAAACCTAATGCGAAATTATACTAATTGAAGCTCTAAATTATTATCGCAATTCCAATTTTGTTGTTGTAAAGACTAATATTCAGTGATTGAAACTGAAATTCAAAATGACAGTCTTTGCACTGAAAGCACTATTTGCCAAAGAATTCATTCAATACAAATGTAAATATGAAAAGTGTTGAAGTTGTTTCAAAGAATATAGAGTAGTGCTTAGATGCTACAGTTCCGCAGCGTATTTCGAATGGAAAGTCCAATGATCACATAAATGATACTTATCGAGATATATTAAATGTTCGGTCTTATAGTTATAGTTTATTTATTTTACATCCTATACCATGTTTGAAGGTGAAACATTCTGTAACTCAAGAAGTCAAGCGGAGGCACGCTAAAAGAATCCATGAGTGAATATCAATAAGAATCATATAATGAAACAAGATATTTGATTTATAGATAAAGTGTTCTCACCGTTAGAAATTTGTTTGCATGTATTGTACTGAAACAAGGTCATCTGAATGTCTGCATGAATGGGCAAATAAGCCAACATGTATCACGGGAAACATGGTATTATGTCTTATATTTTAGTTTAAATTATTGATATTATATAATCTTTCATATTTCAATTCTTTTTTTTGTTTAATTGTTCAGTTTAGCAAGTACCCAAGAGTATTTTGACAGAAGTTTCTGTGGCGAGTAGTGTTCATGTAGCTTCAATAGGTAATATTTGTTGTAGGCAGCTTTTTGTTGTGTCTTTTACTCTCAATGTTTATGATATATTCTTGGTATTAGAGATAAACCTTCAATATGTAACAATACAAGTTCTAGGAAGAGACATCGTATTGAAATAGTTGAATCAAATGTTGGAAGTAGCATTCAAGGGGAAAGAAAGTTGACAAAGAGAAACGGTAAAAGTCTTATTTCTAATAATAACTTTGTATTTGCGCATATAAGGGATTGTGTTAATTAATAATTACATTGTAGGTTTAAATACAGATATGTCAATTCATAAATATGAGCCTGGTTATAATGTACATACTGTATGACACTAGTAGAAAACATGGCTTTCGTTCAGGCCATATAAGCCCATTAGTCTCGGTTCAGTTACGAACCGGGACCCATGGGGGCATTGATCCCGGTTCGTGTGGCCAGGGCGCCTGCCGGGCCTCGTGGGGGCATTGGTCCCGGTTCGTCTGGCCCCTTTGGTCCCAGTTGGTGGAACGAACCGGGACCAATGGGCCTCTCTCCTGGCCCACCAACATTGGTCCCGGTTGGTGGCTTGAACTGGTACCATAGGGTGTCCTTTAGTCCCGTTTCAAGCCACGAACAGGGACCAATGATGTGCCTATATATACCCCCTCGCCGGCGAGTAGATCACTCCACACTGCTCTTCTTTTTCTGGCCGGCGAGGGGAGGGTTTTGTGGTGCTCTAGCTCACCTCCTATGCACATGAGGCGTTCGATGGAATGCCCGAGCCACACTACTTAAGCTTTCTCCTCCCCAAGCTCGACCTCCAAGCTCCATTTTCCTCAATATTTGTCTAGGTTGAGCGGTATGTCATGTCCCGTCCCTGTCTTCACCACCGTCGATCGCCCGCGCCGATCTCGTCGCCGGCACCACCGTGGTGAGCCTCTTGTTCTTATCTTCTTTCTGAAAGGAAAAAATTCTTACTTGTATGTTTAGATAGATACTTGTATAATTTTCTTATTCTTATTATTGCTTCTTATTATATAGTGCGATGGTTTTGATATCCGCCCCCGTCGGTCCTCGTCCTGTCTATGATTCGGATGTGGTATATATTATCTTTTATAACTATCTGGTTCATTTATTGTTTATGACAATTATATCGACCAGCGTGACATAGATTTTATTTATCTAGGAGGTATGTGAACCGGAAATTCCAACCGACCCTATTGTCGAGAGGTTAAATTTAGTTGAAGAAGAAAACAATTTCTTGAAGGAAACAATAAAAAAATAGAGGAGGAGAAGATGATATTGGAGTTGCATGTTGCGGATGTCGTCGATAATCACAAGATCAAGATGGATGCAATGCGCTCGAAGATTAGAAATATGAGAAAATATGCCATTCATACCAAGGCTTGGTATCATTATGCCATTGGATCAATTGTTACCTTGTTTGCGATTATGATCGCATTTGCTATTGCACTGAAATGGTTTACATAGTTTCAATGTATAGTCTAATTAATTAGATGCTCTGGAGAGCTATATGTTGTTCAATCAGAACTATGTATGTACTTTGGTTTTAATGTGATGATGAACTTCTATCAATTTGGTCACTTAATTGTCTATTCGTGATGTTCTGTAATGGTTTTTGACACACTTAATTATATATAATGCACGCAGATGAACCGGCAATGGATGTACGGTGACAAACACACCTCCGAGTACATTAAGGGCGTGCCTAATTTTCTCAAAGTGGCTGAGGCAAACAAGCAGAATTGTTTTATGTGTTGTCCATGCCCTATATGTGGGAATACAAAGTCTTACTCTGACTCAAAAACCATTCACACCCACCTGCTATATAAGGGTTTCATGCCACACTATAATGTTTGGACCAAGCACGGAGAAATAGGGGTTATGATGGAAGACAACAAAGAAGAAGAGGACGATGACAACTATGTGCCCCCTGGATACGGTGATGCTGCAACGGGGGAAGCTGTTGAAGATCAAGAGGAACCAGATGATGTCCCCGATGATGATCTCCGTCGGGTCATTGTTGATGCAAGGAGACAATGCGAAAGTGAAAAGGAGAAGCTGAAGTTTGATCGCATGCTAGAGGATCACAAAAAAGGTTTGTACCCCAATTGCGAAGATGGCAACACAAAGGTCGGAACCGTACTAGAATTGCTGCAGTGGAAGGCAGAGAATGGTGTGCCTGACAAAGGATTTGAGAAGCTACTGAAAATATTGAAGAAGAAGCTTCCAAAGGATAACAAATTGCCCGACAATACGTATGCAACAAAGAAGGTTGTATGCCCTCTAGGATTGGAGGTGCAGAAGATACATGCATGCCCTAATGAGTACATCCTGTACCCCGGTGCATACGAGGATTTGAACGCATGCCCGGTATGCGATGCATTGCGATATAAGATCAGACAAGATGACCCTGGTGATGTTGACGGTGAGCGCCCCAGGAAGAGGGTTCCAGCCAAGGTGATGTGGTATGCTCCTATAATACCACAGTTGAAACGCATGTTTATAAACAAAGAGCATGCCAAGTTGATGCGATGGCACAGATAGGACCGTAAGAAAGACGAGAAGTTGAGAGCACCCGCTGACGGGTCACATTGGAGAAAAATCGAGAGAAAGTACTGGGAGGAGTTTGTAGGTGACGCAAGGAACATATGGTTTGGTTTAAGCGCAGATGGCATTAATCCTTTTGGGGAGCAGAGCAACAATCACAACACCTGGCCCGTGACTCTATGTATCTATAACCTTCCTCCTTGGCTGTGCATGAAGCGGAAGTTCATTATGATGCCAGTTCTCATCCAAGGCCCTAAGCAACCCGACAACGACATTGATGTGTACCTAAGGCCATTAGTTGAAGAACTTTTATAGCTGTGGATTGGAAATGGTGTACGTGTGTGGGATGAGCACAAATAGGAGGAATTTGACATGCATGCATTGCTGTTTGTCACCACCAATGATTGGCCTGCTCTTAGTAACCTTTCAGGACAGACAAACAATGGATACCACGCATGCACGCACTGTTTAGATGACACCGAAAGTAGATACTTGGACAAATGCAGGAGGAATGTGTACCTAGGGCATCATCGATTCCTTCCGACCAACAATCAATGTCGAAAGAAAGGCAAGCATTTCAAAGGCGAGGCAGGTCACCGGAAGAAGCCCGCCATGCGTACCGGTGATCACGTACTTGCTATGGTCAATGATTTAAAAATAATCTTCGGAAAGGGTCCTGGCGGACTATCTGTTCTGAATGACGCTGAGGGACACGCACCCATGTGGAAGAATAAATCTATATTTTGGGACCTACCCTACTGGAAATACCTAGAGGTCCGCTCTTCAGTCGACGTGATGCACGTCATGAAGAACCTTTGCGTGAACCTGCTAGGCTTCTTAGGCGTGTATGGGAAGACAAAAGATACAACGGAGGCGCGGGAGGACCTGCAATGTTTGCATGAAAAATATGGCATGCCTCCAAAGCAGTATGAAGGTCCTGCCAGCTACGCTCTTACCAAAGAAGAGAAGGAAATCTTCTTTGAATGCCTACTCAGTATGAAGGTCCCGTCTGGCTACTCATCGAATATAAAGGGAATAATAAATATGGCAGAGAAAAGTTCTGGAACCTAAAGTCTCATGACTGCCACGTGATTATGACGCAACTGCTTCCGGTTGCATTGAGGGGGCTTCTACCGGAAAATGTTCAATTAGTCATTGTGAAGCTATGTTCATTCCTCAATGCAATCTCTCAGAAGTTGATCGATCCAGAAATCCTACCAAGGTTAAGGAGTGATGTGGCGAAATCTCTTGTCAGTTTTGAGCTGGTGTTCCCACCATCCTTCTTCAATATCATGACGCACGTCCTAGTTCATCTAGTCGATGAGATTGTCGTTCTGGCCCTGTATTTCTACACATTATATTCCCCTTTGAGAGGTTCATGCGAGTCCTAAAGAAATATGCCCGTAACCGCGCTAGGCCAGAAGGAAGCATCTCCATGGGCCATCAAATAGAGGATGTCATTTGGTTTTTTGTTGACTTCATTCCTAACCTTAAGAAGATAGGTCTCCCTCAATCGCGGTATGAGGGGAGACTAGGTGGAAAAGGCATGCTAGGAGGGGAATCAATAGTATGTAGGGACGGCCATTCTTGGTCTCAAGCACACTACACGGTTCTACAGAATTCTACCTTGGTGACCCCGTATGTTGATGAACACAAGAACATTCTGCACTTGAAACATCTGGACCAGTGTGACTACTAGATTACATGTGAACACATCAGGAGTTTCGGCAGTTGGTTCCAAACACGTCTCAGGGGTGACAACACTGTTTCTGATGACCTGTACTCATTGGCGAGGGAACCATCTTCGACCGTAATGACTTACAAGGGGGTACGAGATGAATGGGAATACATTTTACATGATCGCCCAAGATCAAAAGAGCACCAACCAAAACAGTGGTGTCCGCTTTTGATGCAGCAACCAAGAGGGGAAAGGACACATATTACATATGGTTACATAGTGGACATATGGGAACTTGACTATGGATATGATATCAAGGTCCTTTTGTTTAAGTGCAACTGGGTCAATCTGTCAGGAGGCGGGGTACAGGTAGACCCACGGTATGGAATGACGACAGTGGATCTGAACAATCTGGGGTACACAGACGAACCATTCGTCCTAGCCAATTATGTGGCGCGGGTTTTCTATATGAAGGACATGTCTACCAAACCGAGAAAAAGAAAAGATAAGGAAGTGGATACATCATACAATGAGGCAAAGCGCCACATAGTTCTTTCAGGAACCAGAGACATCGTTGGATTGGAGGGCAAGACAGACATGCCTGAAGATTGTGAAAAGTTTCATGAAATTCCTCCCTTCAAAGTCAAGGCTGACCCAAGCACCCTGTTAAACGATGAAGATTATCCAAGGTTACGGCGCAATAAGCAAAGGACACTAGCGAAGAAAAAATGAAGACTTTCTATCAACAACTATTATGATGATGCCTTTGATCTAAAATATGACTGCAGTTACATGTGAACAAATGAAATCCCTTTGTAACAGATGAGTTTTCGTCCGAAACCCTGATACTTCCAAAGAGATTGTCTGTTTTGTACACGAAGTGCATCCAGTTTTTGTCGTAACCCTCACAACTTTTTAGCACATGCTATGTGGGTGAAATTAGATATCATATCAACTTTCAACCTTTCCAGAGTTCATTTGTAGTGCTTTACAATTTAAGGGTCATTTAGCTAAAAAAATTAGTACAAGCATGAAAAATACCAATTGAAGTGAGAGAGGGTTGAAAAATGATGATGTGGCTTTGAATGGTGCATTTTGAACACACAAAAAGTCTGGAATTCAAATAAGTTCAAAAAAATGGAATCCCTTTGTAATAGATGAGTTTCCGTCCGAAACCCAGATACTTCGAAAGAGATTGTCCATTTTGCACACGAAGTGCATCCAGGTTTTGCCGTAACCCTCTCAACTTTTTAGCACATGCTATGTGGGTGAAATGATGATACCATGCCAACTTTCAACCTTTTCAGAGTTCATTTGTAGTGCTTTTCAATTTCAGGGTCATTTAGCACAAATAATGAACTAATAGCAAAAAGAATGAACTAATAGCAAAAATAATGAACTAAAAATAATCAATTAAAATATTTTGTTATGATCAACTAAAACAAAACTATAGTATCCTTCAACAGAAAAAAGAATCAACTAAAAAGCTTTTATAAAACTCCAATAGCAAAAGGAATCAACTCAAAAAACTTTTATAAACCTCTAGTATTATTGAAACTAAAATTATATAAAATTTATGCAACCAAAA
>LR880971.1:55458443-55483825 GCA_904067115.1 Aegilops sharonensis | reverse complement strand
ACACACACACATGCACTATATTTGAAATGAGGGGTGTATAATTTGGCAATTCTAATAGTGCAGTATTTGAACTTCCAATGTGGACCCAACTCACGCGAGATGCTCTTTCCCACACCACTCACTAACCTTCTACTATGAACAAGTGCATGCATGGCCTTCTTTAAAATTTTAGACGCTTCATATTTTTAAATAAAATTGTATTTAATGATTTGTTATATATTTGAATTTCTTCCGATAAGACCTTTATAACAAGATCAATCTTTGAGATATTTCAAACTAGTTTAAATTTCATTTTTCAACCAGCTGAAATTCATGCAAAAAATATTTGGAATTGAATTATTTAATTAAACTAAATAGTTGAAGTTGGTGAACTTTTTGTGATTACATTTCCTTACATTTTTAAAACATGTAATTACTTAAATAGTTTAAGTTGGTGAACTTTTTGTGAAATTTGATTGAAATAGCGGAGTTACCCGCGCATTTGCGTGGCTAGTTTTCTATATCATCAAAAAAATTCTACATCATCAACAATATTTCTTTATTTGATATATTATATGGTATATTTGACTTTTTATAGAACTATGAATGATGAGACTACAGAAAATCATCCATGCTGAATAAAACAATAGTGATATTAGTTTGTAATATATTGAGAGGTAATGTTTAAAAACTTTGAAGTCGCAAGGTTTTCTTGAATTACATTTTTGTAACTTATCTGAATAGTGAGTGAGAAGCTAAGGATATAACTTCTCATTACAAATGTCTTTTAAATATCTGCGAGAGAGAATGCGTAGTCATGTATAAGATATAAACATTTATTGTCCGCCTCATAATTTGTGATATTGTCACCTAATTTTGCTAAGTCACCTAACAATCTAGGCTTACATTTTGTAGTTTGTAATTTCCCCCGCGTGGTTTGCTCACTTTGTATTCTTTATAACAACTAAATTAACATATTCTACACGATATGTGCTCCAATCTTTTTTTTGGATGAATTAAAAAACTTTATTGTTGTTTCCACAACACCCCATTCCTTCGCTTGCATGCCATGCTAGCTGGCAGGCATTGCATGCATATTGGCACTGTTTCAGTAATTCTTCCTATTGGATAAGTATCATGCATGACCTCTATACTGTATGAATGGACGCATATACTGGTTGGTCATTCCTAATCCACATCCCAATCACATTTAGCGACCATGAACTTGATCTACCAGTAATAAAAAAATAAATGAATGTTTCCACTCATCTGCATTCTACTTGAATTGAACTTTTTTCTTATATTTCCCAAAGCATTATGCAGATGCTCTAATACACATTTATTACTGATGTCATGGTTGCAATCAACACACGATTTCAATACATCTTAGGAATGTTCCGTTGATACGTACGGTATTATTATTATTTTATTCCATGTATCGTTTGTCGTTTAAATTGCATATACATATCCCTCTTGATTGTCGTTTACATTGTGTTTTCAAACGAACCAAATATGATCATCATTTATTATACAAGTTAGTTTGCTGCTATCATTAATTTCTTGCTTCAAATTTCATATATGTAATGTAATTGTATGTGTTATTGATATTCTAAAAAATTATAATACACAGTATATTATCAGTTGTACTACATGTCCATATCCTATCGGATCCGACTATGAAATGGTCTTATTAGATGTGTGACCTATTCGACTGTACATAATATATCATTTCATTATTTATGGACATCACAAACTATGTGTATGATCGACTGTTTTCTACTCACATGGATGCCTTTTCCTAAATAAATCGAAACATTCATGGCGATGTTTACATACGGAGTGATGCGTTAATATTAGATCTATGCCACTATATGCTTTGCGATATCAAATGGTCCTTATTAGGTTGCTCATTTAATTCTAATTCTGCATTCTACTTTAAGGTTGAATTTCCTCTGCATAAGAATATTATTCATGACTTCACATATTTTAATCAAATTCCTTTGTGTAAAAATATATGAAATAGAGTTATTTGTTTTATCTACCCATAAAATAATTTCATTACTACGTATAAACCCTATATCTGATGGGAGGCATCGATACATGATTATATTATTTGCAAAGTGGATGAAAAATAAACAAAAATAGCAAAAATAGTTAGCTGATTTACCCGCAAAAAAATTAACCAATGACATCAGAGATGATATCATCGCATGCATTTAGCCAGTTCCATTTTCCTAGGTTAATCGACTGGTTTGGGCTGGATGCAATTGCCGAGCACGTTCGATTAACTGCCTGATTTATATTTTCCTTTTTATCTCCCGATTAGTACATGAAATGGAATGGCTGGCTGGTATAGGATTTGAAGTTGGACTGATTATATATGTACTTGCGTGTGCAGCGTGTTTGGTATTTTTTCGCACTCTTTGTATACATGCCTTATCAAGTTATATGTACGTGGCATCTCAAGTTACATGTAACTTGCTTCAGAAAAAATGTTACATGTAACTTTACGTTTTAAATCTCAGCCATTAAAGTTTGAATCCCGTACGTAGTCATGACTAGTCGCTAGCCTAGCCTTGTCAATTATATCTAGACCTATGTGCATCTTTCCGTGCATGTACTTAATACATATGCATACATGTGACAATATGATGGTCCAATATGTTGTTACATACATGTTAGCATCTTACATAAAAACTTTAAATCTTAGACACTGTTTTTCTAATCAGACATTGCAAATAATATTAGCACATCTGAACGAATGTGGTAGTCTATTTGTCTCTTGTTTTAATAATGCAATAGATTGCAGTAGTTCTAAAATAATCATCTGTCAATTCCAATGTTTTAACCATAATTCGGTCAACTATATGCTGTAAATATTATCTGAAACTGGTTGAATGACTGAAATATGTGTTAAGTGCTCTCTAGAATAATTGAAATGTGTGTGAAATGTATATGAAATAATTAAAAGTGCCTGAAATGTAAGTGAACAATTTTCTGAAATGTTCTTGAAATAATTTAAATACGTGTTAAAAATTTATTGAAGTAATTGAGATATGTCTAAAATGTGTGACTGAAATTGGGTGAAATAAATAAAAATATGTTTCTGCAATACTTTTTGTAATATGTGAAATAATGGAAATACGTGAATATTTTCTTGAACTGTGTGAAGTAATTGAATTGTGTGAAATGTATGTGAACCATTTTCAAAATGTAAAGTATTTCATTTAATTTGAGTCAGATATAAATAATGAAATTAAAATTGTTTATAAAGTATTTAAGATCGGTTTTGTTCTAAAAATCTTGTTGGTAGGAATTCAAATATACAAGAAGTTTCAAAAATGGTTTTTTTGTTAAAAATATATCAATCAATTAAAATATCACTAGGAAATAAAATACTAGCATATATATGGGAGAGAGGTGTGGGAGTATGCGTGCATATATAGTAACGTGACTAGACAGAAGATGCGCAAAAAAAAAAACGTGACTAGAGAGAAAGGTGGTGGGACATGTGCGGGTATGGGATGGAGTCAGCTGGTGGACATTATATTGCACAAAATAAATTTGCTCAGTTTCTACCCAAAAATACCGCACACATGTGGATGCTCGAATCAACGCCAGATTCCTGATAGATTTTCCAAATTGTCTTGTCTCCTCTTTGAGCTTCAAGATCTTGACGGCGATCAGATCAGCTGCAGGAGTACAGTACCCTCTCCAGCACATGTCTTTCCGTGTCTGTAGGCAACACTGGTGCAAGTATAACATTCAACTAGTTAGTGGGATGCTTGGCAGGTTCTTCTTAGTTACTAGTACCTCTGTACCAAGATAAATGTTTATCTCTTCGTACCATCTTTTAGAAACATGCTTGATGATTGTTCTACATGAATGCTGTCACGTACATTTTCTTGAAACATGCTTGATGATGTGTATAACATAACTAGCTTGTACCGTTGAATCGAAATCTGGCCGTGTTCTCATGGAAAAGAAAAAGAAAAGTATAACGTGAAACACTGCTTCACGTTTTTACCAATGTTGTCATTTTCTTCATCCGCATATGCTGTGCTGACGATGTGACACTGCTTAATTCCATTGTGCAGGCCCGTGACGACAACAACCTAGACCTAGAATTTGGAGGAGTGCCTGTTGATGACCCTGCCAACGTGCCGACTAGAGTGTCTCCAGCAAATAACCTGGCCCTAGCACTGTGGGTAGTGGGCTTGCTCACTCTGAGCTTGGTCACAACAACAGTGCTCTACAAGCCGGCCAGCGGAGTGGTCTTCGGCCGCAACAAGAACGCCTACTACCTCACCCTTGCTGCCATTTTCGTTGTAGGGGCCATAGAGGTCTCCACCGCCGTCTGGATATCCCGCTCCTCAAACGGCAACAGGCGCCGTTTCTCGTTTGGGAGAGTCGTTCTATGCTCCTCCATCGGGCCATTAGTTGCCATCATTGGCATAAGTGGCTTCGCATTCACCCAAGGCTAATCGAACATGGTTAGTAAATTTCCTCGAACACATTTGTTCCATTCTCCAAAAAATATCAAAAGATACTGAGTCAACTGACTTTTAGTCCAAGAGAATCCTAGAAAAATATTAAATCATGATAGTTCCTCCAACCAAATATTTAGGGCCTAATATGTTTTCTGATGTTGCATTTGACCATTGATAAGATTATAATATATGAGATGTATGATATAAAAATTATATTATTATAAACTTCTTTCACGTACAAATTTGATGGTATACTTTTTGTGACATACACTTCATATACTATTGCTTTAATAAGTGGTCAAAAGCAACATAAAAAATGGTATTAGGCCCTATATATTTGGAGGGAGGGAGTACGCCAATAATAAGGGTAGAATACACTCTAGGTATGAACAAGAATGCACTAGCACTAGCAACATGTAGTTTGCTAAGTATGGACAAGGTTGCTACGACTATGGACTTTCACATCCCTTAGTAGTAGGCTGTCTGGATCGGCCTGGCGGGTCAACTGGGTTAGGTTCACTGCCCTTGCCTAGAATGCACCGATACGGATACGGGTATCAGTATCGGGCCAATACAGATACGTAAATTCGTCATTTTGAAAAAGTGCCAATACGGATACGTTTTACTATTTATTTATTTTTCAAAAAAAGGATTCAGAATGTCAACCGTGACCTTTTTACATGCATGAATTCCATGGTTCCCTGTCTTCTTTAGCAAATGAGCAGAAACTCTAGAGTAGCTACTCAAAGCTTCATGAACACAGTAGTCGCATTTCCATTTAGTGTTGCCCCCTCCAGGTGATTTCTCTATGATTTGAACATGGCTCCACAATGGTGCCCTTAGATTTGTAGGTACAGTAGGAGGTTCAGCAGGAGGAGCCATCTGGAGGAGATGAGAAAAATGAGATCTTCATAGATCAAAGGAGAAAGAAGAGGGGATGAGCTTCGCTGGGCAGGAGAAAAGGAGAAGAGAAGTGTATACCTACCTGCTTGTTGCGTGACAGGAGGCGTTGGTGAGGAGTAGCAGCTCGTCGCTGGCTAGCCGCCGCTGCCGCCGGCCCTGGGTGAGTAGCTGTTAGGTATGCAGCCACCAACCGCCACCTGGTGTGAGCTCGGGAGGGAGGAAAGAAAACTGGGAGAAAAAGGAAGGGGGCATTGGGGTACTAGGGTTGCTGTCTACTTCTTAACTGGGCTGAGCTTAACTGGGCTGAGAGGTCTCTTAGATGGGCTGGGCCGTATCCAAAACGAACTGAAAAAGTATTCTTCCAGTATCTGAATTGTTTTAAATCGTCTATTCACGGATACCCCTTGGATACGTATCAGGGGCGTATTGAAAGAGTATCGGTATCGGATAGGTATCCGATACCGATTCACTAGTTGTTTGAAGTATCGGTGCATTCGAGGCCCTTGCTTGCGCATTGTGGCAGATCCTAATAAAGCCCGAAATGAAGGTATTTTCATTAAACATCCAGCTGACTGGTATAAAAATGACTGTTTTTCTACGGTTCTGGAGGCACCTCAGCAAGACCAAGGACCCGTGGACCCTTGATGCTCTTCCTCGACGACTTACGATACACGTTTCGGCACTCAAGAAGGAGCGGCCCGAAGAATGATGGTCATCACCGTCGCGGCTCCTTTGGTGTTTGGGTGTGTGTATGTGTTGCGGCTGTTGAGCCAAGGGCCCTTTTGAGGGTTTGTATCGCATCTTATGTGTTTTCGCGGCCTTTGTGCCTGACATGTATTGTTTCTGTTTTGAACCTGTGTTGTAAACCTAAGGGCTTCCTTCGCTAAAGTCAGAATTTAGCTTTTTTTTTCTATAAATAATAAAGATTAATTTCTTTGGTACCTCGTTAGGTGGCGGCTTCATAACAGAAAATGGTTTGGGAAAAAGCTTTGTGTCTGTAGCATGGCGGATAAGAGCAACTCTAGCAGACCCCCGCAAAAACTTAACCCGCAGAACGTGTTTGCAGTTTCACGAAAATCGCGTTTGCGGGTCGAAAACTAGTGCGGCCGAATAGATACTGTAAAACTAAAATAAGAGCTCCTTTCTCCAGTCCGGCCGTTGCCGTCCCTTCCTCCAGCCGGCCGCGCCGGCCACGCCGGTCGCGCCCAACCCCGTCGGCCGCGCCCCGCCGCCCGCAGGCCATGCCCTGTCGCCCGTCGGCCGCGCCCCATCGCCCATCAGTCACGCCTCGTCCCTGCCGGTCGCGTCCCGTCACCGCGCCGGTCGTGCCCAGCCTCGCCGACCACGCCCCGTCGCCTCCGTCTTCCGCGCCCAGCCTTGCGGGCCACGCCCCGTCGCCTCCGTCGTCCGCACCTTGCTCTATTGCCAGGCGAGCCGTGCCCCTTTGACTGCAGCGTCGGGAAGATTCCAGTGGCCAGGTTGAGGTCATGGGAGGCCTCGACGATGTCGAGCTCGTCCAATTCGAACCGGCGGCGATCGATTACGGTGTCTAGCGGCCTTTTCCGGTGTGCGGTGATGAATTCCGACGAGTTTAGGGCGGATTCCGGCAAACTCCGCGGCGGCGTGTTTGCTCGGACGAGGTTTGACCGGTATACGGGGGCTCCTATATTTGGCCCTCCAGCCTCCAAAGATAAGGGTTTCGGGAGTGCATTTGCGGTGGCCCTTAAAAAATTTACGGGTTGGACTACTTTTACGGTTTCTGTTCTGGACACTATTTTTGCCCAAAGCTGTAAAACAAATTTTTTACGGGTTTGACCACTTATGCGGGGTCTGCTAGAGATGCTCTAAGGATACTGGCCACATTATATTCACTTGTGTTTGTGCGTTTCATATTTGGATTTATCTTATGGAAATCATGGTTGTGATTGGACGTCAAACGAGCTTAATACACAAAGTTCTTTTAGCCGCAGTCTAACGGGAACAACCGAATTTCGTGATCAGTCACGCCATAGTCTTGGATTTTTCGAAACACGAGTGAAGGACTTGTTCTTTCGTAGGGTCAAATTCTTAGTTGGCAATGGGAAGTCGACAAGGTTTTGGGAGGATACATGGTTAGGAGAGATGCCCCTGGCTGTACAGTATCCCACCCTGTATAACATTGTGCAACGTAAGGAGGATTACATAGGCACAGTTCTACAAACGAGTCCTTTGAATATCCAGTTAAGACGGGCGTTAGTTGGTGAGCGTTGGACTGCATGGATGCACTTGGTTCGAAGATTGATAGATGTTCAACTCTCTGACCAAACAGATTCGACGCAATGGAAACTAGCTAAGAATGGGGTTTTTACGGTGAAATCATTTTATATGGATCTGGTTAATTCTGGCCCAATCTCGAGATCGCTACATATTTGAAAGATTAAGGTTGCTTTGCACATTAAAATCTTTATGTGGTTTGTCCACAAACAAGTAATTCTTACAAAGGACAACTTAATCAAGAGGAGTTGGGTTGGTAGTCCACGATGTTGCTTTTGTGATCATGATGAAACAATACAACATTTATTTCTTGAATGCCCACTCGCCAAATTACTTTGGAGAACGATTCATATAGCCTTTAACATTATTCCTCCAGTTGACATTACATCGTTATTCGGAACGTGGTTAACTGGGGTTGAACATACTACGGCGGCTCGTATTCGGATTGAAATATGTGCGCTTTTGTGGGCTATATGAAATTGCGGGAATGATTTAATATTTAACAGACAAAACAATTTAACTTTCTTGCAAGTCATTTTCGGAGCTACTGCTTGGATCGGTACGTGGTCCTTACTCACTCCTATGGAATCCAGGGAGCTTTTGGTTACTAGGTGCAACCAGTGGGAGATGGTAGAACGGGCTTTATTCAACCGGTTTGAATAACGGTCGCATAACAGGATAGGAGTCTAGAGAGCTTATACTTCTTATTGCCATTCCGGTTGTGATTGTCGGCATGAACTTTGATTTTTTTTTTCGCTTCACTTGCGAGCTGTAATACTTTGACGATTTTGTGCTATTTTACGAACATTTAATAAGAATGGCTGCATGCATCATTATGATGCGGAGGCCGGGTACGCCTCCATTTCTAAAAAATAGTCTTGGACTTTTGTACCTTTAAAAACAAACCTGGTAACTGTAACTATTGTACGTACTTTCAAATTTAGTTAACTACTGTGCTCCTTACAAAATGTTTTCCTTTTAAAACAGTTTCTTCCGCTGAGCAAAGAGAGGAACGAGGTGTTGGTGTCTACGTTGGCAACAATAATGCGAGTGGTGGAGCCAATTCGACAGGCATCACCTTGTTGCTATCTTTTTGGGCTTCTGTTAAGAGCATCTACAACCATGGTTGACTAATATCGATCCCCAATGTCTGCGGACATGTCCGTTTTTACTTTTATGCACACATGCAACCATGTCCCCTACATCCTCATCATATTGCCCGGTCAAATGCATATGATTAATGAGGATGAAAAGAGAAAGAGAAAAGATGATCCGGGATGGGTCGCATCCTACATTGAGGACTGTCCAGACATCACTATATCCTCTTCATATTTGATGTGGGTATGGGGATTTTCAGATTGCCCGGTCATATGGGGACAAAGTGGGGGTCCAGTTGAGTGGCTTTTCTCTCTCTCTCTCTCTCCCCCGTCTGGACAGTGATCGGACTGTCTCTTTGAATGTTTGAGGGTCTGGTTGTAGATGCTCTAAAGGCAGCAGCTCAACTCCATTAAATTTTGTCTTCTGATACCCCAGCATTAACCCGATAATTGGTTGTTTTGCTTTGATCAATATGGAAGGTGTCAATCTTTTATCAAAAAAAAAAAGATATTTCTTATAAAGATTTATCAATATGTTTTTACTTGGTGGTTCGTCAATTGATAGTATGTGATTTAACAAATTTACTACCGCTATTATTGTACTTGTACTTCATATGTAAAGATCGAGGCCATCATGCCAGGCTGGATCTCTAGTAATAAAGAGTGCAAATTACATAAGATCTTCAAAGTGAAATGCATTTTGTTTGGATGAAGACAATATAAAAATGTATCTATGCTGCACCAGAAACTTTATGAGAATAAGAGATGATGTCGTTATTTTTGTGCTTTATTTTGGCACCTCCAAGAATTCTAAAAAAATGTGTATTTATACATATAAGTGTGTAGTATGTGCATACAAATTTCGGTAATACATATTTTTAATATATGATGTATATAAATTTATAAAAATGGGCCTCCCTTGTTAGTTTGGCCATAATTTTGTTTTGTTTTGTTTTGTCTTCTTAGTCAACAAACCATCATATTATTTAATGATTTTTTAGATATATAAAAATGATCTATATTCATGCTTGTAAAATGATTTTTAACTTGTAAATAGCATTTTTGACTTATCCAAATTACCAGCAGCCCACTAGCCAAAACTTTGCACTACAGTACCCAATAATAGGAATGTTGCATTGGTGACGTAGCAGTGGGTGCCGGAATATGAGGGCTAATGAAAACTCACGCTTTGTTGCAGGTATTACTTTTAGTTTCACTCACTAAATTAATTTTTAAATGAGTTTATTTTTGTATCTCTATAGATTAATATAAATTTTGATACATTAGTTGTCTTCCATACTTAAGGCAATTTCAACCGTGACGCTTATTGGAAGTTAAAAAGTAAAATTTGTAACCTGTTAGTCTAATAATTCTTATGCTTCTTTTCATTTTCTTTTCTAACATGTGCTTTTACGAAAAGACGTTATTTCACTAAGGGTGAACCTAGACATCGTTTCACCAAGAGATATGTCTTTTAATCAAAGACCTGACTGCGAACCAACCTGCGGTTGGATGGTTTGGAGGGCAGTGGTATACTCAGCTCATCAATGTGGACGTCTTAGACTTGACACCGATGCTCGCATTTTTTAATTTATTTTAGGCCTTCCGGCGGAGTGCATTTAGTGGGAGGAGGCGTTTCCGTTGACTACGAAAGTGTCTGTGACGATTCAGTCTCTCGAAGATGCTCAGAGTGATAGGGAGTGCGTACGTACGTTCATTTTTTTTGCGAAAAAAAATCCAAATCTATTATCAAAGTTCATTGAAAGTACAAAGCGTGCGTACCTTCATTAGGGTGGGTATATGTACATATATATGAACATCTGCCTTTGTATTGTCCTAAAAAACCGAAGACCTGACTACCCGTAGGCCTGACTTATAAAAGATCTAAGGTAAATTTTAACATGCTCCCACTTGACATGATGATGTACAGCTATATAGTCTTTATTAGCTAGTAATAACTTACTGACGATGTTCCCTCAACATCAAGGGGGCTAGCTAGCTTCGGGTGAACATCTGACTAGCGCTTGCTGGATCTTGCATGTGTCAAGCCTGCCATCTGGTATACATGGCAAATAGGAGAACCAGTTCAACATGCAGTATATACAGCTGGAATACTGTAATGTTATTCCCATCGATACTGATTCAGTACAAAATACGTACAAACAAGAACCAGTGATGGATCCACCATTGGGCCGGTAAGCATGAGCGGCAGGCCCGGGTCTCCGTCGAGGATGCATGCAGGCTACCTCTCCTGCGTAGTGGCCAGTGGAAGCAGCGCAACCGTGCTTTGTCGTCGCCAGTTATCCCGGCAAACCTCGGTCCCTGGTCCGTCACTGACGAGAACAAGAAAAGTAAGGAGAGCAAATTCAAATCTGCATCATCCAACAGATATCTTCCAGCAGAACGAAATGAAAAGCTAAAATAAGCCGGAAGCCTGAAACACACCGGCCGTTGCCTTTTTTCTTGCCAGTCGGGCTCGCGCGCCGCGCAACTTACGTGCCAAGCTGCGCCGGTCGTGCATGCATGCGTGTCCTTGGTCGCTAGCTAAGCTAGCTCTTCACGTTCGGGCGTCACCAGACCCGCATAGATTTGCTTCTGAATCGGAGGAGGAAGATGGTGTGGGAGATAGGATAGAGAGCGACTGAGTGGAGCGCGGTTTAATAGCGTACCTCTGCAGTTAAGCTTTTACTGCACCGGTACTGTAGCAGCAACAATCCGCCGTCCGTTGCAATCCAACAGCTCTCCTTTCTCCCCTTTAATTATCAGAAACAAACACATGTTGAGCTGGAGAGCAGCGACTGGAGAGCTGAACACCCTTCGGCGGTTGCCAATGGCTCCGACGCCAGGAAGCCTCGTCTTCTCCAATGAGATCATGGCGAACGAGATCTTAGCGCAGCAGCCGGCTAAGTATGTACTTGCGTGCCACTACTTCTCCCGCTGATCCAGGAGCAAGCCCGGCGACTTCGACGAGGAGTCGAGGAGCCCGGCTGATAGTCCAGCTGCTCCGACACCACCGCCTGCGCGCGCTCCCGCTACCTTCAACATAACCACGTGAACGCTGAGGATGGACGGCATGACGGCATGGTACAAGGTCGGCGTGGTCGACTCTCCGACGATCTCTATTCCCTCCCCGGCTACGGCCGCGTACCATGCTTCATGGTGCACAAGAACGAATACCATTTGAAGTACGTCGACGGCAACCATGCGATATAGCTGATCGAGGTCGACATGAGTAGAGTGGAGCTGCTATCAGTCTTCAGATACAACGGTGATTTGTGCTGCTCCCCGTAGTTCATCCCCTGCGTGATCTGTGCAAAATGGAGCTGTGCTCAGTTAAGTTCATTGCCTGAGTGATCTCTCAGTTCTTCGGCAACTCCTCTCCCAACCGTTCTCCGGCAAGGCGCCATGCTACAGTATCGGTACAGTACAAGCTTAACTGCAGAGGAGCCGAACCCAGCGTAGAGAGATGGGTTGCTGCCCGTCAACAGGTTGACAGTGACCGGGGAACAGCCACAGATTGACAGTGACCGGCCACCAGCCAAAGATTGAACAG
The DNA here is from genome assembly GCA_904067115.1 of Aegilops sharonensis. NCBI lineage: Eukaryota > Viridiplantae > Streptophyta > Magnoliopsida > Poales > Poaceae > Aegilops > Aegilops sharonensis. The sequence goes on along the minus strand of LR880971.1, from coordinate 55,471,550 downwards.
TGCCTTTTCTCTGTAGCCATGGCTTACCCGTCGTGGCCGTACAGAGAAAAGTAGGCGACTTCCCGACCGTCTTGAGCGCGTTTCACAAGTTGGAGGGCCCAGCACGTTCATTTCCTACCTTTTCCCCGTCCCACTCCACCGCACCGGTGCCGTAGTTTCCACGCCCACATTAACACCCGGGACGACGGCATCTCCACGGACCCAGCATCAAAGCATTTACAGCCCTAGTATCATTTCTCATGCCCCCGTGGACGGGCACGGTCGGTGACCAAACAGAAGAGAGAAAGAAAAATATGATCCAATAAGATCCCTCATATTATTCTTATACGTACGGGCTACCCGCAAACCCTCATATCCATCTTAAATATGAAGAGGATATGAGAGCTCGCGGACGCGTCCGGGACCATCTTTTCTTTTTTTATTATTCATTCTTTTATTTCTCTTCCTTCATCTCCATCAATCACGTGCAAGTGACCATACATATGAGAAGAAAAATGAGAAGTGTGACTGCACGGACAGATAAATAGGGTTCAAAACGGACACGCCCCGTCACTGACCGAGCGCGTCCGCAGGCGTTTAAGGGGTCATATTTGCTATGTCCGGCTGTAGATGCTCTAAGCACACCCCCAAACCGGCCTCAAACGCCCGGGCGGCCCGCCCGGTCACCGACAGATCACAAAATTGTGACCCATCCGGACGCCTCAAACGGGTCTCAAACGTCTGGGTTGACCGACACCGCTCATATCCAATCTAAATATGGGACGGATAAGAGGGGGTCCAGGCGCGCCTGCCACGTATAACTGATGTTGGGGTCCCGCGTGAAATCGCTCGGAAATCCAGCAGTCCGACGAACGTCTTCTCCGTCGCCATGGTGTGAACGACGTGTGCCGCTGCTCTGGCTCACCGCGCGAGGCCAAATTCGGCTACCTAAGCCAGCCAGCGTCCCCAACTCTAGCCCATCCACCTCCTCCCTCTCTGTGCCGCATCCCGAGCCCATCTACCTACTCTCTCCCGCTCTCCCAACACTTTCCGACATCGCCATGGTCCGGTAGAAGATCACCACCTACGCTATGCTCACGCCGGAGCGCTGTGTACCAGATCGCGAAGGAGAACCGTGCGAGGCATGATACATCTCTAATGTATCTATAATTTTTTAATTATTCCATGCTATTATATTATCTGTTTCGGATGTTTATATACATTAATATGCTATTTTATATTATTTTTTGGACTAACTTATTAACCTAGAGCCCAGTGCCAGTTTCTGTTTTTTCCCCTTCTTTTTGAATTTTACAGAAAAGAATATCAAACAGAGTCCAAACAGAATAGAACTTTCGCGGTGATTTTTCTTGGACCAGAAGACATCCAAGGAACTTGGAGGCTAAGTCAGAAGAGTCCTGAGGGCTCCACAAGACCTCAGGGCGCGCCCCCTGGCTTGTGGGCCCCTCAGGAGTCCACCGACCTCCCTCTTAGCTCTATAAATCCTCAAATATTTCCAAACCACCAGAAGCGTCCACAAAAATACTTTTCCGTCGCCGTAACATTCTGTTCTCGTGNATCGCCATGGTCCGGTAGAAGATCACCACCTACGCTATGCTCACGCCGGAGCGCTGTGTACCAGATCGCGAAGGAGAACCGTGCGAGGCATGATACATCTCTAATGTATCTATAATTTTTTAATTATTCCATGCTATTATATTATCTGTTTCGGATGTTTATATACATTAATATGCTATTTTATATTATTTTTTGGACTAACTTATTAACCTAGAGCCCAGTGCCAGTTTCTGTTTTTTCCCCTTCTTTTTGAATTTTACAGAAAAGAATATCAAACAGAGTCCAAACAGAATAGAACTTTCGCGGTGATTTTTCTTGGACCAGAAGACATCCAAGGAACTTGGAGGCTAAGTCAGAAGAGTCCTGAGGGCTCCACAAGACCTCAGGGCGCGCCCCCTGGCTTGTGGGCCCCTCAGGAGTCCACCGACCTCCCTCTTAGCTCTATAAATCCTCAAATATTTCCAAACCACCAGAAGCGTCCACAAAAATACTTTTCCGTCGCCGTAACATTCTGTTCTCGTGAGATCCTACCATGGGGCCTTTTCAACCATCCTGCCGGAGGGGGTTCGATCACAGAGGGCTTCTACATCAACTGTATTGCCCTTCCGATGAAGCATGAGTGGTTTACCACAGACCTACGGGTCCATAGCTAGTAGCTAGATGGCTTCTTCTCTCTCTTTGATCTTCAATACAATGTTCTCCTCGATGTTCTTGGAGATCTATCCGATGTAATCTTCTTTTGCGGTGTGTTTGTCGAGATCCGATGAACAGTAGATTTATGATCAGATTATCTATGAATATTATTTGAATCTTCTCTGAATTCTTATATGCATGATTTGATATCTTTGTATTTCTCTTCGAATTATCGGTTTGGTTTGGCCAACTAGATTGGTTCTTCTTGCAATGAGAGAGGTGCTTAGTTTTGGGTTCAATCTTGCGGTGTCCTCACCCAGTGACATAGTAGGGGTAGCGGGGCACGTATTATATTATTGCTGTTGGGAAACATAGCATGCAATTTCAAAAAAAATCCTACGCTCACGCAAGATCTATCTAGGAGATGCATAGCAATGAGAGGGGGAGAGTGTGTCCACGTATCCTCATAGACCGAAAGCGGAAGCGTTTGACAACACGGTTGATGTATTCGAACTTCTTCTCGTTCCGACCGATCAAGCACCGAACGTACGACACCTCCGAGTTCTGCACACATTCAGCTCGATGACGTCCCTCGAACGGTTCATCCAGCAAAGTGTCCAGGAAGTAGATGAGTTCCGTCAGCACGACGTCGTGGTGACGGTGATGGTGAAGTGATCCACACAGGGCTTCGCCAAAGAACTACGAGAATATGACCAGAGGCTTAACCTGTGGAGGGGGCGCCGCACACGGCTAACAATAGTTGATGTGTGTTCTAGGCGCCCCCTCCCCATGTATATATAGGTGTGAGGGAGGGAGGAACAGCCTTAGGGGCGCCCCAGGTAGGAGGGATCCTACTTGGGCTCCTGCTCTAGGCCAGCGCCCTCCCCCCCTTTCCTTCTTTTGGTGATGAGGGGAAGGAAGGAGGAGGTGGTGCCCCCCTTTCCTTTCTCCCACCAAGGGGGAAAGGCGGGAGGAGGTGGCGCCCCCTCCTTTCCTTCCTCTAGGGCCTGTGGCCAGGGAAAGGGGCGCACCAGCCCCTTGTGGGCTGGTCAGTCCCTCCCTCGGCCCATTAAGCCCATATCTTTGCCGGGATTGCCCGAAACTCCTTTCCGGTGACCCGATATGTACCCGGTACCCTCCGGAACACTTCTGGTGTCCGAATACTATCGTCCTATATATCAATCTTTACCTCTCGACCATTTTGAGAATCCTCGGCATGTCCTTGCACTACTGCAGGATGCTGCTAACGTGACACTACGATCACAAACCCTTCGAGAAACTGTGTGTGATGCAATAATCGCAAATGGTGGTGTTAGAGAACCGTCAAAAATATGCAAAACGTTCGCGATGACAGATGCATCAAACACTGTTCAAATTTTAGTTGCGTGTGCGCGATGCAGGGCATACGGTTCAGTCCAATTAACTGTTTGCGATGAGGAGTAACAAAAGAAATGGGAAGCCAGATGAAGGCGTGTGTGATACATAACATACGGTTCACTCGGATGAACTGTTTGTGATTAGGCAACACAAAATAAACGGTCAGCCAGATGAAGGTGTGTGTGCGATATATAGTATGCAGTTCACTCGGATGAACTGTTTGTATTGAGACAAGAGAACATAAACGGTTCAATATAACAAGATGTGTCTGATGCGCGACAAACATGTCTGTAATCAGAAATGTGTGGGAATACCGATAACAACACAGATGATTCATGTTAACAAGCTGTGTGTGTTGTGAGAAAGCGATTGCTGGTATACAATTGTCAGTGACTGATGAAATCATCACCGACGGGTTCCCTTGTTTAGTCCGTGTGCGATGTGATTTGCTCTATCTACATAGCATCAACATTATGAAGGATATCATAATAAATAAAAGAAAGATACTTGAAGCTGAAATTTCCACCATGCTTGCTAATTATACTTTTAAGGGTGGAATACCAAAGAAACTTGGAGATCCAGGAGTAGCTACTATACCATGCTCCATTAAGAGAAATTATGTTAAAACTGCTTTATGTGATCTTGGAGCCGGTGTTAGTGTTATGCCTCTCTCTTTATATCGTAGACTTGACTTGAATAAGTTGACACCTACTAAAATATCTTTGCAAATGGCTGATAAATCAACTGCTATACCTGTCGGTATTTGTGAGGATGTGCCAGTTGTGGTTGCAAACGTTACTATTTTAACGGACTTTGTTATTCTTGATATTCCCGAGGATGATAGTATGTCTATTATTCTTGGAAGACCTTTCCTTAATACTGCAGGGGCTGTTATTGATTGCAACAAAGGCAATGTCACTTTTCATGTTAATGGTAATGAGCATACGGTACACTTTCCGAGGAAACAACCTCAAGTTTATAGTATCAACTCTATTGGAAAAATTCCATCGATTATATTTGGAGGTTTTGAATTTCCTCTTCCTACTGTCAAGAAGAAATATGATATACTTATTATTGGGGATGTCCATAACCCCGTTGAGGTAACATAGTGTTATTCGAAATTTCTCCTGTTTCATGTTAATCGGAATGAGTTTGTTAACAAGACTTGATCAACCTTGTTAGTGGATTCCTTTTGATGAGCATGAGATGGATGAAATTAGAAGCACAACCTTCTGTACCCTCTTTATATTCTCTGTTATTTAGTAAAAATAAAGTAAAATAGTATTTTTCTGTCTGTCTCCCGACTTATCCGTGCAATATAAAAATATCCCGAAAATAAAAGTCCTCAGAATGCCATGCCAATTTAATATGATGTTTTCAGGAATATTTGAGGATTTTTAGTGCAAAAATTATCGCGGGGGGAGCTGCCACATGGTCACGAGGGTGGAGGGCGCGCCCTACCCCCCTGGGCGCACCCCCCTGCCTCGTGGGCCCACGGTGGCCCTCCTCCACTTATCCCTGCACCCATCTTCTTCCTCTGTCTCACACAAACCCGAAAAACCAACTCAAGCTCGTGTTCCAGCCGCTTTTGCTGTGATTTTCGATCTCCTTGCTCAAAGCACCTCTCGCAAAACTGCTTGGGGAGATTGTTCCTTGGTATGTGACTCCTCCATTGGTCCAATTAGTTTTTGTTCTAGTGCTCTATTCATTGCAAATTTGTGCTGCATAGGTGACCATGTTCTTGAGCTTGCATGTCAAATTTATATGGTTCTAAGTAGTTCTAATGCTTGATAAAGGCCCTAGGCACTTGTGGGAGTTGTTGCTATCAATTTTATTGAAGTTGGTTCACTTTTACTTGAAGTTACTAAAAATTTCAGATTGTTTCGGAAATAATGAAGAGACTTTTGAGGGGCTCGTCGAGCCGAATCTCTAAGGAGAAACAAAAGGAAGAAGAACAGAAGCCCAAATTTAATTTGCCTCGTATCGCGGAGGTTCGGCCGTGTGAATGGCCTTCCGATGACTTCTTGAGGAGAGCCGGGATTTATGAGGATTTCTATCTATTGATTGAGAACACCGGCCTCACCAACTTCCTCCGCGACCAACGTCATCAGTATCTCTTACTCACAAATACTTTTGTGCAGAACTTCTACTTTTTCCCTAAGAAATCACCTCCAACAGTAGAGTTCCATTTATCTGACGTTGTTAAGGAAATGCCATTAGCTGAATTTTGCGAGGTTTGCAAATTACCCTTTGAGGGCAACTTAGATGTACCACACCGTAATGAAGTAGAAGCTTTCATTGACACTATCACTGTGGGAGAAACCAGGAAGGTTTCTGATGCAAGAATCACTAGCATACATTTTCCTGTTTTACATTATTTTGCCTTATTTGCTAGTCGTTGCTTGATTGGACGCGGGAACAGTGGGAACCTTAGCATTCCTGATATTATCATTTTGTTCCACGGTTTATACCGCAATAACTCTGTTAGTATGGGTGGAATTGTTGCTAGACGGTTAAGTCTGAACCGTACTAAAGGCCCCATCTTTGGAGGTATTTATGCTTTGCGCCTAGCTGAATATTTTGAAATACCTATTAGGCATGAGGAGAAAGAAGAAACAGCGCTGCCCCATGCTTATTTAGATTATAAGAGTATGCTAGCGCATGATTTTCTTGTTAAGAGTCGCGAAGGGGAGCTCAAATATAAACTGTACTTTGATAAACATCACCCTGAGACTATTACTTTGCCTGCTCCCTCTTTGTTTAACTTGTCTACAGGTCCTTACATTGTTCCGTGGGCGGCTGTTCAAGCCTATCGGAATCCTGCACCAGCCCCAGAACCGGAGCCACAAGATGAGCCTCCACGAATGTCTGTTTATTCTTGGGATCCTGAGGCGGTTGCCAGCCAGTGGCATTCAGAGTCCTCTTCATCACATTATGATCCCAACTATGCTGCATCGCAGTACGACCCCAGCTACACCTACGTGTATTAGCCAGGCTATCCCTGGCAATAGAACAACTTAGGCCAAAAGCCTAAGCTTGGGGGAGTACGTATTTGCCGCCGACATTACATTCATGTTCACACACACTCATTGCTAGATGTCGGTTCTCATACTATTTCACTGTAATATCCATGCTAGTTTATTTTCTTTTTCTAGCTTTCTTCTTGTGTGTTTGATAAACCTTAAGAAAAAACAAAAAATTAGTTAGTCTATTTTTCCTGTTGTAGTAGTAATCATTAAAAAGAAAACCCAAAAATATTTCCCGTTCTTCTTTTGCTTTTTGGGAGCTTTCCTGTGTAAATAGTTTTTATTTCTTTTCCTTTCTTTGGGGGTCGACAAGACCATACTGAAAATGCTTAGTGGCTCTCATATGCATGATCGTTTTTGTAACTTAGAGCCCATATTACTTGTCTTCTCTCTTGAGTTGAATGCTTGCAGATTCCAGCTTAGTCCAATGCACGTGCACTCTTATTATTATACACACCGTTCGGTCGTGCAAGTGAAAGGCAATAATGATGATATATGATGGACTTATTGGGATGAGAAAATCTGGTATGAACTCGACCTCTCTTGTTTTTGTAAATATGATGATTCATCGTTCCTGATTCAGCTATTATGAAGTAAACATATTTGCAATGACATTTAGAGATTATAGTTGCTTGTGCCATGCTTGATTAGCTATGAGTTATAATGGTTTACCTTGCGTGCCAACATGCTATTGAGATGATTATGATGTGGTATGATAGGATGGTATCCTCCTTTAAATGAATTGAGTGACTCGACTTGGCACGTGTGCACGCATGTAGTTGAATCAAATCAACATCGCCTTCATGATATTTATGTTCATGGTGGATTATATCCTACTCATGCTTGTATTCGGTGTAAATTAATTTTAATGCATGTTTACGACTGTTGTCGCTCTCTCAGTTGGTCGCTTCCCAGTCTTTTGCTAGCCTTCACCTGTACTAAGCGGGAATACTGCTTGTGCATCCAAACTCCTTAAACCCCAAAGTTCTTCCATTTGAGTCCACTATACCTTCCTATATGCAGTATCTACCTGCCGTTCCAAGTAAATTTGTATGTGCCAAACTCCAAACCTTCAAATGAAATTCTGTTTTGTATGCTCGAGCAGCTCATGTGCAACTAGGGCTACCTATATCTTCCATGCTAGGTGGGTTATTCTCAAGAGGAGTGGACTCCGCTCCTCATTCACGAGAAAGGGCCGGTAACCGGGATGCCCAGTCCCATGATCCAAAAAGATCAAAGCAAATCAAAATAATTAAACAAAACTCCCCCGGGACCCGTTGAATGTTGGAGGCACTCGTTGTTTCGAGCAAGCCATGGATTGATTCTTGTGGAGGAGGGGGAGTATGAACCTTTACCATTCTGTTTGGGAACTGCCTATAATGCATGTAGTATGGAAGAACATCCATCTCATAGTTGTTGCGTTGACAGTGAAAGTATGCCGCTCAAAATATAATTTATCTCTATTTCAAAATCGAGCTCTGGCACCTCTACAAATCCCTGCTTCCCTCTGCGAAGGGCCTATCCATTTACTTTTATGTTGAGTCATCACCCTTCTTATTAAAAAGCACCCGCTGGAGAGCACACTGTCGTTTGCATTCATTATGATTGGTTTATATTGGGTATGACTTGACTGGATCTCTTTTACCATGAATTACAATGTTTAGTCAGTCCTTGATCTTTAAAGGTGCTCTGCATTTATGTTTTGCGGTCTCAGAAAGGGCTAGCGAGATACCATTTTGTTATATCATGTTATGATTATTTTGAGAAAGTGTTGTCATCTGAGTTTTATTTTTATGGCTCGCCAGCTGATTATATTATTGATATGAGTAATTGTGAGGCCTACGTGTTATTGTGAGTATGGTTAGTTCATAATAATTGCTGAAACTTGAATGCTGGCTTTTCATGTTTACAACAACAAGAGCAAACAGAGTTTGTAGAAGTTTTTCTTTTTCTCTTTCAGTTTGTCAACTGAATTGCTTGAGGACAAGCAAGGGTTTAAGCTTGTGGGAGTTGATACGTCTTCGTCGTATCTACTTTTCCAAACACTTTTGCCCTTGTTTTGGACTCTAACTTGTATGATTTGAATGGAACTAACCCGGACTGACGCTGTTTTCAGCAGAATTGCCATGGTGTTGTTTTATGTGCAGAAAACAAAAGTTCTCGGAATGATCTGAAACTCCACGGAATATCTTAGAATAAATAATAAAAAATCCTCGCCAAAGATGAAGACCAGGGGGCCCACACCCTATCCACGAGGGTGGGGGGCGCGCCCCTCCCCCCTGGGCGCGCCCCCTACCTCGTGGGCCCCCTGGATGCCCTCCGACGCCAACTCCAACTCCATATATTGGCTTTCGGGGATAAAAAAATCGGGGAGAAAGTTTCATCGCGTTTTACGATACGGAGCCGCCGCCAAGCCCTAATCTCTCTCGGGAGGGCTGATCTGGAGTCCGTTCGGGGCTCCGGAGAGGGGGATTCGGCGCCGTCGTCATCATCAACCATCCTCCATCACCAATTTCATGATGCTCACCGCCGTGCGTGAGTAATTGCATCGTCGGCTTGCTGGACGGTGATGGGTTGGATGATATTTATCATGTAATCGGGTTAGTTTTGTTAGGATTTGATCCCTAGTATCCATTATGTTCTGAGATTGATGTTGCTATGACTTTGCTATGCTTAATGCTTGTCATTAGGGCCCGAGTGCCATGATTTCAGATCTGAACCTATTATGTTTTCATGAACATATGTGTGTTCTTGATCCTATCTTGCAAGTCTATAGTCACCTACTATGTGTTATGATCCGGCAACCCCGAAGTGACAATAATCGGGACCACTCCCGGTGATGACCATAGTTTGAGGAGTTCATGTATTCACTATGTGCTAATGCTTTGTTTCGGTTCTCTATTAAAAGGAGGCCTTAATATCCCTTAGTTTCCAATAGGACCCCGCTGCCACGGGAGGGTAGGACAAAAGATGTCATGCGAGTTCTTTTCCATAAGCACGTATGACTATTTACGGAATACATGCCTACATTACATTGATGAACTGGAGCTAGTTCTGTGTCACCCTATGTTATGACTGTTACATGATGAACCGCATCCGGCATAATTATCCATCGCTGATCCTGTGCCTATGAGTTTTCCATATACTAGTTTACGCTTATTTACTTTTCCGTTGCTACTGTTACAATCACTACAAAAATACCAAAAACATTACTTTTTGCTGTCTTTACTTTTGTTACTGTTACCACCACTATCATATTACTTTGCTACTAAACACTTTGCTGCAGATACTAAGTTTCCAGGTGTGGTTGAATTGACAACTCAGCTGCTAATACTTGAGAATATTCTTTGGCTCCCCTTGTGTCGAATCAAGAAATTTGGGTTGAATACTCTACCCTCGAAAACTATTGTGATCCCCTATACTTGTGGGTTATCAGCCATTTCAGTGATTGTACCACAAAGGCTCGAAATATTACAAGGTTCAAATCCAGAGTTATGTGGCTCAAATTCGAAGAGGAGGAGCTTGTGCAGGTGTAAATGGGGACCAGAGGCATGGGGTGGCGGGCGGGAGTGAGGGTTTTTGTGACGTGGGAATGGCAAGGGTTTTATTTTTTATTTTTTGAATTGGGTGGTGAGGGTTTTCTGTCCCATGAAGAATTTCGGAGGCAACAGTTTGCTAGAGCCAACCGTGTGTGATTGATGCAAGGAGCAAAATGGAAGTCATTGCACATGGTTCCAACTTTTGGAACCGTGTGTGATTAAAGCAACAGAAAAAATGAAAGTCATTGCACATAGTTCCAATTTTGGGAACCATGTGTGAATGATGTACTACCTCCGTCCTGGTTTTATTGGTCCCCTCTATAATTTGTACCAAATTTCGACCAAATATTTGACTAAGAAATGTTTATGCATGTCAACAAAAATTATGTCATTGAACACGATGTTTAAATACGCATCCAACGATGCAATTTTTGCTGATCTGCACTAACATTTTGTCAGTTAAATTTTTGGTCAACATTTAACACAAATTACAAAGGGAACCAATAAACGAGGACGGAGGTAGATTCCATCAACCGAACTGATTGCATCCATATCCCAAGTTAGACATAAGTATACATGGATTAAACATACTCAGACATAGATAATAAGCGTACACGTACACAAGCATAGTTCAATCGTCATTAAGCATGGCCCACATCTCATCTCACAAGTCGGCATGATCCTTAACCTTCTCCGGGTACTCGGCGTATGCGCTGTGCTCCACCCTACGAGCATACTTCTGCTTGAAGGAGCCAACGTCCCGTCCTCTTGCATGCGCCGGAATACTTTGATACGCGTCATGAAGCTTGTGGTTGCAAAATGGGCATCGATGGCCGCAGTTCCAGGTCCTAATATGCCTGTTATGCATTCCCGCATAAAGCTCCCTCAAGATTTGCCTATTGTACCTCCTCTGGACATCTTCATCTTCGCTGTCCACATCGTCAGAGAGCACCTATACAAATAGTAAAAAAAATGTGGCCTCAAATTAATGCTTACAAACTAATCTCTATCGAACATTTGGCAGTTGCCAAAAATTGGCATCAAATCAACAATTACATGCCGTGAAGTAGGATTAGGAATTTATGGTTATTTATTTATACATATCCAGAGATTATGGTTTGATTTTTAAGAACATTCGTTTATGTACAGACCAATCTTGATGAAAATAATGCCACAAACATATGTAGGTCATTCAAAATCAATTGTCAAGTGCTGGCTAGGAATTATTAGCACGAACACTAACCCTAGTCGAATTACTAGCAGAAATCGCAGATGAAACAACTAATCACTTATCACTTGTACAATTCAAATAATCAATACACTACATGGATCTAACGAAACTTACTCAGTCAGATTTCATGGATTGGGAGAACATAACCATAGGATTTCTATTCCAAAAAGGGGGAGGCAGGAGTAACCAGAGAAACCCTGAGATCTATTTGACACATAAATGGGTATAGATGACTAATCAGTTGTCTGTGGTCGTAGGAGTCGTCGACGGAGTCGTCTGTTCCACGGGTTGTGGAAGCTCGACGCCGTCGAGGATGTCAGTTTGCAGGGATAACTCACCGGCGGTGACGAAAACTTCTGTCTCCATCTCCACGCCGTGCTCCAGTACTTTAGAAGCCCTAGTGTCGCCACTCCCTCCGATGAGGCTCTTCGGTGGCATCGTCATACACTGCCGGCTTTGATGACTGAGAGCGAGGTCGAGGATGCAAGCGGAGAGAGGGGATTGTGTGTGTGGCAAGGATGGGGGGTGCGGCCGCTCGAGCGCACCATTAATATGGAGTAGTGGGAGAGAGGCGGGCGGCGGTCAAACGGCAGGCTCGCCTCCTGGTGAGCCTGCGCACTGAAGTACTGGCATTGACTACCGTCGTTTCGCACAGCTACTCACACGCCTCCTGATAACACTACGCAGCGAGCACGCCTCAGTCAATTCACACATCTGCACGCACGCCTCCCGGTCTGCCTGCATGGCGGACTGCTCGCATGTGTCCCGTCAACTCACACCTGCTTGCACGGTACACGAGTTGCGTGGCAGCACGTATATTGTTTTTCTATCTCGATGATTAATGATGCCGCTTTATTTTTCGCTTAATCGAGCATGACACATATCCATTGTTGGTCTAACGCTCACGGTTCGAATAAATAGTCCGCTCGAGATATTGGTTCCCAATTGTTAATAATCTCCTGTTTGTAATTAGATAAAGATTACATTAAAACTGGTCTCAAATTTGGCCAAAAAAGTACAATCTAACTTTGTATTGGTGTCCATATGACAACACGATAAGTTTCATGAACTTCAAATAAGTTTTGGATGTACTAGAATTTAAAAATCAAGATTCTCATTGTTTGAAATTTGCTGCACGGGGAGTAAACATGCACCCAGTAAGACACATGTGTTTTTGCAATCCATTTAGGTGCACTGTCACGTGTGCATGTAGCTCGAATTTGATTTTTTGCACATTATATCCTTAGAAAATCAATCAATTAACTAAAACTTCTTAATGATCTCTGATTTTTTTCAAAATTAAAATGTCCCTCCTTTGGTAACATATATATGTTCACCGCGGGATAATTAATTTAACATGCATCGTAGTTGCGGTGGATTTGCGGTGTGTGTGGGTGCGTGCATCTGGGGGTGGCGAGTGGCTCACAATACACTACAAGTTGTGAGCCACCGTGTGGGTTGGCTATTTTATTAGGCAGGCCGGTGCCACAACAGAGTGCTGAGTTCGTAATTTAAAACATTACACAACCCTTTCATACATACATGTTTTGGCCATATGCAGTCGATGGTTGTCCTACACGACAATCGATACTTGCGTATGACGCTTTCTGTGGGCCTGCGAGGTCGTCGTCCATCCCTTTGACGAACAGCTGGTAGTGAGGTTAATTTGACCAGTAAGATAGAATCTTTTTTGTTTGTGTTATGGTGGTATATAGTACGTGTCGAAGAGGTGGAAGGGGACTAG
>LR880971.1:55418589-55433054 GCA_904067115.1 Aegilops sharonensis | reverse complement strand
GTCTGTGAAGGTTTGGAAGTCGCCTGAAGACTTACCACGAGTGATTGGACGAGGTCTGTGTGACCTTAGTTCAAGGAGAATACGGTGAGGACTTGGTGTCCTGAGCTGCGTGCTCAGTGACTGGGTGTCCGGGACTGTGTGTCCTCGAGTTTAAATACTCAGCCGCTCCAACCAGACGTACAACTGAGACAGCAGTTGGAACTGGTCTACCAAATCATTGTCTTCACCAACCTAACTGGTTCTATTTCCTCAACCCTTTCATTTCTTCATTACTGTGTTGAGTGTTTGTTCATATCTGTGTTTGAAGACTTTGACCGAAGACTTTCTCAATTTCCTCAGTTCAATTTCTCCAGTCTGTTTGTCTTCATCTTGTGTCATCCTGTGATTACGCTTTCTGTACTCTGTGATTGTCTTCATTTCATCATGATGAATATGCGTGTATTCTGTTATACTTACTTCTGAGTACTTATTCCGCTGCAAGTAGTTCTTCGCTAAGGAATTTCCTCACCGACAAATTCCTCAGTGAAGAATTCATAAAAATCGCCTATTCACCCCCCTCTAGTCGATATAACGCACTTTCAGATCTCTCTCGAATTCGGCAAGAGCCCGCCGAAACAGTACATCATTACTGGGCCAGATTCCTCCTGGTTATGAACAGGATAAAGGACTGCCGAGAGGAGGACACAATACCAATCTTCTGCAATAATTGCACGGACAAGGGAATCCTCAATGTCATAAGTCGTCGCGAGATTAGACGCTTTGCTGACTTAGTGACCATCGTACAAAAATACTGTGTGATGGAGAGCGCCTGGAAAACCGAAAGTAAATTTTGGGATAATCCGGCCCCGAATTCATCCCTAGTCCGGAACAAAAGGGTGCATCATTATCAAGCACCTGGGTTGAATACCAAAAAACCAAGACCCCCTAAAGGGTACGGAACCGTACTGGAGGGTTGGCTAAACGGACCCTGCAAAATTCATAGCACAGAGGGCGCCACTCCAACTCATAGCCTTCAAGCATGTTGGATACTACGGCAGGTGGCCAAAAGTGGCGAAGAGCTTCTAGCTTCAGAATCCCAGCCCGGCAACACCAGTACGGTGTTAACAATCTTCGAGACTTTAGCATCAAATAACATGCGAAAACGACAACTCCGCAACCTTGCCGAAGTCTACCAAGTAGCAACAATAAATCCATGGAGTGACACGACTATTACCTTCAATGCCAGTGACGAACCTAAATTCCGAACTGCCCGGGCACCAGCCGCATTGGTCCTCAGCTCGATAGTAGACGGCTTTCGCCTTACTAAGGTACTCATGGATGGCGGCAGCGGACTAAACCTCATCTATGAGGAAACCCTACGAAAAATGGAAATAGACTGGAACCGCATTGAGCGAAGCAGCACAACCTTAAGAGGAATAATCCCCAGTCGGGAAGCATGCTGCACAGGAAAAATCACGCTGGACGTAGTGTTCGGCTCACCGGACAATTACAGGTCCAAGGAGGTCACATTTCAAGTGGCCCCGTTCAACAGCGGATACCATGCTTTATTAGGACGAGAGGCATTCACAATTTTTCAAGCTATACCCCATTATGGGTACATGAAGCTTAAAATGCCCGGTCCCAATGGAATCATCACTCTCGCTAGTGATCCGAACATAACACTCCGCGCCGAAAATAAGACGGCTGCACTAGCCCTCGAGGCACTATCCGAAGCCCTAGCGGCCGAGGAACTCACCGCGATGCGCTCCACAGTGAACAGGGACGATGTGATACTTGATAAGAGATCCAAGTCCACCTCTTTTAAACCAGCGGACGAAATAGTCAAATTCCAAGTCCACCCAACGGACCCTGCAAAGACGGTCTCCATCGGGGCACAATTAAACCCTGATGTAGACGCCGCACTACGAGAATTTCTACAAGAAAAATGGGACATCTTTGCCTGGCACCCTTCAGACATGCCAGGAATCCCACGTCAGCTGGCTGAGCACAGCCTAAACATCCTAAAAGGATTCAAGCCGGTCAAACAGGCTCTTCGGCGCTTTTCCGAACCCAAGAGACAAGCCATGGGAGAGGAGCTAGCCAAACTTTTGGAGGCCGGATTCATCAGAGATATAAAACATCCGGACTGGCTAGCAAACCTAGTGATGGTACCAAAGAAGGATAAATCCTGGCGCCTATGTGTTGATTTCAAAGACCTTAATAAGGCTTGCCTAAAGGATCCCTTCCCCCTCCCTCGAATTGATCAAATCATTGACGCTACAGCAGGACACGACTCATTGTGCTTCCTTGACGCGTACTCCGGCTTCCACCAAATCAAGATGGCGGAGCCAGACCAAGCTGCAACAACATTCATCACTCCATACGGCCCGTTCTGCTTCAACACAATGCCCTTTGGGCTCAAAAACGCCGGCGCAACATACCAGCGTATGATTCAGACATGTCTGGCAAACCAGATCGGCAAAATAGTGGAAGCATATGTATATGACGTGGTCGTCAAAACCAAGCACGTCGAAACTCTAGTAGACGACTTGAGGCTCACATTCGACAATCTTCGAAAATATGACATCAAGCTCAATCCAGAAAAATGCGTCTTCGGCGTTCCAGCCGGAAAGCTCCTGGGCTTCATTGTGTCCGGTAGAGGAATTGAAGCAAACCCAGCCAAGAGTCGAGCTCTGTCACAATTGGATATTCCAAAAGACCTCAAACAAATACAAAAATTGACGGGACGCGTAGCGGCTCTAAGCCGCTTTATCTCCCGTTTAGGAGAAAAGGCATTACCTCTTTACCGCCTCCTCCGCCGCACCGAACACTTCGAGTGGACGGATGCCGCCACGGCCGGACTCGAAGAAATAAAGGCCATTTTTGGCAACAAATCTGGTCCTGGCCGCGCCCAACATGGGCAAACCAATGCTATTATACATCGCCGCAACACATCAAGTTGTCAGCGCGGTGCTCGTTGTCGAACGAGAAACGGACGGACACCGGTTCCCTATTCAACAACCGGTTTATTATGTGTCCACTGTCCTAACTCCATGCAAGTCCCGGTACCCACACTATCAAAAGATAGCATACGCGGTGTTCATGGCATCCCGGAAGCTACGACACTACTTTCAAGAGTGTTCGTTAACGGTAGCCTCCGAAGTACCTCTCAATGACATTATAAACAACCGCGACGCGATGGGCCGGATTGCTAAATGGGCCATAGAGCTCCTCCCATTCGACATAACTTATAAGCCACAACGAGCTATTAAGTCGCAGGTTTTGGCCGACTTCGTGGCCGAATGGACTGAAGCCGAACTCCCTAAAGAGTACGGCGCATACTCCAATTGGATCATGCACTTTGACGGATCCAAAATGTTGGCTGGCCTGGGGGCTGGCGTCGTCCTGACGTCCCCAACCGGGGACACAGTCCAAAACGTCCTCCAGATAATGTATACGGACTCCAGCAACGCAGCCGAATACGAGGCCCTCCTGCACGGCCTCCGGATGGCAGTCTCCATGGGCATTAAACGCCTAGAGGTGTGCGGGGATTCAAACCTTGCAATATCCCAAATAAGCGAAGACTTTGACGCCAAAGATCCGAAAATGGCAGCATACTGCAATGCAGTCCTAAAAATGTCAGCATAGTTCGGAGGGCTCGAATTTCATCATATAGCCCGGGATAACAACCAGGCGGCGGATATATTGGCGCGCATCGGTGCAAAACGCATGCCGTCCCACCCAATATCTTTTTGGAACGGTTGTTCAAGCCATCCGTACTATGGGAAGGGGAGTCCGGCAATAACAATCCGGACCCAACCGCACCGCTTGACGCCGAACTCTCTGACACAACCGGAGGCTCCGCCCCCGAGATAACACCCTCTGCTCACGAAATAATGGCGGTTATTGCCCCGTGGACGGAACCATTCCTAGCCTACCTAACTAGGCAGGAACTCCCCGAAGACCAAAATGAGGCTCGCTGCATAGTACGGCGCTCTAAAGCCTATAAAGTCCATGAGGGAGAGCTTTATAAGAAAAGCACTACCGGAGTCCTTCAAAGGTGCATCTCCGAAGAGGAAGGGCGAAACCTCCTGGCTGAAATTCATGCCGGACTGGGTGGGCACCACGCCGCAGCCCGGGCCCTTGTAGGCAAGGCCTTCTGTACAGGATTTTATTGGCCGACGGCCCGGGCAGATGCGCAGGACTTAGTCCAACGATGCGTCGGTTGCCAGCTTTTTGCTAACCAAAGCCACATGCCACCCACCGCCGTTAAAACTATACCCATCACCTGGCCGTTCGCGTTCTGGGGGCTTGACATGGTTGGACCCCACAAGGGAGGAACCCACAAGCAAAAATACCTATTGGTCATGGTGGATAAATTCACCAAATGAATTGAGGCCAAACCTGTTAAAATGGCCGAATCCGGACCAGTGATAGACTTCATATCAGGGGTAGTGCACCGTTACGGTGTCCCCCACAGTATCATTACTAATAATAGCACCAACTTCACGGCCGATGAGTTCAAGTCATGGTGCAAAAACATGGGCATCAAGCTCGATTACGCCTCAGTCTATCACCCTCAAATCAACGGCCAAGTCGAACGGGCAAATGGTCTAATAATGAGCGGAATTAAACCCAGACTAGTGCAGTCCCTCAAGGAATCTAAGACGCACTGGGTTGAGGAGCTCGACTCCATACTCTGGGGGCTGCGGACCACGCCGAATCGTACTACCGGATTCACACCATTCTTCATGGTGTACGGCGCAGAGGCAGTCTTGCCCTGCAACATAATACATGACTCACCTCGAGTGCGCATGTACGAAGAAAGAGAAGCCGAGCTCGATCGGCAGGACAGTTTGGACGCATTGGAGGAGGAGCGCGACGTGGCAAAAGCTCGTTCCGTATTCTATCAACAGCAGGCTCGAAGATATCAAAGCAGGGAAGTACGGGCCAAAGCATATAACGTTGGCGAACTAGTTCTACGCCTGCCGGACAAGAAAAAGGACAAACTCAAGCCCAAATGGGAAGGTCCCTTCATCATCAACCAAGTCCTGACCGGTGGAGCATACGGTCTGCGAAACGCATCGGATAACCGACTCGAGCCGAACCCATGGAACGCAGCCCGTCTACGAAGATTCTACGCCTAAAGTGCCGGACTCCAAGTTCGTCTCCTTCCTCCGTCCGCATTCTTTATTTTTGCTTTTTGTTGTCTTTTATTTATCTCCTTCCCTCTTCTTCTTGTAGCCTCTAGAGGCTCGTTTGCGCTTTTTCCGCACACACTTGACGCGCTGTCTGCGCTCATTATACCTGGGGGCTTCTTTAACAGAAGCTTATTTATACGGGCTTCATGCCCAGCACATGCGTTAAACTTCCGCATGTACCTTTTATTCACCATTATATGCATCGATATGACTTAAGTTTTGGCCAAGCTGGGTTGCCTGGCTCCTTTGCTTACCCCTACGTTCCCGATTGTTCGGCTAGATGGTAAAGGGAGCACCTCTGCGATTGTTACTGCCGTGTCAGCCGGATGTGTACCTCAGACTGGGTGAAGACGAAAGCTAGCGTTCTTAAGGGAATATTCGGTCGGTGAACTGAAAGATGATTTTTAACTATTTACCCATCTGCCCCCAGATGATTTTCTGCTTTTATAGCAGCTTTGACATGCACTTTAGGGCATGCATCCCAGCGAAAGGAACCCTTAACGGAACTATTCTCCCTGGAAGATGTTTCTTACTACCCATGTAATATAACATAACTAGTTGGGCACTTGTCTGATACAGCAACAATGACCCCTACGCCTGGTCTCCATGCATACCACGGTTATATAACCACGAAGGTATTCGGACACACTCCGGACTATTGGGTCCGGAGGTCGAAGCGAAAAGGTCCGCTATGACAAACGATCTACAATCCGGCTAGAAGGCATTCTTTCATGTCATATTTTTACATAGTCAACTCGACTCATTGTATTCCTCCTCAATGCCATCTAATAGGCTATCTAATTTACAATCTTGCTGGGAATACTTGGCGGCCAATTCTACTTGGCCGTACACTAAGCTTACAGGGATCTCCATCCCATCCGGCCCCACAGGTCCGACTTCGGCCATGTGGTTTGGGTCAGCCTTTGTGTACCGCGTCTTCACCATGGCCCAGGCTTCCCCGGCGCCTTGACGGCAGGCCGATATCTTCCATAGCCGGAAGCGCCGCCGTGCTCCTTCAAGCCGCTCCGCCAGCTCCCCAACGCCTTCGGGCAGGGAGATAGATGGCCACAAGGCTTGGCCGATGCCTTTCATCACCTGCCGGACTCGTTCGTGCAGCTGACGCAATTCGGGAAGAAGATCACCCGAAGAACTGGGCATCTCCTCCTCAGGACGACCTGTGAGCAAACCTACAAACATGTTTATGTTAGTGGCCTTCCTCGCCGAACTCTTCTCAAAGTAAGCTCAAGCACTTACTGAAAATGCCGCGACGAAGCCGCCGATTCTCCTTTACGGAGTCAGCTAACTGGGCACGAACGTCCTTTAGTTCCTCACCCAGCTTGGTGTTGGCGTCTTGGAGGTTATTCTTCTCCTGCCGCACCCTCGTAAGCATGCTCTCGCTGGCCTTTAACCGGCATAAGAGCTGTTGCTTGTCCGGATCTAGTCCGGCGACATCTGCAATATTTTTGTCAGATTTACACACCCGCCGCACTTCATAAATTATTTATCTTCTGAAGCGTATATTACCAGAGGGGGTCTCTGTGGCTCCCCCCGTAGCGGCTAGTGCGGCCTCAAGTTGGGCCCTGCACTCTTCCAGCTCCTGGGACAGTCGGGTATTCTTTTCTGTAAGATCCTGCATAAAAAAATGATCCTTAAATCAGTTATCCTAACTATTTTAAGTCTCGGGGGCTACTGGCATATATAACTGTCAAATTTCCTTACCCGTATGTCTTTCACATACTGCTCCATGGCTCTGGCTAGACCATCTTGAGCGGCACAGAGGTGCGCATCGCCCGAATCAAAGGCATTCAAGGCCTCTGGGGAGAAACACGCGTCACGAAGAACTGTCCGGCGGCGCCTATGATTCAAGGCGCTCTCCACCTCAGAGTTGGTGGCGGACAACCTGTCGGCATCCTCCGTCGGAGGAGCATCTGACGCACGCCTCGTGCTCGCCTCAGCCTCCGGACCCGGCTTTGAAGCTTGTCCGGCGAAGGTTCGATCGGCAGCCTCTCCGGACTCAGTCCGGCGAGCGCTCTTTTTCCTGAAAAGAGCATCAGCGTTAGTATGCCTTCCAGGAACCAATCTTGGGAGTATGGTGACATGCCATACCGTTGCGGCGGAGATTCGATCCGGACCGCACTTCTTTTTAACCTGCGGGGCCGCGCTGCCCCTTGTTGGCCAGCCGCCGCAGGCTCGGCTTCCTGCCTCGAAGGTACCCCCTGCGAAGCACCATTGGTATACGGTGATAAAAAATAAGCATGGATGGGTCATTATCAGGGTTTTGGGATCTTGGTCTTAGTTACCTGTGGGGCTGGAAGTATTCCGGGGTAAACGGCCGTAATGGCCACCAAAGCATTGTCGATGCTAAGTTGGTAGAACACCTCGTCAATCAACTCCACCGTTATATCCAGATCCTCTTCGGAGGTCGGATCGAGGGATCGCTCCGGATCCTCGGGTTGTGGGGGCGGGCTGTGTATCTTCTCCACAGTCCGGCGCAGTTCCTGCGCAAAAACCATGAAATGAGATATTTAACTACGGGAATATGGATCGGACAGGTCACAAGGATGTTTGCTTACCCAGCTTCGAGGGTTATTCAAAGAAAACTCCTTCAGTGGGTTGACACGGAGGAAATCCTCCTCCTCTCCTTTGTACATGGAAGACAAGATCTTCACCAGTTCGGTGACCGATCCTGGCCCTTTGCAGCCATGGCGGGTGGCATCGTCCTCCCCGTTGAAGTCCCACATGGGGTGGCCCCTGTATTGGAGCGGCTGCACTCCCCTCATAATGCAGATTGCCATGACTCCTGTCATGGTCAGTCCGGCATGAGCCAGTAACCTTATTCGGCTCATCAAATAACGGACATCCCGGTCATCTTCTCTCCGGGGGCTCCGAGGGCGCCAGCTTAGGCGCTTCTTCAGTGGAGCATTGCTGAACTCCGAAAGGCCGATCCGAACAGGATCCGGCAGCGGGGCGTCCTCCATGTAAAACCATTCCGAAGGCCAGTCTTCGGACGCCTTCTTTGGGGTTCCGGACAGGTATCCGGTACCGGCGATGTGCCATAGCTCGGCTCCGCCCACTTGATATATTGACCCCTCATGAGAACGGGGAACTAGGCAGAATATTCTCTTCCACAGCCCGAAATGAGCCTCGGCGCCCAGGAACAGTTCGCAAAGGTCCACGAAGCCCGCGATGTGCAAGATGGAGGCAGGAGTAAGATGGTGCAGTTGGTGGCCGTAGAACACCAAGAGCCCCCGGAGAAACGGATGGATTGGAAATCCGAGTCCTCTTACTAGATAAGAGATGAAGCACACCCGCTCTCCTTTAGAGCGATCAGGGACGCTCTCCGCTTGCTTTCCGCCCTTGTAGGTGGCAAGTCCGGCTCGAACCGGAACCATGAAGGCCAGAGGGAGAAATCCCTTGGCTTGGAGTATAACTAGCTCGCTATGCGAGACTGAGCATCTCTCCCAATTTCCTGGCTGGGGGCTGGGAGCGCGAGAGGAGGAGCCGCGTCGGCTGTCCATGATGGAATGGGCTTTGGTCAGAGGCGCTCCGATGAAAGCTCGCAAAGGGGGGATGGTGTGACTCAGATCTAGATCCTTGCCCCTTTTATAAGAGGCTCCGTTGCGCGGCTAGGGGGAATATTGTAAAAATACCCTGGCTTTTCGCATTCATTCAAACACGTGCAAGATGGCCATTATTGGGCGCAGAAGCCGAGGAGCGCAGCATTTATCAGAAGCCGGACACTATTCGACAAGTATATGGAATTTGGAGAAGAACCCGCCTCGCAATGCCGAAGACAATCAACGCGCCGGACTCATCGTCATTGAAGCCTGGTTCGGGGGCTACCGAGGGAGTCCTAGACTAGGGTGTGTCCGGATAGCCGGACTATCGTCACGGCCGGACTCCAAGACTATGAAGATACAAGATTGAAGACTTCGTCCCGTGTCCGGATGGGACTTTCCTTGGCGTGGAAGGCAAGCTTGGCGATACGGATATGTAGATCTCCTACCATTGTAACTGACTCTGTGTAACCCTAACCTGTCCGGTGTCTATATAAACCGGAGGGTTTTAGTCCGTAGGACGAACAACAATCATACCATAGGCTAGCTTCTAGGGTTTAGCCTCCTTGATCTCGTGGTAGATCTACTATTGTACTACCCATATCATCAATATCAATCAAGCAGGAGTAGGGTATTACCTCCATTGAGAGGGCCCGAACCTGGGTAAAAACATCGTGTCCTTTGTCTCCTGTTACCATCCGCCTAGACGCACAGTTCGGGACCCCCTACCCGAGATCTGCCGGTTTTGACACCGACACTCCCCAAAACTCAACTCTCTCTCACATGATTTGGATTTGGTGGAAAGAAGATTTGAGTGGAAAGCAACTTGGGGAAGGCTAGAGATCAAGATTCATATGGTAGGAATGGAATATCTTGGCCTCAACACATGAGTAGGTAGTTCAATCTCAGAAATGGTATGTTGGAAGTGTAGGTTTGTTCTGATGGCTCTCTCCACGAATGAATAGGAGGTGGAGGGGTATATATAGCCTCCACACAAAATCTAACCGTTACACACAATTTACCAATATCGGTGGGACTGAATCATGAAACTCGGGTGGACCGATTCAGTAAACCTAGTGACCGTTAGTGATTTCGGTGGGACCGACATGCAACTCGGTAGGACCGATGTGGTTATGGTTAGGGCATAACGTAATCTCGGTGAGACCGATTACACAAACTCGGTAAGACCGATTTTGGTAATAAGCTAACCAGAGAGTTGGTCAGGTAAACTCGGTGGGACCGATTCACTCTTTTCGGTGAGACCGAAATGTTACGAAAGGGAAACAGAGAGTTTACATTGCAATCTCGGTGGGACTGATCGCTCACTTCGGTTAGACCGTAATGTTACGAAGGGAAACAGAGAGATTAAAATCCCATCTCAGTGAGACGGAGATCCCTATCGGTGAGACCGATTTGCCTAGGGTTTGTGGCAGTGGCTATGACATCTAAACTCGGTGGCGCCGTATAGAAAGAATCGGTGGGGCCGAGTTTGACTTTAGGTTTAGGTCATATGTGGATATGAGAAAGTAGTTGAGGGTTTTTGGAGCATATCACTAAGCACTTGAAGCAAGAAACTCATTAAGCAACACCTCATCCCTCCTTGATAGTATTGGCTTTTCCTATAGACTCAATGTGATCTTGGATCACTAAAATATAAAATGTAGAGTCTTGAGCTTTTAAGCTTGAGCCTATCCTTTTATCCTTCGTATTTTGAGGGATCCACTTTCCTCATCCATGCCATGCCATTCATTGAGCTTTTCCTGAAATATTTGTCTTGGAATAGTCTTAGCTCAATGTGCTATATGTTGTCAGGAATTACCAAAACCACCTTGGATAGTTTCACTTTCAATCTCCCCCTTTTTGGTAATTGATGACAACATATAAATCAAATCTTCGACAAATGATAATAAGATTGAAAAACATCATCGCTTTTGAGAAGTATGTGATAAGCAAGAGCTCCCCCTAAATTTGTGCATAGTTTAAGATTTGCTTTGGACTGCAAATGCACAAGGAGTTAGGCTCATGGGTTACTCTTCCATGTCACATACATCTTGGTGGAGCGCTCAAAATAATAAAGATTGAATACATGCACTCATCACCAAGCAAAGTGAATGATCATATAAAGATAAATGAGATAATGTCATCTAACAAGCATAAGTGTAGCTTATGATGAAACACATGATCATCAATGTCTCACAGACAAAAGCAAAGTATCTCAAGCAAGAAAAAGCAAATAAAGTTCAACCACGAAGACAAGAGAGACCAAAAGCAAACTCTCTCTCTCGAAGCCTATGATCTATACATTTTTCTCCCCCTTTGGCAACAAGTTACCAAAAAGTTCATAGAAAATGCATAGTACTATATCGTCTCTCAGGCTTGGTCTTCAGTTGGTGGTGTAGAGATGGCTCCTTGGATGAACACTTCAGTTGATGTGGATGGAGCTGAAGGAGTTGGTGCTAGAGCTGGTTGCACTGGAGCTGTAGCTGGTGCAGATGAAGTGGCTCTGGTGTCTGTCACTGGCTCTGCAACTGATCTTTGAGCTCGAGGCACTCTAGCAAATGCATCAGTGGTTGTCCTGCCCTTCCTCTCTTGCATGTCATCCTGAAGCTGCTCCACAACTAACTGAATCTCAGTTACTTTGACATCTAAATCATAGAATTTTTGTTTCATGATTCTTTCCAGGCTTTCCTGGTTTTGAGTTAGGGTGGCCAACCCTTTCTCAGTCCTAAGAGTTGATGCTATTAAGTAACCAAGCTGGTCCTGCTTGCTCTTCAAAAAGTACTCAGATGCCTCCTCTAGAGTTGGCATCTTGGCAGCCTTCTCCTTCTTTGCCTTCTGCTTCTGCTCTTGAACTTGCATCGAGGATGGTTCATTCTTATTCATGACAACTTGATTGTCCTCAAAATCTGGATACATAGCAAAGTGTTCCTTATCCAACAGGTATTTGCCTGTGCCCATCTTAGAGTTAATCAGCTCCTGGATTTGTGGGGCATACCCACAACTTCTTTTCTGGTCTGCTGCTGTCCTCTTGATAGTCTCAACTATTAGGCTCATGACCTTGAATTTCTGTGGCACATAAAAAATGTGAAGCAAATTTATTGCATGCCCTCTGATCATGTTGTGGTCACCTAACTTGGGCAATAGAGTGTGCCTTAGGATCCAGTTGATCGTTGGCAGCCCTGACAGAAGAAAATGGACAGATCCAAACTTGAAAGTCTCAAGTGCCTTGTCTGGGATCTCCTTGTACATGTGTGACATTGAATTGTGATCCTTCTTCTTCTTGGAGTAGAAATCCAAGTCATCTTCACTCTCCTCTGGTGCATTGATCAGTTCAGCCCATTCTTCAATAGTGGATTGGTACCTTGTACCTTCAGACATCCAGACAATTCTGCCATCAGGATAAAAATGAGCTGTGGAGTAGCATTGCATCACAAGCTCATCATTCCAGTTTGTGAACTTCTGTCCAACAAACTCATCAACTCCACAAGCCTTAAAACTGTCAAGTACTCCTGGGTAATGATCCTCATTGGCCTTCATGTATTTCCAATCTACCCTCCTCATGTCACAAACTATGGGCTTCTTGTACAACAACACAGTCTCATAGAAATCCTGATGTTCCTTAGTGTGGAACCTGTAATCAACAGCAGTTCTCCTCCTGATTGCATATGGATCAGACAATCTTCACTGCCTGAGCCCTGTATCCTTCCTCAGCTTCATATTCTCAGCCACTGGATGAGCATCGTTGTGGTCTGGAATCTTGGGTTTGAGCTTCCTTGGAACTTGTCCTTCATCTTCTTCCTCAGCAGCAACTTCAGGCACTGGGGCCTTGTTCTTCTCAGCTGTTGGTATGCTTCTGGTATTCCTCTTAGGTGCAGACTTGGCCTTGGAGGCAGCTTTGGGTGCTTCCTTGGGCTTAGATGATGCAGCCCCTGACCTTATAGCATCACCCATCAGCTTTTGTGCCTTGGGTGCTGGAGCAGCAACCTCTTCTTCCTCCTCCTCTTCCGCCATGGAAGGTTGTCCAACAACTCTGGCCATGGTCCTCTTGACCCTTTCCTTCCTCTTCTTTCCTTCTGCAGCAGGCTCTTTGGGATCAGGTTTCTTAGGTTCTTGTGTTGATCCTCTGACTTTCAGCAGTGGTGTCCTTTTGGCAGGAACCTTTCTGTTTAGTCCAGGCTTTGTAGTCTTAGCTGAGCCATACTCCTTTTTTAGCACTACTTTCTTGGAAGTAGCCTCATCTTCAGCTGCCACATAGTCTTCATTTCAGAGTCTGAGTTTCTCTTCCTTCTGGCTCTTGTGGCTGCTTTGGGCAAATTGCTAGGAGTGCTCCTGCTGCCCTCATCTGAGGAACTAGAGGTACTAGTGCCCTCACTCATGTGAACTTGCTCCTCTTCTCTGTTCTGGCTGTCACTTTGGTCTGACATGCTGCAAACACTGACTGCTGGCCCTGTGAATAGTTATAGATGAGATAGAATGGATGAGCATCACAAAATGCAAAATTTTTTGGAAAAGAATGACTCAAAACTTAGTTTTAGTTTTCCACAGAAAGCATTTCAGATCTACCGATTTGCAAACTCGGTGATACCGAATCAGTTTTTGGAACCTAAACTAATGATCTCGGTCAGACCGAGTCATAGTTTGGTGGCATCAAGACTGCTAGGGCTTCATAGAGTTCTAAAATCGGTCACACCAATTTGTAATTCTCGGTCAGACCGAAAATCACTTGTTTAATGGCCTTAGCCGAATCGGTGGAACCGAGTTTTTCAACTCGGTGGGTCCAAGATGGTTTCGGCGGAAACCTAACCTTGAATTTTCAAATCGCATCTATTCTAAGGATTTTTTTTACTGGATAGAAGTGTTTCAATCGTGGAAAGAATCATAATGAACACAATGTGCTAGGAATTGGACGGGGATAGCACTGTGATCGAGTCCATACCCTAATTGGCGATGAACTCGCTACAGCGGCAATGGCGGGGATGAATTCCGTTGACGGCGGCGGAGACCAGCGACTGGAGGCGGCTGGCGACGAAGTCGACGATCCGGAGACCTAGGAGGCAGAGCGAGCTATGCGTGGGCGAAGGGGTTTGGAGAAAGTTTCCAAATTTTGCCCGTGAGTATATATAGCCCGACCCTGTCGGTGTGACCGAGTGGAACGACTCGGTGGCACCGAGATGCATAACTGTTAATAGTTACAACAACTCGGTGAGACCGAACAGTTCAAATCGGTTGCACCGAGATTGAAAACCTAGATCGACTTAGTGATATCGGTATGACCGAAATGGAAGAATCGGTCAGACCGAAACACACAAAGAAGTTTTGGAAGTTTAAGTCTATGACGAATCGGGGACTCCAAGTGCTCCTCACACAGAGTGGTTCGAATCTGACTTGATCAAATTTTGTGATGTAGCATGAATAGAGTTTGAGATGAGAAAAGCATAGATAGCTAGAGAAGGTTCTTAGGCATTCTTGTCCATCCACTTGGCAAAAGAAAAAGAAGCTAATCAATCAAAACAACAAGTGGATGTCCTCGAATGAGTTAAATATGCAACCAACATGCTCACACAATAAAATGGCAAACTGAAATATGTGGCAAAGCATGCACAACCAATTCTAGCATCTATCAAACAATTGGCGATGACTAGGTCATCTATATATGAGTATATTGACTTAGGAGTCAAATGAGAACATTTGATCATAGGTCATACTCATTGTTTAAGCTCAAGTGGGG
>LR880971.1:55368324-55391369 GCA_904067115.1 Aegilops sharonensis | reverse complement strand
ATACTACAGAAAATTGACCAGGTACATCTAAAAACACGTAAAAACATCTAAAAATAGCATCTAAAAACATGTTCAAGGCACGGCGGAGGGCACGGCGGCGGCGGCGGGGCAGTGCAGGGGCGCGGGAATAGGGAGGGCGCGGGAGCAGGCTGGTGCTCACAGGGGGCGGCAGGGCACGGTGGGCGGCGCGTCGGGGCGGGTAGGGGCGTGGGGATCGGCGCCGTCGTCGGTGCAGAGGGCGTCAGCGACGGCGGTAGTGATGTTGAGCAACCTGACGGCATCGGTGGCGGCGGCGACGGTGAAGTTGAGCAGCCTGACGACGTCGGTGGCGACGACGACGGCAAGGTGGAGCAGGGGCGTCGGGCGGCGACTGCGACGAGGAGGAGCAGGGGCGTCGGGGAGAAGAAGTGATGTATTTCGTCAACACTGCTAAGTGCTTTCTTATATACCCAGGGAATTGGTACCGGTTCGTGGCACCAACCGGTATCAATGCCCCCCTTTAGTCCCGGTTGGTGCCACCAACCGGTACCAAAGGTCTCTTTTCAGCAGCCCGAAGCACGGTAAACAAAGGCCTTTGGTCCTGGTTGGTAGCAAAAACCGGGACTAAAGGGGGGCATCCCGGTTGGTGCCATCAGCCGGGACCAAAGGCCTCGTGCTGCCCGTGGCCAAAACATTTAGTCCCACCTCACTAGTTGGGAGGGGCGCGTAGTGGTTTATAAGCCCCACTGCCGCACCCCTCTCGAGCTCCTCTCCATTGCAAGCTTACAGGCCTAATCTGCACTGCTATGCATGTGGTCCTACTGGGCCTTCTGCGGGCCTAAATCCTGGCCCATGGTTGGGTTTCTAGTCGTATTCAGGCCGTGGTGGCCCACTAGATGGCATTTTTATTTTTTTTCAGTATTTTGTTTTTTGCATTATTTATTTTCTTTTGTTTTTTTCTTTATTTTTTAGTTCTTTTTGCTTTTAGGTAATAAAAATTATAGACTTTCTATTAGTGCCATTTGTTTTCCAATTTGAATAGTTTAAATTTGATTTTTTTGAAATTTGTGTGAATCACTAGTTTTTGAATAACTTTACTATAAAAATAGCTTTTTGAGTGATTCTTTTTCCTGCTATTTAATATTACTGTGCTTTATCATTATATTCAAAAACAAATTTTGTTTTAGTTTCTAACACAAAAATTCTTTATGATAATTCTTTTTGCTATTAAAGTTTCTAACAAAAAATCTTTATGAAAATTCGTTTTGCTTTTAATTTTTTGAATAGAAAATATTTTGATAATTTTGGTTGCATAATTTTTATATAATTTTAGTTTCAATAATACTAGCGGTTTATAAAAGTTCTTGAGTTGATTCCTTTTGCTTCTGTAGTTTTATAAAAGCACTAAAAATGAACTCTGAAAAGGTTGAAAGTTGGCATGGTATCGTCATTTCACCCACATAGCATGTGCTAAAAAGTTGAGAGGGTTACAGCAAAAACTAGATGCACTTCGTGTACAAAATGGACAATCTCTTTCGAAGTATCAGGGTTTCGGACAGAAACTCATCTGTTACAAAGGGATTCGATTTTTTTGAACTTATTTGAACTCCAGACTTTTTGTGTGTTCAAAATGCACCATTCAAAGCCACATCATCGATTTTCAACCATATGTGACTTCATTTTGTATTTTTCGTGCCTCTACTGATTTTTTTGAGTTAAATGACCCTTAAATTGAAAAGCACTACAAATGAACTCTGAAAAGGTTGAAAGTTGGCATGGTATCATCATTTCACCCAGATTGCATGTGCTAAAAATTTTAGAGGGTTACAACAAAAACTGGATGCACTTCCTCTACAAAACAGACAATCTCTTTGGAAGTATCAGGGTTTCGGACGAAAACTCATCCGTTACAATGGGATTTCATTTGTTCACATGTAACTGTAGTGATATTCTAGATCAAAGGCATCATCATAATAGTTGTAGATATAAAGTCTTCACTTTTTCTTCGCTTTTGTCCTTTGCTTATTGCGCCATAACCATGGATATTCTTCATCGTTTAACAGGGTGCTTGGGTCAGCCTTGACTTTGAAGGGAGGAATTTCATGAAACTTTTCATAATCTTGAGACATGTCTGTCTTGCCCTCCAATCCTACGATGTCTCTTTTTCCTGAAAGAATTATGTGGCGCTTTGGCTCATCGTATGATGTATCCGCTTCCTTATCTTTTCTTTTTCTCGGTTTGGTAGACATGTCCTTCACATAGAAAACTTGTGCCACATCATTGGCTAGGACGAATGGTTCGTCTGTGTACCCCAGATTGTTCAGATCCACTATTGTCATTCCGTACTGTGGGTCTACCTGTACCCCGCCTCCTGATAGATTGACCCATTTGCACTTAAACGAAGGGACCTTAATATCATATCCATAGTCAAGTTCCCATATGTCCACTATGTAACCATGATATGTGTCCTTTTCCCTCTTGGTTGCTGCATCAAAGCGTACACCACTATTTTGGTTGGTGCTCTTTTGATCTTGGGCGATCATGTAAAATGTATTCCCATTTATCTCGTACCCTTTGTAAGTCATTATAGTCGAAGATGGTTCCCTCGCCAACGAGTACAGGTCATCAGAAACGGTGTTGTCACACCTGAGACGTGTTTGGAACCAACTGCCTAAACTCCTTATGTGTTCACATGTAATCCAGTCACACTGGTCTGGGTGTTTG
Source organism: Aegilops sharonensis (assembly GCA_904067115.1). Classification (NCBI taxonomy): domain Eukaryota; kingdom Viridiplantae; phylum Streptophyta; class Magnoliopsida; order Poales; family Poaceae; genus Aegilops; species Aegilops sharonensis. The sequence continues at coordinate 55,388,666 of LR880971.1, read as the reverse complement.
GAGCGCAGAATAATCTTGTGTTCATCGACATACGGGGTCACCAAGGTAGAATTCTATAGAACCGTGTAGTGTGCTTGAGACCAAGAATGCCCATCCCTACATATTATTGAGTCCCCTCCTAGCATGCCTTTTCCACCCAGTCTCCCCTCATACCGCGATCGAGGGAGACCTATCTTCTTAAGGTCAGGAATGAAGTCAAAAAAAAAACCCAATGACATCCTTTGTTTGATGGCCCATGGAGATGCTTCCTTTTGGCCTAGCGCAGTTACAGACATATTTCTTTAGGACTCCCATGAACCTATCAAAGGGGAACATATTGTGTAGAAATACAGGGCCCAGAACGACAATCTCGTCGACTAGATGAACTAGGACGTGCGTCATGATATTGAAGAAGGATGGTGGGAACACCAGCTCAAAACTGACAAGACATTGCGCCACATCACTCCTTAACCTTGGTAGGATTTCTGGATCGATCCCCTTCTAAGAGATTGCATTGAGGAATGAACATAGCTTCACAATGGCTAATCGAACGTTTTCCAGTAGAAGCCCCCTCAATGCAATCGGAAGCAGTTGCGTCATAATCACATGGCAGTCATGAGACTTTAGGTTCTGGAAATTTTTCTCTACCATATTTATTATTCACTTTATATTCGACGAGTAGCCAGACGGGACCTTCATACTGAGCAAGCATTCAAAGAAGATTTCCTTCTCTTCTTTGGTAAGAGCGTAGCTGGCAGGACCTTCATACTGCTTTGGAGGCATTCCGTCTTTTTCGTGCAAATGTTGCAGGTCCTCCCGTGCCTCCGGTGTATCTTTTGTCTTCCGATACACGCCCAAGAAGCCTAGCAGGTTCACGCAAAGGTTCTTCGTCACGTGCATCACGTTGATTGAAGAGCGGACCTCTAGGTCTTTCCAGTAGGGTAGGTCCCAAAATATAGGTTTCTTCTTCCACATGGGTGCGCGTCCCTCAGCGTCATTCGGAACAGATAGTCCGCCGGGACCCTTTCCGAAGATTACTTTTAAATCATTGACTATAGCAAGTACGTGATCACCGGTACGCATGGCGGGCTTCTTCTGGTGATCTGCCTCGCCTTTGAAATGCTTGCCTTTCTTTCGACATTGATGGTTGGTCAGAAGGAATCAACGATGCCCCAGGTACACATTCTTCCTGCATTTGTCCAGGTATATACTTTCGGTGTCGTCTAAACAGTGCGTGCATGCGTGGTATCCCTTGTTTGTCTGTCCTGAAAGGTTACTGAGGGCAGGCCAATCATTGATGGTGACAAACAGCAACACATGCAGGTCAAATTCCTCCTGTTTATGCTCATCCCACGCACGTACACTGTTTCCAATCCACAGTTGTAAAAGTTCTTCAACTAATGGCCTTAGGTACACATCAATGTCATTGTCGGGTTGCTTAGGGCCTTGGATGAAAACTGGCATCATAATGAACTTCTGCTTCATGCACAACCAAGGAGGAAGGTTATAGATACATAGAGTCGCGGGCCAGGTGTTGTGCTTGCTGCTCTACTCCCAAAAAGGATTAATGCCATCCGCGCTTAAACCAAACCATATGTTCCTTGCGTCACCTGCAAACTTCTCCCAGTACTTTCTCTCGATTTTTCTCCACCGCGACTCGTCAGCAGGTGCTCTCGACTTCCCGTCTTTCTTACGGTCCTCTATGTGCCATCGCATCAACTTGGCATGCTCTTTGTTTCTGAACAGGCGTATCAATCGTGGTATTATAGGAGCATAGCATTTCACCTTGGAAGGAACCCTCTTCCTGAGGCACTCGCCGTCAACATCACCAGGGTCATCTCGTTTGATCTTATACCGCAATGCAGCGCATACCGGGCATTCTTTCAAATCCTCGTACGCACCACGGTATAGGATGCAGTCATTATCTTCTGCAGCTCCAATCCTAGAGGGCATACAACCTTCTTTGTTGCATACATACTATCGGGCAATTTGTTATCCTTTGGAAGCTTCTTTTTCAATATTTTCAGTAGATTCTCAAATCCTTTGTCAGGCACACCATTCTCTGCCTTCCACTGCAGCAATTCCAGTACAGTACCGAGCTTTGTGTTGCGATCTTCGCAATTGGGGTACAAACCTTTTTTGTGATCCTCTAACATGCGCTCAAACTTCAGCTTCTCCTTTTCACTTTCGCACTGTCTTCTTGCATCAACAATGACCCGGCGGAGATCGTCATCGGGCACATCGTCTGGTTCCTCTTGATCTTCAACAACTTCCCCCATTGCAGCATCACCGTATTCAGGGTGCACATAGTTGTCATCATCCTCTTCTTCTTCGATGTCTTCCATCATAACCCCTATTTCTCCGTGCTTGGTCCAAACATTATAGTGTGGCATGAAACCCTTATAAAGCAGGTGGGTATGAATGGTTTTCGAGTCAGAGTAAGACTTTGTATTCCCACATATAGGGCATGGACAACACATAAAACCACTCTGCTTGTTTGCCTCAGCCACTTCGAGAAAATTATGCACGCCCTTAATGTACTCGGAGGTGTGTCTGTCACCGTATATCCATTGCCGGTTCATCTGCGTGCATTATATATAATTAAGTGTGTCAAAAATCATTACAGAACATCATGAATAGATAATTAAGTGACCAAATTAATAGAAGTTCATCATCATATTAAAACCAAAGTACATACATAGTTCTCATTGAACAACATATAGCTCTCCGGTACATCTAATTAATTAAAGCATACATTGAAACTATGTAGAACATTTCAATGAGAAAACAAATGCGATCATAATCGTAACCAAGGTAACAATTGATCCAACAACATAATGATACCAAGCCTCGGTTTGAATGGCATATTTTCTAATCTTTCTAATCTTCAAGCGCATTGCATCCATCTTGATCTTGTGATCATCGACGACATCCGCAACATGCAACTCCAATATCATCTTCTCCCCAATTTTTTTTATTTTTTCCTTTAAGAAATGGTTTTCTTCTTCAACTAAATTTAATCTCTCGACAATAGGGTCGGTTCGAATTTCCGGTTCACATGCCTCCTAGCTAAATATAATTTATGCCACGTTGGTCGGCATAATTGTCATAAACAATAAATGAACCAAATAGTTATAAAATATAATATATACCACATCCAAATCGTAGACAGGACGAGGGCCAACGGGGGCGGATACCAAAACCATCGCACTATATAATAAGAAGCAATAATAAAAGTAAGAACATTATACAAGTATCTATCTAAACATACAAGTAAGAATTTTTTCCTTTCGGAAAGAAGATAAGAACAAGAGGCTCACCATGGTGGTGCCGGCGACGATATTGGCGCGGGCGATTGACGGTGGTGAGGACGGGGACAGGACGTGACAGACCGCTAAATCTAGACAAATATTGAGGAAATGGAGCTTGGAGGTCGAGCTTGGAGAGGAGAAAGCTTAAGTAGTGTGGCTCGGGCATTCCATCGAACACCTCATGTGCATAGAGGTGAGCTAGAGCACCACAAAGCCCTCCCCTCGCCGGCCAGAAAAAACAGAGCAGTGTGGAGTGCTCTGCTCTCCGGCAAGGGGGTATATATAGGCACATCATTCGTCCTGGCTCGTGGCTTGAACCGAGACTAAAGGACACCCTTTTGTCCCGGTTCAAGCCACCAACCGGTACCAATGGTGGTGGTCCAGGAGCGAGGCCCATTGGTCCCGGTTCGTCCCACCAACCGGGACCAATGGGGCCAGACGAACCGGGACCAATGCCCCAACGAGGCCCGGCAGGCCCCCTGGCCTCACGAACCGGGACCAATGCCCACATGGGTCCCGGTTCGTGACTGAACCGGGACTAATGGGCTTATCTGGCCTGAACCAAAGCCATGTTTTCTACTAGTGGAGGCTTGCTTGATTATAGGGGCCATGTCCGGGACTGGGCTCAGCCTGGCTGGTACTAGGAGGTGCTACCTTCTGGGGCACGCATCTTGGTGAGGAGGCAGCCCGTCGTCGACCCGGACCTTCTTTGGTGGCGATCGCGTGGGCCTGTGACAGTGGGGAGGCCTTCGTCCACCACGGAGATGGTATCTCACCATGTTAGTGAGGAGGATGAGCACGTCTGTCGGTACATGGTTGCATTGGAGGGCAGGTTCGACAGTACCTGGATGGTTCTTCAGGGATCTCACTGGAGCTATGATCCTGTGACGGTTCCTTCTCTTTGGGTGTCCACCGCCCGCGCCGATACCCGTTGTTCGCTAGGGTTCTAGCTGTATTAGTGATGTTATATGTATAATACTATTCGAGATGTATTAGTGATAATATTCGACGATGTACAGATGCAAGAGATGATTTAGTTATCTTATTGAATGCATGCTAATTTGAATACTAATTTGTTTTATGATTTAGTTTTACTTATTGAATGCACGTCGGTTTCAACTATATGAACATAGGAAATGTCTGACGACGATAGCGAAAGGGAATTCGGTATGTGCGAATACTGTGAAGATGAGCGCGGCCTGTGCGACATGCCTCACCTAGTTGGCGGTAGGCGCTTCAGCATCAAGCTGGATGAGAACTTCGAAGTGCATACAGTAAGTCACAACGACAAGTCTTTTTTCGTAATTAAGCATGACTTCTGCTTCTTTTGCTTCAACTTATAATTTATTTTTTTACTATTCTACTAGTGTATCCCTTGCCATGCAAGAATATATGTCTTGGATAAGATTGGTTTCAGTACTATGGAAACTATGGAGGTAAAAAGAGTTAACTTGAGGACTGAGCATGCTTATAGTTTTCTCGCAAAATTATACAATACAGACACCTACACCACTTTTTAATGCAAACAATGGAGAGCACTATGCAAGGCTTACGCATTTGAGCCTGATATGCTTATCACATTTGATATTCGTCCGGAAGATGATATTAAAGATAATATCGACATCTGGGTCGATGTGCAGATGCCTCCAGTTCTACCATTATGTAAGTTTCTCAACCATATTTATGTCTTGGATATGGTTTATTCGAAAATAGTTGACAACTAATTTCTATTGACAGCTTATTTCCATTCAAGAAAACATATCCGACGCTTGGTAGACATGACCTACTACTGTCCCAGGGCTGAACTAAACTGCAAGGAGACAAGTCATTATGTTTCATGGTTTGAGGATCTTCATACTGTCAAGACAAATTATTTTACTAGACTTAGAAATCTTAGTACTCAAAACGTGCGACCAATAGTGTTTGTACTGAACTATGGTCACGTCTATTTAGGAAAGATGGTAACATTTTTACTATTTGTCCTCAGTGCATCTTTTGCATACATTATTTTTTAAGCTAAACTTCATTGCTTAGTATGTTACTACGATGTTCTTCAACAGGGACTCCCGGTGATAGTTGTGCCTCAGTGGATCAAAGCTAAAGGTCGCATGTCCATGGTTAGCATATGGTCAAGACTACCTACATTGCACATGAGTGCATTCAGGATTTCTAGAAGAGAGCAAGTCTTAATAGTCAAATACTAGAACAAAATTGTGAAGGATCACAGAGAAGTACTAGGAGGCAGCAATCAGAAGCATAGCCCATAATTAGGAGACAGGTTCATCTGCATGCTTCAGTATGATGAATCAGGAGCGCTCCATATGTTCTATGATACTTTACCTGAGAGACAACAGTAGGAGTGATTAGCTAGCTAGAATGAATTTCAAGATGATGATGATGTGCTACACTATGTAGCTATGATGATTAGACAATGTTGGTGGTAATGACTAGCTATGATGATTATTAGCTAGTGTTGGTGGTAATTTTCCCTTACTTGCAACTCCTATGCTGAATTAGAGGCTTTGTTGATGCTACTACTAATCATTGTTGGTGAAGCAAATGCATCTGAATTTCCATCCATGAATACTGCATTTGAATTTTATTTTTTTAATTTCTAATTAGTTAGTTGTAGCGTTGGATGGAGAAAGCAGCGCTACTAGTACATACGATAGTAGTAGCGTGTGTGGAGAAAGCAGCGCTACTAGTACTTAGTATATCTGCAGCATGGGGTAGAAAATGCGATACTGCTATTATTTAGCTGTCGTGCCATAGCAGTAGCGCGGGCACCCACGCTACTGGTATGCAAAAAACCAACGCTACTGGTAAGGTTTTTCCTAGTAGTCATACACGTAGAAGAGCAGCAACAGCAACAATAACAACACAACCTTATTTGGATACTCAACTTAGCTTAGAGGTTAGAGTTAGTTTCTAGCACATGACTAACCCTGAACTAACTTCATCCACAGAGGTGTTTGGATGACAGGGTTAGATACTTAGATTGACAATAAATGCACTAGGAGAACTAGCTCCAATTAGCACCTCTTGGGTTGGATAGTTTTTTTGGGTGGGTTATAGATGCAACTAGCTCAAACTAGCCCTCATGTTTAGATATACTTTAGGGCTATTTGAGCCCAAACTAGCTCAAACTAACTCTAACCCATGGATACAGCAGCAGTTAATCAACTGATAATTTGTATTAATGCAATAAACTCCTTCCGGCCCATAATATAAGATGTTAATTCATCTAATATGTGAGTATATTGGATGTTATAAGATATTATAAAAGAGTGTTATAGTACATCATTGTGCAATTGTTGTTTATCTTTTAATATTAACTTGGTGCTTTAGGTACATATGTCATTGGTAAAGATCTGCGCTTTGACCCTTTCTGTGTATGGGGAAATGAGATATCGATGAACCAACATCAAGTGAGGAAGTTGATAAAGATTGTTAGTAAAATGGGTCAAAAGATGGCAATTAAACTATTTGTTTACGCTTTATCCAATACAACATCGAACTGCAGGATGATAAGTAAGAACTCTGCAGCCTTGTTTTTAGTGCCCATAATGAGTTGCGTTGGATGATAATGTCTGAATCTTTTTTCCTTTGCAGTGGTTACCTCTCAAACTACATGATTGGTGGGCATGCAAATGTTAAAGTATTTCTACCAGAACACGATGATTATCTAGATGTTTCCATGAAGACCATGAAGGGTGGGCGGTCAGCCATCACAAGGGGTTGGACTAGAGTCGTGCGTGCCTTCTGCATGGAGGAGGGCACAATGTGGGCATTCTTCTTCACCTTGTTCAGCAACTAGAATGTATTTCACATCTTTCTTTACCGTCTTTAATAGTACAAGTATACAAGTGTGGTTCATCATTCTTTATTTGGTTCTTATGTAATTCTTGATGTGTACCTATGAATCGAATAATTCATTGGTTGTCTGAACCCAATGGATACGAATAGAGCTATAGCATACATTCAATTTCAATTTGATATAGCAGCAATTAAATTACGGTGAAATTACACTCACCGGGTTGTTACGGCACACACGGTTGGTAAAATACAAACGTTTGCGATATACACCATAATCCGAGACAAGTTCACAGAGAGGAAACGTGTGCAAGCGTGCAAACAGTTAGCGTAGTGCTGGCAAACTAACCATTTGCGATAGTTTCCTTATCGTACACGATTCACAACCATGATCTTTTTCTGATGAAGTGTGCATCGTAAACGTTGCACCACAGAATAGCATGTGTGATAGTTGCCTTATCATACACGATTCGCAACCACGAACTGTTTCTGATGAAGTATGCATCCTTAACGTTGCACCATAGAATAGCGTGTGTGATAGTTGTCGTGTACAATGATGTTACGACGGTCCAACGTTTCGTAATCCTATCCGACACTAGTACGACGATTAGCTAATCTTCTTAATTAGTTATCTCATACAGTTTATGAAAAGCGAATGTGTGTGATAGTATGCTTATCATACACATTTTATAATTGTGAACCGTTTGTGATGGGCCGCGCATCATAAATGTAGCACCACAGAATACCGACTGCGATGGCAATGCGACCACAAATGAAAAAGAGTACTATAGGGTCCCTATCCCCGACGGTTTTTGGGTCGTGTGGGAAGGACTCCCCTATCGTCGTCACTCACTAGGCGAGGGTTCCAAATGCCGACGCGGAAAGGGGTTAAAGACCGTTTGTATAGCACCGACGCGTACCAGTGTTGATCTCATCCGGGACTCCGAACAACATTCGGTCACCAAATCACATAACTCATATAATATAATATCGTGATCGAACGTTAAGTGTGCGGACCCTACGGGTTCGAGAACTATGTAGACATGACTGAGACACCTCTCTGGTCAATAACCAATAGCCGAACCTGGATGCTCATTTTGGCTCCCACATATTCTACGAAGATCTTTATCGGTCGAACCTTTATGACAACATACGTTATTCCCTTTGTCATCGGTATGTTACTTGCCCGAGATTCGATCGTCGTTATCTTCATACCTAGTTCAATCTTGTTACTGGAAAGTCTCTTTACTCGTTTCGTAATACATCATCCCGCAACTAACTCATTAGTCACTTTGCTTGCAAGGCTTCTTATGATGTATATTACCGAGAGGGCCCAGAGATACCTCTCCGATACTCAGAGTGACAAATCCTAATCTTGATCTATGCCATCCCAACAAACACCTTCGGAGATACATGTAGAGCATCTTTATAATCACCTAGTTACATTGTGACGTTTGATAGCACACATGGTATTCCTCCGGTATCCGGAAATTGCATAATCTCATAGTCAAAGGAATATGTATATGATACGAAGAAAGCAATAGCAATAAAATTGAACGATCATAATGCTAAGCTAAAGAATGGGTCTTGTCCATTACATCATTCTCCTAATGATGTGATCCCGTTCATCAAATGACAACACATGTCTATGGTTAGGAAACTTAATCATCTTTGAATGAGCTAATCTAGTAGAGGCTTACTAGGGACACGGTGTTTTGTCTATGTATCCACACATGTATCAAGTTTCCGGTTAATATAATTCTACCATGAATAATAGACATTTATCACGAAATAAGAAAATATAAAATAATAACTTTATTATTGCCTCTAGGGCATATTTCCTTCGGTCTCCCATTTGAACTAGAGTCAATAATCTAGTTCACATCGCCATGTGATTTAACACCAATTGTTCACATCTTTATGTGATTAACATCCATAGTTCACATCGCCATGTGACCAACATCCAAAGGGTTACTAGAGTCAATAATCTAGTTCACATCACTATGTGATTAACACCCAAAGAGTACTAAGGTGTGATCATGTTTTTCTTGTGAGAGAAGTTTAGTCAACGGGTCTGCCACATTTAGATTCGTATGTATTTTGCAAATTTCTATGTCTACAATGCTATGCATGGGGCTACTCTAGCTAATTGCTCCCACGTTCAATATGTATCTAGATTGAAACTTAGAGTCATCTAGACCAGTGTCAAAGCTTGCTCGACGTAACTCTTTACAACGAACTCTTTATCACCTCCATAACCGAGAAACATTTCATTAGTCCTCTTTAAGGTAACTAAGGATAATTTTGACCGTTGTCTAGTGATCTATTTCTGGATCACTATTGTACTCCCCTTGCCAAACTTATTGGCAAAGCACACAACAGATCTGGTACACAGCATGGCATACTTTATAGAACCTATGGATAAGGCATAGGGAATGACTTTCATTCTCTCTCTATCTTCTGCCGTGGTCGAGCTTTGAGTTTTACTCAACTTCACACTTTACAATACAAGCTAGAACTCCTTCTTTGATTGATCCATTTTGAACTCCTTCAAAAATCTTGTCAAGATGTGTGCTTTCTGAAAGTCCTATTAAGCGTCTCGATGCCCAATACATAAGTAGCTTTACCGAGGTCTTTTATTGAAAAAAATCTTATTCAAGTATCCTTTTATGCTATCCAGAAAATCTATATCATTTTCAATCAACAATATGTCATCCACATATAATATCAGAAATGCTACAGAGCTCCCACTCACTTTCTTGTAAATAGCCATGACATTTGTTCAAAAGTGGCATCACAAGTTTCAAGGAGTAGAAAAGAGATGAATCAACTAAACCCATGCAACCTTTGTGATGCTACTCTGTTATATCAACTATATTACGAGAGGAGATCAAGCGAAACCATAACTCAAGGTACAGAGGTGGCCTGCGAATCATGGGATGTCGGGGCAACGGCACCGACACCACAACACAAATAGTTCCTCGGGCAACACCCCGCTACCCATGGTAAGGATGCCACAGGCCTCCCATCGGCTTGTGCAAACGGTGCAGCCATCATCATAAGAAGGCAGACCTATGCCATGAGAAAAAGTATTAAGACTTGGATGATTCTACTGAACATTTTCACCCAATTTGCTGAACAAAGTGCACTAGATAACAATGTACACTCCTCCTCAAAATGTGTTTGTTATGACATATTGAACAGAAAATTCAGTATATATAAAACATGACGGCATGATGCTCGACCTTATCCTTACGAAATATATTAATAACATGTTTGACTACTATTTAGCGGAAAAGAAGGGAAACAATTAATAGCAACTAAAATATCCACGGTCTTATCTTCTCGGAAGCATAAGAGAAACTAGCGGTTACTATTTATGTTTATTCATAATTCACGATGAAGGATCAGATTTAAATTAGGGAATTAAAGATAGAATTTTTTATCCATTCTACATGCAGGCCTTGTACACTGAAAGGATATCCACAAGCTATATACCTCATATTTTCATATGGGCATTGCTCCCATTATTTACATGTGTGCGTGTGAGAGGAAAACCGACCATTTTTATGTTAGAATACACAGTTTGTCTCCAGCTTTCATGAAAAAGTGACTTGACTATTGTTTTTTCTAAAAGCAATAATGGTGGGCTAACAAAAATAACAAAATTTACTTTAATCTTTATTTCTCTTGTGCACAGGTTGCATACTAAACTTCGTGAAACTTTGCAACAGAATATATATATGCACTCAATGACGCATACACCTTAAACATTTTAGGAAGAATACAACTAAGAGAATGATATGTTTCAGTTTCATTAATTATAATGGAAAGGATGGAAGGTATTAAGAGAGAAGGGGAATGGCAGTAATAGCTATTGTGTTATCGTCTTGGGAACATGTGAGAAACTAGCGGTTTCTCTGTATGTTTAGCCATACTTTATTATGAAGGATGAGCTATTAATGAGGTCAAAAGATAGATGCATTTCAATGAACTATAAATATGTGCCTTGTTTGAAAAAACACCACCCAAATTGTTCTCCATAAACTTTGAAATAGATAACTAGGTGAACCTGAATTGCTCAATAGATGACCTCAGTGATCAATTCTGGAGAAGATGCGCTCCCTTATTTCAGGAAATTCTCTTTTTTGTATGAATAGTCAAATATTTGTGAGTGAGTCTTACACTTTTTATGTTAGAATACCAATGTATATATACCAGCCATGTTAGAGGGAGAGAGAGAGAGAGAGAGAGAGAGAGAGAGAGAGAGAGAGGTGTACCATGTGTATGAAACCGTTTCTGGATTTCTCAATGCCATCCAGCCTACTTAATTAGCTGCCAATTGATCTTGCCAGAAGAAATTGCTGCCTCAATGTTTGTTTCTCCTAGTAATTAAAAAGGCAAGCGCTGGTTCCCCTTTTTGCTCTGACGGTTGGGACCTTCGTCTTCCTCCTCCTCTCCACCCAACGCAAAATAGTCAGTGGCAAACAAGTCGCGTCTCAAAACCAGGCTGATCAAGATTGCCAGTTATTTCCTCTGGTCTTCACAAAAGGGACAAAAGGTATACATTCTTACTTGCCCGCTTTCACTTCTCCATTCCATGGAGAATGAACGACGACAAAACCAGTCACGCGCCAGGAACAATGTGCAACAGAGCAGGCTGCGCATCAAAGCGCAAAAAAGATGGGGAAATAAAACAGGTGATAATGCTATTTTTCAGAGATGACAGAACATCGACCGAGAGCAGCAAGATGCCATGATATATTAGTAACAGCAGAACTGATCAGCACGGCTTGAAACCAGTTCATCAGCGCTACCTTTTACTGTCAGACCGGTGGGCGGTGGCGTATCCCAGAAACGCGCTGCTGAACGGCTCTTGGTTGCCCGCGACACGTCAAAACACAAGCGCGATGAATATGCCTGCAATCGGAATTAGGAACATATACGTTATATATTTTCATAGGAAAAAGACTCTTCCTGAACCAGGTACTGAACAGAATAACAAATAAAATTAAGCGGTGGAGATGCATCGATGCTTTTACAAGTGTAATTAGAAGAAAAATGATGGTTTTATTTGCGTCTGCCTACCACTCCGCTACTAACAAACACTGTTTTATGATTGGTGTGAATGCAAGAACCAAAACAGATGCATTATGAACCTGCAGGAATTTCCTCTTTGTAGTCCAGTGCATTTGTCTTGCTGTAAAACTTAAGGGAGACAAGTAGCTAGCTTAGGATGCTCAGTCGCATCTCAGACCTACCGGAAAGAGTACAGTTGCATCAACTGGAGCTAATCCATAAATAATTTACAGTGTAGGCATAGAGTTGGAGAAACAAAAACTGAAGACTTCTACTCTTCTTCACTTCTTAATAAGGTCTAAGGTGCTAACACATTTTTCTGGCTACGACCCTAAGATAACCTTCAAAGTTGCCCTGGACTAAAACTGAGACAAACCAGAGTATGTGAGCAACAACAACAACAAAAAACTAGCACATTTTTTGTGCGGCATTTATCTAAATTAGTTTATGAATGAGCATCAAAGTTTAGTGCTACAATCTACATGCATCGCCACCCGGTCGATAGACTCGGTCCACTGCATACCATCTAACTGAGGCCCAGTTCTTTTGCCACACACTACTACGCCCAATCAAACACATGAACAGGCCACGCTGCCAAACGCCAAGTCTGAACCGGCAGTCCCCCAAAATACAGTCATGCAAAGGTAAAAACAATATGTGCAGGACAGGAGGAGCATTTCAATATTTCTGTTTCTTATTAATCCTTCCTTCTCTTATTTCCTAAACTTTAGTACTCCCTCCGATCCAAATTAATTGACGCTGCCGACTTAGTACAACTTTGGTACTTAGTCGGCGTCAATTAATTTGGATCGAAGGGAGTACTTAAGAAGTATTTTGAATCCCCCTATACACCCCTGCTGTCCGACTACCAGAACCAGTCGATCGCATTGTTAACTAGCTTTCTAGGGCGCTAGAAGAGTTGGGACGAGCCGCCAAGTCGCTCCTCCTCCTCCAAGAAAGAAAGCTAGGGTTTCTGCCTCTCGCCGGCGCCGCCGCAGGTCCGCCTCGTCTCCGGTCGCCCTAGGGCCATGGGGGCGCGGTGGATCCTGCCAAGGGCCGGCGGGAGGGCTCCGTTTTCAGTCGTTTTTTCCTGTCTTGTTAGGGTTCGTGCCATGCTCAGGAAGGCGAGACGGCGGCGGCTCCCTGAAGATGGAATAAAGGTCTCCCCGCCTAGCCCCCGTTCCGGCGGTGCATCTAGCATCGTTGGTGGGCGTGTGGAGGTGTGTCTCCGGCGGATCTATCTTTGATGGATTTGCTCGGATCTCGTCGTTGTTCGTCTACGTTCATGTGTCTTCGGGTTGAATCCTTCCAACCTACGTTATTCTTCATCGGCATTGCAGGTGAGACCACTGCTTTACAGCTTTACAACTTTCAATGCTTGTAGTCGTCGCTAGGTGGTCTACGGATCTGGATGTAATTTTTATTTCTGGTGTTCGTTGTACTGCCATGGCCATGATTGAAGATGAATAAATTGAAAAAAAATTCGCAAAAAAAAACTAGGTTTCTACACATGTACTAGCTTTCCATATCAATAACGCTGCCGTTTCTGACTGGCCTGGCCGGCCTTTCCATGTCAAGGGAACTAAGGCTGCTCATCGGCGTTGTTGGCGTCGAGCTTCCAGGCAGGCTCATGGACCGCCTCTCCTTGTTCTTCGGCGGCTCCTTCCCATGGACGAACGAGATGAATCTTCTGAGGCTCTTCCGTGGTTCATGCCTCAGGTATTTGCATAGCATGATACCAAAGTAGAGTAGCAGCGCGAGAACACATGCCACACCACAGATAAAGAACAGACCAAGGAAGCTCTCAAGGCGGAGCTGGTTTGAGTCGACAAACTCGCTGTTGTCAGTTGCACACTCCGCTGTATTGAGCCATTTGGCATGGATCCGCTGCAGCTCCCCATTCTCTGACAGAGACAGGATTGCGGTGGAGAGGTCTACTTGCAAAGGGGAGTCCCTTGGAAATGCCTGGCAGAATGAACTTGTAAGGTGCTACATTTTGATTTGTGAAACAAAGTACCCGCAGATATGTGTAAGAAAAGTTGCATAATAAACTAGATACTAGACACAACTATTCAAAGTTAAAACTTCTATTCCAGGATATTAACAGAAAAATATTTTGTTCTTATATTCTAATTTACATAGAAGAATATGGTTTAACTGTACTTACAAAGCCCCATCCTCTGCTGGTGAAATCTGTGCCAGCTACCGCAATTTTGCAGTAGGTTGACAAAAACAGTTCAACATAGGGGCGCTCGTCGACAATGGCCATAACACCTCCTTCCTTAGGGCCTATCTTGAGGGCTTCCGCGTATTCTTGTGGTGAACCCAGAGCTCTTAGCCTTGACCGTGAAATGTTGAGCTCCTTGACCATGTAGTCTTGTGCAAAAGAACCAACTTGGAAACCAATAGGACCATCGCTACTTTTCAGGTCATCAATTCCTTTTATAGAAGTATCAAGTTGTTGCACGGTCAGGATGGAAGTAAGACTCGCGGTATAGCTGGATACAATTATCAAAACAACAAACAGCCATATGATCAGGACACCACGCCCTAAGGCACTCATAGTATTTTCTCCTGCGAGCAGACACGGATGAAATCACGAGCCCTGCCTCAGAACAAAATGTTATAGCCAAAAGAACACATAAGAGAAAAGGTTGGTTTACTCACTGTGTGCGAAGAACAAAGTCGAAAAGCTGAACCTGCAGGCAATAAAATTTGAGATCACGTCATGATAAGAGCATTTGGCAAATACATGTGGAGAAGTACATGAAAACAGGAAAAAATAGAGCAATGCATCATAAATATCATTAAGCGAATATATATACTGTGCATGTATATATGTCTCACAAGATTATTAAGATAATACTCCCGCCGTCAAAAACACTTATATTATGGGACGGAGGGAGTAGTTCATTGGTAATCACTAGGTGCTTCATTTAGGTATGTTAACTGGCCACTGCTCTAAGGTGCTCGCTGTATGAATGCAACATATTGCACAAGACTTGTTAAAACATCAACACTTCGAAAACAGGAATGATATACAAGAAGACGATACAAAAGGTAAAGGTCAGCTCCTTACCAGAAAATAGTTATTATTTGTTGACATACTGAACCACGCAAATCGTCATTGATCCGATGTTCAAGAACCCAAATAACCACACCCACAATAAGAAAGAACAACCCTGTAACACACCATATCTCCAAACTAAATGGCTGCAAGAATGCCCAGGACGATGTTATATGCTCTTTAACCGGAGCCAAGATAACCAAGCCTGTTTCAATGAATGGCTGGGTGAAATCAAAAGTTACTGTCCGCCTCATTGTAATTGCAATATCCCCTATAGCTGCATCAAACTCCTGCAGGATAAGATGACCCTGGTCAGCATGGTATATGATGAAATGGTTAGAGGAAGAAAAGAGGCATTCCATACTTACATTTTATTCAATCATCTGTACGAGTTTGTCATAATTAGGATTTTCAGTACCATTCCCAAAAGGTACAAACTTGTAACTAACAGGATAAGGAAGCAAAGCCAATGCCTGAGTAAAGACATCGATGCAATAACCCTTCATTGACCCAGTAGCATTGTCTACCGTGACGATCTCTTTGAAGCTAAATCTGTTGGGAACACCAATTTTCAACTGCTTGGCATTAGAAGGAAAGACCCATCCTCGAGGCCTCTGTGCAGTCTCCCCAGGCCAAATAACATCATAGAGATGCTGATCGGCGAGAGAAATATTAGGAGGCTTTGAATATAGAGCCTCTGGAGAGACAGTTGACAAACAGGCAGAATAGTTTGACCAAAAACCAATGGTCCGCATGCCATTTCCGATGACATTTATGATGTCATACACAGGGTGAATGAGGTTGCCTACAACATCGAATTGCACTTGCCCAGATATCCCACTGAAGTTTACCTTTCTAATCTTCTCCAGTAATTTGTTTCCCATGTCAAAAATGCTCATTGCTTCAAGGTGAAGAGTTCCTCCAGTTCCATCATGCAAGTCATTTGAAAAGGAAATCCTACCACCATCATCAAAGAAGGCATCCAGAGCCTGAGCTACTGCCCAGACACTATCATAAACATAAAAACCATAAGTATTTACACGAAGATCACTGTAGTTGTACTTTTTACTTTGAGTGCTCCATTTGGAGACCAAATTACTCTTCATTTTTGAGTTGGGAATATGTGGCCGTAAAGTCAGAACACCTTGCATGCCAGATATAGTCTCAGCAGGAACTGATGAATTAGCATCAAGATATGCAGACAGCCGTTGCCCATCATGTTCAGTTGGTGTGCCACAGAGAAAAGCTTGAGTCCAGGTTCAGCTCCAGTATGAAGAACGATAACACGAGACTCCATATAACTGACACTAACCAACAAATTTATGAGGTCACTCCTTTTAGCGTTGGAAGGAAACCCAACCTTGTAGGATATTTTGCAGCGCTTTAAAGTGAGTGCATCATCCAAAGCAGCAATGCCATTTCGACCATAAACATTGTCAATGTATGAAATGATATGAGAAATTGTGAAGCAGTGAGGGCCAATGAGTGCAATAACATCAGTCTCCATGAACTGCAAAGCTGATACAAGGAACACGGCATCATTGCCACAACTCCACAACAGAAGTAAAAACTATTTGAAGGTTGCGAAATGAATGAGTGACATTAAAGCTAGCCTACCTTGAACCATGCCAAGGAAACCATCAAAGCAATTTGTATCCTTCATTTGAACCTTTAGTGTAGTTCCATTTAGAACTGTTGGATCAGAGTTGATATCTTCCAAGGCTGTATGGATGGCAACTGCCGCAACACCTCCGGCGGTGGAGTCAAATTGAAGAATAGACCCAATATTCACAACAGGAGGCCCTGTAGTTTAAACTCTCGCAGATCCCATTAGGGAACAGGAGCAGAGAAAGAACCAACAACACGAGAAAAGCTATCTCCATTATGCCTCAAATGGCGCAAACGCTACTGGACACTTTTCTGCATGGTAGCAAAGCTATTTTTGTGTTGGAAACCCCCTCCTGTAAGAAAAACCATTAGGCATATGTTATCGTGATACCAATGCATAATTCTTGTATTCTCCAAAGTAACATAGTCCATGTAAAAGAGTAGCAACATTTGGAGCCTCAGCCCAACCATTTAAAAGAAACCCACAACAAAGAAGCAAAAATCACTTTGAATGAATCAATTGCAGGAATTTTAAACCGCTGGGTCGAATATCGCAAGAAAAAGCAACTTGAGAGAACAATGACAGATGATTCGACTAAAAACGCTAAGTAAATACACCAAATCTAGTAAGCATTCAAATTAGCAACTTTGGATTATGCCCTTATATCAATCAGACAACAAACAAACAGAACAGAACAGAGCATACAACTTTATATATATGCTATGCTTAAGGCCGGCGCTTCCTGCAACCAAACAAATGACGGTAAACAAAGAGCACAAATCCCAGCATTTTCATCCGTCTCGTGCACATTTTCAGCAACTGACAGTAAGCAGACTGAAACCTGGAGGAAGTGGAATGAGGCCGGCCGGGCCGACGCCCTGCGCACAATCCATCGAACACCTTGCGGACGGGCATGCACAGAGTAGAGTGACCCAGCGGGCAAGGGCAAGCAAGCAGGGCCGCCATTACTGGGGTATCAAGCCACAAGAAGCGCACAGCTTTCCCTCCGATTCGGCACCTCGCTCGAAACCCAAAGAAAACGGCGGGCATTGGCGGCAGGGAAGTAGGAGATTGGTGGGGATTCGAGAGGCGGGACAGGAAGGGGTTTCGACTTACGGGCTGGATTCGGCCCCTCCAAAGAGGAAATCTTGGTCTCCCCTCGGCCGGCGGCTGCTGCGCCGCCCGGCGACGACGGACGATACTGCTCAGGGCAGGGCGGGAGAGGAGCAGTACGCGGAGGATCCTATTCCCATGGCCGTGACGGGCTTCCGTCGAGTCGAGTGAGCTCACTATTGTATTTTCATGTTCTGTATATATACTGAATGGACTTGCTCAGTATGACATAACAAACACATATTGTGAGGAGCTCGGTCGTGGGTGGTGAGGGGTTGTCAGAATTCACGCGTGTGGATCGTTTTTAGTCCCTTGTAGTCTAGGTTTTTAGGTTGTTCATCGTCTTCACTTCGATCGACGGTGACGACGACATCGCTGAATAAATATTCTTCGGATCCTTTCCTGACGAGGCCATCGGTCCTATGGTTGGGGATGGATTTGGAAACCAGTTTGTTTAAGTAAGGATAGTGTGGCGTCGGCGGCATCCTTGTGATGGACAAGTGTCCTCGGGCTCGTCCGTTGCGACGACGTTTGCTCCAGCGTCGGCGCGGAGCTTGGGAGGTAGTGCAGGAGCGGATGCAAAATTGTGGTATGCATCGACGACATCTAAAAGATGGAGCATGTGCTGGGCTCATGGTTCGCGGATGACAGGTATGGTTTTCTCTTTCGGCGTTTTAGCCGTAGTGGGGTGCCAGATCTAGAGTTCGATGGTGTGTCCGTGGTGTTGTCTTGGTATGTTTCGTTTAACGGCAAGGGCTTCACTTTTGATGAGCCACCTTGGAGGTCCGCAAAGCTGCATATCAGTGATGGAGCCGCGTCGAGCTCGGGTGAGGAGGTGATTCGTCATTGTTTTCTTCAACGGCTGCTGTGGTGGTGTCGGAGACAGGTGATGGGCGTTAGTGTAAGCTCGAAGATGTTTTGCTATCTTTTTAGTTTTGTCATGTCGGTCTTTACGTGCCTTATAGTTTGTTCTTAATAAAATGAATGAGACACGTATTATCATGCAAAAAAAAATAGTACACTGTGTACATCGTTCTCTAGTGCACTTCATACTTCTTCTCATGGCACAGTTTTCCTTCTCATGATGATGGCCGCACAATGCACGACATCCTTCTCTCATGACATAGTTGATATAACACAATAGCATCACAAAGTTCGCATGGTTTCCTTGATTAATCACTTCTCTACTCCCTGGAACTTGTGATGCCACTTTTGAACAATGTCATCGTTATGCATTTGAAAAAAAATGATGAACAAGTATTTAAACAATTTTAGTCAAGAATTGGGAAATTGTTAAATGTGTATGGTAATAATGTTGACCATGTATTAAAAATGTTTGATCATGCATATAGAAATGTTAATCAAGCATTTAAAAGAAATGTTAAACAAGGGTTTAAAAATGTTAAATGTGTATAGAAAAATGGACAATAATGTTAATCAAACATTTAAATTCTTTGTAAAAATGGAAAAAAATGTTGGTCATGTATTGAAAAAAATATTAATCTTGTATTTAAAAAATGATAATCAAGCATTTAAAAAACATGTATAGAAAAATGTTGACAATGTATTACAAAAATGGTTGGTTTGTATTTAATAAATGTTAGACGTGTATTAAAAAAAATGTCGTTGACGTATACAAAAAATGTACAATAATAACCAATAGAACAAAGAAAACCGAAAAAAGGAAATAAACGAAAGAGAAAAAGAATGACAAAATGAAGAAGCGGAGTGCAAAAAAGAATGAAAAAATGAAGAAGAAAAAAAGAGAGAGAAAAAGAAAAAAACTCAAATAAAACCGGCTTGAATCGCCTCAAGTACGACGCGCACCTACAACTTATCACGAACGGGACTTGGGCGGACTGGTAGCAGCACCCACGGTCACCTTGAGACCAGGAATCGATCCTGGTTCTCCCTCTCCTCCTCATCTCTTGTTCTAACTAACTATATGACGACGTGGGGAGAGGAAAAGTCATCATGCACGTTAATCCTCGTCGTGCACGTGGTAGTTAAAGGAAACGTATTAGTTATCAACTCCAAGTAATTTTGGTTTTCTCCTTTTCCGACAGGACAGAATAACTGTATGACACCCATACACATGTGTCGGGGGTTGGTGCGACATATGCCAATGGATGACTTATCATGGTGGGAGCGAGTAGAACGTCTCCGGTGCCTGGAAGCGGGATAGGTCGTAGACACGAACGCCGGCATACTTAACCCAAGTTCGGGGCTTTCCTAGGAGATAACACCCCTAGTCCTGCTCTGTGGGGTCTCCGCATGATCACTAAGGCACGAGTGATACAATGGTGCTCCTTGAGCTGTGCGCTAGAGGCAGAAGGAGGCAAGGCTAGCTCTCTTCCTGCTCTAGGGTTGT
>LR880971.1:55346772-55366309 GCA_904067115.1 Aegilops sharonensis | reverse complement strand
AGGTCTCAACCCCATTAGTCCCGGTTCGTGCCTCAAACCGGGACTAAAGGTCTACTCTTTAGTCCCGGTTTGAGGCATGAACCGGGACTAATGGGCATCGCACCCTTTAGTCCCGGTTTGAGGCACAAACCGGGACTAAAGGGCACAAGTGAACCGGGACTAATGCCTTAGCCGCACGAACCGGGATAAATGCTCACATTAGTCCCGGTTCTGGATTGAACCGGGACTAATGGGCTAAACTGGCCTGGACGAAAGCCCTGTTTTCTACTAGTGTATCGTCAGTGACGGGGGCTTGGTCATCTTAGCGTGGCTATAGTCCCGCCGCCTGGGGGGAGGACGCTGTAGCCACACCTGGTCTTATCATCTTAATGGCATGCTTCCCTTAGGACAAGGGACAACCGCCTTCTTGGAGGCCGGCCCCTCTCTAATCCGCCTGGTTGAGCTTCCGCCGTCTTCCTTGGGGTCACTGCCCGATAGGGCCCGCCTCTGGCGGGCCGTACCGACAGGCCGTCATGGGGAACAGTGCTCCGCCTGCCCGGAGCGACGTCAGGGTAGATACGGCACATTGCTCCGTCGTGCGGAGATCTCCGTCTGTACTTGCATGCTTCAGTATTCATGTTGCATATAAATAACCTGCTTGCATGCTTCAAGGATTTTATTTTATGACTAACGTTATGATCATAGAACATTTCAGAGCATGATAGCATTTGTTATATTATACCCGTGTCCATAATGTTTGCGAGTACATTCAAAGTACTCACTGGCTTGTCCCTGGCTATTGTCTTGGCCAGATTTCTTGCATGGAGAGGAGCGACGTGATGACAGCCCCGGAACCTAAGCAATGGTTATAGCAGCCTCGCAAAGATAGGAGTTAACCTGGTCAGCTGTTCCTGTGGGAAATGGAGTCCCATAATGCTGATGATCCACAAACCGCTTCCGCCATCAACCACTAGAAACCATTTGTTGTACTCACATGCCAGAATGGTCTTGTACTACATATTTTGTATTTTACTTGGAATTTCTGTATCAAGTTGGTGCCTCATCAGCTAACAGTAATCCTGGGGCTGATGAGCACAAGGACCATTTTCTGGAAATTAATATCCCAAAAATCCGGTCCTGACAGGACCCAGGTGAGCCTACCCGTGGCCCATTACTCCGACAGTAGTCCCCGAAGCCGGTGAGGCACCGTGGTCGAGGGGTTGCGAAGCCTTAGCGGCTTCCCTCCTCACCGGGCTCCGGGAAGGTGCCGGTCTGCTTCGCCGCCAGACCAGCAGGCGGAGTTCGCACTGTTGGTTTCTGAACTTCAGGGCAGGGGTTAGGTGGCGTGCCTGCTAAGCTTCCCAGGCCGCCGCCCGCCACGGACGCGCCACGTGGCGCACGTCAGCCGGGTTAGCCTGCCACTCCACGTTTCAGACGGGACGTGACACAGGGCCGGGCCAGCCACTACCGTGCCTCGGCAATCGGGCGGATCCACTATGCCGAAGGGGGTGGTTGCCTTTCCCACGATCTTTTACGACGTGGTAAATGCGCACGGGAAACGGGGGTCGGGGGGACGTGGGCGTAGTTAATCCCACGACCCCACGTCCCGTCCCCTCGGCTTCAGAGCCCGGGCGCTATAAGTAGGGAGGGGGGAAGGTGCGGCAGAGCTCTCGCGCCCCCTCCCACTCATCTTCTTCCTCTTCTCATCCTCCACCGCTGCTGCTGCCATATTGCTGCCGCCGTTGCCCACCGCCAGCGCGTTTCTCCTCTCCGCGCCGCCAGCCGGAGCCATGGGCGACTGGGACGGATCGACTGTGACCGAGGATCACATCTCCTTCCTCCGCGACACGCGCCGGATGCTCAGCGCGGCC
Organism: Aegilops sharonensis; assembly: GCA_904067115.1. Lineage (NCBI taxonomy): Eukaryota > Viridiplantae > Streptophyta > Magnoliopsida > Poales > Poaceae > Aegilops > Aegilops sharonensis. The sequence continues at coordinate 55,364,459 of LR880971.1, read as the reverse complement.
TTCGTCAAGGCGCGGGTGCCGCCGGAGACGGAGATCTCGCCGGTGCCGCAGGAAGGCGAGCGGGTCGTCTTCCGCTCGCATTCCTGCGCGGCTTCGGCCTCCTGGCGAGCGACTTCTTCCGCTCCTTCCTCAACTTTTACAATCTTCAACCTCACCACCTCACGCCCAACACTGTGACTCTGCTTTCCGCCTTCGTCATGGCGTGCGAGGGCTACCTCGGCATCCTCCCCACAGTCGAGCTGTGGGGAGCATTCTTTTAGGGAAAGCTCGGCACCTCCGCCAAGGAGACGGCGACCGAGTGCGGGGCTTCGTCGCCGTGCGCCGGCTGGCGAAGCGGAACGCATTGCCGGTCATCAAGCTGGCGCAGTCGGTGAAGATGTGGGGGCAGTCCTATTTCTACGTCGAGAACGTGGGTCCGACTGCCGACTTCCTCAACCTGCCGGCCTACGAGGCTGCCCCCCACCGGAGCTCGCACTTCCTGGAAGTACAAGCCGAAGCCAGTGTCAGCGGACATGGCGGCCGCCATCGGCCGACTCCGAGTACTGCAGGAGGTGGAGGGCCTCGTGGCCTCCGACCTCCTCGTTGCCTTCGTTGAGCGCCGGGTCCTCCCGCTCCAGAGCCGCCCTCATCGGATCTTTCGGATGGGCGGACACCGCGATCCGTGCCGGCTGTGCACGAAGGGGATGCCGCCTGCTGAAGTTTCGCGGATGGTAAACGAGATCTCCGACCTCAATATGTCGGAGGTGGAGTGGCGGTACGGGAAGCGGCCATACTCCCGCCACAGCCCGCCTCCTACTGTAAGTCTCTTCGTTTGGTCTTTTGAACTATTTTCCCTTAGCTTCGTTTCTCTTTTTGACGCCGCCCTTTCTTGGTTGTAGATTTATATGTCCGAGGCGACGGCCGCCCTCCTGGGGCCGGGTGATGCCTTCCAGGCGGACAGGGCGCAGAGCGATTTGGACGACCCCGACTTGGGGGCAGCCGCCCTGGCTGACGACGTGACAGGCGGCGGGGGAAGAACGGGCGACGATAGCGGAGCAGGCGGCTCCGAGGGAGGCGGCGGCTTGGAGGCTTGGCCTGACGACGATGAAGATGAAGACGAACTGCGCCCTGCCCGGAGCTCCGCCACCACCGGCGCCGGCCCCTCTTCTGGACCGCCGCTCAAGGCGGCAAGCGCAAGCGGAAACAGGGCGCGACCCTGTTCGGCAGCGCTCCGAAGAAGCCCAAGAACCCGTCCGCGGAGACCAGGCGGAAAGAAACCACGGCCAAGGCGGCCCAGTATCAAAGGCAGCCGAAGGTGCCTGCTATGGTGTCGGCGTAAGTATCCTTCCCTCACTCCTTGTATTTTTGTCATTCTGTCGTGAAAGCCTTCCGACTTGTCTTCTTGTTTCAGGGCCCCGCTGACCCTCGAGAAGTCAAGCGCCGCCTTGGTCCTCAGGTTGGCAACGACCTCCTCGACCAGTCGGCGCATCGACCCGGCCGCCGACCTCCGGGAGGCGACAGAGCGGAACGCGCGCTAAGAAGAGGCTGACCGCCTGGCCAGGGAGTAGGCGGCCTTGTCCGCCGTGTCCGCCGCGAGGGCGTTGGCGCAGGCGGAGGCCCAGGCCGCGGAGAAGGAGCAGCTCGCGGAGGCCGCATGCCGCCAAGAGCCGCTGCTTGTGGCGTCCCTGAATACCCCGCCGCCTCCGCCTGAATTCGAGGCGACGGCCGGAGAAGATGGCGGCGACTACCCGATCCAGGAGCGGGAGGGCGGCGACGTAGCCATGCAGGACGTCTTCGTGCCGCCGCCTCCGCCCCTGCCGCCTCCGCCAGCCAGCGAGCAGCGGGACGAGCAGCCAGCGGCGCTGCTGGTGCCGCCGGTCGAAAATACGATGGTGGCGGACCTGGTTCCTACGGTCCGTTTACCCACGCGCCGTCTTCTGGAGAAGGCAGCCTCAGCACTGCGGCCGCAGGAGATCGGCACCGCAAGCTCGTCGGCCCCTGATAACGAGGCGACCAGCGCCACACCCATGGGTTGGATACATGGGGGCGGGATTGGTGCCTTGAATCAGGCGTCTCTTGACGTCCAGGCCAAGCTCCGGGCAGAGGCGGAGGCCCTCAAGCGCTACAATGAGGCCTACTTTGAGTCGCGCCCCGCCATCCGCGTAAGTTGTTTTTGGCTTTCTTGTTTGAATGATCCTTTTTGCTTCTCTTGTGGGGGCGCGCAAGCGCACCCACTGGGTGTAGTCCCCAAGTTCCGGGCCGGCTGCTGAGCAGGCGGGTCGGAACTTCATCTTGCGACTGTCGACTGCTGACTTCATTTGATGTCTCTTCTGCAGGACTACCACAATATCCGCGCGACCGGCTACAACTCCAAGGTTCGGGAGCTGGAGGCGTAGACGACCCATCTGGCCGAGAGCCGGCGTAAGTTTCCGTCTTCCTTCTTCGCGGGGGCGCGCTGGCACACCCGCGGGCTGTAGTCCCCGAGGTTCGGGCCGACTGCTGAGCAGTCGGGCCGAATCTCCTTAGTTGTTTCTTTCCTTTGCCAACTACTTCTTTTCCGAGGGGGCGCGCTGGCGCGCCCACGGGCTGTAGTCCCCGAGGTTTGGGCCGACTGCTGAGCAGTCGGGCCGAATCTCCTTAGTTGTTTCTTTCCTTTGCCAACTACTTCTTTTCCGCGGGGGCTCGCTGGCGCGCCCGTGGGATGTAGTCCCCGAGGTTCGGGCCGACTGCTGAGCAGTCGGGCCTAATCTCCTCGGTTGTTTCTTTCCTTTGTCTTGTCTGCTTGACTGATGCTTTTTCCTTCTCTTTATTTCTTCAGAGGCCAACGCCGCCCTGCAGCAGCAGCTGGGCGAAGCCAACACCGCCCTACGTGGCAAGGAGGCGGAATGCAGCAAGCTGGTGGAGGAGCGGGACCGCCTGGTCTCCCAACTTGCCGAGCAGGCGGAAACCCTCAAGGCGGCCCAGCTAAAGGCGGAGACGACGGAGACCAGCCTCCTCGTCGTGTTTGAGGTCGAGCGCTCCGCCTGGGCCAACAGGAGGTCCAGGTGACGGCCTGCTTTAGCAGCATCGAAGACTTGGTCGATGGTAAGCCTTATTTTCTTGGTTTCTTGTTTTGAGCTTTCAGCCTTTGCTTATAGCCTTGGCCTTTTTCTTCTTCCGCCCGGACATATTTCTTCCCAGGCCATGCTATGGCCGCGATCCAAATGATCGAGGCCCAGCGCGAGGAGCGAAGGGCGGGGGGTGCGCAGATCGCCGCTGATGCCCCGCGGACTCTTGGCGAACAGGTCCTCAGCATTCAGGCCCGGCTTCGGCCTGCTCACCGCTTGCTGCGCCGCCTCCAGCTCGTCGGAGCCCAGGCGATCTCCGCCCTCTGGCCAGGCTTGCCGGCTCTGCGCACCCCAAGTCAGACAGCCGACTGGCTGGAGGTGGCGGTCGGCCGCCTGGAAGCCTGGAAAGGCTCAGCAGCCCGGGCAGGGGCGCGCCGGGCCTTGGAATTCGTCAAGGCGTGGTACCCTGGGCTAGATCTAGCCCAGTTAGCCACGTTCCGACTGGAGACGCAGGAGGAGCTTGCGGTGGTGGAAGCTGAGTTTTTCAACAGGGCGGCGGCGATCGCCGACTTCACCGACACCAGTGTCTTTGTCCCGGAGGTGGTCGAGGAAGGCGGTGAAGCTCCGCACGAGTGGCTCGGGTCGAACCCGGAGGACAGCGAGGATTCAGCTGAAGTCATCGACTCCAGCGACGAAGGGGAAGACGGGGAGGAGTACGGAGAGGAGGAGGAAGATGAAGACGAGGAGAGCGATGTCGACATGCCGGAGGTCGGGGTGGACTATCAGCTCCAGCCTGACAGGGCCTCAAGCAACGAGCCACGCGCCGAGGTGCCGCCCGCCACTGGAGGTGGCCATGCGGGGACCGACAAGCCACCCGTTCCTCCGACGGACGCCACCGACTCCGTCCTCTAGTCCTCCACCGCCCCGCCTGCCGCTGGCGATCCCTCTGTCCAGACGGAGCCGCCTACTGCGCCAGGTGGTGCAGCCGACTCCAGCGTCTAGCCGGAGTCCTTGGCCACGCCATCCGGCACCGTCCAGCAGGATCCTTGTGCCACGCCAGCCGGCACCGCCCAGCCGGAGTCTTCCGTTGCGCCAACCGGCACCGCCTAGCCGGAGTCTTCTGCTGCTCCTTAGGGTTTTATCTGCTTTGTGCTTGCCGTTCTGAACACTTTGTTAAATTCACGCAATTCCACCCTCGGGGTGTATATCAAAACTCTGCTTGAATGCTGGCCAGAGGCCTTTATCCATGTAAATATTTATCATTGCTTATGCTTGCTGTGCCGACCTCCAATCTTTTTCCCTTTTTCTCCTTGGCTATTTTCCTTTTCCGCCAACCCTTTGGCTTTGCTTTCACCAGCCGGGCGGCCGCTCTATGGACCGTGGCTGATTTGAGAGTTCTAGCCATTTGTGAGGGGGGCTAGGACTTAGCCATCAGGAGTTTTTTGGTAATAGAGGCGGAGGCCGGCGGTCTGGCTGCCAAGCAGCCAGATGGCTAAGTGTGATGCCGCCTTCTACTATATGCGTCTTCTTCCTTAGTCGTTCTTTCGTGTGGGGCAATTCTTTCCAACCTTTGCCCGCCATGCAGTCGCTCTGCGAGCTGTGGCTTCTGACAAAGGAAGTTTTTGGTGGCAGCACACTACTTGTCCGGCTGCAGGAGGTGGCATATTGTAGAAGGCGGCGAGGCTCCGGGCCGACTGGTCGAACCCGGTGCCAGGAGGAAAAGATAGACTATACATTCTTATGGGCAGACACTTATCATATAGATAAAAGAGGGCAGTCCCCGAGCTCTTCTCGGGGGACCTGGAGTCTTTATACATAGTACAAAAGGTAGCATGATACATACTGCTTTCAACTGTAAAACCTTCGGAGGAGGTTTGCATTCCATGGCCTCTCCGTCTCCTTGCCTGAATCGTCCCTCTTGCGCGCTCTGGGCTTCTGGGCATCGATCAGATAGTAGGCATCATTGCCCAACACCTTACTGATGATAAAGGGGCCTTCCCAAGGTGCCGAGAGCTTGTGTTGTCTAGCTGTTCGCTGGATCAGCCGGAGCACAAGGTCTCCCTCTAGGAAGGACCTTGGCTTCACCTTGCGGTTGTGGTATCGGCGCAGACTCTTCTGGTAGATGGCCGACCGGCTGAGTGCTAATAGCCGGCCTTCCTCCAGCAAGTCGACGCCGTCTTCTCGTGCCTCCTTGGCGTCCGCCTCAGTGTACATGGTGACTCTTGGGGAGTCGAACTCAATATCCGTCAGGATGACGGCTTCGGCACCGTAGACGAGGAAGAAGGGCGTGAAGCCTGTTGACTTGTTTGGAGTTGCGCGCAAGCTCCAGAGGACTGCTGGCAGCTCATCGAGCCAGCAGCCGGCCGAACGCTCCAGAGGCTCGACCATTCGGGGCTTGAGGCCGGACAAAATGAGGCCATTTGCACGCTCCACTTGGCCGTTTGACTGTGGGTGGGCAACGAACGCTAAGTCCAGGCGGATGCCCTATGTTGCACAAAAACGAGCCAAGGCTCCCTTGGCGAAGTTGGTGCCGTTGTCGATGATGATGCTGTGTGGGATGCCGTATCGCGTGGTGATGTCGATGATAAAAGTTATGGCAGTCGGCCCATTCAGCTTCTTGATTGGTTTTGCCTCTATCAATTTGGTAAACTTGTCCACAGCAACAAGCAAGTGAGTCATGCCACCGCGGGCCGTTCTGAATGGTCCCACCATATCCAGTCCCCATACAGCAAAGGGCCAGGCTATGGGAATGGTCTTGAGTGCAGAAGCCGGCAGGTGTGTCTTGGAGCGGAACCTCTGGCACCCTTGACACTTCTGAACTAGCTCTTTGGCCTCTTCCAGGGCGGTCGGCCAGAAGAACCCGTGGCGGAAAGCCTTGGCTACAAGTGATCTTGAAGCCGCGTGGTGGCCGCACTCGCCCTGGTGGATATCTCTGAGTATTGCTTGGCCTTGGTCCGTCTCCACACACCGCTGATAAACCCCTGTTATGCTTCGTCGCACCAACTCTCTGTTGACTATAGTGTAAGCTGCAGCTCGCCTCTGCACTTGTCGGGCTGAGACTTCATCGGTTGGTAGCTCTTTATTCACCAAGAACTTGAGGATTGGCTGGGCCCATGAGGGCGCCGCAATTTCTTCGACTGCGACTACTGCAACTTGAATGAGGGCGGCTGGGCTGGGAGGCAGCGGGTTGGCAGCTGCTTCCGCTTGCTGTGTTGGAGAAGTCCCCGGGCCGACTGCTGAAGTCCCCGGGCCGGGTGCGGCTGTAGCAGTCCCCGAGCCGCCTGTCGAAATCCCCGTGCCAGCATCTCGGATCGCCAGGTCGGATCCGACTGCTTGGGGGGGGGGGGCACAATGATGAAGTCTGAATCAGGAGATGGCTTGACAGACGGCTTCAGAAGGCGGCGTAGAGCGACGCCGGCTGGTATTGCTTGTCGGGTGGAGCCAATCCGTGCTGGCATCTGCTTGCTCGTTGTCATTCCTTGGCACGTGAAGGAACTCGCACCCATCAAAGTATCCGCTGAGTTGCTGTACGAGGAAACGGTAGCTTGCCATGTTTGCATCCTCGGCGTCCCAGTCGCCTGACGACTGCTGGACCACCAAGTCGGAGTCACCATAACACAGGATCCGACGGATGCCGAGTTCCTTGGCAAGCCGGAGCCCGTGTATGAGTGCCTCATATTTTGCTACGTTGTTGGAGGCGGCGAAGTGGACTTGCAACACGTATTTGAGCTTGTCGCCTTTGGGAGAGGTGAGGACGACGCCAGCTCCCAGGCCGGTGCGTATTTTCGAACCATCGAAATGCATCGCCAATGAGTGGAGTCTGGTGCAGGCGGCAAATATTGGGTTTCGGCCCAATCGACGAGGAAGTCGGCCAACACTTGTGATTTGATGGCGGTGCGAGGCTGGTAATGGATGGTGTAAGGGGCCAGATCAATAGCCCACTTGGCCACTCGGCCAGAAGCATCTCGGCTCCCAATGATCTCAGCAAGTGGAGCCGTGCAGACAACAGTTATTGGGTGCTCTTGAAAGTAGGGCTTCATCTTCTTGGCGGCAAAGTGCACGCCGTAACACATCTTCTGGTAGTGGGGGTAGTTTTTCTTGGAGGCGGACAATACTTCGCTCAAGTAATACACCGGTCTCTGGACCGACAATGCTTTGTCCTTCTCATTGCGCTCTACCACCATGACTATGCTGACAACCCGACTGGTGGCTGCAATGTAGAGGAGCATGGGCTCCTTCTCAGTCGGAGCCGCCAGGATAGGCGGGGTTGCCAACATCTTCTTGAGTTGGAGAAATGCTTCGTGTGCCTTGTCGTTCCACTCGAACAAAGTGGTCTTCTTCATGAGTTGGTACAGGGGAAGCGCCTTCTCGCCCAGCCGACTGACGAAACGGCTGACTGACGCCAAGCAGCCGGTGAATTTCTGCATGTCCAACAGTCGGGTGGGCACTTTCATCATCTCAATTGCCTTGATCTTCACGGGATTGCATTCTATGCGGCGCTCTGAGACCATGAAACCGAGGAGCTGGCCGGCTGGTACTCCAAAGACACATTTCTCCGGATTGAGCTTGATCTGGAATCGGCGCAGGTTCTCAAAGGTCTCCTTGAGGTCCTCTAGCAGCATGCCACGCTTCTCCGTCTTCACCACCACATCATCCACATATACATGGGCATTTCTGCCGAGTTGCTTGAGGAGGCACTTCTGCATGCAATGCTGGAACGTGGCGCCGGCATTTCTCAAGCCGAACATCATGGTCAGGTAGCAGAAGGCTCCAAATGGCGTGATGAAGGCGGTCTTCAGCCTGTCGGCCGGGTTTAGTTTTATCTGGTGATACCCGGAGTATGCATCCAAGAAACTCAACAGCTCGCATCCGCCTGTGGAGTCTATCACTTGATCAATCCTCGGCAGAGCAAAGGGATCTTTGGGGCAGGCTTTGTTGAGGCTAGTGTAGTCGATGCACATGCGCCACTGCTTGTTCTTTTTCAACACCAGGACTGGGTTGGCCAGCCACTCTGGAAAGAATACTTCCATGATGAATTCGGCTGCTAGGAGCCGGGCTATTTCTTCTCCGACAACTCTTCTCTTCTCTTCTGATTGGCGGCGCAAGGGCTGCCTGACCGGCTTGACGTGCTTGGCAAAATCCGTCGGAACACCCGACATGTCTTTGGGAGACCATGCAAAGATGTCCCGATTCTCACGGAGAAAATCGACAAGCTCGCTTTCCTATTTGCTGTCAAGGCCTGTGCCTACGACAGCGTGCCTCTTCGGGTGCTCCGGGTCCAAGGGTATTTTCTTTGCTTCCTTGGCCGGCTTGAATGAGCCCTCAACTTCCGACTCCTGGAGGGTGGGTGACATTTCCAGCTTCTTGCCTGCCAACGCCACCACTCAGTCAAGGAGCCGCTTCTCAGCAGCAATCACGAGGGACTCGGCCAGCCGGCTGCTATCTGCAGCGCAAGCGATCGACTTCTTGTAGTCTTCAGCTACTGTCAGGATTCCCTTGGTACTCGGCATCTTCATCTTGAGGTAGGCATAGTGGGGGACTGCCATGAATTTGGCCAGAGCAGGCCGGCCTAGCAGGGCATGGTAGGGGCTCTCAAGGTCCACCACTTCAAACCAGACTGACTCTCGGCAAAAGTGATTCTTGCCTCCGAAGAGCACATCAATCTAAGTCTTGCCAATTGGTGAGCAGGAAGTGCCAGGAGCTATGCCATGGAAAACAGTCCGACTTGGGGTGAGCTGCTTCTGCTTGATTCCCAATTTCTCCATTGTGTCGCGGTACAAGATATTGATGCTGCTGCCGCCATCTATCAGGATTCTGGAGAAACGGGCGGCCCGCCTCTCCGTTGCAAGGGTTGCTTCTAAGAGCAGGGCATACGAACCAGGGGAAGGAATCACTTCCGGGTGGTCGGCCCTGCTCCAACTGATAGGTTCTCGGACCAATGCATGAAATCCGGAGTACTGGAGGCCACTGCCTGCACTTCTTGTTGTTGTTGCCGTCTGCTGCACCTGTCATCGGCCACGCTGGTAAACACAACATAGGCTCCATGCTCCTCCGGGTACTGGCGCACTTGGTGTGTGGTGCGCCACTAGTAGTTTTGGAAAAAACATAAAAAAAAATGTTACTAATGGCGCACCGTTGTATAGTGCGCCATTACTAGTTGACATAGTAATGGCGCACCACATCCGCCGTGCACCATTAGTAGTTTTGAAAAAAATAAAAAAAAATAAAAAATATTTGTTACTAATGGCGCACCATGTCTCTGTGCGCCATTACTAGTTTTAACTAGTAATGGCGGCACTGTCCACTGGTGCACCATTACTAAGTTTTTTTCAAAAAAAATTCAAAAAAAAAAATCTTCTTTTTTATTTTCTTTTCAAAACTAGTAATGCCGCACCGTGGGTGCGGTGCGCCATTACTAGTTTAACTAGTAATGGCGCACCACCCCACGGTGCGCCATTACTAACTTGCCCCAACACCGAATGCACCCCCCTGGATCGCCTTTTCAGTTTTAAAAAAATAAAAGAAAATGATGGAAATGTCAAAAAAATAAAAGAAAATAAGTTTCCCATGTGATATGTGGTCTAGTTGTTGGGAAAATTTACAAATATGAATTTCGACTTTATTTGCAAAATCTCTCTGAAAATTTGTAAAATGGGCATAACTTTTGCATACGAACTCGGATGAAAAAGTTTTTTATATGAAAAATCATCTACTCGAAAAGTTACATCCAAATTTACCAAGGAAAGTTACGGGGCTTTCAAGATATAGAGGCAAAAAAATTCAAAAAATTTGAAATTTACTAGTGGCGCACCGTGGATGTGGTGCGCCACTAGTAACAGAAAAAAAAAATTGGTTTTGAATTTTATTTCAAAAAATGATACGTTTTTTTTTGAGATTCGGCAACCTTTATTAAACAATAATCATATCAGTTACAAGGAAGGGGAGTAAGAAATCAGGAGGTTTATCTCGCCACTCTCCAGAAAAATTTCCTCTGTAACTAGCGCGAGCAAGCCCATGCGCTGCCGCATTACCGTCCCGAGCACAATGAACAATAGTTGCCCTGCCGAACGCATTCAATAACTTTCGACAGTCATCAGTAACAACCGCCGCTGAAGCACGGTAATCTGACGGGTCAAGAATAGCTTGGACAATCTCTAGTGAGTCAGACTCTACTACCAGAGTTGAAATGCCCAGATTGTCAGCTAGACGTAAGCCATGTAGTAGTGCAAGAGCCTCCATGGATGGTGCGTAAAGTTTGAAATATTTTTTCAAAATTTCATCATAGTCATGAACATGAACAAAGTCCTAGACATCAACAAGGTATAATAGGATTGATATGCTAGATATATCAACAAGTGCGTGTGAAGTGAGCTGTTGCTGGGGTTGGATAGAACTCTGAAGTTAAGCGTGCTTGGGCTGGAGTAGTGTGAGGATGGGTGACCTTTCGGGAAGTTTGACCACGGAGTGCGATTTGATCTGAGATTAAGCCATAGTGGTCTGAGATTAAGAAAAAAATGAAAAAAAATACTAATGGCGCACTGTGGGCTATTCTAATGGCGCACCAGCGGTGCGTCATTAGTAAAAAATACTAGTGGCGTGGTACTAATGGCGCACCGGTAGTGCGCCATTAGTAGGCAAAACCGGTGCGCCATTAGTAGGCCTTTTCCTAGTAGTGGAGGCGGCGGTCCGGCAGATGGAGGAGGCATGAGTCCATCTCGCTTGGCAATTCCGGTGAGCCAGTGATACTTCCAAGTGGTGTGGTTGGAGGGCTTCGCGCCGCTATGGAACTTGCAGGGTGCATCCAAGGTTTGTTCGTAAGAGAAAGCAGGCAACCAATTGGTCTTGCCGCCCTTCTGCCGCTTGGGGGCCGGCTGCCCTTCTGGCTGCTGATCCTCGACCGTCGCCACCTGCCGGCTGGTGGAAGCCGGTTGGGTGGCCTTCCGCTTGTTGTCCCCTAGTTGCTGCCGCCGACTGGTGTCACCAGCCGGAGTCCGAGGTGCCTGAGGGGCCACCTTGACAGACGCATCAACCAGGATTTCCTCCTTCTTGGAGGAGTCGGCCGTGGCATGCTTGTCAGCGATGACCAGCAGCTCATCGAGGGTCTCGGGCTCGTCGCAGAGGAGTCGGTGCTTGAGGAGGGTGCCATCTCGGCACCCGGCAGGGAAGTACTCGATCGCCTGCACCTCGTGCACGCCTTCGCAGGAATTGCGCAGCTCGGTCCAACGCGTGAGGTAGTCGCGAGTTGACTCCGTGGGCCCTTGGACGCACAAGGAGAGCTGTCGGGACTTGGGAGCCTGCTTGTAGGTGCTGGTGAAGTTGCGGATGAGGACCTCGGTGAAATCAACACAGCTGTTGATGCTGCGGGGCTTCAGGCTGTTTAGCCACGTCCGGGCAGTGCCCTGAAGCATGAGCGGGACGTACTTCACGACAATGCGCTTGTTGCCGTTTGCTATACTGACAGTTGTGGAGTAGTCGACCAGCCAGTCCTCCGGCTTCACGGAGCCGGTGTACTTGGGTGTGTCTCCCGGGAGGGTGAACCCCTTGGGGAAGGGCTCATCTTGGATTCGGGGGCCGAAAAATGGCGGGCCCAGCGCATCTTCTTCTTCAAGCGCTAGGGATCGGTTGAGACGATCGATCCGATGGCGAGCATCATTCTCTCCGACTCCCTCTCGACAGCCAAGGCGGTCGCCGAGTGTCGGATGCGTGACAGGAGGCGGAGTGGGGTATCTCGCTCCACGATGCGGGGGAGGCGGCAGGTCGCCTCGCCGCTCTACTGCACGAGGGCGGCCGTCCTTGTCCCGCTCGATGGAGAGGTGTGTCCGACTGCGGCCGGCAGCCGGCTCGTTGCCCTTTCCTCCGCGGGCGCCACCTGTCAGCGTCCGGGAGGTCGCCCCATGATCTCGGCATGGGGGAGGCTCGTTGTTTCATCCGAGTGGGACTTCGGCGCGGCAGGCGGCCTCGTGTCGCGCGGCAGCCGCGTGTAGGAGCTGCTGGACTCGCTCCGTCATGTGGCGACGCTCGTTGACATCGCATTTGTCCAGCTCATCCGTTAACGCCTGGGCGGCCTGGATGTTTTCCGCAGGCGTGGCGTAGACGGGGCGTTCTGCCCCGAACATGCTGGCGTCGGTCGCGTCACGCTGCCGAACTGTGCCGAGGCAGCTAGGCCCCTCAGGAGCCGGCGTGCCTCCTACGACCCGGTCCATCTCGCGCCGATAGGCATCCGAAAGCCGGCGCATGCTGGCCAGGCGGCCAGCATTTTCGAGAAGCTGGAGGCGGCGTGCCTCCAGCGCCTCAGTGTCCGCACCCTCGGGAATGGGCGCCGTGAGGTCGCGCAGAGCGGCGTCGATGGGATCTTGAGCATGCCCGTCCGAGTGCTCCTCACTGTTGATGACGAGTACCTCCGTGACGGTGCTCCTGCCGCTGTACTCGCGAGGAGGTTGGTCGTCGTAGACCACCACGTTGGTGGGGAATGCGTCGAGCGACGCCGTGTCGGAGTCGACGATCATCGAATCAGTCGAGCCGATGGACTCCAGGTCCACAGCAGGCTCGCTGGCGACGTGGAGCTGGTCGAGAAGGCTGACGAGGCGGCTCTCAGGGCAGCTTGTGCCCGCGTCGGAGGCCGGCTCGTTGGACAGGTTGATCTCGCCGACGAGGTCAGCCAGGCAGCTCGCCGTGCAGGTGATCTCCGCGCCGTGCAGCGCGTCAGGGCTGACGCCATATGCAACTGGAAGTCTTGAAGATTCGCTCGAAGGGTGTATTGGATGGGATGACAACTGTATGCCAGGTGGTTGGTGACTTGTAACAGCGGCCTTGGCAAGCGGGGGCAGCAACACTGGTGGACTACATTTTTGGTGGTACTCCTCAAGTATCGAGTCTCAATTCCAAGGGTGAAACCTAAGGTCTGGCCCTTATTGGTTGTACTTGACAATGGCCTTATTGAAGGCATTGTTTTTGAGTGAACTCAAAAATTTTCCAGGGTGAAAACTGTCGGAGGAATGGAGACGGGTAGGCTAACCCGAGTCCCCGAGCCTTTCAAGACTTTGGGTCGGCTTAGACCCACGAGACTCCAGAATGAAACCCCGCCTTCTGGTGGCTGGCTGGCTCGAACGGCCAGCTGCCCGAAGGCGGCGTAGCACCAGCAGACGGCACCAAGACAGGCCGCCTCCTCGCTGACCGCCTCCGGAGAGGCCGGCTTCTAGCAGGCGGCCACCAGGCGCCCTCAGAGTCTGTGCCCCTCATCAAGAAGACAAGATAGGGTGAGGCTACAGTACAACCCCGCACCCCAGGATCCCGGGCTCGGCATGGCTACAGTGCCCCGTACAGATAGAGATCTCTGCACAACGCGACACTGTTGCCATTCCCCCTTTACACACTCCTACCGGCGGAGTCCTGTTCCCACGATGGCCTCTCGGTACGGCCCGCAGGAGGTGGGCCCTACCGAGCAGGGAGAGCCCGGAAGACGGCGGAGGGCGGACCACCCGGAGCTTCGGGAGGCCGACATCCGGCAGGCGGCCGGACCCTCCCCCAAGGCCAGTGAGCCATTGGTCAGACAGGGTGCAGTGTGGCTACAGTGATCTCCCACCAGGCGTGGGACTGTAGCCACACTCCCCTGACCAAGCCCGCGTCATTAGCACCGTGGCTACAGTGATCAGCCACCAATCTGAGCCGGCAGCGGTGGGTGCGGCGTGTCGGCTCTGTACCAGACCAGTTGGAGGTCCCACCAAGCGGTGGGCCCCAGCTACCGGTGGAGAAGCGGCGACCAGAGACTCTGACAGCCGGGCCCAGCACCCGGCCAAGTTACCATTGTACCCCTGGGGGGAGGCCTATATAAACCCCCCCGGGCAACCATGCAAAGGGTTCCGAACCTGATAGACATAGACTCATATCTAGAGGAAGAAGAGAGCTAGCCCTGCCTCCTTCAACCTCTAGCATGCAGCTCAAGGAGTGCCTTGTACTCACTAGTGCCTTAGTGATCATGCAGAGACCCCGCAGTGCAGGAGTAGGGGTATTATCTCCGAGGAGAGCCCCCAACCTGGGTAAACTGCACCAGCGTTCGTGTCTACGGCTTATCCCAAAGGCGGCAGTCAGCTGCGCTTCCTTGTCAGCCCAGACGGAGCGCTCGGTCTCAAATTCATCAAGGAGGTCGGTCTCCTTCGTCTTCGCCTCCCACTGAGCTATCTGGAGACGTACCGTCTGCTCCGCCAGCTGTGTGACCCGTCGGTCACGCTCCTCGGCAAGCTTGCTGCACTCCGCCTCCTTGCCATGCAGAGTGGTGTTGGCTTCGCCCAGCTGCTGCTGCAAGGCGGCGTTGGCCTCTGCCAAGAGAGAAGAAAGGAAAAAGATGTTAAACATTGGACAAGGAAGGGATGCGGTCGCTGGGGAGATCCAGCCCGACTGCTCAGCAGTCGGCCCAGATCTCGGGGACTACAGCCCGCGGGTGCGCCGTCGCGCCCCCGCAGAAGACAAAAGCTATCAACGATTAAATAAAGAAATACAGTTGCCGGGGAGATCTGGCCCAACTGCTCAGCAGTCGGCCCGAATCTCGGGGAATACAGCCCGCGGGTGCGCCAGCGCCCCCCGCAGGAAAGAAAAGCCAAACTTACTCCGGCTCTCCGACAAGTTGGCGGTCTGCCTCTCTAGCTCCCGGACTCCGGAGTTGAAGGTGGCCGCGTGAAGGTTGTGGTAATCCTGTGACAAGAAATGCCAGAAGGAGTTAGCACGCGGCGCCTACAAAGTTAAGATTCCAGACCGCCTGCTCAGTAGCCGGCCCGGAACCTGGGGACTACACCCAGTGGGTGCGCCAGCGCGCCCCCACCAAGAAATAAGAAGAACACAAACAAAGAAGTTAGAAGCATACCCGGATGGCTGCTCGCGAGCTCACGAACACGTCGTTGCACCGCTTGAGGGTGTCGGCTTCAGCCCAGAGCTTGGCCTGGACGTCAAGGGCTGCCTGGTTCAAGGCCCCCGTTCCGCCTCCGCGCATCCAACCGGTGGGCGCGACACTGGTTGCTTCGGTGTCAGGAGCGGACAAGCTCGCGGCACCGGCCTCTAGTGTTCGCGGTACCGAGGCCGCCCTGGCGAGACGATGGCGCACAGGCGTACGGGCCTCAGGAGTCGGGCCTGCCACCACCTTGTTCCTGGCTGGTGGAACCGGTGGGGTGGCCGACTGCTCGTCCCTCGCTCCAGTAGCTGGTGGCGGCGGAGTCACGATAATGTCCGACATGACAGCATCGCCGCCCTCCCTCTCCATCACTGGGTGCTCGTCGCCGGCTTCCCTGGTTCACCCCACGAACTCGGGTGGAGGTGGCGCGGAGCTCAGGGGAACGACAAGCAGCGGCTCCTGGTGGCGCCTGGCCTCCGCGAGCCGCTCCTTCTCCACAGCTGCAGCTTCCGCCTCCGCCAGCTTCATCAGCGCGGACGCTGCTGCCCTGTCAGCCTCTTCTTTCTCTAGGCGAGCGGCTTCCCGCTCCTCGCGCACCTCTCGTGCGTTTCACTCCTGCGCCTCCCGGAGGTCGGCGGCCGGATCGATTCGCTGGGTGGTGGTGGAAGTCTCCGCCGACCTGATGACGGAGGCGGCGATCGACTTATCAAGGGAAAGAGGGGCCCTGAGACAAGAAAAAAAGCAAAGGAATCTCAGGCCGGATCGATAAAGAAGAACCTAAAAGAATGTACAGAAAGGGTAATTACACTGACACCATGGGCGGCGCCTTTGGCAGCTTCTGGAACTTGGCCGCCTTCGCCACGGCCTCCTTCCGCCTGGTCACGGCAGCCAGGTTCTTGGGTTTCTTCGGCACGCTGCCGAATAGGGTGGCGCCCTGCTTCTGCTTGCACTTGCCGCCTCGAGAAGCCGGCCCGGCGGAAGTGTAGGACCTTGAAGTATGTCTAGAGGGGGGGGGGGGGTGATTAGACTACTTGACCAATTAAAAACTTAACCTTTTCCCAATTTTATAGTTTGGCAGATTTTAGCTATATTAGGACAAGTCAAGCAATCATCACACAATTCAAGTAAGCATGCAAAGAGTATATATACAGCGGAAATTAAAGCATGCAACTTGCAAGAAAGTAAGGGGACGGGGTTTGTAGGATTCAAACGTAATTGGAGACACGCATGTTTTTGGCGTGGTTCTGATAGGTGGTGCTATCGTACATCCACGTTGATGGAGAATTCAACCCACGAAGAGTAACGGTTGCGCGAGTCCACAGAGGGGTCCACCCACGAAGGGTCCACGAAGAAGCAACCTTGTCTATCCCACCATGGCCGTCGCCCACGAAGGACTTGCCTCACTAGCGGTAGATCTTCACGAAGTAGGCGATCTCCTTGCCCTTACAAACTCCTTGGTTCAACTCCACAATCTTGTCAAAGGTTCCCAAGTGACACCTAGCCAATCTAGGAGACACCACTCTCCAAGAAGTAACAAATGGTGTGTTGATGATGAACTCCTTGCTCTTGTGCTTCAAATGATAGTCTCCCCAACACTCAACTCTCTCTCATAGGATTTGGATCTGGTGGAAAGAGGATTTGAGGGGAAAGCAACTTGGGGAAGGCTAGAGATCAAGATTCATATGGTAGGAATGGAATATCTTGGCCTCAACACATGAGTAGGTAGTTCTCTCTCAGAAATAGGATGCTGGAAGTGTAGGTTCAGTCTGATGGCTCTCTCCTCGAATGAAGAGGAGGTGGAGTGGTATATATAGCCTCCACACAAAATCTAACCGTTACACACAATTTACCAAACTCGGTGGGACCGAATAGTTAAACTTGGTCGGACCGATTTAGTAAACCTAGTGACCATTAGTGATTTTCGGTGGGACTGATATGCATCTTGGTGAGACCGATATGGTTAGGGTTAGGGCATAACGTAATCTCGGTGAGACCGATTACGCAAACTCGGTGAGACCGATTTTGGTAATTAGCTAACCAGAGAGTTGGTCAGGTAAACTCGGTGGGACCGATTTTCTCTTTTTGGTGAGACCGAAATGTTACAAGAAGGAAACAGAGAGTTTACGTTGCAATCTCGGTGGGACCGTTCGCTCACTTCGGTTAGACCGAAACGTTACGAAGGGAAACAGAGAGATTGCAACCCCATCTCGGTGAGACCGAGATCCCTATCGGTAAGACCGATTTGCTTAGGGTTTGTGGCTGTGGCTATGTGTGACGCCCCAAGACCGACGATCCAGAAGACTTCGATATTTTTGTGACCTCCGTTTGTTTTTATTTGTGCTTGCTTTATTTCTTTTTGCATTGCATCATGTCATCATGCCAGCATGTCTTTTAATTTTTAAAAACCTCAACTAAATAAATTGCATAGATCTTTTGATCTATTTAAATAGAGGGAATTCACATGGTGATTTCTCTTTACAACATATAAAAGTCTCTCAATATTGTTAGGGAGCTATATTAAATATTCCACTAATTCGGAATCACCCATAACACACTTACAGTTTAAGTTCCATGCATTTTCTACCTCAATTCCTTGCCTCAAACTTTGCCAACAATTCTTATCTCATCGTCGAGGCTCTTCCAAAATTCTCAACATTTTTGGATCTACCAAATACCCACTTCCTTCTTACACTCATTTGAATTAAATTCAAATGAGTTTGAATTCAACTTCACGCCCATGCTCACTTTCTATTTTCTTGGATCAAGCTCATTTTTGTGAG
>LR880971.1:55316243-55334034 GCA_904067115.1 Aegilops sharonensis | reverse complement strand
CTTGAAGTATGTCTAGAGGGGGGGGGGGGTGATTAGACTACTTGACCAATTAAAAAGTTAACCTTTTCCCAATTTTATAGTTTGGCAGATTTTAGCTATATTAGGACAAGTCAAGAAATCATCACACAATTCAAGAAAGCATGCAAAGAGTATATAGGCAGCGGAAATTAAAGCATGCAACTTGCAAGAAAGTAAGGGGAAGGGGTTTGGAGGATTCAAACGCAATTGGAGACACGGATGTTTGGTTCCGATAGGTGGTGCTATCGTACATCCACGTTGATGGAGACTTCAACCCACGAAGGGTAACGGTTGCGCGAGTCCACGGAGGGCTCCACCCATGAAGGGTCCACGAAGAAGCAACCTTGTCTATCCCACCATGGCCGTCGCCCATGAAGGACTTGCCTCACTAGCGGTAGATCTTCACGAAGTTGGCGATCTCCTTGCCCTTACAAACTCCTTGGTTCAACTCCACAATCTTGTCGGAGGTTCCCAAGTGACACCTAGCAAATCTAGGAGACACCACTCTCCAAGAAGTAACAAATGGTGTGTTGATGATGAACTCCTTGCTCTTGTGCTTCAAATGATAGTCTCCCCAACACTCAACTCTCTCTCATAGGATTTTGATCTGGTGGAAAGAGGGTTTGAGTGGAAAGCAACTTGGGGAAGGCTAGAGATCAAGATTCATATGGTAGGAATGGAATATCTTGGCCTCAACACATGAGTAGGTAGTTCTCTCTAGTGACCGTTAGTGATTTTCGGTGGGACTGACATGCATCTCGGTGAGACCGATATGGTTAGGGTTAGGGCATAACGTAATCTCGGTGAGACCAATTACACAAACTCGGTGAGACCGATTTTGGTAATTAGCTAACCAGAGAGTTGTTCAGGTAAACTCGGTGGGACCGATTTGCTCTTTTCGGTGAGACCGAAATGTGACAAAAAGGAAACAAAGAGTTTACATTGCAATCTCAGTGGGACCGATCGCTCACTTTGGTTAGACCAAAACGTTACGAAGGGAAACAGAGAGATTGCAACCCCATCTCGGTGAGACCGAGATCCCTATCGGTAAGACCGATTTGCTTAGGGTTTGTGGCAGTGGCTATGACTTTTGGAATCGGTGGCGCCGGATAGAAAGAATCGGAGTGACCGATTTTGGCTTTAGGTTTAGGTCATTTGTGGATGTGGGAAAGTAGTTGAGGGTTTTGGAGCATATCACTGAGGACATGAAGCAAAAGGCTCATTAAGCAACACCTCATCCCTTCTTGATAGTATTGGCTTTTCCTATAGACTCAATGTGATCTTGGATCACTAAAATGTAAAATGAAGAGTCTTGAGCTTTTGAGCTTGAGCCAATCCTTTGTCCTTAGTGTTTTAAGGGATCCACTTTCATCATCCATGCCATGCCATTGATTGAGCTTTCCTGAAATAATAGTCTTGGAATAGCATTAGCTCAATGAGCTATATGTTGTTATGAATTACCAAAACCACCTAGGGATAGTTGCACTTTCAGGAAGGGCCTGCGCCTGTATTAACGGCGCCCCGCGTAGGGCGCGGCTCGTTGTAACACCCAAAAAAAAATTTAGCCAAGTTTTAAATATTAAAATTTTGCCAGGAGTTTTAAATTTTTTAATTCTGTTGATTTCAGAACTCTTCTTTTAATATTATGGTGTCTTTTCCATGTGGAGCTTTCCAAAACATATTATACTTCTATGCTCTCTATATAACATTTTCTTAATCAGTAGATTTATTTATTAAATTACTTCACCCTGAGCTTTATTCATTAAAATGAATTGTTTTAAAATTTGGAGCTCTTTTTGAACTACAACCATTTGATAGAATCACTTAAAATTCCAACCAAAATTTGGAGATGTCATGTGATGTCTCTAAATCACTTGTGTGCATTAATATAATTATTTCATTGCTTATCTTGAGTTTTACACCTGTTTATCAAATCTGGTCCAATGGAAACTTTTGCACTACAGCCCAATTAAATATTTCCCTAGAGCCTCCACCAAAATTTTGGGATGTCAGTGGTAGCTTGCCATCCAACTTTATGCAAAATCCTAGGGTTGTTCTTTGGAAAATTTGAGTGAATCATCCTCATCTTCATTCTGGTGCCATTTGGTGATTTGTACTGCAACCATCTCCTAACTTGCTTCTTTATCCATAATTCCTTTTCCTACTTATAGTCCTCCTTGCCAAACCCTTAAGTCCAGAAGAGTGGACCCTTTGGAAGATTTTGGGTTCATGAAACAGTGCCATTCACTTTCTGCACAGAACTAAAGTTTTGCATAACTTGCACTAACAAGTTTCTGCTTTTGTCAAACTAACTTCACCACCCCCTTATCCATCCAAAGAGACACTAATCTGGAAAATTTGGCCACTCCAAAAAATGCCTAAGTGCCCTTGGCATTTTGTCAAACACATTTTGGGCATGATCAGTTTTGACATGAACCTTTGTTTGCACTGTGGACTTGATCCCCTGGCCACATGTCAAATAGTTTTTCCTTAGACTATAACCACACCCCGCTAACTCTCTTGTGGTTTGGAGCCCCCTACCATGCCATGGCATTTCGTCGAGCACGTTCCGTGCGTGCTCTGGGCGCGAGCAGAGCACGCGTATTGCATGTGCCGAGCCCAGGCCGACGCGTCGCGCCCCTGGTTCGCCACCGCCCTGCAGAGCCACGCCACTCGCTTGGCTTCTCGCCGCGTCGCGCCAAGAGCCCCGACCGCCTCCTCGCCCCCCTACAACGTAGCCAGCAAGCCGCTTGGCGGCACGCCCGCGGCCGCATCCACCACCGCCATGGGCAGCACCGTCCAAACCACCACAGCGCGCCAGCTCGCCTCCTTCGAAAGTGTAGTAGTCGTCGTTAGCCCCTGGAGCTAGCCAGCCACCGCCACGTCACCCTGCAGCACAGAGAAGCGGTTCGCCGCCGTTCTTATCTCCGGCCACCTCAGACCGACCTAGCCACGCTATATAAGGAAGCCCCGAGCGTCTCCGAGCCCTCAGGTAACCTCACGCCGTCTCACTAGCGCCCCCATCGCCACTAATTGAAGGGGAGCATGTCATCTTCAACCTCTCCGGTCAGTTCGGCCACCGCCGCCTCCCGGCTCCGTTCGGCGCAACCAGGGCCTCCCCCTCTCCACTCTCTTCACTAGAAACCCTCTCTTCCTCCCGTGATCTCCTCCCCCTGCTCAGTTTGGATCGGGAACCACCACGGCCCCAAAACCACTTCGCCCCTGAAGCTTTCCTCCGCCGTGGAGCTCGCCGCCAGCGATTTCCTCCACCTCCGACGACCCTGTGACCACCGGAAGGACCTCCTAGGAGCGGTGGATCTATCCCTGCATTCGGATGCCCGCGAAGAACCGCCGTTCTCCGGCGAGGATCGCCGGACGTCCCGCCTCTCCTCGGGCAGAGAAGAGGAGGAAGTGGGGACTAGTCAAACCTGACTAGTGGAGGCGTAATTTCAAAATACGCCTTCGACGTGGTCAGTAATCGAATCGTTTTTCTGTTTTATTTTAAAATCAGATTTTGACCAGAACTTTGACTGTCTACACTTTTTAAATACAACTCCAAATGAATTGATTCTTTTTCCTACCTCTCTCAAATATTGTCTAGTTTATTTTAAGATTTATTTGAAAATTATTGAAAACAATTTTTTGTGCTGCTTTGATTTTTGTGTTAATTCATATATATTCTTTTAAATAGGATTTTTGAAGATTTCAAGATGTGTTGGAATGCACCCTACCTTCCCATGACCTGAAGGCAAGCATTTTGAACCCTGGTAAAAATTTTGTGTGTGTTTCATAGCACGGTGACAACACCACCCCGACACGAGCATACATCATTTTATGTGAGGATGTGTTCCTACTCACGAATGCATGTTAATGAATTTCATGCAAATGGAGTTGATATGATTGTAATAGAAATCACCGTCATATGTCCTTCATGCATACCAGGAGGAAAGGCGGGAAGGCCTCTGTCGTGGGCAGACACGGTCTTGTCCCTAGTCCTCCGTCGAGATAGTCGTGTCCGGTATGACATGATGGGGTATGTCGCGGGGTGTTTCTATCTGTAGTTTGAGGTATTTGCATTGTTATACTAATCTTGCAGGGAATATTGCAAACCTCCTGAGTCGACCGTAGGTCGAGTCTTGTGCCAGTAACCCCATACTTGCTTCGTACTACTACTCGTCTCTACCACAAGTAGGGTACGGTTCAGTAAGTTGTCAACCCTTTCCTAGCACACACCGCACAGAGAGGCCGTGGTGGAAGATACCGGAGGCATCTGGTAGTCATGCCACCGGGTCCGGGAGCATGGGTGTTTTCGGTTGTAGCCGAAAGGGGGTAGCTCCCCAGTTTGCGCGCGGTATAAATTTTGTGATCCCATCTTACGTCGAGGCTGTAGCCTCCCGACTTAGAGTTTTGCTTAACAGGTGTCGTGGGTGATTCCAGACACATGTGAGTTAAGCTGGTGTGTGCAAGTTAGGTGTGTTTTCAACAAAAAGACCGTAGACGGAATTAGTCCCGATGGACTAAAGGAATCCGTTACCCGTGGGTAAAGAGTACACCCTCTGCAGAGATTAAACCTATTCGAATAGTCGTGTCCATGGTTAAGGAGTACAGTCTGGGATGGGTCAAGTGTCGGTCTTAGTGTCGGTCTTCGGAGGTGAAACTGTTAACTGGAACCACAACTCATGACTTGTGATAATTATGATTATCATTATTATTGTTGACTAACCCGTGATATTATTGGTATTATCGAATATCCCTGGGATGGTTCTACCTCCTGGATATTTACTGTGGCATTTCTTTTAAAGCCCTTTATGTGGTGTCTCTAAGACGCCCGACTGTGGCATTTCTTTTAAAGCCCTTTATGTGGTGTCGCTAAGACGCCCGACTGTGGCATTTCTTTTAAAGCCCTTTATGTGGTGTCGCTAAGACGCCCAACTGTGGTATTTCCTTTAAAGCCCTTTATGTGGTGTCTCTAGGACGCCCGACTGTGGCATTTCTTTTAAAGCCCTTTATGTGGTGTCACTAAGACGCCCGACTGTGGCATTTTCTTTTAAAGCCCTTTATGTGGTGTCGCTAAGACGCCCGACTGTGGCCTTTCTTTTAAAGCCCTTTATGTGGTGTCGCTAAGACGCCCGACTGTGGCCTTTCTTTTAAAGCCCTTTATGTGGTGTCGCTAAGACGCCCGACTGTGGCCTTTCTTTTAAAGCCCTTTATGTGGTGTCGCTAAGACGCCCGACTGTGGCCTTTCTTTTAAAGCCCTTTATGTGGTGTCGCTAAGACGCCCGACTGTGGCCTTTCTTTTAAAGCCCTTTATGTGGTGTCGCTAAGACGCCCGACTGTGGCCTTTCTTTTAAAGCCCTTTATGTGGTGTCGCTAAGACGCCCGACTGTGGCCTTTCTTTTAAAGCCCTTTATGTGGTGTCGCTAAGACGCCCGACTGTGGCCTTTCTTTTAAAGCCCTTTATGTGGTGTCGCTAAGCCGCCCGACTGTGGCATTTCTTTTAAAGCCCTTTATGTGGTGTCACTAAGACGCCCGACTGTGGCATTTTCTTTTAAAGCCCTTTATGTGGTGTCGCTAAGACGCCCGACTGTGGCATTTCTTTTAAAGCCCTTTATGTGGTGTCGCTAAGACGCCCGACTGTGGCATTTCTTTTAAAGCCCTTTTTGTGGTGTCGCTAAGACACCCGACTGTGGCATGCTTGTTATTTATATCATAATTTTAATACTACTATGTTATTGCATATTCACAAATAACATGCTTGCACGCACCAGATCTTTATTTATCTTTTGTGACTAACGTCATGAGCATGAATATTTTCAGCACATCATTGTTATATTATGCCGGCGTTCATAATGTTTGCGAGTACATTCAAAGTACTCACTGGCTTGTCCCTGGCTATTGTCTTGGCCAGATTTTCTTGCGCGGAAAGGAGTGACCGTGGCGACAGTCCCAGAACCTAAGCAACGGCGATAGCAGCCTCGCGAAGATAGGAGTTAGCCTGGTCAGCTGTTCCCGTGGGAAATGGAGTCCCATAGACGAGGATGTTTCACAACCCGCTTCCGCCATCAACCACTAGAAACCATTTATTGTACTCACAGACCAGAATGGTCTTGTACTACATATATTGTATTCTTGCTTGGAATTTCTGTATCAAGTTGGTGCCTCATCAGCTAACAGTTATCCTGGGGCTGGTGAGCACAAGGGCCATTTTCTGGAAATTTTTACCCGAAGAATCGGTCGCCACAGACTTGGTATCAGAGCCAGGCTGACCATTGGCTAATCCTATCTTAGCCAGGTCAATAAACTTAGGCTAACAACCCACCAAGCCATAACCAAAACCTCAGCCAAGCTTCTCGCACAAGATAGCCACACAGTGACCCGACGCCTTTTGGCAGTCGGTGCCCAACCTATCCACCTAGCCGTCTATCGCGCACCAGTGACCAGCACCCAAGGTGTCCCATTCGCAAGCGTGCGAAGGAAGACTCCGTCCCCTTTTTCTATAAAAAGGGCACGCTCGCCACAACCAGCATAGCCGCTACCCCAAAACCAAGCCACAATGCCTGGTCCCGTAGTGCACCATGAAACTACGGCAACCAACCTTGGAGGTTTTGTGACCATACTCGCAAACCTCACCCGTCGTGCCTATGCGTTAGAAGAGCCACCCGAATATGTTGTGTACCAAGGACCCCTGAGCGGTGAGAGCCGTCAATTTTGGGCCACTGTACATATCTACGGTAGCGGTCTAGCACCCGAGTGCCCCTATAGGTTCACCGGAAGAACAACTTCCTTTGAGCCACAAGCCATCCAACTAGCTGCTCGAGAGGCTATAGATCATCTCAGGCACCTGTCGCCCAGAGTTAACTGCCACTCGTTCCACTACTACCCCAGGCGTGAAGGGTATGGTAGACCACCCCAAGTTGCCAACGGAGATCACGAGACGGATCCTGCATTGCTGCACCTAGTGCGCTATGTAAGTGCACTGGAGGAACTGTTTGATCAAATCACCATTGATCTGATCGCAGCTCGTGGAGAGCTGGTTCGTCGAGCCCCGGCGAGAGAAGAGAACGATCCCAACGCCGACAACCCAGTCGTGCTGTTCGGACACCCGATCGAGACCCTGAGGTCAGCCCCAGCCGTTAGCCAAGGTGCTTTGATGACCCCAGAAGTGCTTCGCCGCCTCCTGGGAGCACACTCCAACGGGGTTGTGGTCAACAATCCCCGCGATGGTCATCATCACTACCCCGAGCTTGCAGCCCCTCAGCCCTCTCTAGCTAATTCCGATGGTGAGAACCGTGGAGAAGCCTCGACATCCACAAGGGATGCCCGCTTGGATGTAAACAAAGTAGACTAAGTCACTCGAGTAGTGGCGAGTCCCAGTGTATCCTCACTTTGTAATCCTGTGATCCCTTAAATTAACGCAGCCTGTCATCGTGCCTCTGTTTTATATAGTAGTCTTGCATGGATGTATTAGCATGCAGTGTGATTTCTCTATCCTTGGCGCAGCCACCAAAAACCGCCCCGACAACACCCACAGTGATACGTCACTTTAGTGTGATGTGTGTATCTGTGGCTTGACCCCAAGCCGAGCCGGCAAATTCTTTACTTTCTACCACATTAAATAACTCAGCCACGGTGCTATAAAAAGGGCCACTGAGTGACCTTGCCAAGCACCCCTCACCTTGTGCACCATCCTCACAACCATTTCTTGCCATGCCGAGCCCCAGTATCTATCTGAGAACTCCAGATGCAACCCCGGTAGTTTTGTCAAGATATTGTGGGATTTTACCCGCAGTACCATGGGCGCTACCCAGCCACCCCAGTACGAGCTGTTCAAATCGAGAATCACCCCTTCCACCTCAAGATATTGGCCAGTCGTGCACATCCCGCCCGTAAACCCAAACCAAGATCCAACGGAGGTCTCCTTCGTAGGGAAATCTATGCCAACCCTGCTTATGGCCATAGAAGCTGCGGCATACGAAGCGCTCGTACGCCTTCGATTTGCGGTACCCTATGCCAGCGAACGAGGGTATTATTATTTTCCGAGCCGTGCAACACCCGGAGGAGTAACATGTTTTCCAGGTGGACGTATTGAGAGAGACCCAGTCTTGGCCAACCT
Source organism: Aegilops sharonensis (assembly GCA_904067115.1). Classification (NCBI taxonomy): domain Eukaryota; kingdom Viridiplantae; phylum Streptophyta; class Magnoliopsida; order Poales; family Poaceae; genus Aegilops; species Aegilops sharonensis. Next base: position 55,325,903 of record LR880971.1, on the reverse strand, counting down.
CGTCCAATACGTCATCGCTCAAGAACGTTTAACCCAACATGTGATGGGTTATCTACAGAGCCTCGCGGACTTAAATCCTCAGATCGCCATCGGCAGATCACTGAGGCCCGACCAGGAGAGACACATTCATCGTCTGGTCAATCCACTCCCTCCGATAGAAGAAGAGTGTATCCCAGTACCGGAAACGTTTTCTCAGGACCCCGTCCAGTTACCGTTTTCAATTTAGATGCACCACTGTTTTTATTATCGCAACTTTTATTTATGTGTTGTAACTTATGCTTAGTACCCCGAGTTTCGCGGCGAGTAAATCATTAATGTAAGTAGCTCTGTTGCGGTTTGACTCTAATGTATTACTGTTTTCTCTCGCGAGAAATCCTGGAGTGAGATTTCTTTTCCCTGAGTTGCCGCATCGTAATTTTTTTTCTCAGGACATAGATTATTTATTTCACGCAGCACCACGGCAGCAGACTCACAACCTCAATTACTCGAAACACATGCACTGCTTGCAAAGTTTTGCAACTGTGTTGCGTCTAACTAAGCACTTTCCGACAACAGTTATCACCCGGCACACTCCACCTACTCATCATTGTCACCGCCGCCGCGGAGAGCCAGCAACCGAACAACATCATCGCGACGATCATCGAGGATCATCGCGCACAGGAGCACCGAGAGCCCCAGCACCGCTGCCAGCCCTCCGCACAGCAGGATCACGTACCAGTCCGGCACCACCTCCGCCATTAGCGCCTCGTCTCGAGCTCCGGCTAGCGGAAACAGAGGAGAAGGAGAGAGAAGGAGGAGCGAGGCCAGGTGTGAGGGAGAAGAGGAGAACGCCGCGGTCGTTTTATAAGCCCGAGCTCGGTGTACGGTGGGCGTGGTCCACCAGCGTCGCTCGTCGCCCGACCGCCGGTGTTCGGAGGCGAATCCGCGAGCAGTGCCGACAGCGCACTGGCCCTCGAGGTGAGTGCACGTTGCACCGGCAGCTAGCACGCCGCGCACTACCGCGGTACGGCCTAGGTGCCCTACGCGCTAGGCGTCGCCGGTGGAGAAAGCGCGGGGAAGCGCGCGGGGGAGAGGAAGAAGAGAGAACCGGAGGAAGAAGAAGAGGCTGACCGTGGGCCCGGGTCCACCAGTCAGCCAGAGAGAGCACTGTGCTCTCGGGTGCGACCAGCGTATTTTAAGATTTAGAATTTATTCTAAATCTATATACGATGTAGAAATCTCTCGTTTTGCTCCTAAACATAGATTTTTCCACGCAGCGCCAGTATCCCACACTGTAGTTACTCACCACTTATTGCCCTCTCACTGTAGCCACTTTTTACCACTTGAGTAAAATAACCTTTTGAGCAGGTAAAAGTATTCTGTTTACAACCCTTAGCAAATCTCGAGGACGAGATTTTTCTTAAGGGGGGTAGTAATTGTAACACCCCAAAAAAAATTTAGCCAAGTTTTAAATATTAAAATTTTCCAAGGAGTTTTAAATTTTTTAATTCTGTTGATTTCAGAACTCTTCTTTTAATATTATGGTGTCTTTTCCATGTGGAGCTTTCCAAAACATATTGGACTTCTATGGTCTCTGTATAACATTTTCTTAATCAGTAGATTTATTTATTAAATTACTTCACCCTGAGCTTTATTCATTAAAATGAACTAGTCATCTACCCGTGCGGCTGCACGGGCTAGAAATTTCTCTGTCTAACATTGTTGTGTAAATTCATTTGTCACATCATGTGTCCTACAGTAGATGAAGAGAAGTGTAGAAACACCCTAATATGTTTCTATCGGTTGAACCTTTTCTTGAACTGATCAATTATCCAGTATTGAAATAATTGGTACGTATACCAGGTCAAATCTTACAAAAATTATAAATCAACTACAACTTGGGATCTGTTAGGGACAGATATTCTTTTAGTTTTTGATTTATTTTATCTCGGTCATGTTTCTTTTGTTTCAAAAGGAATGAAAAAAATCATTCACGAATAGACTTTTTTTTCAAACGGAATAACTGGATGTGGTTTTTTAATTTCATTTTTCTCATGGGAACATGCATGTGGCTGAAAAACATTTAGGCATACTTTTTCTAAGCATGAGGCTTTGGCGAGCAATTATTTGTACGGGAGTTTAATTTGTTTTTTGTCAAGGGAGCACAGTTTTTATTTTGGTGATATTTAGGACATGGACACTTTTTGTAGCATTGGGCCTAAGGACGTTTCATTTATGTGTATCTTTATTTGATAACATGTCTTCTTTTTTCTTTATGAACGAAGAAGGCAAATGGATTTTGCTTTGGTTGGTACTTGAACGTGGGCATGCAGGACAATTTTCCGTGCATGTGGGTTTGATCTTTTTCCATACTTTTGGTACGTGTAGTTTTCCCATGAAAAATTTATATGGCATGGCCGCCTAACTAAGCTTGGCCATTAGATTTGGATATAATAGGTTTATGATTAATTACGAATTTTTGGAGCCTGAAAACTAATGTACGTTTTTCTTTTTTTTACCTTAAGTGATTCTCGTAATAAAATTACTGGCTTATATTTTTTATGTAATATTTCTTTTTTTTTTCAGGAAACCAAGAGCGACTCAAGGGAGGAAGTCTCCCATACGTGGTAGCATAGGACAGCCAGATTTTTGTTTTTTAAAGAAATATTTCCTTTTTTAATGAAACTGAGAGAGTCCCATGGGACTAAGACTCCCGTACGTGGAGTAATATGAGACAACCTGTCTTATCTTTCATCCGAAGGCTACAGATACATTATAAGTTAATCCAACGGTCAATATTCTTTAATTTTAAGGATTAACGTGGTGCCTCGTATGGTGCCTCCAATTAGTAAATATAAGATTGTTTTAAATTTTGGAGCTCTTTTTGAACTACAACCATTTGATAGAATCACTTAAAATTCCAACCAAAATTTGGAGATGTCATGTGATGTCTCTAAATCACTTGTGTGCATTAATATAATTATTTCATTGCTTATCTTGAGTTTTACACCTGTTTATCAAATCTGGTTCAATGGACACTTTTGCACTACAGCCCAATTAAATATTTCCCTAGGGCCTCCACCAAAATTTTGGGATGTCAGTGGTAGCTTGGCATCCAACTTTATGCAAAAACCTAGGGTTGTTCTTTGGAAAATTTGAGTGAATCATCCTCATCTTCATTCTGGTGCCATTTGGTGATTTGTACTGCAACCATCTCCTAACTTGCTTCTTTATCCATAATTCCTTTTCCTACTTATAGTCCTCCTTGCCTAACCCTTAAGTCCAGAAGAGTGGACCCTTTGGAAGATTTTGGGTTCATGAAACAGTGCCATTCACTTTCTGCCCAGAACTAAAGTTTTGCATAACTTGCACTAACAAGTTTCTGCTTTTGTCGAACTAACTTCACCACCCCCTTATCCATCCAAAGAGACACTGATCTGGAAAATTTGGACACTCCAAGAAATGCCTAAGTGCCCTTGGCATTTTGTCAAACACCTTTTGGGCATGATCAGTTTTGACATGAACCTTTGTTTGCACTATGGACTTGATCCCCTAGCCAAACTAGCATGTCAAATAGTTTTGCCTTAGACTATAACCACACCCCGCTAACTCTCTTGTGGTTTGGAGCCCCCTACCATGCCATGGCATTTCGTCGAGCACGTTCCGTGCGTGCTCTGGGCGCGAGCAGAGCACGGGTATTGCACGTGCCGCACCCGAGCCGACGCGTCGCGCCCCTGGTTCGCCACCGCCCTGCAGAGCCACGCCACTCGCTTGGCTTCTCGCCGCATCGCGCCAAGAGCCCCGACCGCCTCCTCGCCCCCCTGCAACGTAGCCAGCAAGCCGCTTGGCGGCACGCTCGCGGCCGCATCCGCCACCGCCATGGGCAGCACCGTCCAAACCACCACAGCGCGCCAGCTCGCCTCCTTCGACAGTGTAGTAGTCGTCGTTAGCCCGTGGAGCTAGCCAGCCACCGCCACGTCACCCTGCAGCACAGAGAGGCGCCGCCGTTCTTATCTTCGGCCAACTCGGACCGACCTAGCCACGCTGTATAAGGAAGCCCCGAGCGTCTCCGAGCCCTCAGGTAACCTCACGCCATCTCATTAGCGCCCCCATCGCCACCAATTGAAGGGGAGCAGGTCATCTTCAACCTCTCCGGTCAGTTCGGCCACCGCCGCCTCCCGGCTCTGTTCGGCGCAACCAGGGCCTCCCCCTCTCGACTCTCTTCACCAGAAACCCTCTCTTCCTCCCGTGAACTCCTCCCCCTGCTCAGTTTGGATCGGGAACCACCGGGGCCCCAAAACCACTTCGCCCCCGAAGCTTTCCTCCGCCGCGGAGCTCGCCGCCGGCGATTTCCTCCACCTCCGACGACCCTGCGACCACCGGAAGGACCTCCTAGGAGCGGCGGATCTATCCCGGCATTCGGATGCCCGTGAAGAACCGCCGTTCGCCGGCGACGATCGCCGGACGTCCCACCACTGCTCGGGCAGAGAAGAGGAGGGAGTGGGGACTAGTCAAACCTGACTAGTAGGCCCCCTGGACCCACTGTCAGTGACACCCCGTGCGTCCACGCTGGATAAGTGGAGGCGTAATTTCAAAATACGCCTTCGACGTGGTCAGTAATCGAATCGTTTTTCTGTTTTTCTGTTTTATTTTAAAATCAGATTTTGACCCGAACTTTGACTGTCTATAACTTTTTTAATACAACTCCAAATGAATTGATTCTTTTTCCTACCTCTCTCAAATATTGTCTAGTTTATTTTAAGATTTATTTGAAAATTATTCAAAACAATTTTTTGTGCTGCTTTGATTTTTGTGTTAATTCATATATATTATTTTAAATAGGATTTTTGAAGATTTCAAGATGTGTTGGAATGCACCCTACCTTCCCATGACCTGAAGGCAAGCATTTTGAACCCTCGTGAAAATTTTGTGTGTGTTGCATAGCACGGTGACAACACCACCCCGACACGAGCATACGTCATTTTGTGTGAGGATGTGTTCCTACTCACGAATGCATGTTAATGAATTTCATGCAAATGGAGTTGATATGATTGTGATAGAAATCACCGTCATATGTCCTTCATGCATACCAGGAGGAAAGGCGGGAAGGCCTCTGTCGTGGGCAGACACGGTCTTGTCCTTAGTCCTCCGTCGAGATAGTCGTGTCCGGTATGACATGATGGGGTATGTCGCGGGGTGTTTCTATCTGTAGTTTGAGGTATTTGCATTGTTATACTAATCTTGCAGGGAATATTGCAAACCTCCTGAGTCGAACGTAGGTCGAGTCTTGTGCCAGTAACCCCATACTTGCTTCGTACTACCACTCGTCTCTACCACAAGTAGGGTACAGTTCAGTAAGTTGTCAACCCTTTCCTAGCACACACCGTACAGAGAGGCCGTGGTGGAAGATACCGGAGGCATCCGGTATTCATGCCACCGGGTCCGGGAGCATGGGTGTTTTCGGTTGTAGCCAAAAGGGGGTAGCTCTCCAGTTTGCGCGCGGTATAAATTTTGTGATCCCATGTTACGTCAAGGTTGTAGCCTCCCCACTTAGAGTTTTGCTTAACAGGTGTCGTGGGTGATTCCAGACACATGTGAGTTAAGCTGGTGTGTGCAAGTTAGGTGTGTTTTCAACAAAAGACCGTAGACGGAATTAGTCCCGATGGACTAAAGGAATCCGTTACCCATGGGTAAAGAGTACACCCTCTGCAGAGATTAAACCTATTCGAATAGCCGTGCCCATGGTTAAGGATTACAGTCTGGGATGGGTCAAGTGTCGGTCTTATTGTCGGTCTTCGGAGGTGAAACTGTTAACTGGAACCACAACTCGTGACTTGTGATAATTATGATTATTATTATTATTGTTGACTAACCGTGATATTATTGGTATTATCGAATATCCCTGGGATGGTTCTACCTCCTGGATATTTACTGTGGCATTTCTTTTCAAGCCCTTTATGTGGTGTCGCTAAGACGCCCGACTGTGGCATTTCTTTTAAAGCCCTTTATGTGGTGTCGCTAAGACGCCCGACTGTGGCATTTCTTTTAAAGCCCTTTATGTGGTGTCGCTAAGACACCCGACTGTGGCATTTTCTTTTAAAGCCCTTTATGTGGTGTCGCTAAGACGCCCGACTGTGGCATTTCTTTTAAAGCCCTTTATGTGGTGTCGCTAAGACGCCCGACTGTGGCATTTCTTTTAAAGCCCTTTTTGTGGTGTCGCTAAGACACCCGACTGTGGCATGCTTGTTATTTATTTCATAATTTTAATACTACTATGTTATTGCATATTCATAAATAACATGCTTGCACGCACCAGATCTTTATTTATCTTTTGTGACTGACGTCATGAGCATGAATATTTTCAGCACATCATTGTTATATTATGCCGGCGTTCATAATGTTTGCGAGTACATTCAAAGTACTCACTGGCTTGTCCCTGGCTATTGTGTTGGCCAGATTTTCTTACGCGGAAAGGAGTGACCGTGGCGATAGTCCCAGAACCTAAGCAACGGCGATAGCAGCCTCGCGAAGATAGGAGTTAGCCTGGTCAGCTGTTCCCGTGGGAAATGGAGACCCATAGACGAGGATGTTTCACAACCCGCTTCCGCCATCAACCACTAGAAACCATTTGTTGTACTCATAGACCAGAATGGTCTTGTACTACATATATTGTATTCTTGCTTGGAATTAATGTATCAAGTTGGTTCCTCATCAGCTAAAAGTTATCCTGGGGCTGGTGAGCACAAGGGCCATTTTCTGGGAATTTTTACCCGGAGAATCGGTCGCCACACTCGTCCTCGTCATCGTCGTCGTCGGGCCAAGTCTCCACGCTGCCCCCGTCTTCGGAGCCGCCTCTCTGTCGCCGCCGCCTATGGCGTCGTCCTCCAAGGCGGCCGCCCCCAAGTCGGGGTCATCCACGTCGCTCACCTCTCGGTCCAGCTGGTAGTTACCAGCCAGCCCCACGAGGGCGGCCGTCGCCGAACACTTTTAGATCTACGCTCCAGAGGAAAACCACTCAAGACTAAGACAAGAACTAAAAAAGGGAAGCTCAGAGACTTACGGCTGGCGGCGGGTTGTCGCGGGAGTAGGGCCACTTGCCGAACCGCTAGGAGCCCTCCGCCACCTTGAGATTGGTGATCTCGTTCACCATCAGGGCCACCTCGGCAGGCGGCATCTCCTTCGTGCACATCCGGCTGGGGTCGCGGTGTCCGCTCATCCGATAAATCAGATGAGGGCGACCTTGGAGCCGGAGAACCCGGTGCTCGACGAAGGCCAGCAGCAAGTCGGATGCCACTAGGCCCTCCGTCTCCGTCATCTCCCAGAGCCGGTTGATGGCGGCCACCGTCTCGGCTGGCACCGGCTTCGGTTTATAGTGACAGTCGGCCCGAGGCCCGACGGGGGGGGGGGGGGGGGGGGGGGCGGGGCGGGGGGGGGGGGGGGGGGGGGCGGGGCGGGGGGGGGGGGGGGGGGGGGCGGGGCGGGGGGGGGGGGGGGGGGGGGCGGGGCGGGGGGGGGGGGGGGGGGGGGCGGGGCGGGGGGGGGGGGGGGGGGGGGCGGGGCGGGGGGGGGGGGGGGGGGGGGCGGGGCGGGGGGGGGGGGGGGGGGGGGCGGGGCGGGGGGGGGGGGGGGGGGGGGCGGGGCGGGGGGGGGGGGGGGGGGGGGCGGGGCGGGGGGGGGGGGGGGGGGGGGCGGGGCGGGGGGGGGGGGGGGGGGGGGCGGGGCGGGGGGGGGGGGGGGGGGGGGCGGGGCGGGGGGGGGGGGGGGGGGGGGCGAGGCTCGTAGGCCGGCAGGTTGAGGAAGTCGACCGCCGGGTCGACGTTCTCAATGTAGAAGTAAGATTGCTGCCATAGTTTCACCGACTGTGACAGCTTGATGGTGGAGAAGGCATTCTTCTTTGACGGCCGGCGCACGGCGACGAACGCGCCGCACTCGGCCGCCGTCTCCTTGGCAGAAGTACCCAACTTGGCGTAGAACCAAGCTCCCTGCCGCCCTGGCTGACGATGTGACAGGAGGCGGGGGCAGAACGGACAGCGGTAGCGGAGCAGGCGGCTCCGAGGGAGGCGGCGGCGTGGAGGCTTAGCCTGACAACGAGGAAGATGAAGACGAACCGTGCCCTGCCCGGAGCTCCGCCACCACCGGCGCCGGCCCCTCTTCTAGACCGCCCGCTAAAGGCGGCAAGCGCAAGAGGAAACAGGGCGCGACCCTGTTCGGCAGCACTCCGGAGAAGCCCGAGAACCCGGCCGCGACGACCAGGCGGAAAGAAACTGCGGCCAAGGCGGCCCAGTATCAAAGGCAGCCGAAGGTGCCTGCTATGGTGTCGGCGTAAGTATCCTTCCCTCACTCCTTGTATTTTTGTCACTCTGTCGTGAAAGCCTTCTGACTTGTCTTCTTGTTTCAGGGCCCTGCTGACCCTCGAGAAGTCGAGCGCCGCCTCGGTCCTTAGGTCGGCAACGACCTCCTCGACTAGTCGGCGCATCGACCCGACCGCCGACCTCCAGGAGGCGATAGAGCGGAACGCGCGGGAGGCGTGCGAAGAAGAGGCCGACCGCCTGGCCAGGGAGTAGGCAGCCTTGTCCGCCGCGTCTGCCGCGAGGGCGCTGGCGCAGGCGGAGGCCCATGCCACGGAGAAGGAGCAGCTCGCGGAGGCCGCATGCCGCCAAGAGCCGCTGCTTGTGGCGCCCCTGAATACCGCGCCGCCTCCGCCTGAATTCGAGGCAACGACCGGAGGAGACGGCGGCGACTACCCGATCCAGGAGCGGGAGGGCGGCGGCGTAGCCATGCCAGATGTCTTCGTGCCGCCGCCTCCGCCAGCCAGCGAGCAGTGGGACGAGCAGCCGGCGGCGCCACTGGTGCCACCGGTCGAAAATGCGGTGGTGGCGGACCTGGTTCCTATGGTCCGTCTACCCACGCGCCTTCTTCTGGAGAAGGCAGCCTCAGCACCGCAGCCGTAGGAGATCAGCGCTGCAAGCTCGTCGGCCCCTGATAACGAGGCGGCCAGCGCCGCAGCCGTGGGTTGGATACACGGGGGCGGGACTGGTGCCTTTAACCAGGCGTCTCTTGACATCCAGGCGAAGCTCCGGGCAGAGGCGGAGGCCCTCAAGCACTGCAACGAGGCCTACTTTGAGTCGCGCACCGCCATCCGCGTAAGTTGTTTTTGGCTTTCTTCTTTGAATGATCCTTTTTGCTTCTCTTGTGGGGGCGCGCGGAACTTCATCTTGTGACTGTCGACTGCTGACTTCATTTGATGTCTTTTCTGCAGGACTACCACAATCTCCGCGCGACCGCCTACAACTCCACGGTTCGGGAGCTGGAGGTGCAGACGGCCCATCTGGCCGAGAGCCGGCGTAAGTTTCCGTCTTCCTACTTCACGGGGGCGCGCTGGCGCACCCGCGGGCTGTAGTCCCCGAGGTTCGGTGTCACGCCCAATATGCGACCCTATCCAAAAGGAACTCGACGGTCCCACCAAGGATAGACCCGCATATTGAGACGCTTTTGCAAGGTGGATATCATTACATCAACATTACATAATACATAGGGATACATACATAAGGCACAAATGCCACAAGAATACATCAGCATCATATACAAGATCAACATCCGACTACGGATGAAACATAAACAAAAACTCAAACGACATCCACCCTGCTAGCCCAGGCTGCCGACCTGGAACCTATCCCCTGA
>LR880971.1:55251972-55266549 GCA_904067115.1 Aegilops sharonensis | reverse complement strand
ATGCTCTTGAAAGTAGGGCTTCAGCTTCTTGGCGGCAAAGTGCACGCCGTAACACATCTTCAGGTAGTGGGGGTAGTTTTGCTTGGAGGCGGACAATACTTCGCTCAAGTAATACACCGGTCTCTGGACCGGCAATGCTTTGTCCTTCTCCTTGCGCTCTACCACCATGACTATGCTGACAACCCGACTAGTGGCTGCAATGTAGAGGAGCATGGGCTCCTTCTCAGTCGGAGCCGCCAGGATAGGCGGGGTTGCCAACATCTTCTTCAGTTGGAGAAATGCTTCGTCCGCCTTGTCGTTCCACTCGATAAAAGTGGTCTTCTTCATGAGTTGGTACAGGGGAAGGGCCATCTCGCCCAGCCGACTGATGAAACGGCTGACTGACGCCAAGCAGCCGGTGAATTTTTGCACGTCCAGCAGTCGGGTGGGCACTTTCATCATCTCAATTGCCTTGATCTTCACGGGATTGCATTCTATGCCGCGCTCTGAGACCATGAAACCGAGGAGCTGGCCGGCTGGTACTCCAAAGACACATTTCTCCGGGTTGAGCTTGATCTGGAATCGGCGCAGGTTCTCAAAGGTCACCTTGAGGTCCTCTAGCAGCGTGCCACGCTTCTCCGTCTTCACCACCACATCATCCACATATACATGGGCATTTCTGCCGAGTTGCTTGAGGAGGCACTTCGGCACGCAACGCTGGAACGTGGCACCAGTGTTTCTCAAGCCGAACGTCATGGTCAGGTGGCAGAAGGCTCCAAATGGCGTGATGAAGGCGGTCTTCAGCCTGTCGGCTGGGTTTAGTTTTATCTGGTGATACCCGGAGTATGCATCCAAGAAACTCAACAGCTCGCATCCAGCTGTGGAGTCTATCACTTGATCAATCCTCGACAAAGCAAAGGGATCTTTGGGGCAGGCTTTGTTGAGGCTGGTGTAGTCGATGAACATGCGCCACTGCTTGTTCTTTTTCAACACCAGGACTGGGTTGGCCAGCCACTCTGGAAAGAATACTTGCATGATGAATTCCGCTGCTAGGAGCCGGGCTATTTCTTCTCCGACAACTCTTCTCTTCTCTTCCGATAGGCGGCGCAAGGGCTGCCTGACCGGCTTGACGTCAGGTCGGACATGTAGCTTGTGCTCGGTGAAATCCGTCGCAACACCCAGCATGTCTTTGGGAGACCATGCAAAGATGTCCCAATTCTCACGGAGGAAATAAACGAGCTCGCTTTCCTATTTGCTGTCAAGGCCTGTGCCTACGACAGTGTGCCTCTCCAGGTGCTCCCGGTCCAAGGGTATTTTCTTTGTTTCCTTGGCCGGCTTGAATGAGCCCTCAACTTCCGACTCCTGGGGGGTGGGTGACATTTCCGGCTTCTTGCCTGCCAACGCCACCACTCGGTCAAGGAGCCGCTTCTCAGCAGCAATCACGAGGGACTCGGCCAGCCGGCTGCTATCTGCAGCGCAAGCGGTCGACTTCTTGTAGTCTTCGGCTACTGTCAGGATTCCCTTGGTACTCGGCATCTTCATCTTGAGGAAGGCGTAGTGGGGGACTGCCATGAATTTGGCCAGAGCAGGCCGACCTAGCAGGGCATGGTAGGGGCTCTCAAGGTCCACCACTTCAAACCAGACTGACTCTCGGCGGAAGTGATTCTTGTCTCCGAAGAGGACATCAATCTGGGTGTTGCCAATTTGTGAGCAGGAAAGGCCGGGAACTATGCCATGGAAAACAGTCCGACTGGGGGTGAGCTGCTTCTGCTTGATTCCCAATTTCTCCATTGTGTCGCTGTACAGGATATTGATGTTGTTGCGGCTATCTATAAGTATTCTGGAGAAACGGGCAGCCCGCCCCTCCGTTGCAAGGGTTGCTTCTAAGACTAGGGCATACGAACCAGGGGAAGGAATCACTTCCGGGTGGTCGGCCCTGCTCCAACTGATAGGCTTCTCGGACCAATGCATGAAATCCGGAGTACTGGAGGCATTGTTGTTGCCGTCTGCTGCGCCTGTCATCGGCCACGCGCTGGTAAACACAAAATAGGCTCCATGCTCCTCCGGGTACTCGTCTTGTATGGCGCCGACTGGTCGGGCTGCCGGCTACTTGGGCGGAGGAGGCGGCGGTCCAGCAGGCGGAGGAGGCAGGAGTCCATCTCCCTTGGCAATTCTGGTGAGCCAGTGATACTTCCGAGTGGTGTGGTTGGAGGGCTTCACGCCGCTATGGAACTTGCAGGGTGCATCCAAGGTTTGCTCGTAAGAGAAAGCAGGAAACCAATTGGTCTTGCCGCCCTTCTGCCGCTTGGGGGCCGGCTGCCCTTCTGGCTGCTGATCCTCGACCGTCACCACCTGCCGGCTGGGTGGCCTTCCGCTTGTTATCCCCTGGTTGCTTTCGCTGACTGGTGTCACCAGCCGGAGGCCGAGGTACCTGAGGGGCCACCTTGACAGACACATCAACCAGGATTTCCGCCTTCTTGGAGGAGTCGGCCGTGGCATGCTTGTCGGCGATGACCAGCAGCTCATCGAGGGTCTCGGGCTCGTCGCAGAGGAGTCGGTGCTTGAGGAGGGTGCCCTCTCGGCACCTGGCAGTGAAGTACTCGATCGCCTGCACATCGTGCATGCCTTCGCAGGAATTGCGCAGCTCGGTCCAGTGCGTGAGGTAGACGCCAGTTGACTCCGTGGGCCCTTGGACGCACTAGAAGAGCTGTCGGGGCTTGGGAGCCCGCTTGTAGGTGCTGATGAAGTTGCAGATGAAGACCTCGGTGAAATCAACCCAGCTTTTGATGCTGCGGGGCTTCAGGCTGTTGAGCCACGTCCGGGCAGTGCCCTGAAGCATGAGTGGGACGTACTTCACGGCAACGCACTTGTTGCCGTTTGCTATACTGACGGCTGTGGAGTAGTCGACTAGCCAGTCCTCCGGTTTCACGGAGCCGGTGTACTTGGGCGTGTCTCGCGGGAGGGTGAACCCCTTGGGGAAGGGCTCATCTCGGATTCGGGGGCCGAAACAGGGCGGGCCTAGCGCATCTTCTTCTTCAAGCGCCAGGGATCGGTTGAGACGATCGATCCGATGGCGAGCATCATTCTCTCCGACTCCCCCTCGACGGCCAAGGAGGCCGCCGAGTGTCGGATGCGTGACAGGAGGCGGAGTGGGGTATCTCGCTCCACGAGGCGGGGGAAGCGGCAGGTCGCCTTGGAGCTCTACTGCACGAGGGCGGCCTTCCGCGTCCCGCTCGATGGAGAGGTGTGTCCGACTATGGCTGGCAGCCGGCTCGTTGCCCTTTCCTCCGCGGGCACCACCAGTCGGTGTCCGGAAGGTCGCCCCATGATCTCGGCATGGGGGCATCTCGTTGTTTTTTCCGAGTGGGACTTCGGCACGGCAGGCGGCCTTGTGCTACGCGGCAGCCGCGTGTAGGACCTGCTGGACTCGCTCCGTTATGTGGCGACTCTCGTCGCCGTCGCATTTGTCCAGCTCATCCGTTACCGCCTGGGCGGCCCGGATGTTTTCCGCAGGCGTGGTGTAGACGGGGCGTTCTACCCCGAACATGCTGGCGACGGTCACGCCACGCTGCCGAACTGTGCCGAGGCGGCTAGGCCCCTCAGGAGCCGGCGTGCTGCCTACGGCCCGGTCCATCTCGCGGCAATAGGCATCCGAAAGCCGGCGCATGCTGGCCAGGCGGCCAGCATTTTCGAGAAGCTGGGGGCGGCGTGCCTCCAGCGCCTCAGCATCCGCGCCCTCGAGAATGGGCGCCGTGAGGTCGCGCAGAGCGGCGTCGATGGGATCTTGAGCACGCCCGTCCGAGTGCTCCTCACTGTTGATGACGAGTACCTCCGTGACGGTGCTCCCGCCGCTGTACTCGCGAGGAGGTGGCTCGTCGTAGACCACCATGTTGGTGGGGAACGTGTCGAGTGACGCCGTGTCGGAGTCGACGATCATCGGATCGGTCGAGCCGATGGAGTCCAGGTCCACAGCAGGCTCGCTGGCGACGTGGAGTTGGTCGAGGAGGCTGACGAGGCGGCTCACAGGGCAGCTTGTGCCCGTGTCGGAGGCCGGCTCGTTGGAGAGGTCGATCTCGCCGACGAGGTCAGCCAGGCAGCTCGCCGTGCAGGCGATCTCCGCGCCGTGCAGCGCGTCCGTGCTGACGCCGTATGCAATTGGAGGTCTTGAAGATTCGCTCAAAGGGTGTATTGGATGCGATGACAACTGTTTGCCAGGTGGTTGGTGACTTGTAACAGCGGCCTTGACAAGCGGGGGCAGCAACACTGGTGGACTACATTTTTGGTGGTACTCCTCGAGTATCGAGTCTCAATTCTAAGGGTGAAACCCAAGGTCTGGCCCTTATTGGTTGTACTTGACAATGGCCTTGTTGAAGGCATTGTTTTTGAGTGAACTCAAAAAATTTCCAGGGTGAAAACTGTCTGAGGAATGGGCGACGGGTAGGCTAACCCGAGTCCCCGAGCCTTTCAAGACTTTGGGTCGGCTTCGACCCATGAGACTCCAGAATGAAACCCCGCCTTATGGTGGCCGGCTGGCTCGAACGGCCAGCTGCCCGAAGGCGGCGTAGCACCAGCAGATGGCACCAAGACACGCCGCCTCCTAGCCGACGGCCTCCGGAGAGGCCGGCTTCTAGCAGGCGGCCACCAGGCGCCCTCAGAGTCTGTGCCCCTCATCAAGAAGACAAGACAGGGTGAGGCTACAGTACAACCCCGCACCCTAGGATCCCGGGCTCGACATGGCTACAGTGCCCCGTACAGGCAGAGATCTCTGCACAACGCGGCAGTGTTGCCATTCCCCCTTTACGTACTCCTACCGGTGGAGTCCTGTTCCCATGACGGCCTGTCGGTACGGCCCGCAGGCGATGGGCCCTACCGGGAAGGGAGTGCCCGGAAGACGGCGGAGGTCAGACCACCCGGAGCTTCGGGAGGCCGGCATCCAGCAGGCGGCCGGACCCTCCCCCAACGCCAGTGAGCCATTGGCCATGCAGGGCGCGGTGTGGCTACAGTGATCTCCAACCAGGCGTCGGGACTATAGCCACACTCCCCTGACCAAGCCCGCGTCATTAGCACCGTGGCTACAGTGATCAGCTACCAATCAGAGCCGCCAGCGGTGGGAGCAGCCCGTTGGCTCCGTACCAGACCAGTTGGAGGTCCCACCAAGCGGTGGGCCTCAGCTAACGGCGGAGAAGCGACGACCAGAGACTCTGACAGCCGGGCCCAGCACCCGGCCAAGTTATCATTGTACCCCTGGGGGGAGGCCTATATAAACCCCCTCGGGAAACCATGCAAAGGGTTCCGAACCTGATAGACATAGACTCATATCTAGAGGAAGAAGAGAGCTAGCCCTACCGCCTTCAACCTCTAGCATGCAGCTCAAGGAGCGCCTTGTACTCACTAGTGCCTTAGTGATCATGCGGAGACCCCGTAGAGCAGGAGTAGGGGTATTATCTCCGAGGAGAGCCCCCAACCTGTGTAAAGTGCACCGGCGTTCATCTCTACGCCTTATCCCGCTTCCAGGCACCAGTGACGTTCTACTCGCTCCCACCATGATAAGCCATCCCTTGGCATATGTCGCACCCAACCCCTGACATTTGGCGCCCACCGTGGGGCGAGGTGCACTGTCATCCGGAGATCTGTTCTGGACGGGAACCTTGTTCCTTCCGGACGTGCGCAGCCAGCCCAGCACGCCCGACGGCGTCAGGCTCGACGCGATGCGCCGCGCAGAGATCGCCTACGCAGCCAGCTACCTAGCCGACCTCATCAGTGGGATCAACCTGTCCGACGAGCCTGCATCTGATGCAGGCACCGACTTCCCCGAGAACCGCCTCGTCAGCCTCCTCGACCAGCTTCATGTCACCAGCGAGCCTGCTGCCGATTTGGAGTCTGTTGGCTCCACCGACCCGATGATCATTGACTCCGGCACAGCGTCGCTTGACGCGTTCCCCATCAATGTGGTGGTCTACGATGAGCCGCCTCCTCGCGAGCACAGCGGCGGGAGCACCGTCACAGAGGTGCTTGTCATCAACAGTGGCGAGCACTCGGACGGAGGTGCTCGAGACCCACTCGATGCGGCGCTGCGAGAGTTGTCAGCGCCCATCACGGCAGATGCGGACGCTGAGGCGCTGGAAGCACGCCGTGTCCAGCTCATCAAAAGCGGCAACCGGCTGGCCAGTGTGCGACGCCTCTCAGAAGCCTACCGGCGCGAGATGGACCAAGCCGTCGGCGGGACGCAGGCCCCTGAGAGGCCCCTGAGGATCCAGCTGCGTGGCGCGGCCATCACTGGCGTGTTCGGGGCAGATCGTCCCATCTACGCTACGCCAGCGGGAAACATACGAGCTGCCCAAGCGGTGGCGGACGAGCTGGACAAGTACGAGGGCGATGAGCGTCGTCACATGACGGAGCGCGTCCAGCAGCTCCTCGACGCGGCTGCCGAACAGCAAGAAGCCGGCTGCCGCGACAAGGCGCCTAACTGGCAGAACCACGAGCCGCCCCCTCGCCAGGATCACAGCACGACATCCTGGACGCCGACTGGGGGCGCCCGTGGTAGGAAAGGCAATGAGCCGGCTGCCAGCCACAGTCGGACTAACCTCTCCATCGAGCGTGATGCAGAAGGCAGCCCCGAGCCGTGGAGCGGCGAGGTGATCCGCCTCCTCCTCAGCCTCGTGGAGAAAGGCATCCCACTCCACCGCCTGTCACGCACCCGACACTCGGCGACCGCCTTGGCCGCCGGGAAGGAGTCGGAGAAAACGACGCCGCCACCGGATCGACCGCCTCAATCGCTCCCTGGCGCTACAAGAAGAAGACATGTTGGGTCCGGCTTGTTTCGGCCCCCGAATCTGAGATGAGCCCTTCCCTCGAGGGTTCACTCTTCCAAGGGATACGCCCAAGTATACCGGCTCCGTGAAGCCGGAGGACTGGCTGGTCGACTACTCTACGGCCGTCAGCATAGCAAACGGCAACAAGCGTGTTGCTGTGAAGTACGTCCCGCTCATGCTCCAGGGCACAACCCGGACGTGGCTTAATAGCCTGAAGCCCCACAGCATCAACAACTGGGTTGATTTCACCGAGGACTTCATCCGCAACTTCACCAGCACGTACAAGTGGCCTCCCAAGCCTCGACAGCTCTCCTTGTGCGTCCAAGGGCCCAGTGAATTGACTCGCGATTACCTCACGCGCTGGGCCAAGCTGAAAAACTCCTGCGAGGGCATGCACGAGGTGCAGGCCATCGAGTACTTCACTGTCGGGTGCCGAGAGGGCACCCTTCTGAATAACTGACTCCTCTGTGATGAGCCGACGACTCTCGACGAGCTGTTGATCATCACCGACAAATATGCAACTTCCAACTCCTCCATGAAGTCGGAGATCCAAGTCGATGCATCCGGCAAGATAGCTCCTCCGACTTCTCGAGCCCCGGCTGGTGACACCAGTCGAAGACATCAGTAGAGCGACAACAAGCGCAAGGCCGTGCAGCTAGCTTCTGCAAGCCGGTAGGTGGCAACAGTCAAAGACAAGCAGCCGGAAGGGCAGCCTCCACCCAAACGTCAGAAAGGTGGCAAGCCCAATTGGTTGCCCGCCTTCTCGTACGAGTATACTCTCGATGCGCCTTTCAAGTTCCACATCGGCGCGAAGCCGTCCAAGCACACCACTCGGAAGTGCCATTGGCTCACCCGAATTGCCAAAGGAGATGGACTCCTACCACCGCCGCCTCCTCCGCCCCAGCAGTCGGCGGTCCGGCCAATCAGAGCAATACAAGATGAGTATCTAGAAGAGCAGGGAGCCTATGTCGTGTTCACTAGTGTAGCTGACAACAGAGGCAGCAGACGGCAGCAGAAGCAGGAAGTACATGCAGCTGCAACTGGAACCCCTGAGTTCACGCACTGGTATGAGAAGCCCATCAGTTGGAGCAGGGCTGACCACCCGGAGGTGATGCCCTCTCCTGGTTCTTATGCCCTGGTCCTGGATGCCACCTTCACGACAGAGAGGCGGGCAACTCGTTTCTCCCAAGTCCTAATAGATGGTGGCAGCAGCATCAACATCCTGTACCGTGACACAATGGAAAAGTTGGGAATCAAGCAGAAGCAGCTTCAGCCCAGTCGGACCGTATTCCGTGGATAGTTCCTGGCCTTTCCTGCTCACCCATCGGCAAGACCGAGACCGATGTCCTCTTCAGGGACAAGAATTATTTGCGCCGAGAGGCAATCTGGTGGTGGACCTTGAGAGCCCTTACCACGCGCTACTTGGCAGGCCTGCTCTGGCCAAGTTCATGGCGGTCCCCCACTATGCTTATCTCAAGATGAAGATGCCGACTACCAAGGGAATCCTGACTATAGCCGGAGACTACAAAAAGTCGTCTGCCTGTGTTGCGGATAGCAGCCGGCTGGCCGAGTTGCTTGTGATTGCAGCTGAGAAATGGCTCCTGGAGTGGGTTGTGGCGATGGCAGGCAAGCAGCCGGAAATATCACCACCACCCAAGGAGTCGGAAGTTGAGGGCTCGTTCAAGCCGGCGAAGGAAACAAAGAAGATACCCTTGGACTCGGAGGACCTGAAGAGGCACGCTCTCATTAGAACAAACCTTGACAGTAAATAGGAAGGCGAGCTCGTCAATTTCCTCCGTGAGAATCGTGACATCTTCGCATGGTCTCCCAAAGACATGCCGGGTGTCCCGACGGATTTCACCGAGCACAAGCTACACGTCCAACCCGAGGTCAAGCCGGTCAGGCAGCCCTTGCGCCGCCTGTCGAAAGAAAAGAGAAGAGTTGTTGGAGAAGAAATAGCCCAGCTTCTAGCAGCCGGCTTCATCATGGAGGTGTTCTTCCCCGAATGTTGTCCAACCCGGTTCTTGTGCTGAAGAAGAACAAGCAATGGCGCATGTACATCGATTATACCAGCCTCAACAAAGCTTGCCCCAAAGAACCCTTTGCCTTGCCAAGAATCGACCAAGTGATAGACTCCACAGCCAGATGTGAGCTGCTGAGTTTTTGGGGTGCGTACTCAGGATACCATCAGATCAAGCTAAACCCAGCCGACAGGCTGAAGACCGCATTCATCACACCTTTCGGAGCCTTCTGCTACCTGACGATGATGTTCAGCTTGAGGAATGCCCGCGCCACATTTCAGCGTTGCATGCAGAAGTGCCTCCACAAGCAACTTGGCAAAAACGCCCACGTTTACATGGACGATGTGGTGGTGAAGATGGAGAAGCGTGGCACGTTGCTAGAAAACCTCAAAGAGACATTCGAGAACTTGCGACGATTTCAAATCAAGCTCAACCCGGAGAAATGCGTCTTTGGAGTACAAGCTGGCAAACTTCTTCGCTTTCTCGTCTCAGAGCGCGGCTTAGAGTGCAACCCTGTGAAGATCAAGGCAATTGAGAGTATGGAAGTACCAACCCAACTGCTGGACGTACAAAAATTCACCGGCTGCCTGGTGTCCATCAGCCGCTT
This sequence comes from Aegilops sharonensis, assembly GCA_904067115.1. Taxonomy (NCBI): domain Eukaryota; kingdom Viridiplantae; phylum Streptophyta; class Magnoliopsida; order Poales; family Poaceae; genus Aegilops; species Aegilops sharonensis. The sequence goes on along the minus strand of LR880971.1, from coordinate 55,257,130 downwards.
CCTCAGCCGGCTGGGCGAGAAGGCTCTCCCACTGTACCAGCTCATGAAGAAAACCACTTTTTTCGAGTGGAACGACAAGGCGGACGAAGCTTTCCGCCAGCTCAAGAAGATGTTGACCACCCCGCCTGTCCTGGCGACCTCGACTGATAAGGAGCCCATGCTCCTCTACATTTCCACCACCAGTCGGGTGGCCAGCACAGTCATAGTGGTGGAATGCAAGGAGGAAGGCAAGGCACTGCCGGTCCAGAGGCCGGTATATTACTTGAGTGAAGTACTGTCCGCCTCCAAGCAAAACTGCCCCCACTATCAGAAGATGTGCTATGGCGTGCACTTTGCCGCCAAGAAGCTCAAGCCTTACTTTCAAGAGCATCCAATTACTGTTGTCTGCACCGCTCCGCTTGCTGAGATCATTGGAATCCGAGATGCCTCAGGCCGAGTGGTCAAGTGTGCCATAGATCTGCTCCCCTACACCATCTACTACCAGCCTCGCACCACCATCAAGTCACAAGCGCAGGCCGACTTCCTCATGGACTGGGCCGAGACCCAGTACTTGCCACCAGCACCAGACTCCACCCATTGGCGGATGCACTTTGATGGGTCAAAAATGCGTACTAGTCTGGGGGCCGACGTTGTCCTCACCTCTCCCAAAGGCGAGAAGCTCAAATATGTGCTGCAGATCCACTTTGCCGCCTCCAACAACGTAGCTGAATATGAAGCACTCATACACGGTCTCCGGCTTGCCAAGGAACTCGGCATTCGCCGGACCCAGTGTTATGGTGATTCTGACTTGGTGGTCCAACAGTCGTCAGGCGACTGGGACGCCAAGGATGCAAATATGGCGAGCTACCACTTCTTTGTTCAGTAGCTCAGTGGATATTTTGAGGGGTGAGAGTTCCTCCATGTGCCAAGAAATGACAATGAGCAGGCGGATGCCCTGGCACGGATTGGCTCCACCCGACAAGCAATACCAGCCGGCATCGCACTGCGGTGCCTCCTCATGCCGTCTGTCAAGCCGTCGCCAGAATCAAACTCCATCTTCATGCCGGCCCCTCTCGAAGCAGTCGGATCCGACTTGAGGGCCCCAGAAGCCGGCACGGGGACTTCGGCAGGCGGCCCGGGGACTGCAGCAGCTGCACCCAGCCTGGGGACTCCAGAACCCGGCTCGGGGACTGCAGCAGTCGGCCCGGAGACTTCTCCAGCTCAGCAGGTGGCAGCCGATCCCAACCCGCCACCTCCCGGCCCAACCGCCCTTATACAAGTTGCAGTCGTAGCAGTCGAAGAAGTAGCAGAACCATCATGGGCCCAACCAATCCTCAAATTTTTGGTGAACAAAGAACTGCCGACTGATGAGACCTCGGTCCGACAAGTGCAACAGCGGGCAGCATACACCATCGTCAACAGAGAGCTGGTGCGGCACAATGTCACTAGTGTTTATCAGCGCTGTGTAGAGCCAGACAAGGGAAAGCAATCCTCAAGGATATCCACCAAGGCGAATGCGGTCACCATGCGTCTTCAAGATCACTTGTTGCCAAAGATTTCCACCATGGTTTTTTCTGGCCGACCGCTCTAGAAGAAGCCAAAGAACTAGTCCAGAAGTGTCAAGGGTGCCAGAAGTTCTGCGCCAAGCCACATCTGCCGGCTTTTGCACTCAAGACCATTCCCATAGCCTAGCCCTTTGCCGTTTCGGGACTGGACATGGTGGGGCCATTCAAGACGGCTCGTGGCAGCATGACTCATTTGATCATCGCTGTGGACAAATTCACCAAGTGGATAGAAGAAAAGCCAATCAAGAAGCTGAATGGGCCGACTGCCGTGACCTTCATTGCCGACATCACCACCCGGTACGGCATACAACCCAGAATCATCACCGATAATGGCACGAACTTCACCAAAGGAGCCTTGGCCCGTTTCTGCACGACGCAGGGCATCCGACTGGACCTAGCGTCCGTTTCCCATCCGCAGTCAAACAGCCAAGTGGAGCGAGCAAACAGCCTCATTTTGTCTGGCATCAAGCCTCAATTCGTCGAGCCTCTAGAGCGTTCGGTCGGCTGCTGGCTCAAGGAGCTGCCGGCTGTCCTCTGGAGCTTGCGCAGAACTCCGAACAAGTCGACCGGCTTCACACCCTTCTTCCTCGTCTACGGTGCCGAAGTCGTCATCCCGACGGACATAGAATTCGACTCCCCTCGAGTCACCATGTACACCGAGGAGGAGGCCAAATAAGCACGAGAAGCCGACATCGACTTGTTGGAAGAAGGCCGACTGTTGGCACCCAGCCGGTCCGCCATCTACCAGCAGAGTCTATGCTGATACTACAATCGCAAGGTCAAGACAAGATCATTCCAAGAAGGAGACCTTGTGCTCCGGCTGATCCAGCGAACAGCTGGCCAACACAAGCTCTCGGCGCCTTGGGAAGGCCTGTAACACCCCAAAAATTTAACCAGGTTTTAGTTATTAAAATTTTGCCAAGAGTTTAAAATTTTGCCTGCAAGAATATCTCTGTTGTTTTCAAAACTTTTCCTTTAATATTAAGGAATTTATCCCAAGTGGATCCCTCCAAAATATATTGGACTTATATGCCCTTTCTTTAAAACAATTCCCTAATCAGTAGATTTATTTATTAAATTATTCCACCCTGAGCTATATTCATTAAAATGACTTGTTTAAGTTTTGGAGCTCCTTTTTGTACTGCAACCAGTAGATAAATTTAACTAAAAATCCAACCAAAATTTGGAGATGTCATGTGATGCCCCTAAATCACTTTTATGCAATAATATAGTTCATTCATTTCATATTTAGGGTGCTACACATGTTTTTCTTCTCTGGTCCAGTGGGCAATTTTACACTGCAACCCTTTTAAATATTTGTTTCTAGCTTCCACCAAAATTATGGGATGTCAGTAGCAGCATATCATTCCATTATATGCAATAATCCAAGGATGTTCATTGAAAATTTTGAGTGAATCAACCTAATCTTCATTCTGGTCCATCATGATGGTTTGTACAACAACCATATTATTGCTTGCTCTTTGGCCCTTGATTCCTTCTCCTACTTGTAGTCCTCCATACTAAACCCCTAAGTCCAGGAGCATGCAACCATTGGCATATTTCTGGTTCATGAAATAATGCCACTCACATCCTGTCCAGATTTGAAGTTCTGCAAAACTTGCACTAGCAAGTTTGTGCTTCTCACCAACTAACCTCACCACCCTCTTGTGCATCCAAGGAGACACTGATCTGGAAGTTTTGGTCACTCCAAGAAATGCCTAAGTGCATCTGGCATTTTGTCAAACACCCTGTGGGCATGGACAGTTTTGGCATGATTGTAAGTTTGTGTTGTGAAGTTTCCCATCTGGCCAAACCAAGTTGTCCAGTAGCCTGCTAGTGGCCTCTAACCCAGACCTGTGGATTTTCATTTGATCTCTAACAGTTTTGGCCACCCTGGCATTTCGTCGAGCAGACACCGTGCATGCCCAGAGCGCGAGCAGAGCACGCGTTTTGCACGTGCCCGCGCCCGAGCAAGCGCGCCCCTGGATAAACCTCACCGAGCTCACCCTGACCCTTTCCCCCCTCGCCGCGTCGCGCCAAGAGCCCCGACCGCCCCTGGCTCGCTACAGTGGCGCCGCAGCAAGATCCTTGGCGGCACGCTTGCGGCCGAATCCATGGACGGCGCCACCCAAACCTCCTCCGCTCGCCAGCTGCCCCCTCAAGCATCTCCAGCTCGGCCGCAGCTTCGTCCTCTAGCGCGCGTCGCCGCCACGTCGCCTTTGCTACAGAATGACGGTTCGTCGTCGTCCTTATCGCCGGCCGCATCGAACCGACCTCCACCGCGTATATAAGGGCCCCGGAGACCAATCGAGTGCTCGGGCAACCTCTTCTGATCCCCCTAGAGCTACCTCGGCCAGCAGTCGAGGAGGGGAAGGCCTTCTTCCCCGAGTCCGGCCGGTTCGCTCGCCGCCTCGCTCCGGCCGATTCCGTCGCCACCAGTGCCCCTCCCTCTCCATTCTCTACACCAAGAACTCCCCCTTCCTCTCGCGAGTGCAACCCCTCGATCAATTTTGGTTGGAGACCACCGCAGCCCCAAACTCACTATCCACCCGAACGGGTACCCATAGACTCGTCTCGACCCCCTGAGCACACCCATATCCTCAGATCGCCAAGAGAAGCCCCCGTTCGCCGGCAAAACCTCGCCGGAGCTCCGCCTCCGTTCGGTCAGTGGGTCAGGCGGGCCCACCGTTAGTGACCCAGTGCCTGTCCACGCGGGGGTAAGTGGACGCGCCTTTTCCGAATACGCTTTCGACGTGTACGTTTTTATTTGAAACATTTTCTTTTCTGTTTTATTTTAAAAAACAGATTGTGACCAAACTTTGACCTGCTGTATCTTTTTAAATATAACTCCAAATGAATTAATTCTTTTTCCTACCTCTGTCAAATATTGTCTAGTTTATTTTAAGATTTATTTGAAAAAATTTCAGAACAACTTTTTGTGCTGTTTTTATTTTTGTGTTAATTCATTTATATTTCTAAAATAGGATTTTTGAAGAGAGGAGAAGTATTTCAAGAGTTTGAAATGCACCCTGCCTTCCCATAACCTGAAGGAAAGCATTCCGAACCCCGGCATAAATATTTTGTGTGTTTGATGACACGTTTATAACATCACCTCACCTTGGAGAAAATTGTTATTTCATGTGATTTGATCATATCCCTGGGTGCATGTTAGTGATTTCCATGTTGTTGGAAATGAACACACTTGTGATGATAATCATCCTCAGGTGCCTTGCATGCAAACCGACAGGAACCCGGGAAAACCTCTGCCTTGGGTAGGCATGAGTTTGTCGCCGGTCTCCGTCGGGACGGTTATGTCTGGTATGGCATGGTAAGGTAATATGAACGGTGACTCTGCTGGTTGAAATATATCCATTATGCTAATCATGCAGGGAATACTTAAACCTCCTGAGTCGACCGTAGATCGAGTCTTGTTCCAGTAACCCCCATACTTGTTTCGTACTACCACTCGTCTCTACAACAAGTAGAGTACGGTTCAGTAAGTTGTCAACCTCTTTCTAGCACACACCGTACAGAGAGGCCAGGGTGGAAGATACCGGTTGTAGCTGGTAGGCAGGCCACCTGGTCCGGGGGCATGGGTGTTTCCGGTTGAGACC
>LR880971.1:55209042-55241108 GCA_904067115.1 Aegilops sharonensis | reverse complement strand
CTGCCTGCATCTACTACTATTACTCCACTCATCGACCGCTATCCAGCATGCATCTAGAGTATTAAGTTCATGAAGAATAGAGTAACGCATTAGGAAAGATGACATGATGTAGAGGGATAAACTCATGCAATATGATATAAACCCCACCTTTTTATCCTCGATGGCAACAATACAATACGTGCCTTGGTGCCCCTGCTGTCATTGGGAAAGGACACCGCAAGATTGAACCCAAAGCCAAGCACTTCTCCCGTTGCAAGAAAGATCAATCTAGTAGGCCAAACCAAACTGATAATTCGAAGAGACTTAGAAAGATAACTTAATCACACATAAAAGAATTCAGAGGAGATTCAAATATTTCTTATAGATAAACTTGATCATAAACCCACAATTCGTCGGACCTCGAAAAACACACCGCAAAAAGAGTTACATCGAATAGATCTCCAAGAAGAGGAAGGAGAACTTTGTATTGAGATTCAAAGAGAGAGAAGAAGCCATCTAGCTAATAACTATGGACCCGAAGGTCTGTGGTAAACTACTCACAACTCATCGGAGAGGCCTTGGAGATGATGTAGAGGCCCTCCGTGATCGATTCCCCCTCCGACGGAGCGCCGGCGAAGGCTCCAAGATTGGATCACACGGATACAGAAGGTTACGGCAGTGGAAATAGTTTTTCATGGTTGCTTCTGATGTTTTGGGGGTACATGGGTATATGTAGGAGGAAGAAGTAGGCCTGTTGATGCTCGAGGGGCCTACGAGGGTTGGGGCCGCGCCCACCTGTAGGGGGCGCACCGGGCACCCTCGTGGCCGCCTTACTTGTTTCTTGAGTTCCACTCCAAGTCCTCTGGATCACGTTTGTTCCAAAAAGATCGCTCCCAAAGGTTTCATTCGGTTTGCACTCCGTTTGATATTCCTTTTCTTCGAAATAATGAAATAGGCAAAAAGACAGCAATTCAGGCTGGGCGTCCGGTTAGTAGGCTAGTCCCAAAAATGATACAAAAGTGTAAAGTAAAGACCATAAACATCCAAAATGGGTAATATAATAGCATGGAACAATAAAAAATTATAGATACGTTGGAGACGTATCTTTCCCCGAGTAGGTAAATGATAAAAACAGAATTTTTGATGTGGAATTCTACCTAACATATTTATCCATGTAATTTTCTTTATTGTGTCATGAATGTTCAGATCCGAAAGATTCAAAACAAAATTTTAATATTGACATAAAAATAATAATACATCAAGCATACTAACAAAGAAATTATGTCTTCTCAAAATAACATGGCCAAAGAAAGCTTATCCCTACAAATCATATAGTTTGGCTATGCTCCATCTTCGTCACAGAAGATATTCAAATCATGCACAACCACGGTTGCAGCCAAGCAATTGTTTCATACTTTAGTATTCTCAAACTTTTTCAACTTTCACGCAATACATGAGCGTGAGCCATGGACATAGCACTATAGGTGGAATAGAATGGTGGCTGTGGAGAAGAGAAAAAGAGGAGATAGTCTCACATCAACTAGGCGTATCAATGGGCTATGGAGATGCCCATCAATAGATATCAATATGAGTGAGTAGGGATTGCCATGCAACGGATGCACTAGAGCTATAAGTGTATCAAACTCAAAAAGAAACTAAGTGGGTGTGCATCCAACATGCTTGCTCATGAAGACCTAGGGCATTTGAGGAAGCCCATCATTGGAATATACAAGCCAAGTTCTATAATGAAAAATTCCCACTAGTATATGAAAGTGACAAAATAAGAGACTCTCTATAATGAAGATCATGGTGCTACTTCGAAGCACAAGTGTGGAAAAAGGATAGTAACATTGCCCCCTGTCTCTTTGTCTCTCTTTTTTTGATTGGCTTCTTTGGCCTCTTTTTTTTATTGGCTTCTTTGGCCTCTTTTTTTTATTGGCTTCTTTGGCCTCTTTTTTTATTTCCTCACATGGGACAATGCTCTAATGATGATCATCACACTTCTATTTACTTACTAGAAAAATTACAACTCAATGCTTAGAACAAAATATGACTCTATATGAATGCCTCCGGCGGTGTACCGGGATGTGCAATGAATCAAGAGTGACATGTATGAAAGAATTATGAAAGGTGGCTTTGCCACAAATACGATGTCAACTATATGATCATGCAAAGAAATATGACAATAATGAAGTGTGTCATAATAAACGGAATGGTGGAAAGTTGCATGGAAATATATCTCGGAACAGCTATGGAAATGCCATAATAGGTAGGTATGGTGGCTGTTTTGTGGAAGGTAAATGGTGGATGTATGGTACCAGCGAAAGTTGCGCGGCACAAGAGAGGCTAGCATGGTGGAAGGGTGAGAGTGCGTATAATCCATGGACTCAACATTAGTCATAAAGAACTCACATACTTATTGCAAAAACCTACAAGTCATCAAAACCAAGCAGTACGCACATGCTCCTAGGGTAAGGGTTGGTAGGAGTTAACCATCGCGTGATCCCGACATCCACACAGAGGATGACAATCAAAGAGATACCTCATGCTTCAAATTTGTTACACAACGGTTACCATATGTGCATGCTACGTGACTCACAAACATCAACACAAGTATTTCTCAAATTCACAATTACTCCACTAGAATGACTCTAATATCACCATCTTCATATCTCAAAACAATAATGAGCAATCAAACTACTCATAGTATTCATTGCACTTTATATGAAAGTTTTGTTATTTCTGTCGGTGTCAAAACCGGCGGATCTCGGGTAGGGGGTCCCGAACTGTTCGTCTAGGCGGCTGGTAACAGGACAAGGGACACGATGTTTTTACCCAGGTTCGGGCCCTCTCGATGGAGGTAAAACCCTACTCATGCTTGATTAATATTGATGATATGGGTAGTACAAGAGTAGATCTACCACGAGATCAGAGAGGCTAAACCCTAGAAGCTAGCCTATGGTATGATTGTTGTTCGTCCTTCAGACTAAAACCCTCCTGTTTATATAGACACCGGAGAGGGCTAGGGTTACACAGAGTCGGTTACAATGGGAGGAGATCTACACATCCGTATCGCCAAGCTTGCCTTCCACGCCAAGGAAAGTCCCATCCGGACACGGGAGAAGTCTTCAATCTTGTATCTTCATAGTCCAGGAGTCCAGCCAAAGGTTATAGTCCGGTCATCCGAACACCCCCTAATCCAGGACTCCCTCAGTAGCCATTGAACCAGGCTTCAATGACGACAAGTCCGGCACGAAGATTGTCTTCGGCATTGCAAGGCGGGTTCCTCCTCTGAATACTTCATAGAAGATTTTGAACACAAGGATAGTGTCCGGCTCTACAAAACAAGTTCCACGTACCACCGTAGAAAGAATAATATTTGCACAAATCTAATCCGCTGACGTATTCCGCAGCGTGACATCACGCCTCGGCCAAGCCCTTATTCGAATCGTTTTACTGTACCACATCAGCGCGTTTAGCGAGGTGGTTTGCTTGGCAGGTCTTGTTGAAGCAGAGATCATGTCCCCTTATTCCGGGATTCTCATCAATACGGGCGTGGGTAACCCAACCGTGCCATTAGTCACAGCGCTTGGGAGATAAGCGAGTTTTACCAGGCTGGCGGGGGCACATAGTTTCGTCCACCCATATAAGGGGATAAGGATCCACCTTTTCCATCTACGCCTTCTTCCTCCTTTGCTTATCCATTTCTGCACACTCGAGCTCCAGCGCCCAAGTCCGCTCTTCCCACCTCAACCTTCTCCAGCCATGTACGGAGCGGGAGGCAGGTGGATGGCCTCCTCCGTCATGGAGGGGCACGTCAAAAAGTTTAGGAAAGCCGGATACTTGTCCAACGACAATGCGCACCGGCTTCCAGATGAGGGACAGCTCATCCCCACCCCTAGGCCCCATGAGAGGGTGGTCTTCCTCCCCCATTTCCTCCGCGGACTGGGCTTCCCGCTCCACCCATTTGTCCGGGGGCTCATGTTCTACTACGGCCTGGATTTCCACGATCTGGACCCGAACTTCATCCTCAACATCTCGGCGTTTATCGTCGTGTGCGAGGCCTTCCTCCACATCAAGCCCCACTTCGGCTTATGGCTGAAGACCTTCAATGTCAAGCCGAAGGTAGTGGGCGGCCAGCAAGCGGAGTGCGGAGGCGCCATGGTGGGCAAGATGCCCAACGTTATATGGCCCGAGGGCTCCTTCGTGGAACCATCAAAGGGTGGCAATCGGGGTGGATCTACATCACCGAGCCGCGTGACCCTGAATGTGCAGCGACCCCCGAATTCCAATCTGGCATTCCCACACGGCTCACCTCCTGGAAGGAGAAGTGCCTGTCGTGGGGTAATTCGGGAGAGCTGACCGGACTCCAAACCTGCGTCCAAAACTTGGTGGACAAGAAGGTTAAACTTGTCAACGTAGTCCAGGTCATCCTCCTCCGCCGGATCCTCCCATGTCAACGGCGGGCTTTTAACTTGTGGGTGTTTGACCCAGCCCAGCACCAAACTTTGACCAGGCTCTTTGACACAACGCACGAGGATGCCTGGAAGGTGCTATTCAAGGGCGCCGAGGTTCCCCCTCCCATTAACGAGGATCGCGGATTCTGCCCGAAGCACCAAGCCAGCGTAGTAAGCTTGATTTACCCTTTACGGGATACTTGTTTTTCATAGTTTGACTCTATGCGGGATCTAAGATCCCGTTCCTTTGACATGACTCGCAGAAGAAGTCCGGACAGATCGACTGTTCGGCTCCTTTGCCCGAGGCCCAGCAGATGCCCGCTTGGCGAAGCTGCTAGTCCCCGCACCTTAGGTGGTGCCGGAGAAGAAGGCCAAGAAGAAGGCCACGGGAACTCGAAAGAGTGCCCGGCGCCCGGTGGTGTCGGATTCATCATCCGATGACTCCGAAGCGCACTCCTCCCATGAAGACGAGGAGGAGGAAGAAGAGGCCTCTCCCCCTCCAGCGGGGGGTGGAAAGAAAAGGAAGGCCACCCCAACTAGGGGGGCTGGAGTGTCTAAGAAGGGAAGGACCCTTCCTCCGGACTACTCCGCCGACGCTGATGACGGCGAAGAGGAGTGGCCATCCAGGGCCAAGCCCCTAGCAAAATCGTAAGTATCCGGATACCAGAATAACTCATGGCATTCCTTTATTGCACAATATCTTCCGACGCCGAATATAATCATGCAGTCCGCCTAAAGCCCGGCTCGACGCTTCTTCGAGCGTCTCCCCGGATTCGTCGGATGTGAATAGTCTCTCACTCCCGACTGCTACCTCCCCTCGCCCTACGGATGATGTCGAGGTGGAGTCCCAAAAGGGTCCAAGCCAGGAGGAGGTGGTCCAGGAGGCGCCGCAAGGCGACCTCCCGAACTCCAGGCGCAAAGGGACAAAACCCCAAAGGGCTCTAATTCCGGCCCTGGGCCGGACACCGCAACGGAACCTTCAGTGGTTCCAGAATCCGGCAGGCGGCCCCCTAGAAAGAAGGGCAAGCCTACGACACCGGTGACCTCCATCCAACCGGAGGCACCGGATAATTTGCTGGAGGTGCTTAACGGCGCCTCCATCGACGAGGAGCACCGCACTATTATGAGTGCGGTGATCCGGAAGGTTCAGTCGGCCAAGAGCGGGCTGACGGAAGCCTGTGCCAGCCTTCTAACAGGCTTTGAGGTATGTATTTGAGATATGTAAAAATATTACCGCATAGACAGTAGCCCCTGATGCTCAGTTTGGTGTTCGGAAAGAAAAGCCGAACTAAGGATCTGAAAAGATATACGCAGGAGTCTTACATAAGTATGTCAATATGGGAATGCAGGATGCGCTGCTGAACTCTGCCGCACTGACTGCACAGGCCGATGCATTAAAGCAGAGCCTCAAGTGGTCCGAGAACGAGCTCGGCCTTGCCAAAAAGCAGCTCGAGGACAAGGAAGGTAAGTAATACCTTATGTAAGTATATAAAAATATCTAGCTGCAAATAATGACAGGACCAACGTGAGTATTACAGGGGCCACAACCGAGGTGACGACCCTGAAGGAAGCGTTGTCCAAGGCCGAAGACAATGCGGCCGTGGAACGCACCGAGCGAGAAAAGCAGGAGGCGCGTGTCGGCGTTCTGGGAACGGGGGTCCCCAGACTTGCCTGCCTGCGGCCTGCGGCATGGCTCAAAGGAGGCCCAGGACAGCCCATCTTCATCAACACAAGCTCAAGACCCTTGCGAGGGGCCAAGCCTCGCGGGGCGGACGACCAAGAGCTTCCTCAGGCACGACCTCGTCTGGCTGGCTCATGAGGAGGCGGAGAGTTCAAGGCAGGGTACCTCGCGAGGTGCCCATGACGCAAGCCATGACGACCAAGGGCGCCAGTCGGGCGCCAGCCTGCGCAGCGTCCTCCTTTCCTCTTTGGTGCAAAGGGAGCAAGCGCAGGCGAGAGCATCCAGCAAAGGCATCCGTTTCGGTGCAACAAGACCAAGACCAGCCCCAACGGCTGGAAGGGAGTCATCGTGGACCCCAAGCAGGCGTCATCACCAGAGCCTTTGGCATGCGAGGACCAACTTTAGTCAGGATAAGTGTTGGTGTCAAAACCGGCGGATCTCGGGTAGGGGGTCCCGAACTGTGCGTCTAGGCGGATGGTAACAGGAGACAAGGGACACGATGTTTTACCCAGGTTCGGCCCCCCTTGATGGAGGTAAAACCCTACGTCCTGCTAGATTAATATTGATGATGTGTGTTACAAGAGTGGATCTACCACGAGATCAAAAGAGGCTAAACCCAAGAAGCTAGCCTATGGTATGATTGTTGTTCGTCCTACGGACTAAAACCCTCCGGTTTATATAGACACCGGATAGGGTTAGGGTTACACAGAGTCGGTTACAATAGTAGGAGATCTACATATCCGTATTGCCAAGCTTGCCTTCCACGCCAAGGAAAGTCCCATCCGGACACGGGACGAAGTCTTCAATCTAGTATCTTCATAGTCTTGGAGTCCGGCCGATGATGATAGTTCGGCTATCCGGACACCCCCTAATCCGGAACTCCCTCAGTAGCCCGTGAACCAGGCTTCAATGATGATGAGTCCGGCGCGCATATTGTCTTCTGCATTGCAAGGCGTGTTCTTCCTCTGAATAATTTATAGAAGATTGTGAACACCAGGATAGTGTCCGGCTCTGCAAAAATAAATTCCACATACCACCGTAGAGAGAATAATATTACACAAGATCAATCTGCTGACATATTTTGTGGCGTGACGTCGCACCACTACCAAGCCTTTATTCAAATTGTTTTTACTGTTCCACCTCAGCGCGTTTAGCGAAGAGGTTTCCTTGGCACGTCTTGTCAAGGCAGAGATTTTGTTCCCCTTATTTCGGGATACCCATCAATACGGACGTGGGTAACCCAACCGCGCCATTGATTGTGGCGCTTGGGAGATAAGCGAGTTTTACCAGGCCGGTGGGGACACATGTTTTTGTCTGCCCATATAAGGGGATAAGGATCCACCCTTTCACCTACGACTTCTTCCACCTTTTCTCATCCATTCCCGTGCACTCGAGCTCTAGCGCCCAAGTCCGCACTTTCCTCCTCAACCTTCTCCAACCATGTCAGGAGCGGGAGGCAGATGGATGGCCTCCTCCGTCACGGAGGGGCACATCACAAGACTGCGGGAGGCCGGATACTTGTCTGGCGATATCGCGCACAGGCTTGCCCGACGCGGGGCAGCTTATTCCAACCCCCAGTCCCCATGAGAGAGTGGTATTTCTCCCCCACTTCCTCCACGGACTAGGTTTTCCACTTCACCCATTTGTCCGGGGGATCATGTTCTACTACGGCCTAGACTTCCATGACCTGGCCCCGAATTTCGTCCTCAACGTCTTGGCGTTTATAGTCGTGTGCGAGGCCTTCCTCTGCATCAAGCCCCACTTCGGCTTGTGGCTCAAGACCTTCAGTGCCAAGCCGAAGGTTGTGAAGGGCAGCCAAGTGGAGTGCGGAGGTTCCATGGTCGGCAAGATGGCCAAAGTCCTATGACTCGAGGGCTCCTTTGTGGAGACAATAAACGGGTTGCAATCGGGGTGGTTCTACATCACCGAGCCACGCGACCCTGAATGGGTGGCGGCCCCCGAATTCAGATCTGGATTCCCCACACGGCTCTCATCATGGAAGGAGACGGGCCTGAAGTGGGGGGATTCAGACGAGCTATCCGGACACCAAAGACGCGTCCAGGACCTGGTGGACAAGAATCGCAGGCTTGTCGACGTAATCCAGGTGATGCTCATCCGCCGGATTCTCCCATGCCAACAACGGGACTTCAATTTGTGGGAGTTCGATCCGGCACATCACCGAACCTTGAGCCGGCTCTTCGATACCACGTACGAAGATGCCTGGAAGGTGCCTTTCAAGGGCGCCGAATCCCCCGCGTCCGCTAACAAAGATCGCGGATACAACTCGTGGCGTCAAGCCAGCGAGGTAAGTTATTTTACCCTTTACGGGACTCCTTTTCCATAGATTGACTCTATGTGGGATCTGAAAACTCCCTATTCTTCGACAGGTCTGGCTGAAGACGTCCGGACAGATTAACTGTCCGGCTCCTTTGCCAGAAGACCCAGCGGACGCCCGATTGACGGGGCTGCTAGCTCCGGCACCCCATGTAGTGCCGGAGAAGAAGGCCAAGAAGGAGGCTACGGGAACACGAAGGAGCACCCGACGCCAGGTGCTGTCGGATTCTGAAGCAGAATCTTCTCCTGAAGACGAGGAGGAAGAAGAAGAAGCTTCTCCCCCAGCGAGGGAGGAGAGGAAAAGGAAGGCCGCCCCAACTGGGGAGGCCGGAGGGTCCAAGAAGGGAAGAACCCTTCCTCCGGACTTCTCCACCAACGTGGACGACGACGAGGAGGATCGGCCTACGAGGGCCAAGCCCCTGGCGAGATCGTAAGTGTCCGAATACCCGTGGCTTTTTATTATCGCAGATTATTCTCTAATGTCGAACAATCATGCAGCCCGCCCAAAGGCGAGTTTGTCGATTCATCGAGCGGGTCTCTGGGCTCGTCGGAAATGGAGAGTACTTCGCTTCCGACCGCCTACTCGCCTCATGCTGCGGACAACGCCGCGGCGGGGCTCCAAAGGGGGCTTGGTCACGAGGAGGTGGCGCAGGAGGTGCCACAAGGCAACCTCCCGGACTCCAGGCGCGTGGGGGGCAAGACCCCCAGGGGCTCTAAGCCCGACCCTTGTCCGGGTTTCGTGCCGGAACCTTCAGTGGTTCCGGAGTCCGGTAGGCGATCCCTTCGCAAGAAGGGTAAGACGCCGGTGTCCTTCGTCCAACCGGAGGCACCGGATAGCTTACTGGAGGCGCTCAATGGCGCCTCCATCGAGGAGGAGCACCGCACTGTTATGAGTGCGGTGATCCGGACAGTTCAGTCCGCCAAGAGCGGGCTGACCGAAGCCTGTACCAGTCTTCTCTCAGGCTTTGAGGTAAGAAATTTCAATATATGTAAAATGGTACCGCATAGACAGTAGCCCCAGATGCTCGGTTCGGTGTTCGAAAAGAAAAGCCGGACTAAGGATCTTTAGAAAGATAAACTCAGTCATAAAAATATGTCAATATGGGATTGCAGGCTGTGCTGCTGACCTCCGCCGTACTGACTGCGGAGGTCAATACTTTGAAGGAAAACCTCGAGCGGTCCGAGAACGAGCTCGGCCATGCCAAGAAGCAGCTCGAGGAAAAAGAAGGTGAGTAATACCTTATGAAAATTGTACCTTACAGAAAAGGATTTGGTTGCAAGAAAAATGACAAGGATAACGCGGGTATTGTAGGGGCCGCTAACGAGGTGGCGACCATGAAGGAGGCGGTGGCAGCGGCCGAGCGTAATGCGGCCGCGGAACGCACCGAGCGAGAGAAGCAGGAGGCGCGGGTGGCGGAGGTACAGCAAGAGCTCCAGGATCTCGTGAAAAAACATGAGAACTAGGAGCGTAACTTGAAGACTCGAGAGTGCCAAAACCGCTAAGGCCGAAGCCTACAAGGCCCTCCAGGAGATTGAGGCGGTGAAGAAAATAGCAGCAGGTAAGGAATTTTTCATGCAGAATAAGCATGTGAGTGTTAACTACCTGTTGCTTACCCGAATTCGGAGCTCTCCAGGGGCGTTCGCAGAGCTTCCTTGCAGCGTATCCGATGCTGCCGCATTCTACCGGGCCGAGGAGGGGAGCTCAACGGAGCAGTATGCTGAGGCCGGACATCCGGTGCCCCTTAGTGACCAGCTGAAGCAGCTGGTCGAGCTCCACAAGGCGCCCGAACAGGCCATGAAGAGCCTCATAGTTCGGCTGTGGCCTAAGGAGGCCATGCCTGGGAGCTACTTCGGCCTCGTGCGGCGGCTGGTAGATGCGTGCCCGTGGGTTGAAGTTATCAAGCATTCCGCTTGTATCGAAGGTGCCCGTCGGGCCCTTGCCCGCGCAAAGGTGCACTTGGGCAAGATGGATGCCCAGAAGCTCGTGACGGACCCGCCACCAGAGGGCAAGGAGCATCGCACGCCCGAGATGTATTATAAGAGTGTGCTGAAGGGCGCCCGCACTATTGCGGGTGAGTGCTCCAAAGATGTAATATTTGAGTAGACTCGCATTTTGTTATCCTGTGTGCTGAAAACTTAGTTCATATGCGCTAAGCAATGTTTGTTAATTTAAAAATTACCTTCTGTGCGGCTGTTTATCAAATCTGAGAGATGGCAAGTCGTCGGCTTCAGCCCCCATGCCACGAGTGCTGGGGTGTTCGGGATAAACTTGAGCACTCTTGTTCCCATTTTTGGGTCCATCTAGGGAGGCGCTCAGCACAACGAACAAGGCAACCGGACTTATAATGCTTGAACACTCTCACTTAGCCATAGAATTCTATAATTTTAAATTTCGGCGAAGCCCCTAGTCTTCGGAAGGCCGAATTTGGGGCGCTATCCACGCCTTGGCCGGACAGTATCCGGCTCCTCGCTCTAAGCGGCATAAGTCTTTCAGGACTCGCAAAAAACCTCTCGAACAGCGACCGGTTTCTCGCCTCATCATGATGGTTAATTTTAGCTTTCTCCACTGAGGCGTTAACCCAGCCGAACTGGGGCGGAATCGCAGTGGTTCTCCCGGTGCTACCTTAGCCGATATAACGGAACGTAAGGTACCAAAACACGGGGGCCGGGCAAACCCAACTATTGACCCAAGACATGATTCAGAGCCGATGCATATAGTGCTATAAGTTTGGGGTGCCGCACTTGTGAAAGTGTTCAGACTCATCACACCATAACGCGGGAAACAAAAGCCCCTGGTGTATATTAGCTGTACCAAAGTGTACGGATGCAACATGTCGTGAATGAACATATGTATGAAAAAGAAATGCAATTATAAGCAAAAAGGTGCTGCATTGTTTTATTCAATAAGTGCTGCTACGAATGCAGAACGATACAAATAGTGCGATAAGCAAGGTAGGAGACTGTTAAACATGTCCCCCTCCAGGGGTAGGCTGCAGATTGGTGTATGAAAATGCTCGTAACGGAGACCACCTGTATATTCGTTGTAGCCTTTATCCTTCCCTGGCTATTGCATCGTGAGTTCGGCAGGTCTGCTGCCGGACAGGTATTCTGACAAACGGAGTCCTGTGGTTAAAAAGTAAAAGGTGAAAAGAAAAGAAAAAGGAACGACACACTTGAGAGCCCCTTTTGTGGTTGAGCCGCAGTCTGGGTGTATTGTGGTCGTGCCCCCCTCCCCATGCCCATGGTATCTTCAGAGCGTAATGGTGTACGCGAAGGACCTGCTTTGACATTTTGCAGGAGCTGGGGTTGGGGCCGCACTGCTACGCGTGCTCGGAACGTGCCAGGTGGTCTTGTTGTAAGTTACTCCGGGCGCGCTTGGCTTTGTCCGGCCGCTTAACGGCCGGATTCGATAATTGCCTTAAGAGGCTGCATTGCACTTCTGCCGCGAGAGCCGCTGTATGTTCCTCCGTGCGGAGAGAACGTTCAGTGTTTCCGTTGACTGTAATGACTCCTCGAGGGCCTGGCATCTTGAGCTTGAGGTATGCGTAGTGCGGCACCGCGTTGAACTTTGCAAACGCGGTACGTCCGAGCAAGGCATGATAGCCGCTACGGAATGGGACTATGTCGAAGATTAAGGGGATCCGAAGACCACTTCCTGTGTAATTGAGCCTGTACAATTGGCTTCTACACCTGGTATGACGCCTTTAAAGGTCGTTTTGGTAGGTTTAATCCTTGAGGGGTCTATGCCCATTTTGCGCACTGTATCCTGGTAAAGCATGTTCAGGCTGCTGCCGCCGTCCATCAGGACTCTGGTTAGGTGAAATCCATCGACGATTGGGTCTAGGACTAGTGCGGCGAATCCGCCGTGGCGGATGCTGGTGGGGTGGTCCCTTCGGTCAAAAGTGATCGGGCAGGAGGACCATGGATTGAACTTCGGGGCAACTGGCTCCATCGCGTAGACATCCCTGAGTGCACGCTTCCGCTCCCTTTTGGGCATGTGCGTTGCGTATATCATGTTCACCGTCCGCACCTGTTGGGGGAAACCCTTCTGTCCTCTATTGTTCGGCGGTTGGGTCTCGTCCTCTTCATCGCTATGCAGCGCCTTGTCATTGTTTTCGGCAATTAACTTGCCTGCCTGCTTGAATACCCAACAGTCCCTCTTGGTGTGGTTAGCTAGCTTTTCAGGGGTGCCGTGTATCTGGCACCAGCGGTCGAGTATTCGGTCCAAATTGGACGGACCCGGAGTAGTTCGTTTGAATGGCTTTTTCCGCTGACCAGGTTTAGAGCCTTTGAATCCGGCATTGACTGTCGTATCCTAAATATTGTCGCCGTTAGTGCGGCGTTTGTTTTTGTTACGACGCGGCCTGCCGTTTTGGTCCTTGAAGTCCGGATTGCCAGAATTTTTGCTGAGGTTGTTGCTGTGTGCTAGCCAGCTGTCCTCACCCGCGCAGAAGCGGGTCATGAGTGATGTGAGGGCTGCCATGGATTTCGGCTTTTCCTGTCCTAGGTGCCTGGCAAGCCACTCGTCGCGGATGTTACGCTTGAAGGCTGCGAGGGCCTCCGCATCCGGACAGTCGACGACTTGGTTTTTCTTGGTTAAGAACCGTGTCCAGAATTGTCTGGCCGATTCGTCTGGCTGCTGAATTATGTGGCTTAGGTCATCAGCATCTGGTGGTCGCACATAAGTGCCCTGGAAGTTATCGAGGAATGCGGCTTCCAGGTCCTCCCAACTCCCAATTGACTCTGCTGGCAAGCTGTTGAGCCAATGCCGGGCTGGTCCTTTAAGCTTGAGGGGGAGGTATTTGATGGCGTGAAGATCGTCACCGCGAGCCATGTGGATGTGAAGGAGATAGTCTTCGATCCAAACCGCGGGGTCTGTTGTGCCATCATAGGATTCAATATTGATGGGTTTAAACCCTTCAGGGATTTGATGATCCATTACTTCGTCTGTGAAGTATAGTGGGTGTGCGGCGCCCCTGTACTGAGCGATATCACGACGGAGCTCAAAAGAGCTTGGTCTGTTTTGTTCGGCCCGGCCGGACTTACTGTGTCCGGCGCGACGGTTGGCGTCACGTACCGTGGGGCGCCCACGCGATCCATAGATCGATCTTGATTGTCTTGCCTTGTCCTCCAATATATCTCGCAGGTCCGGAGCGTTCCCCTTTGGCCGTGTGCTTTTTGAGCGATGCCGGGGTACGGTTCTAGTGAAGGGCCAGAGGCCTCTCTGTCGCGGCCACGGGGTGGTCGGTCAGCCATATTGTCTCCTAGTGATGCGGGTTCGTAAGCCTCCTCCTCTAATCGGGGGAGCAGCTTGCGTTTAGGCTAGCTTTTGGAGGGGCGTTCGAGCTCATGCTCTTCGGCCGCGAGGACTTCGGTCCATCTGCGGCTAGCAGATCCTGATCAGCTCAAAGCTGTTGCTGCTTTTTCTTTAGGCTGTTCGCCGTGGCCATAAGCCTGCGTCTAAAACGCTCTTGTTCGACGGGATTCTCAGGCACGACGAATTCATTGTCGTCGAGGCTTGCTTCGTCTTCGGAGGGAGGCATATAATCCTCTACCTCCTCTTCTGCCGCTCTCTCTTGAGGGCTGGCGTCTTCATCCTTCTGCGATGGATCTTGCTGGAGTGGATTGTCTTTGGCGTTGTCCGGTGTATTGTTATCTCCGGTGCCGGAATCTTCATTCTTGCTGTGGCGGGATTTAGAGCGGCGCCACTGACGCCGGCGCTTGGGCTGCTTCTTGGAGGGGTCATCCTCCGTTGTTCCATCGCCGTTCCCATCTTTTGGGATGTCCACCATGTATATGTCGTATGATGAGGTGGCCTTCCAGTGCCCTGTAGGCGCTGGGTCTTGGTCGTCTCCGGCATCGTCGTCCATACCGTCGATGTCTTCGGAGTCGTAGTGTAGCATGTCGGTTAGGTCGTCGACAGCGGCTACCAAGTGGGTGGTGGGTGGGCGTCGAATTTCTTCGTCGACCGTATCCCAACCTTCCTGACCATTGTCCGGCCAGGGCTCTCAGGATAAAGAGAGAGACTTTAGTGAATTCAGGAGTCGCCAAAAGGCGAGTGCTGAAAGATGTCCGCGGCCGTGAACTCTAGAACGGGCGCCCAATCGGATTCGATCGGCAAGGGCGCGGAGGGTTCGGAGTCTGGATAGGAGTCCGGCACCCTGGAGTCGGAGTCTTTGCAAAGGACAGGGATGGAGTTCGGCTCGATCGCCGTAGAGATTGTAGCCCCCGAGGCGGTGTCCAACCACTCGTCCTCGGTCGGGGAATCCGGCTCTGGATTAAGGGCCGGAGCGGATACTGTTGCGGTCTCCAGGGCACTGTTCGGCTGCAGAGCAAGATCATGCCCATCGAGACAGTGCGGCACGTTTGGCTGCGGCTCGAATTCGTCGAAGATCAAGTCTCCGCGGATATCGGCCGTATAGTTTAAACTTCCAAATCTGACCTGATGGCTAGGGGCGTAGCTTTCGATCTGCTCCAGATGGCCAAGCGAATTGGCCCGCAGTGCAAAGCCGCCGAACACAAAGATTTGTCCGGGGAGAAAAATCTCACCCTGGACCGCGTCGTTGTTGATGATCGGAGGAGCCATCGGGCCTATCGGCGACGACACAGAGGAACTCTCAATGAAAGCACCAATGTCGGTGTCAAAACCGGCGGATCTCGGGTAGGGGGTCCCGAACTGTGCGTCTAGGCGGATGGCAACAGGAGACAAGGGACACGATGTTTTACCCAGGTTCGGGCCCTCTTGATGGAGGTAAAACCCTACGTCCTGCTAGATTAATATTGATGATGTGTGTTACAAGAGTGGATCTACCACGAGATCAAAAGAGGCTAAACCCTAGAAGCTAGCCTATGGTATGATTGTTGTTCGTCCTACGGACTAAAACCCTCCGGTTTATATAGACACCGGATAGGGTTAGGGTTACACAGAGTCGGTTACAATGGTAGGAGATCTACATATCCGTATCGCCAAGCTTGCCTTCCATGCCAAGGAAAGTCCCATCCGGACACGGGACAAAGTCTTCAATCTTGTATCTTCATAGTCTTGGAGTCCGGCCGATGATGATAGTTCGGCTATCCGGACACGCCCTAATCCGGAACTCCCTCAATAAGTGTACCCGCTGTTCCCCTTCAAAATGGCCAATTGTTGGCGCCCTTCCCGCTCAATATTTGGGAAGAATTCCAGGGCCTTCGTCTATATAAGAAGAGCTAGCCACCATAGTAGAGCTCTCCCCCAATCCAGTATTCGGAACCCAGAGAGAGAGAGAGATGGAGACCCGATCCTCAAGCTAGAGCGACGGGACACCACTTAGCAGTTCATCACACCCACCAAGAACCGACCCTCGCGAGGCTGTTCTTCCCTGTACTGTTCTTCATCAGCCCAAGAGGCAATCCACCACACCACAAACTAGAGTAGGGTATTACACCACAACGGTGGCCCGAACTAGTATAAATCTTGCGTCTCTTGTGTTGTTCTTGCTAGTAGTTTAGGTCCCCGCGATTCGGCGAGGTACGAGACGGCGGAGGGTTGGATCTCCGCGCACACCCCAGAGTTCGAACCTTAAGGGTCTGCCGGAACCTGAAATCCGACAGCGCCGGTGGCGGAGGTGCAGCAAGAGCTCCATGCTCTTGTGGAAAAACACGAGAGTTTGGAGCTTGACTCAAAGACTCGAGAGTCCGAGCTTGCCTCGGCCCTTGAGAGCGCCAAATATGCCAAGGCTGAAGCCCAAAAAGCCCTCCAGGAAATTGAGGCGATGAAGAAGATAGCGGCGGGTAAGGCATTCTGTATGCAAAGCAAGCACGTGAAAGTGAATTACTTGTTACTTACCCGAGTCCGGAGCTCCCCAGGAGAATTCGCAGATCTGCCCCGCAGTGTGTCCGACGCTGTCGCATTCTACCGAGTCGAGGAAGGGAGCTCGACGGAGAAGGTGTTCTGGTCCCAGTATGTTGAGGCCGGACACCCGGTGCCCTTGAGCGACTAGCTGAGGCAGCTGGTCGAGCTCCATAAGGTAGCCGAACAGGCCATGAAGGGCCTTATAGTCTGGATATGGCCTGGGGAGGTCATGCCTGGGAGCTATTTTGGGCTGGTGAGGCGGCTGGTGGATGCTTGTCCATGGCTTGAAGTCATCAAGCCCTCCGTATGCATCGAAGGCGCCCGTAGGGCCCTTGCCCGTGTTAAGGTACACTAGGGCAAGATGGATGCTGAGAAGCTGGTGACAGATGGGCCACCGGAGGGGAAGGAGCATCGCAAGCCTGAGATGTATTATGAGGGCGTCCTGAAGGGTGCCTGCCTTGTGGCGAATGAGTGTTCCAAGGAAATATTTTTTTAGTAATCTCGCTCGTGTTGTCCTGTGCGCTGAAAACTTGTTCATATGCGCTAAGCAACGCCTTTTGAATTTAAAATATTACCTTCTGTGCGGCCGTTTATTAAATCTGAGAGATGGCGAGTGGTCGGCTTCTACCCCCATGCCACGAGTGCTAGGGTGTTCGGGATAAACCTGAGCGCTCTTGTTCCCATTCTTGGGTCCTTCGAGGGAGGCTCTCAGCACAACAAACAAGGCAATCGGACTATAATGTTTTATCACTCTCACTTAGCCATAGAATTCTATAATTTTAAATGTCGGCGAAGCCCCTAGTATTCGGAGGACCGAGTTCGGGGCGCTATCCACGCCTAGGACGGACAAAGCCAGCTCCTCGCTCTAAGCGGCATAAGTCTTTAGGGACTCGAAACCTCTCGAACAGCGACCGGCTCTCGCCCTATCATGACGGTCAGTTTTAGCTTTCTCTACTGAGGTGCTTAACCCAGCTCAACCGGGGCACAATCGCAGTAGTTCTCCCAGCGCTACCTTAGCCGATATAACGGAACGTAAGGTACCAAAACATGGGAGCCGGGCAAACCCAACTATTGACCCAAGACATGATTCAGAGACGATGCATATAATGCTATAAGTTCGGGGTGCCGCACTCATGAGAGTGTTCGGACTTCTCACACCATATTCTGGGGTACTTAAGCCCCTGGTGTATTGGCCGTACCAAAGTGTACGGTTGCATAATGTCATAACTGAACATATTTACATAAAAAATGAATGCAATAATAGACAAGAGCTATGTATTGTTTATTAAAAGGCTGCTATGAAAGCAGAACGATACAAATAGTGCGATAAGCAAGAGATGGGATTCTTTGACATGTCCCCCTCCAGGGGCAAGCTGTGAGACTTTATGTAAGACAAGTATTTAGCTCGTTATAGAGACCACCTGGACATTAGACGTAGCTTGCTGCCTCCCTGGCTGTTGCGTGTGTTCGGCGATTGTACTGCCGAATAGGCCTTCCGGATAGTGGAGTCCTGAAAGTAAGAAAAAAGTAGTGACAAAATCGGGAGTCCCTAGTGCGGTTGAGCCGCATTTTGGGCGTGCCGTGGTTGAGCCCCTCCCATTGGTATTTCCAGCGCGTAATTATGTATGCGTGGTACTAGTTTGGCAATTTCGCGAGGGCTGGGGTTGGGACCGCAATGCTACGCTTGCTCGGAACATGCCAGGCGGTCTTGTTGTAGGTTACTCCGGGCGCGCTTGACAGTGTTCGGACGTTTATGTTGGAAATATGCCCTAGAGGCAATAATAAATTAGTTATTATTATTATTATATTTCCTTGTTCATGATAATCGTTTATTATCCATGCTATAATTGTATTGAAAGGAAACTCAGATACATGTGTGGGTACATAGACAACACCATGTCCCTAGTAAGCCTCTAGTTGACTAGCTCGTTGATCAATATATGGTTACGGTTTCCTGACCATGGACATTGGATGTCGTTGATAACGGTATCACATCATTAGGAGAATGATGTGATGGACAAGACCCAATCCTAAGCCTAGCACAAAGATCGTGTAGTTAGTATGCTAAAGCTTTTCTAATGTCAAGTATCATTTCCTTAGACCATGAGATTGTGCAACTCCCGGATACCGTAGGAATGCTTTGGGTGTACCAAACGTCACAACGTAACTGGGTGGCTATAAAGGTGCACTACAGGTATCTCCGAAAGTGTCTGTTGGGTTAGCACGAATCGAGACTGGGATTTGTCACTCCGTATGACGGAGAGGAATCTCTGGGCCCACTTGGTAGGACATCATCATAATGTGCACAACGTGACCAAGGGGTTGATCACGGGATGATGTGTTACGAAACGAGTAAAGAGACTTGCCGGTAACGAGATTGAACAAGGTATCGGCATACCGACGATCGAATCTCGGGCAAGTACAATACCGCTAGACAAAGGGAATTGTATACGGGATTGATTGAGTCCTTGACATCGTGGTTCATCCGATGAGATCATCGTGGAACATGCGGGAGCCAACATGGGTATCCAGATCCCGCTGTGGGTTATTGACCGGAGAAAGTCTCGGTCATGTCTGCATGGTTCCCGAACCCGTAGGGTCTACACACTTAAGGTTCGATGACGCTAGGGTTATAAAGGAAGTTTGTATGTGGTTACCGAATGTTGTTCGAAGTCTTGGATGAGATCCCGGACGTCATGAGGAGTTCCGGAATGGTCCGGAGGTAAAGATTTATATATGGGAAGTCCTATTTTGGTCACCGGAAAAGTTTCAGGTTTTTCGGTAACGTACCGGGACCACCGGGAGGGTCCCGGGGGTCCACCAAGTGGGGCCACCAGCCCCGGAGGGCTGCATGGGCCAAGTGTGGGAGGGGACCAGCCCCAGGTGGGCTGGTGCGCCCCCCCACAAGGGCCCAAGGCGCCTAGGGTTGGGGGAGGAGGCGCACCCACCTAAACTTGGGGGGCAAGTTTCCCCTCTTTCCCCCCTTGGCCGCCACCCATAGATGGGATTGGGGATGCCGCACCCCTTGGGGTGGAAACCCTAGAGGGGGCGCACCCCCTCCCTCTCCCCTATATATAGTTGAGGTCTTGAGGGCTGCCAACACATGAGTTTCACCTCTCCCTGGCGCAGCCCTACCTATCTCCCTTCTCCTCTCCCGCGGTGCTTGGCGAAGCCCTGCAGGATTGCCACGCTCCTCCACCACCACCACGCCGTTGTGCTGCTGCTGGACAGAGTCTTCCTCAACCTCTCCCTCTCTCCTTCCTGGATCAAGGCGTGGGAGACGTCACCGCGCTGTACGTGTGTTGAACGCGGAGGTGCCGTCTGTTCGGCACTAGGATCTCCGGTGATTTGGATCACGACGTGTACGACTCCTTCAACCCCGTTCTCTTGAACGCTTCCTCTTAGCGATCTACAAGGGTATGTAGATGCACTCTCCTTCCCCTTGTTGTTGGTTTCTCCATAGATAGATCTCGGTGACACGTAGGAAAATTTTGAATTTCTGCTACGTTCCCCAACAGTGGCATCATGAGCTAGGTCTATTGCGTAGATTCTTTGCACCAGTAGAACACAAAGTAGTTGTGGGCGTTGATTTTGTTCAATATGCTTACCATTACTAGTCCAATCTTGTTTCGACGGTATTGTGGGATGAAGCGGCCCGGACCGACCTTACACGTACACTTACGTGAGACAGGTTCCACCGACTGACATGCACTTGGTGCATAAGGTGGCTAGCGGGTGCCAGTCTCTCCCACTTTAGTCGGATCGGATTCGATGAAAAGGGTCCTTATGAAGGGTAAATAGCAATTGGCATATCACGTTGTGGTTTTGCATAGGTAAGAAACGTTCTTGCTAGAAACCCATAGCAGCCACGTAAAACATGCAAACAACAATTAGAGGACGTCTAACTTATTTTTGCAGGGTATGCTATGTGATGTGATATGGCCAAGAAGAATGTGATGAATGATATGTGATGTATGAGATTGATCATGTTCTTGTAATAGGAATCACGACTTGCATGTCGATGAGTATGACAACCGGCAGGAGCCATAGGAGTTATCTTTATTTATTGTATGACCTGCATGTCATTGAACATACGCCATGTAATTACTTTACTTTATTGCTAACCGGTAGCCATAGTAGTAGAAGTAATAAGTAGGCGAGACAACTCCATGGAGACACGATGATGGAGATCATGATGATGGAGATCATGGTGTCATGCCGGTGACGATGATGATCATGGAGCCCCGAAGATGGAGATCAAAAGGAGCAAAATGATTTTGGCCATATCATGTCACTATTTGATTGCATGTGATGTTTATCATGTTTATGCATCTTATTTGCTTAGAAAGACGGTAGTAAATAAGATGATCCCTCATTAAAATTTCAAGAAAGTGTTCCCCCTAACCATGCACCGTTGCAAAAGTTCATCGTTTCGAAGCACCACGTGATGATCGGGTGTGATAGATTCTTACGTTCACATACAACGGGTGTAAGCCAGATTTACACACGCCAAACACTTAGGTTGACTTGACGAGCCTAGCATGTACAGACATGGCCTCGGAACACAAGAGACCAAAAGGTCGAGCATGAGTCATATGGTAGTTACGATCAACATGAAGATGTTCACCGATGATGACTAGTCCGTCTCACGTGATGATCGGACACGGCCTAGTTGACTTGGATCATCTAATCACTTAGATGACTAGAGGGATGTCTATCTGAGTGGGAGTTCATAAGATGAACTTAATTATCTTGAACATAGTCAAAAACCCTTTGCAAATTATGTCATAGCTCGCGCTTTAGTTCTACTGTTTTAGATATGTTCCTAGAGAAAATATAGTTGAAAGTTGACAATAGCAATTATGCGGATAGTAGAAGGCTTATGTCCTTAATGCACCGCTCGGTGTGCTGAACCTCGAACGTCGTCTGTGGATGTTGCGAACATCTGACATACACGTTTTGATAACTACGTGATAGTTCAGTTAAACGGTTTAGAGTTGAGGCACCAAAGATGATTTCGAAACGTCGCGGAACATATGAGATGTTTCGAGGGCTGAAATTGGGATTTCAAGCTTGTCCCACGTCAAGAGGTATAAGACCTCCGACGATTTTCTTAGCCTGCAAACTAAGGGAGAAAAGCTCAATCGTTGAGCTTGTGCTCAGATTGTCTGAGTGCAACAATCACTTGAATCGAGTGAGAGTTGATCTTCCTGATGAGATAGTGATGTTTCTCCAAAGTCATTGCGACCAAGCTGCTAGAGCTTCGTGATGAACTATAACATATCAGGGATAGATATGATGATCCTTGAGCTATTCGCAATGTTCGACACCGCGAATGTAGAAATCAAGAAGGAGCATCAATTGTTGATGGTTAGTGAAACCACTAGTTTCAAGAAGGGCAAGGGCAAGAAGGGCTACTTCATGAAACGGCAAATCAGTTGCTGCTCCAGTGAAGAAACCCAGGGTTGAACCCAAACCCGAGACTAAGTGTTTCTGTAATGAGAGGAGCGGACACTGAAGTAGAACCACCCTGGATACTTGGTAGATAAGAAGGCAGGCAAGGTCGATAGAAGTATATTGGATATACATTATGTTAATATGTACTTTACTAGTACTCCTAGTAGCACCAGGGTATTAGATACCGGTTCGGTTGCTAAGTGTTAATAGCTCGAAAAAACAGCTACGAAATAAACGGAGACTAGCTAAAGTTGAGATGTCGATATGTGTTGGAAGTGTTTCCAAGGTTGATGTGATCAAGCATCGCACGCTCCCTCTACCATCGAGATTGGTGCTAAACCTGAATATTGTTATTTGGTGTTTGCATTGAGCATAGACATGATTGGATTATGTCTATTGCAATGTTGTTATTCATTTAAGGAGAATAATGGTTACTCTGTTTATTTGAATAATACCTTCAATGGTCTTGCACCTAAAAGGAATGATTTATTGAATCTCGATCATAGTGATACACATTTTCATGCAAAAAGATATAAGATAGTAATGATGGTACCACTTGCTTGTGCCACTGCCATGTAAGTCATATTGGTGTAAAACGCATGAAGAAGCTCCATGTTGATGGATCTTTGGACTCACTCGTTTTTGAAAAGTTTGAGACATGCGAACCATGTCTATTGGTGTATACGCATGAAGAAACTCCATGCAGATGGATCATTTGGACTCACTTGATTTTGAATCACTTGAGATATGCAAATCATACCACATGGGCAAGATGACTGAAAAGCCTCGTTTTCAGTAAGATGGAAGAAGATAGCAACTTGTTGGAAGTAACACATTTTGATGTGTGCAGTCCAATGAGTGCTGAGGCATGCAGTGAATATCGTTATGATCTTACTTCAAAGATGATTTGAGTAGATACTGAGTATATTTACTTGATGAAACACAAGTCTGAATTATTGAATGGTTCAAGTAATTTCAGAGTGAAGTAGAAAATCATCGTGACAAGAGGATAAAATGTCTATGATATGATCATAGAGATGAGTATCTGAGTTACGAGCTTTGGCACGCAATTAAGACATTGTGGAAATTGTTTCACAATTAATACCGCCTGGAACACCATAGTGTGATGGTGTGTCCGAACATCATAGTTGCACCCTATTGGATATATATGGTGCGTACCATGATGTCTCTTATTGAATTACCACTATCGTTCATGGGTTAGGCATTAGAGACAACCACACTCACATTAATAGGCACCACGTAATTCCGTTGAGACGACACCATTTGAACTATGGTTTGGAGAAACCTAAGTTGTCGTTTCTTAAAATTTTGGGGCTGCGACGCTTATGTGAAAAAAAATTCAGGTTGATAAGCTCGAACCCAAAGCGGATAAAATGCATCTTCATAAGACACCCAAAACAGTTGGGTATACCTCCTAATTCAGATCCGAAAGCAATAGGGATTGTTTCTTGAATCGGGTCCTTTCTCGAGGAAAAGTTTGTCTCGGAAAGTTGAGTGGGAGCATGGTGGAGACTTGATGAGGTTATTGAACCGTCACTTCAACTAGTGTGTAGCAGGGAACAGGAAGTTGTTCCTGTAGCGCCCACACCAATTGAAGTAGAAGCTGATGATAGTGATCATGAAGTTTTGGATCAAGTCACTACCGTACCTCGTAGGGTGACAAGGATGCGTACTACTTCAGAGTGGTACAGTAATCCTGTCTTGAAGGTCATGTTTCTAGACAACAATGAACCTACGAGCTATGGAGAAGCGATGGTGGGCCCGGATTCCGATGAATGGCTCGAGGCCATAAAATCCGAGAGAAGGATCCATGACTTTGGAAGAAATACTTGATGGTCGTAAGGCTGTTGGGTACAAATGGATTTTAAAAGGAAGACAGACAATGATGGTAAGTATCACCGTTAAGAAAGCTCGACTTGTCGCTAAGATGTTTTCCGACAAGTTCAAGGAGTTGACTACGGTGAGGCTTTCTCACTCGTAGCGATGCTAAGAGTCTGTTGGAATTGGATTAGCAGTTACTGCATTATTTATGAAATCTTGCATATAGGATGTCAAAACATTGTTTCCTTGACAGTTTTCTTGAGGAAAGGTTGTATGTGATACAACCAGAAGGTTTTTGACAATCCTGAAAGACGCTAACAAGTATGCAAAGCTCTAGCAATCCTTTTAAGGACTGGAGTAAGCATCTCGGAGTTGGAATGTACGCTATGATGAGATGATCAAAGATTTTGGGTCTATACAAAGTTTATGAGAAACTTGTATTTCCAAAGAAGTGAGTGGGAGCACTATAGAATTTCTGATGAGTATATGTTGTTGACATATTGTTGATCAGAAATGATGTAGAATTTCTAGAAAGCATATAGGGTTGTTTGAAAAGTGTTTTTCAATGGAAAACCTGGATTAGGCTACTTGAACAATAAGCATCAAGATCTATAAGATAGATCAAAATGTTTAATAATACTTTCAAATGAGCACATACCTTGACATAATCTTGAAGGTGTTCAAGATGGATCAGTCAAAGAAGGAGTTCTTGCCTGAGTTGTAAGGTATGAAGTTAAGAGTTAAAGCTCGAGCACGGCAGAAAAGAGAGAAAGGTCGAAGGTCGTCCCCTATGCCTTAGACGTAGGCTCTACAGTATGCTATGCTGTGTACCGCACCTGATGTGTGCCTTGCTACATATCTGGCAAGAGGGTACAAAGGTGATCAAGGAGTGGATCACCAGATAGCGGTCAAAATTATCCTTAAAGGAATAAGGATATGTTTCTCGATTATGGAGGTGATAAAGAGTTTGACGTAAAGAGTTGCGTCGATGCAAGCTTAACACCTATCCGGATAGCTCTGAGTAGAGATACCGGTTACGTATAATGGAGCAACCATTTGGAATAGCTTCAAGTGGAGCGTGGAAGCAGCATTTACAATATGACCTAGAGATTTGCGAAGTACATACGGATCTGAATGTTGCAGACCCGTTGACTAAAACCTCTCTCACAAGCAAAACATGATCAAACCCCAGAACTCATTGATTCTTAATCACATGATGATGTGAACTAGTTTAGTGACACTAGTAAACTCTTTGAATGTTGGTCACATGGCGATGTGACCTGTGAGTGTTAATCACATGGTGATGTGAACTAGATTATTGACTCTAGTGCAAGTGGGAGACTGTTGGAAATATGCCCTAGAGGCAATAATAAAATAGTTATTATTATTACTATATTTCCTTGTTCATGATAATCGTTTATTATCCATGCTAAAATTGTATTGAAAGGAAACTCAGATACATGTGTGGGTACATAGACAACACCATGTCCCTAGTAAGGCTCTGGTAGACTAGCTCGTTGATCAATAGATGGTTACGGTTTCTTGACCATGGGCATTGGATGTCGTTGATAACGGGATCACATCATTAGGAGAATGATGTGATGGACAAGACCCAATCCTAAGCCTAGCACAAAGATCGTGTAGTTCGTATGCTAAAGCTTTTCTAATGTCAAGTATCATTTCCTTAGACCATGAGATTGTGCAACTCCCGAATACCGTAGGAATGCTTTGGGTGTACCAAACGTCACAACGTAACTGGGTGGCTATAAAGGTGCACTATAGGTATCTCTGAAAGTGTCTGTTGGGTTAGCACGAATCGAGACTGGGATTTGTCACTCCGTATGACGGAGAGGTATCTCTGGGCCCACTTGGTAGGACATCATCATAATGTGCACAATGTGACCAAGGGGTTGATCACGGGATGATGTGTTAGGGAACGAGTAAAGAGACTTGCCGGTAACGAGATTGAACAAGGTATCGTCATACCGACGATCGAATCTCGGGCAAGTACAATACCGCTAGACAAAGGGAATTGTATACGGGATTGATTGAGTCCTTGACATCGTGGTTCATCCGATGAGATCATCGTGGAACATGTGGGAGCCAACATGGGTATCCAGATCCCGCTGTTGGTTATTGAACGGAGAACATCTCGGTCATGTCTGCATGGTTCCCGAACTCGTAGGGTCTACACACTTAAGGTTCGATGACGCTAGGGTTCTAAAGGAAGTTTGTATGTGGTTACCGAATGTTGTTTGGAGTCTCGAATGAGATCCCGGACGTCACGAGGAGTTCCGGAATGGTCCGGAGGTAAAGATTTATATATGGGAACTCCTATTTTGGTCACCGGAAAAGTTTCGGGTTTTATCCGTAACGTACCGGGACCACCGGGAGGGTCCCGGGGGTCCACCAAGTGGGGCCACCAGCCCCGGAGGGCTGCATGGGCCAAGTGTGGGAGGGTACCAGCCCCAGGTGGGCTGGTGCGCCCCCCCACAAGGGCCCAAGGCGCCTAGGGTTGGTGGAGGAGGCGCACCCACCTAAACTTGGGGGGCAAGTTTCCCCTCTTTCCCCCCCTTGGCCGCCACCCATAGATGGGATTGGGGATGCCGCACCCCTTGGGGTGGAAACCCTAGAGGGGGCGCACCCCCTCCCTCTTCCCTATATATAGTTGAGGTCTTGAGGGCTACCAACACATGAGTTTCACCTCTCCCTGGCGCAGCCCTACCTCTCTCCCTTCTCCTCTCCCGCGGTGTTTGGCGAAGCCCTGCAGGATTGCCACGCTCCTCCTCCACCACCACGCCGTTGTGCTGCTGCTGGACGGAGTCTTCCTCAACCTCTCCCTCTCTCCTTGCTCGATCAAGGCGTGGGAGACGTCACCGGGCTGTACGTGTGTTAAACGCGGAGGTGCCGTCCGTTCGGCACTAGGATCTCCGGTGATTTGGATCACGACGAGTACGACTCCTTCAACCCCGTTCTCTTGAACGCTTCCGCTTAGCGCTCTACAAGGGTATGTAGATGCACTCTCCTTCCCCTCATTGCTGGTTTCTCCATAGATAGATCTTGGTGACATGTAGGAAAATTTTGAATTTCTGCTACGTTCCCCAACAGTTTAATAGCCGGACTGGAGAATTGCCTTGAGACGCTACTTTGTACTTCCGCCGCGAGGGCCGCCGTATGCTCCTCCGTCCGGAGAGAGCGTTCGGTGTTTCCATTGACCGTAATGACTCCTCGAGGGACTGACATCTTGAGCTTGAGGTATGCGTAGTGCGGCACCGCATTGAACTTTGCAAATGCGGTTCGTCCGAGCAGCGCGTGATAGCCACTGCGGAACGGGACTACGTCGAAGATTAACTCCTCGCTTCGGAAATTATCCGGGGATCCGAAGACCACTTCGAGTGTAACTGAGCCTGTACAGTTGGCCTCTACACCTGGTATGACGCCTTTAAAGGTCGTCTTTGTGGGTTTAATCCTTGAGGGATCTATGCCCATTTTTCGCACTGTATCCTGATAAAGCAGGTTCAGGCTACTGCCGCCGTCCATAAGGACTCTAGTGAGGTGAAATCCGTCAATGATTGGGTCTAGAACCAACGCGGCGAATCCGCCGTGGCGGATGCTAGTGGGGTGGTCCCTTCGATTAAAAGTTATCGGGCAGGAGGACCACGGGTTGAACTTTGGGGCGATTGGCTCCAACGCATATACGTCCCTGAGTGCACGCCTCCGCTCCCTTTTGGGGATGTGGGTTGCGTATATCATGTTCACCGTCTGCACTTGTGGGGGAAAACCCTTCTGTACCCTATTGTTCGGCCGCCGGGGCTCCTCCTCGTCATCGCTATGCAGCCCCTTGTCTCTGTTTTTGGCACTTAACTTGCCTGCCTGCTTGAACACCCAACAATCCCTATTGGTGTGATTGGCTGGTTTTTCGGGGGTGCAGTGTATCTGGCACGAGCGATCGAGTATTCGGTCCAAGATGGATGGGCCCGTAGTATTTCTTTTGAATGGCTTTTTCCGCTGACCGGGTTTAGAGCCTCTGAATCCGGCATTACCAACCGTATCCTCAGCATTGTCGCCGTTAATGCGGCGCTTGTGCTTGTTGCGACGCGACCTGCCATTGTTGTCCTTGGTATCCGAATTACCAGGGCTCTTGGTCATGTTATTACTACGAGCTAGCCAGCTGTCTTCTCCCGCGCAAAAGCGGGTCATGAGTGTTGTGAAGGCTGCCATGGATTTCGGCTTTTCCTGTCCTAGGTGCCGGGCAAGCCATTCGTCACAGATGTTATGTTTGAAGGCTGCGAGGGCCTCTGCGTCCTGACATTCGACTATTTGATTTTTCTTGGTTAGGAACTGTGTCCAGAATTGTCTGGCCGATTCCTCTGGCTGCTGAATTATGTGGCTTAGGTCATCAGCGTCTAGTGGTCGCACATAGGTGCCCTAGAAATTGTCGAGGAATGCGGCTTCCAGGTCCTCCCAGCAACCAATTGACTCTGCTGGCAAGCTGTTAAGCCAACGCCGAGGTGGTCCTTTAAGCTTGAGTGGGAGGTATTTGATAGCGTGTAGATCATCACCGTGGGCCCTGTGGATATGAAGGAGATAATCCTCGATCCATACCGCAGGATCTGTTGTGCCATCGTATGATTCGATGTTTACGGGATTAAACCCTCGGGGATTTGATGATCCATTACTTCATCTGTGAAGCATAGTGGGTGTGCGGCGCCTCTGTACTGGGCTATATCACGATGTAGCTCAAATGAGCTTTGTCTGCTATGTTCGGCCTGGCCGTATTTGCCATATCCGGCATGACGGTTATCGTCACGTGTCGTGGGGCGCCCACGCGATCCGTAGATCGATCTTGTTTGCCTTGCCTTGTCCTCCAATATGTCTCGCAGGTCTGGCCCATTTCCCCATGCCTTGGTATTTTTTGAGCGACGCCGAGGCGCGGCTTGAGTGGATGGCCGAGAGGCCTCTCTGTTGCGGCCACGAGATGGCCGATCGGCCGCGTTGTGCGCTGGTGATGTAGGTTTAGGTGCTTCCTCCTCTAATCGGGGTAGCAGCCTACGCTTTGGGTAGCTCTTGGAGGGGCGTTCGAGTTCGTACTCTTCAGCCCCAAGGACTTCGGTCCATCTGTCGGCTAGCAAGTCTTGGTTAGCTCGTAGCTGCTGCTGTTTTTTCTTGAGGCTGCTCGCCGTGGCCATAAGCCTGCGTTTGAAATGCTCTTGTTCGACAGGATCCTCAGGCACGACAAATTCGTCGTCGTTGAGGCTTGCCTCGTCTTCGGAGGGAGGCATGTAATTATCGTCCCCTACCTCTCTGTCTCCCGCTCTATCATGAGGGCTGGCTTCTCCATCCTCCTGTGTTGAATCCTGCTGGAGGGGGTTGTCTTCGGCACTGTCCAGGGTGTTATTATCTCCCGTGCCGGAATCTCCATTTTTGCTTTGGCGGGATTTAGAGCAGCGCCGCTGACGCCGGTGCTTAGGCTGATTCTTGGAGGGGTCATCCTCTGTTGTTCCATCACCATTCCCTTCTTTTGGGGTGTCCACCATGTATATGTCGTATGACGAGGTGGCCTTCCAGTGCCCTATAGGTGCTGGTTCTTGGTCGTCTCCTGCATCGGCGTCCATACCGTCGATGTCTTCGGAGTCGAAGTCAAGCATGTCGGTTAAATCATCGACAATGGCTACGAAGTGGGTGGTGGGTGGGCTTTGAATTTCTTCGTCGTCCGCATCCCAACCTCGCTGACCGTAGTCCGGCCATGGCTCTCCTGATAAAGAGAGACTTTAGTGAATTCAGAATGTCGCCGAAGGGCGAGTGCTGAAAGATGTCCGCGGCGGCGAGCTCCATGATCGGCGCCCAATCGGGTTCGATCGGCAGGGGCGCGGAAGGTTTGGAGTCCGGCACGTTGGAGTCACGAGCTTCGCAAAGGACAAGGCTGGTGTTCGGCTCGATCACCGTAGAGATTGCAGCCCCCGAGGCGGTGTCCAGCCCCCCGTCCTCAATTGGCGCAGTCGGCTCCGAGCTAAGGGTCGGAGCGGACACTGGGGCGGCCTCCTGGGCACTGTTCGGCGGCAGAGCTAGATCATGCTCATCGTGACAGTGCGGCGCGCTTCGCTATGGTTCGAACCCGTCGAAGATCAAGTCTCCGTGGATGTCAGCCGTGTAGTTCAAACTTCCAAATCTGACCTGATGGCTAGGGGCGTAGCTTTCGATCTGCTCCAGATGGCCAAGCGAATTGGCCCGCAGTGCAAAGCCGCCGAATACGAAGATCTGTCCGGGGAGAAAAGTCTCACCCCGGACCGCATCGTTGCTGATGATCGGAGGAGCCATCGGGCCTAAAGATGACGACATAGAGGAACTCTCATTGAAAGTACCAATGTCGGTGTCAAAATCGGCGGATATCGGGTAGGGGGTCCCGAACTGTGCGTCTAGGCGGATGGTAACAGGAGACAAGGGACACAATGTTTTTACGCAGGTTCGGGCCCTCTCGATGGAGGTAAAACCCTACTCCTGCTTGATTAATATTGATGATATGGGTAGTACAAGAGTAGATCTACCACGAGATCAGAGAGGCTAAACCCTAGAAGCTAGCCTATGGTATGATTGTTGTTCGTCCTACGGACTAAAACCCTCCGGTTTATATAGACACCGGAGAGGGCTAGGGTTAAACAGAGTCGGTTACAATGGGAGGAGATCTACACATCTGTATCGCCAATCTTGCCTTCCACGCCAAGGAAAGTCCCATCCGGACATGGGACGAAGTCTTCAATCTTGTATCTTCACAGTCCAGGAGTCCGGCCAAAGGTTATAGTCCGGTCATCCGAACACCCCCTAATCCAGGACTCCCTCAATATCCCTCTTGGATGCCCATCATATTAGGACTAGTTTTATAACCCAAGCAAATTATCATGATGTTCCAAAAGACTCTCAAAATAATATAAGTGAAGCATGAGAGTTCAACAATTTCTATAAAACAAAGCCACCGCCATGCTCTAAAAAGATATAAGTTAAGCACTAGAGCAATAATGCCTAGCTCAAAAGATATAAGTGAAGCACATAGAGTATTCTAATAAATCACGATTCATGCGTGTATCTCCCAAAAGGTGTGCACAGCAAGGATGATTGTGGTAAACTAAAAAGCAAAGACTCAAATCATACAAGGCGCTCCAAGCAAAACACATATCATGTGGTGAATAAAAATATAGCCTCAAGTAAAGTTATCGATAGGCGAAGATGAAAGAGGGGATGCCTTTCGGGGCATCCCCAAGATTAGGATTTTGGTTGTCCTTGAATATTACCTTGGAGTGCCTTGGTCATCCCCAATCTTAGGCTCTTGCCACTCCTTATTACATAGTCCATCAAATCCTCACCCAAAACTTGAAAACTTCACAACACAAAACTTGATAGAAAATCTCACGAGCTCCGTTAGTATAAGAAAATAAATCACCACTTTAAGGTACTGTTGAAAACTCATTATTTATTAATATTGGTGTAATATATACTGTATTCCAACTTCTCCATGGTTCATACCCCCCGGTACTACCCATAGATTCATCAAAATAAGCAAACAACACGCGAAAAACAGAATCAGTCAAAAACAGAACAGTCTGTAGTAATCTGTAACTCTCGAATACTTCTGTAACTCCAACAATTCTGAAATAAATTGGCGGATGTGAGAAATTTTTGTATTAATCTTGTTCAGAAAGAATCAACTCAAAATCACTCTTCTGTTAAAAATGACAAATAATCTCGTGAGTGCAAAAGTTTCTGTTTTTCAACAAGATCAAATCAACTTTCACCCAAGTCTTCCCAAAGGTTCTAATTGGAACAAACACTAACTAAAACATGAAAGAACATCTAACCAGAGGCTAGACGAATTATTTATTACTAAACAGGAGCAAAAAGCATAGAACAAAAAATAAAATTGGGTTGCCCCCCAACAAGCGCTATCGTATAACGCCCCGAGCTAGGCATAAAAACGCGAATAGATCTAGGTATTGCCATCTTTGGTATGCAATTCTTTTCTCATCAAATCCTCCAAAACTCATCTTAGAAAATCTATCCTTTCCTTTATTTCCCTTTTAGAAGACTGTGACGCCCTCGATTTAATCGTACACTAATCATGCACGCAAATGTGTACGATCAAGATCAAGGACTCACGGGAAGATATCACAACACAACTCTACAAATAAAATAAGTCATACAAGCATCATAATACAAGCCAGGGGCCTCGAGGGCTCGAATACAAGTGCTCGATCATAGGCGAGTCAGCGGAAGCAACAATATCTGAGTACAGACATAAGTTAAACAAGGTGCCATAAGATGGCTAGCACAAACTGGGATACAGATCGAAAGAGGACAGGCCTCCTGCCTGGGATCCTCCTAGGTCACTCCTGGTCGTCGTCAGCGGGCTGCACGTAGTAGTAGGCGCCTCCGGAGTAGTAGTCGTCGTAGGCGGTGGCGTCTGGATCCTGGGCTCCATCGTCTGATTGCAGCA
>LR880971.1:55171363-55195872 GCA_904067115.1 Aegilops sharonensis | reverse complement strand
CAATTTTAACATTCATAAACCCATAGTGGGGATCATCACCGTATATATAATCATATAAAATGTGTTGTTCATTTCTAACGGGTTCCTTCATCATTTTATTCAACCAATCCCTATGGAATCCTACATAAACTCCTCTAGTAATCCAATCAAATTCCTCGAAAGCCTCAAGGTACAAAGATTGAGATATTTCAAGATAGGGAACCCTCTCCCTAATAGTTTCACTATAAGATTGATAATCTCTAGCTTCCAAACTATGCATGGTTTCTTTATCATAGAGAATATCTATAATTGGAGGGTGTTCAACGTCCTTTTTATAGAAAGAAAAAAATATCCCTAGATTCTTGTATTATAAAATCAAATTCACGCATAAGGATAATGGTGACAATCTTTTTAGCTATTGGGTGATTGATATTGGGAAGTTCATAAAACACCTTTTGCAAAGCAGGATGAATATGCACAAATTTTCTATGTAATTTCTCAACGAGCAGTTGGTCTCAAGAAGAATATATTTTTTATTAATAGGCATGGATCCTGTGCAGTCAAAGAATTCTTGGATAACACTTTTTCCAATAATACTACCGTCCCCCACACGAAAGATTTTTGTTTTGTAATTAGGTGGAGTTTCAGTTTCATAATTCAAAGAACAAGATTCAAGTGTTTCCTCAAGATTTTCAATGATAACTTCCCCAGTTTCAGACATGATGGAAACAAACTAAACTAACAAACGAGTACACAAGAAGCAATCGAAAAGAGACGAATGGAAGAGGGGCGAAGAAAAGGAAAAAGTTTTTGAAAATCGTTTCAGAAGTGGGGGAGAGGAAAACAAGAGGCGAATGGCGAATACTGTAATGCAAGGGAGAAGAGTTTATGATGGGTACTTGGTATGGCTTGACTTGACACAGATCTCCCGGGCAACGACACTATAAATCTTTCTTGCTACCTCTTGAGCTTGCGTTGGTTTTCCCTTGAGGAGGAAAGGGTGATGCAGCAAAGTAGCGTAAGTATTTTCCCTTAGTATTGAGAACCAAGGTATCAATCCAGTAGGAGACAACACACAAGTCACCGATTACCTGCACGAACAATCAACAACTTGCACCCAACGCGATAAAGGGGATGTCAATCCCTTCACGGTCACTTGCAAAAGTGCGATCTCATAGAGATAGATTAAAGGTAAAGTAAATATTTTTGGTATTTTTGGTTTATAGATCGGAAAGTAAAAGATTGCAAAATACTAGATCGGAAACTAGTACGATGTAAACAATATAAAATAATATTGAAAAGAGACCTGGGGCCATAGGTTTCACTAGTCGCTTCTCTCAAGATAACAAATATTACGGTGGGTGAACAAATTACTGCCGAGCAATTGATAGAAAAGCGCATAGTTATGACGATATCTAAGGCAATGATCATGAACATAGGCATCACGTCTGTGTCAAGTAGACCGATTCCTGCCTGCATCTACTACTATTACTTCACACATCGATAGCTATCCAGAATGCATCTAGAGTATTAAGTTCATAAATAACGGAGTAACACACTAAGTAAGATCACATGATGTAGAGGAATCAACTCAAGCAATATGATGAAAACCCCATCTTTTTATCCTTGATGGCAACAATAAAATATGTGCCTTGCTGCCCCTACTATCACTAGGAAAGGACACCGCAAGATTGAACCCAAAGCTAAGCACTTCTCCCATTGCAAGAAAGATCAATCTAGTAGGCCAAACTAAACCGATAATTCGAAGAGACTTGCAAAGATATCAAATCATGCATATAAGAATTCAGAGAAGAACCAAATAATATTCATAGATAATCTGATCATAAATCCACAATTCATTGGATATTAGCAAACACACCATAAAATAATATTACATCAAATAAATCTCCAAGAACATCGAGGAGAACATGGTATTGAGAATCAAAGAGAGAGAAGAAGCCATCTATCTAATAACTATGGACCCGAAGGTCTATGGTAAACTACTCACGCTTCATCGGAGAGGTAATGTTGTTGATGTACAAGCCCTCCGTGATCGAATCTCCCTCCGTCAGAACGCCGGAAAAGGTCCCTAGATGGGATCTCATGGGTACAGAAGGTTGCGGCAGTGGAAAAGTGGTTTCGTGGCTCTCCTGGATGTTTTTAGGGTATAAGAGTATATATATGTGAAGCAACTAGGTCAAGGCTGCTACGAGGGGCCCACGAGGTAGGGGGCGCCCTCCTGCCTCGTGGCCGCCTCGTTGCATCTCCGACTTCATCTCCAAGTCTCCTGATTTGCTTTCGGTCCAAGAAAGATCATCGCTAAGGTCTCATTCCGTTTGGACTCCATTTGGTATTCCTTTTCCGCAAAACTCTAAAATAGGCAAAAAAAATAGAAACTAGCACTGGCCCTCGGTTAATAGGTTAGTCCAAAAAATAATATAAAATAGCATATAAATGCCTATTAAACATCCAAAACAGACAATATAATAGCATGGAACAATCAAAAATTATAGATACGTTGGAGACATATCACCATCCAGCTCCGCTTTAGATTCACATTCTGTTATAAGTAAACTTGCAATGCCACCACATGCTATTAATTCTAATATGTCACAAGTTATTGATGATTCTACTTTTGCTATGAATGCTACTCACGATGATGCTAGTACCTTGCTTGATGATAATGTCTCACTAGGTGAATTTCTTGATGAACAAATTGCTAGAGCAAGACAGCATGATATTGTTGAAACTGATGATGAGCTTGAAACTGAAAATCTTGAAACACCTACTAGAATGTAGCGCCCAAGATGCGATTCTATCCCAATCACGTGATGAATTCATGATTGGGGAACAATCGCATTTCGAGCGCATAGCAAGGTGGATATCATTACAACATACCATGTACTGAATAAATGAGAGTACAAGATAAAGTCTTACACTCGCCAAAAGCTACAACATTAATACAATAGTTCATCAATACATAGCAATCATCATACAGAACAGGAGGGTCCGACTACGGATGAAGTCAAACAAAAAAGAATAATGACATCCACCCTGCTAGCCCATGCTCCCGACCCGGAACCTATATCCCTTGATCAAAGAAGAAGCAGAAGAACTCCAAACAAGCAAGCATCGCAGTCGCATTAGACCATCGCATTACCTGCACCTGCAACTGTTGTTGTAGTAATCTATGATCCACGAGGACTCAGCAATCCAATTACCATGGGTATCAAGATTAGCAAAGCTTAATGGGTATGGAATGGATAAGTGGTGATGTTGCAGCAAGCGACTAAGCATTGTATGGTGGCTAACTTATGAGTACAAGAAAATGATGAGAAACTAGAAAAACGGTCGCAAACTAGTAATGATCAAGAAGTGATCCTGAACTACTTACGTTCAAACATAACCCCACCATGTTCTCTTCTCGACTCACTCAAAAAGAGACAGTTGCGGTTACACATGCGGTTGGTGTATTTTAATTCGGATCTGGTGTCAAGTTCTCTACAACCGGATATTAAAAATTCCTATCTACCACATAACCGTGGGCATGGCTCTCGAAAGTTTAAACCCTATAGGGGTGTCCCAACTTAGCCCACGACAAGCTCTCAGGATCAACGGAGGAAAATCTTCCTCCCAGAACAACCGATCAAGCTCGGAATCCCGGTTCATAAGACATTTCGACAATGGTAAAACAAGTCCTGCAAGACCTCCTGGTGTGCCGACACCCTGATAGTAGCCGCGCGTATCTCATCTCAGGCCACGACCGGATAAACACTACGTATGGCAACCGAAAACCCCGGGTGAAGGGGTGGAACCGCAAGTGGCTCTGTTTTAGACCAACACTCATGAGGATCACTGACCTGGGGGATTGATTAAGAGACCTCGGGGCCCGGCAGGTCCCTATGCAAGTTTTAGTTGTTATTAGGAAAATGGTAAAACCAATGTTGGGCCTTGCTAGAAGAGTTTTATTCAAAGCAAATTGTCAAGGGGGGCCCATAAACCCCAACCATGTTAGGTACACAAAATCAAGGAACATAATTAACACCGGTATGA
The DNA here is from genome assembly GCA_904067115.1 of Aegilops sharonensis. Lineage (NCBI taxonomy): Eukaryota > Viridiplantae > Streptophyta > Magnoliopsida > Poales > Poaceae > Aegilops > Aegilops sharonensis. The sequence goes on along the minus strand of LR880971.1, from coordinate 55,191,840 downwards.
TGGAAACTAGGGCGGAAAGAGTGGAACAAAACACCAGGCAAAAGGCCGAGCCTTCCATCCTTTACCAAATATATAGATGCATTAATTAAATAAGAGATATTGTGATATCACATGATATCCATGTTCTACCATTGAACATTCTACACGGCACCTGCAACTAGCAATGCTATAAGAAGGGCTGAGCAAAGCGGTAACATAGCCAAACAACAATTTGGTGGGATGATGGAAAAGGTTAGAAGCTGTTTCATGGCATAATGGGAGGCTTGATAAACAAGTGGTGGGTAGCACAACATAGCGATAGCATCGAGACAACCAGCGTAACAAATATAGTAGAGAGATCCAAGGTGATGGTAATCTTGCCTGAAATCCCGCTAGGAAGAAGACCGAGTCCATGAAGTAGACGAACGGGCGTAGTCGAACGTATCCTCACAATCGCAACATAACCGGAACTATTGAGAAGAAGCATCACCGGAAAGAAGCAAACAACATGGTAAAATAACAAGCATAATCATGGCATGATGCCAATCAAGTATGATGCATGTCCATTTTAATGAAGCATGTCATGTCAAAGCAACAAATAATATTACAAATTAAGTGGAGCTCAATATGCAACGGGTTGCATATTGAAGAAACACCACATTCAAACATTTGGTTCACTATCATTTATGAACAGAACAAGTTTAAATGTTCCTAACATGGCAAGAGGTGAAACATAAGTAAGCTAAATATTTAGGCAAGTTTAAATCAGGCCGGAAACAACAAACAACAATTCCGGAAAATCCCCATGTGCATAATTGGAATTCGCTACTATTCTGCCCTAAACCATATTTTACTGTTGTTAAACATGCAATTAAAGTGTACTATGTTAAACTATGCATTTTTCTACCCGATTTACATATAAAGTTTATTAAATTCGGAGCTACGATTATTTTGTTATGAAATAAACCATTTAAGCAAATTAATTCAAACAGCAGGTTAAACATTTTAACCAGGGATGAAAGTTGGAAATCTATATAAAATTCTAAGCATTTTACATATAAAGTTTGTTTAATTGCGATGCACAGTTATGAAGTTATTAATGCATGCAACTTAGAGGGTTTTTGTGCAAAACTGAAATATTCTCCATAATGCTAAATACACCAGAACAGGAAAAAACATCACGAGCCGAATCTGCTGGTTGCGGGGGCACTCACCATGGGCCACTGGGCCAACTGTGGGAGAGGAGGCAGCTAGGCTGGCAGATCTGGGCCGGCTCGCTGGGGCGGTGCAGCTGGCAGGCAAGCGGGTCAGCGGGGCAGGGAAGGCAACGCGAGCGATGACCTAGCAGGGCGAAGCAAAAAGAGGACCCCGCGGTTTCGTCGAAGCAGAGACGGTGGCAGCGGGGTGCTCTCCGGCGAGGGTAGCCAAGACGACGGCTGCGGCGTTGGCCATGGGAGCTCATGTTCGTCATGTACAGAGAGAGGCAGAGGACTGGGAGAGAAGGAGGAGTAGGCAAGAGAGAAAGAGAAGAGGGGAAGGATGAGCCGAGGCACGAAGCCCTGTGGTGCTCCGGCATCGCACTCGCCGGCGCGGCGTTGAGGCAGCAGATCGAGCAGAGGCGGAGGTCTGCTCGGGCCAGAGGAAAGGGACGACGCGATGGATGGGACAGGGATATATCTCCTAAAAATTAGGGTTGAACTGAATATATAGCAGGTGGATTAGGTTTAGGGATATTTGGTCCCTCCGATTGTAATCGAACGGTCCAAAAAAATAGGCTAGGGAGGTCCAACAAAGAACCGGAGATATTTTGGGGATGTTTGGAGATGATCTGGACCCAACGGTCATGACTGCTCGGGTCGGGTCCGGGAGAACTTTTCGGACTAGGTTGCGAAGGTGGTCAGTGGCTGTGCACAGAGGTTCGAATGGTCAGACAACAAAAGAGCGGTTGGTCTCGAAAGGTACAACAAGGGCAACAAGGAGAAGTGGGAGCTATGAACGGATGCAAGTTTTTATGAAAACATGCAGATGCAATGCACATGATGCCATGATGAAATGCAATAAGCAAAAATAAAACACACGGAAATCATGGAGAACATGGAAGGCGTCTGGAGAGTCAGTCTCGAGACGTCACAACACTCCTCCACTTATAAGAGATCTTGTCCCGAGATCTAAGGATGGCACCGGAGAGAAGCAGAAGAGGAAGAGGTAAAACAATGTTGCTTCTCCGACAAACGAGTGAAACCAACAAACCTTGAGAGGTTGAACAACTTGAAGAAATAATACAACGGAGATGAACGAGGTTGCAAACAGTCCTTTGGAAAAGAGGAACAAGAAATATGATGAGAACCAAGAGCTTAGGGGACAAGATAGCTTTTGAAGCCTGTCCGGTTAAAATTAGCTGGACAAGGAATAAGAATAAAGAATTCGGGCAGCACTCTGGTTGAAAAGCGAGACAGGACTTGATAAGATGAAAGAACTTGGATGACAACACAACGCTCCAGTTAAATGGATAAGCAAGAAAATAACATGATCTTTACAAAACAAGGTGATGGGTGAAGAGAGCAACATCACAATGCCTTCAAAACGAAAGAACAGAAGCTAGATTGTTGGGATAAAGGGACGGAGAAGAAAATGACAACTTCTGCCAGAAATGAATTTGGAGAACATCCATGCAACAAAGGATTGAACGAAGTTGTTGGAAAATCAACAACGAAAAAGCACAAGCTTGATGTGGGCTTATGGAAACATCGCGAAACTTGAGGTGAAATTCTGCCCCTACCAAATGATTTGTTAGTTGAGAGGAGCGAAGAGATGCAAAACTCCACTTCAAAATATAAGGGAGAATGAATTGCACTTCGAAATCATAGAAGAAGAAAACTTGAGCTCCTCCAACAAGAATCTTGACGAACACTTAGAGAATGAATGAAATCTTTGCTGAACCACCATGAAGAAACTCTCGAAGAACTCCGGTAGTAAAAGGATTATATAAAAGAATTGAAGGTTGAAAAGAACAAGAGTTGAAGACTTGCAATGAATTAGATGGAGGTTTGTGATGAGACAACTGAGAGAGCTTGGCCGGAAAAGAAAAGATGAATCACTTGGAACCGAGAATTTATTCATTATGAACAAACTCTAGAAGAAGGAATTGAAATCTTCTCGAGGGAACAAGAATAATAATTATGCCATGTGAGGGAGTCCTGGATTAAGGGGTCCTCGGACAACCGGACTATGTAACATGCGCCGGACTGTTGGGCTATGAAGATACAAGACCGAAGACTCTCTCCCGTTTTCGGATGGGACTCTCCTTGGCGTGGAAGGCAAGCTTTGAGACCGGATATGAAGATTCCTTTCTCTGTAACCGACTTTGTACAACCCTAGTCCCCTCAGGTGTCTATATAAATCGGAGGGCTTAGTCCATAGAGGCATACATACACAATCATAATCCTCATAGGCTAGACTTTCAGGGTTTAGTCCTTACGATCTTGTGGTAGATCAACTCTTGTAATACTCATATTCATCAAGATCAATATAGCAGGAAGCAGGGTATTACCTCGATAGAGAGGGCCCGAACCTAGGTAAATATCGTGTCCCCCGCCTTCTATTACCATCAACCTTAGACGCACAATTCGGGACCCCCTACCCGAGATCCGCCGGTTTTGACACCGACATTGGTGCTTTCATTGAGATTTCTGCTATGACGTCCAAGACAGGATCGATGGCTCGCCTCATTGTCAAGGACAACATCATCTCCGGAGGAGCCCTGGCCCTAGGCCAAACCCTCCGGCTCGGCGGCTTCACCATGACCGCCCGATCAGCCATCGAGCCGACGATGACTTCTCGGGTCATCGAAAATCGCCTCCGTGTTGAATCCGAATACTCCAACCAAATGGATCCGATGGAGCTTTCGTCTTTAATCAAACTCCTTGATCGCATTGACGCCCTGGGGATCGCTATAGACTACGATCTGATCGGGCTTAAACCCGATGAAAGAGAAATCAAATCTCCACCGGTCACCCATCAGGTATCGGTAATCGAGGAGCGCAACAACAACTTCCCCTCTACATTGAGGATGACCTATGTTCGGATCGCTGGGTTTGAAGAGCCGGATACCCGCCTCGCAACCACACGACCTGCCCTCCAAACTTAGAACCGGACAATGGGCCAGAAAAATCAGTTGATATGCCAGAGCCCGAACTATTAAGTTCGGAAGTTTCTCAGACTCCGGATCCCAAAGTGGGTCAGTGTTCAGATTCAAATCCACCCACCCACCCAGATACACGCGATCATACGCACACACGATAGCAGCCTCAGGAAACGGCCAATCACTTTTGGGCCCGATTCCTCCCTGTCAAAGACAAGATTGAAGATTGCAGCGATGAAGACGTAATCACACTATTTTGCAAATATTGCACGGACGAAGTAATCTTCAATGCCATTAACCGCCATCGCATATTACGCTTCGCTGACTTGGCAACCATAGTACAGAAGTATTGCGCAATGGAAAGCGCTTGGAAAACTGAGGCAGCACCCTGGGAGCCACCAGTTCCCCCTCAACTCCTCGTCTGGACAAAAAGGATGCACCCTCATGTGTTTCCTGATCCAATATTAGAGAAACCGAAGCCCACCATAGGGCGCGGAACCGTTCTGGAGGGATGGCTCGATAGGCCATGCAAAATAGACTCAACACCGGACACCATGCCAACCCACAACCTTAGGGCATGTTGGATACTCTGACAGGTGGCCAAGAGCGGCGAGGATCTCCTCACCAAAAATGCCGCAGAGCAATATCCCACGGAAGACGATGACCTCGGAGTATTGATGGTCTTCGAAACTTTCGCCTCAAATAATAGGTGTAAAAGGGCACTCAGTGGCCTCGCCGAAGTCTGCCAAGTCGCAACAATAAACCCCTGGAACGACACAACCATTACTTTCAATGCCGATGACGAACCAAAATCCAGGACAGTCCGGGCACCTGCCGCATAAGTCCTCAATCCGATTGTGGACGGCTTTCGGCTTACTAAAGTGCTCGACGGCGCAGCAGACTGAACCTCATCCACGAGGAAACTCTCAACACAGTGGAAATAGATAGGAGCAGCATCGAGCAAAGTAGCACAACCTTCCGAGGAATCATTCCTAGTCGGGAGGCGCGATGCGAGAAAAATCACACTCGATGTGGTATTCAGCACGATGGAGAATTACAGGTCCGAAGAGATAACCTTCCAAGTGGCCCCTTTCAAGAGTACATGAAGCTCAAGATGCCCGGGCCCAATGGTATTATAACTCTTGCTAGTGATCCGGATATGGCACTCCGCGCCGAAAACAAAACCGCAGCCCTAGCCCTCGAGGCACTATCCGAAGACCTTGCGTCCGAAGAATTAACTACATTGTGATCCAAAGTGGATAGGGATGACGTGATCTTGGAAAAGCGACCCAAATCCACCTCCTTTAAACCAGCAGACGAAATAGTCAAAATTCAAGTCCACCCGACGGACCCCAAGAAAACAGCATCCATCGGTGCACAGCTGGACCCAACAGTTGATGCCGCAGTGCGAATGTTTCTACGCAAAAACTTGGACATATTCGCCTGGCACCCTTCTGATATGCCAGGAATCCCACGCAGGCTGGCCGAACACACCCTCAATATATCTAAGGGATACAAGCCGGTCAAACAAACACCGTGGTGCTTTTCAGAACCCAAACGACAAGCCATGGGGGAGGAGCTAGGGAAGTTACTCGAGGCCGGATTCATCAGAGAAATAAAACCTCCGGACTAGCTGGCAAACCTGGTGATGGTTCAAAAGAAGGATAAATCCTGGCGCCTATGCGTCAATTTCAAAGACCTTAACAAGGCCTACCCTAAGGATCAATCGCCCTCCCCCGCATCGATCAGATCATTGACGCCACTGCAGGACACGACTCACTTGTTTCCTCGACGCATACTCCGGATACCATTAAATGAAGATGAAGGAGTCCGATCAAGCCGCAACAGCATTCATTATCCCATACGGGCCTTTATGCTTCAACACCATGCCTTTCAGGCTCAAAAACGCCCGCGCCACCTATCAACGCATGATTCAAACATGCCTGGGGACACAAATCGGCAAGACAGTTGAAGCATACGTGGACGGCGTAGTCATCAAGACTAGGCACGTTGAGTCATTAATAGACGATCTGCGTCTCACATTTGACATCCTCCGCATATATGACATTAAGCTCAATCCGAAAAAGTGTGTTTTCGGCGTTCCCGCTGGAAAACTGCTGGGCTTCATCGTTTCCCATAGAGGAATCGAGGCGAACCCAGCCAAAATCCGAGCTTTGTCACAGTTGGCTACGCCAACAAGCCTTAAACAAGTCCAAAAACTAGCCGAATGCGTGGGAGCTATAAGCCGCTTTATCTCCAGACTAGGAGAAAAAGCATTGCCACATTATCGCGTGCTCTGATGCATCGAACACTTCGAGTGGACGGAGGCGGCAATAGCTGGACTGGAAGAAATAAAGGGCTCTTCTGGCGAGAAATCCAATCCTGGCTGCACCAAACATCAGCGAACCCATGATATTATACATGTCGGCAACGCACCAAGTCCTGAGTGCGGTACTCATAATCGAACGAAAGGAGGATGGACACAAATTCCTGCTTCAATAGCCGGTATACTACGTATATACTGTCCTCACACCATGCAAATCCCGGTACCCTCATTATCAAAAAATAGCATACACAGTCTTCATGGAATTTCGAAAGCTATGACACTACTTTCAAGAGTGTTCGATTACGGTGGCGTCCGAAGTACCACTCAATGATATAATAAACAACCGCAATGCCACGGGCCGGATTGCTAAGTGGGCCATTGATCTCCTCCCATTTGACATAACATACGAACCACAATGGACCATTAAATCCCAAGTGGTGGCAGACTTTGTCGCCGAATGGACAGAGGCCGAACTCCCTAAGGAGTACGGTACATAGTCCAACTGGATCATGCACTTCGACGGCTCCAAAATGCTGGCAGGACTAGGAGCGGGTGTTGTCCTAACATCCCCCACTGGAGATACAATCCAATACATACTCCAAATATTATACACAGACTCCAACAATGTAGCCAAATACGAGGCTTTATTGCATGGTCTTCGGATGGCTGTCCCCATGGGCATTCAATGCCTGGAAGTGCGTGGGGACTCAAACCTCACAATATCTCAAATAAATGGAGACTTCGATGCCAAAGATCAAAAAATGGCGGCTTATCATAAAGCCATTCTTCAAATGTCAGCTCGGTTCGAGGGGCTAGAAATTCATCATGTGGTTCGAGAAAATAATCAAGCGGCGGATGTCCTTGCCCGCATTGGCGCTAAGCGCGACCCCGTCCGACCTAACATCTTTCTGGAAAGTCTGTTCAAGCCATCCGTGGTGTGGCAATGGGAGAGCGGCAACACTAGTCCGGATCCGACCATAACCCCAGATTCCGAACACACTGACATCATCAGGGGTTCTTCCACCGAAATAACACCATCAGCCCATCTTATTATGACAGTAATTTCCCCATGGACCGAACCCTTCTTGGCCTACTGAGGGAGTCCTGGACTAGGGGGTGTCCGGATAGCCGAACTACCATCACGGCCGGACTCCAAGACTATGAAGATACAAGATTGAAGACTTCGTCCCATGTCCGGATGGGACTTTCCTTGGCGTGAAGGCAAGCTTGGCGATACGGATATGTAGATCTCCTACCATTGTAACCGACTCTGTGAAACCCTAACCTATCCGGTGTCTATATAAACCGGAGGGTTTTAGTCCGTAGGACGAACAACAATCATACCATAGGCTAGCTTCTAGGGTTTAGCCTCCTTGATCTCGTGGTAGATCTACTCCTGTACTACCCATATCATCAATATAAATCAAGCAGGAGTAGGGTATTACCTCCATCGAGAGGGCCCGAACCTGGGTAAAAACATCGTGTCCCTTGTCTCCTGTTACCATCCGCCTAGACGCACAGTTCGGGACCCCCTACCTGAGATCCGCCGGTTTTGACACCGACATTGGTGCTTTCATTGAGAGTTCCTCTGTGTCGTCACCTATAGGCCCGATGGCTCCTTTGATCATCAACAACGACGCGGTCCAGGGTGAGACTTTTCTCCCCGGACAGATCTTCGTATTCGGCGGATTTGCACTGCGGGCCAATTCGCTTGGCCATCTGGAGTAGATCGAAAGCTACGCCCCTGGCCATCAGGTCAGATTTGGAAGCTTAAACTATACAGCCGATATCCACGGAGACTTGATCTTCAACGGATTCGAGCCACAGCCAAGCGCGCCGCACTGTCTCGATGGGCACGATCTAGCTCTGCCGCCGAACAGTGTCCTGGAGGCCGCACCAGTACCCGCTCTGACCCTTAATCCGGAGCCGGATTCCCCGATCGAGGACGAGTGGCTGGACACCTCCTCGGGGCTACGATCTCAACGGCGATTGAGCTGAACTCTATCCCTGTCCTTTGCGAAGACCGTGACTCCAGGGTGCCGGACTCCTCTCCGGACTCCGAACCCTCCGCGCCCCTACCAATCGAATCCGATTGGGCGCCGGTCATGGAGTTCACTGCCGCAGACATCTTTCAACACTCGCCCTTTGGCGACATCCTGAATTCACGAAAGTCTCTCTCTTTATCCGGAAAGCCCTGGCCGGACTACGGTCAGGAAGGTTGGGATGCGGACGACGAATAAATTCAACGCCCACCCACCACCCACTCTGTAGCCACTGTCGATGATTTAACCGACATGCTCGACTTCGACTCCGAAGACATCGACGGTATGGACGACGATGCTGGAGACGACCAAGACCCAGCGCCTACAGGGCACTGGAAGGCCACCTCGTCATACGACATATACATGGTGGACATCCCAAAAGATGGGAACGGCGACGGAACAACGGAGGATGACCCCTCCTAGAAGTAACCGAAACGCCGACGTCAGCGGCGCCGCTCTAAATCCCGCCACAGCAAAAATGGTGATTCCGGCACGGGAGATAATAACACCCCGGACAGTGCCGAAGACAACCCCCTCCAGCAGAACTCAGCGCAGGAGGAGGGAGAAGCAAGTCCGCACGACAGTGCGGCAGAAAGAGAGGTCGAGGACGATAATTATGCGCCTCCCTCCGAAGATGAGGCAAGCCTCGACGACGACGAATTTGTCGTACTGGAGGATCCCGCAGAACAGGAGCGTTTCAAACGCAGGCTTATGGCCACCGGCAAGCAGCCTCAAGAAAAAGCAGCAACAGCTTAGAGCTGACCAAGACCTGCTAGCTGACAGATGGACTGAAGTCCTTGCAGCCGAAGAGTATGAACTCGAACGCCCCTCCAAAAGCTACCCCAAACGCAGGCCTTTGCCTCGATCAGAGGAAGCACCCAAGTCACCATCGTACGACATGGCAGACCGGCCACCCCGTGGCCGCGATAGAGAGGCTTCTAGACCCTCCGTTCAAGCCATACCCTGACGCCGTTCAAAAAGTACCAGGGCACGGGAAAACGCGCCGGACTTGCGAGATATATTGGAGGATAAGGCAAAACATACAAGATCGATCTACGGATCACGTGGGCGCCCCATGACACGTTGTCACGACCGGTTTTCCAATAAAAAGATTATTGAGAAACCGACCTTTTGAGTCCAGTACGACGAAAAATCCTCCTGACTGGTAGACAAAATCTTGATACGATAAGCCAGTAGCATTAAAATATATTACAGGGTCGAGCTGGGGTGCTCAACCATTTATTACAAACACGCCAATAATTATACATAATGGCGGGTATGGCACAATGGAGTGGTGGCATACTACTGACTCGAGTTAAAGTGGTGGTGGAATAACACAGTGGAGTGGATAACATGACTCCTACACTGGCAGCTCATCGAGCGTCATGGTGAGGCTCGATGGAATTTATTTGGGGTAGCGGAAGCGGGAGTAACATAGTGACTAATCCAGGGTCGCACGAGACTGACTGGGATTCCTCCAGGCGTCGGACTCGCTATCGAACTCTTTATCCATGAGATCGCCTTCGTCAGCATCTGGACAAATCAACAAGCCAGGTGAGTACTTCGAAATACTCGCAAGACAGTTCGGATAATAGATATAATAAATGCATGCATGAAAGCGTCATGAGTAATTTAACAATGCACATTCAAATCTGTATAACAAGGTAATTAAAAAGGGAGTCGGCGGTAGTCCGCTCGAAAACCCAATAAAATAAACTGAAAACCGATCAGGTGTCTGAAGCGACACCTCGAAGGGTGAACACATAAGTAAAACATGCCGCAGTCGGGCGTCTAAGCGACACCACATAAAGGGCTTATACTGAATGAAAAGACATGCGTGCCACAGTCGGACGTCGGAGCGACATCACAGAAAGAGCTTGCATCGTAAGTAAATAATAACAATACCGCAATCGGACGTCTGAGCGGCATCGCAGAAAGGGCTTATATCAAAAGTTAATAAATAACAATGCCGCAGTCGGACGTCTGAGCAACATCGCAGAAAGGGCTTATATCAAAAGTAAATAAATAACAATGCCGCAGTCGAACGTCTGAGCGACATCGCAGAAAGGTCTTATATTCATTATTCATAACTTGCAAGAATTAATACTCACCGGTAAATATTCAACACGTGATAAATAACGGGTTAGTCCATTCACAGGAATAAACGTTAACCGGACTTAATACTCATGTGGCTCACCAGAGTTTTTGTCCCCAAGACTGACTCTTGACAAGATAAGATAAACACAGAACTTGGATATGGATAAGATGATTAAAAGGAATTTTTGACTCTGCAGAGTTTGTATTAAATTATCCACAGCCAACGGATTTCCGTAGTAACGAAGGACTAGTTCCGTTTACTGTATTTCGGAGGAAACAAAACAATCCAGTACACACCCATCCCACCTCACGATGCCAGGAATCACCCTAGACAGCGTTCAAGAAAAACTTTGAGACGGGGAGATCACAATCTCGAATAGCATGGGATCAAATTTATATACGCGCACTCTAAGGGGTGCCCCTCTCTCGGTCCCGACCGGAAACACCCATGCCCCCTGACCGGATGACAGGCTTTAATCCAGGGCCATGGAACCCTCATCCCGGTCTCTCGATTTGGTGTGTACCAGGAAGGTGGTTTGCAACTTACTACGCCATATCCTTGCGGAAAACATGTGGTAGTACGGAAAAGGAAAATGGACGGAAACTGGAGTGATACATGCTGACACTTCAGTCAAATAATCTGGCATAAGACTGGCATGCTACAACACTGCCATCTTACCCATTCTCATGCCAACTCATGGCCATACAAACTCATTTCCATCAACTCATGGATTTCCGAAACTCACTTGCCTCAACTTTTCACGTGATAAACTTTCATCGAGATGCTCATGAACATGCCATGAAACTACTTAATGCAAACATGCCCAAACACTCATCATATCAAAAGTTCAAACATGCTTGCCTGGTTCGGAGTAGTCGGGGCCTAGCTCGGTGAAGTTCGCGGTTCCGTCACCTCCTTCGGTATCTACGGTATACAAAAATACACGCACTAACGTAATTACAATGGGATGCACAAATATATTCCAAATATTTTTCAAATAAATCTGATAAAAACTAGAGAAAATTTTGAAGAGGACAGAAAAAGAATCACTAAAAAATCCTTTTCTGTTTAAAAGTGATAAGAGTTTTGGTCCAAGGACCTCTCTGTAATGAAACAGAAAACTCTCAGGGGTCTAAGCAGAAAAGTCCAGAAAACGATTCAGATTAGAAAGCGCATTTGCCAGAATACGCTTTCAGAAACGGTTCGAAAACAAAAGAATAGAGAGGCTGATGGGCGGGTCCCACCCGTCAGGTTTGAATATTCAAAAGAGGCGGCAGAGCTCGTCGGCGCCCGAGAGCCGCGGTGGTCGCCGGCGGCGATCCACGGCGAGGCAGGGGGGTCGGGTGGTACCTCTGTGCTCAGTGCATCCTTCCGCGTCGGTGGGTGGTGGTGGTGGTCGCCGGCGAGCACCATGTCGACGGTGGTTCGGGTAATCGTGGGCCTCGTCGGAGAGAGTTGCTGGGGTCAAATTGGAGTGGGGGTTAGTCTCCTAGAGGTGTCATCAGGCTACGGGCAAGTCTAGGGCGGTGGAGGAGCTCTCACCAGAGAGAACGCTGCCGGAGCCCGAAGCGGACGGAGGTGGCCGGAGTTGAGGAAGAAGGGCCCCTCGAGGCTCTTCCAGTGGCTGGGCTGGGTCTGGTGAGGTGGTGGAGATGTGCGGGGTCGAGAGCGAGCTCGGAGGCGCTCTTTATAGCCGGCCCGAGGCGGTTGCCGTGAACGGGATAAGTCCGGCGAGCGGTTACGGCGGTGCTGTGGCTGGACGGTTGGTTTAGGGGCTTGAGCATCGTCTAGACGGGGTACTGATTCCATCCCAGTGCCTAACTCAGGAAGGTAGGAGCGGTTACGGCCTGTCCCCAACGGAACGACCGTGCGGCACGTCGGCGCAGAGGGCGCGCCCTGTGCGTGCCAGGCCACGGCGACGGTGCTGCAGGCGTGCGCTGGCAAGGGAGACGGCCACGCGGAACTCCCAGTTGGCGTGGGCGGTGCCGAACGGCGTTGTGCCGAAGGGTGCCCCCTGTCGGCTGCCACGGGAGATCCCGACGCCGCAGAAGATGCCGACGCAGAGGGGCCAGGGTGCCACCGACGCCAGGAACCAACCAAGTGCGCGTGCGGTGCTCTGGACAGGGAGGAGGGGCTGTGCGCAACGCGCCAGGCGCACAGTTGACAGGTGACCAGACTCTGACGAAACTGAACTTACTGAAACTCTGAATTTCTCTGAAAGTGCAAAGTAACAGTGTAGGCCAGGTGTTCGACAGAATTATTTTGGCATGTGGGGATTTTTCCTTGAGCTGATTTTTGGTGGAGTGGTCTCTCATTGCAATTGGGGGCTGCCTGAATTTTGGTGGAATTTTTGGAGAAGAGGAGGTATGAATTTCATCAAATTTGACAAATCTGGTCCAAATTTGCAGAAGCTGAAACTTGAAAATTTTGAAAAGAAGAAGAGTGGATCTTGATGGTTCTAGGTTGTGGGTGCTAGGGACAATCCAGAGGAGTTGGTTTGAGATCGAAATTCAAAGTCAAATAGGTACTTGCTTTGCAAATCACCTAGGCTCAAAATAATGGACATAATTGTTTTGGGGAAAGAAATAAATGAAATAAAATCCAAAAATGAGCTGGACTTGTTGGGACAGAATATTTGGATTGCCCCAAAGTGGAAGGAGGGGTTTTGGGAAGATTTACCACATGAGGCATGGTAAAATCATGGTTGGTTTCAATACAAGAGAAGACCCAAAACTCCTAGGGTTTTCTTTTAAAAGAAAATAAATCTCAAAAATAAATTTGAGAAGGGGAGAATCAGAGGAAAGGTTTTTAATAACCAAACACCAGAGTTGAAAAACATGCCTAAATAAAATCCTTTGCCAAAGGGAAAAATTTTGAGAGAGAGATTTTTGGAAGGGTTTAAAAGACCTTCTTCAAAACCAACAAAGTTTTTGTTGAAAACCAAACAAATTTTTTTTTGAGTGTCACCCACGTGATGATAATCGTCACGCCGGATACAGAAACTCCGACCGGGCCGAACACAATAGACAAAGCTCATTTGAGCTGCGTCGTGATATATCCCAATACATAGGCGCCGCACACCCACTATGCTTCACAGATGAAGTAATGGATCATCAAATCCCTGAGGGCTTTAAACCCGTAAACATCGAATCATACGATGGTACCACAGATCCTGCGGTCTGGATCAAGGACTATCTCCTCCATATCCACATGGCCCACGGAGATGATCTACACGCCATCAAATACCTCCCCATCAAGCTTAAAGGACCAGCTCGGCATTGGATTAACAGCTTGCCAGCAGAATCAATTGGTTGTTGGGAGGACCTGGAAGCCGCATTCCTTGATAACTTCCAGGGGACATATGTGCGACCACCAGATGCCGATGACCTTAGCCATATAATTCAGCAGCTAGATGAATCGGCCAGACAATTCTGGACACGGTTCCTAACAAAGAAAAATCAAATTGTAGACTGTCCGGATGCAGAGGCCCTCGCAACCTTCAAACATAACATCTGCGATGAGTGGCTTGCCCGGCACCTAGGACAGGAAAAGCCAAAATCCATGGCATCCCTCGCAACACTCATGACCCGCTTTTGTGCGGGAGAGGACAGCTGGCTAGCTCGAAGTAACAACTTAACCAAAAACCCTGGTAGTTCGGATACCAAGGACAGCAATTGCAGGTCGCGTCGCAACAAGAACAAGTGCCGCATTAACGGCGACAACGATGAAGATACGACAGTCAATGCTGGATTCAGAGGCTCTAAACCCGGCCAGCGGAAGAAGCCATTCAAAAGAAATACCCAGGGCCCGTCCAACTTGGACCGAATACTCGATCGCTTGTGCCAAATACATGGCACCCCCGAAAGACCAGCCAATCACACCAACAGGGATTGTTGGGTGTTCAAGCAAGCAGGCAAGCTAAGTGCCGAACTCAATGACAAGGGGCTGCATAGCGATGACGAGGAAGAGCCCCGGCCGCCGAACAATAGAGGACAGAAGGGTTCCCCCCACAAGTACGGACGATGAACATGATATACGCAACCCATATACCCAAAAGGGAGCAGAAGCGTGCGCTAAGGGACGTATACGCGATGGAGCCAGTCGCCACAAAGTTCAACCCATGGTCTTCCTGCCCGATCACCTTTGATCGAAGGGACCACCCCACTAGCATCCGTCACGGAGGTTTCGCCGCATTGGTTCTTGACCCAATTATTGACGGATTTCACCTCACTAGAGTCCTGATGGACGGCGGCAGCAGCCTAAACCTGCTTTATCAGGATACAGTGCGCAAAATGGGCATAGACCCCTCAAGGATTAAACCTACAAAGACGACCTATAAAGGCGTCATACCGGGTGTAGAGGCCAATTGTACAGGCTCAGTTACACTCGAAGTGGTCTTCGGATCCCCGGATAACTTCCGAAGCGAAGAGTTAATCTTCAAAATAATCCCGTTCCGCAGCGGCTATCATGCACTGCTCGGACGAACCGCATTTGCAAAGTTCAATGTGGTGCCGCACTACGCATACCTCAAGCTCAAGATGCCAGGCCCTCGAGGAGTAATCACGGTCAATGGAAACACCGAACGCTCTCTCCGAACGGAGGAGCACACGGCGGCCCTCGCGGCGGAGGTGCAATGCAGCCTCTCACAGCAATTCTCGAGTCCGGCCACTAAACGTCCGGACACCGTCAAGCGCGCCCGGTGTAACCTACAACAAGACCGCCGGGCACGATTCAAGCACGCGTAGCAATCCGCCCCGAACCCCAGCCCTCGTGAAATTGCGAAGCCAGTATTACGCGTACATAACTATGCTCTGGAGATACCATGGGCATATGGGGAGGGGCACGACCACGGCACGCCAAGAATGTGGCTCGACCGCTCCAGGGGCTCCCGATTGTGTCATTCTTTTCCTTTTTCTTTTTTCTTACTTTCAGGACTCCGTTCTCCAGAAGTCCTGTCCGGCACTAGAATTGCCGAACTCACGATGCAACAGCCAGAGTAGCAGAACACTCAGGTGGTCTCTATTACGAGCATTATACCTGTTTTACATACCATCCCGCAACTTACCCCTGGAGGGGGACATGTTAAATAGTCCCATCCCTTGCTTATCGCACAATTTGTATCGTTCTGCTTTTATTTGCAGTTTCTTTTTAATAACCAATATATAGCTCTTGCCTATTATTGCCTTTTTTTATCTATATATATGTTCATTTCATGACATGCTGCACCCGTGCACTTTGGTACGACCAATACATCAGGGGCTTAAGTACCCCAAAATTATGATGTGATAAGTCCGAACACTTTCACAAGTGCGGCACCCCGAACTTATAGCATTATATGAATCGGCTCCGAATCATGTCTTGGGTCAATAGTTGGGTTTGCTCGGCTCCCGTGTTTTGGTACCTCACGTTCCGTTATATCGGCTAAGGTAGCACTGGAAGAACCACTGCGATTGTGCCCCGGTTGAGCTGGGTTGAGCACCTCAGTGGAGAAAGCTAAAACTGACCGTCATGATAGGGCGAGAGCCGGTCGCTATTCGAGAAGTTTTTTCGGGTCCCTAAAGACTTATGCCGCTTAGAGCGAGGAACCGGAATTGTCCGGTCAAGGCGTGGATAGCGCCCCGAACTCGGTCTTCCGAATACTAGGGGCTTCCCCGAAATTTAAAATTATAGAATTCTATGGCTAAGTGAGAGTGTTCAAGCATTATAAGTCTGGTTGCCTTGTTCGTTGCGTTGAGCGCCTCCCTAGATGGACCCAATAATGGGAACAAGAGTGCTCAAGTTTAGCCCGAACACCCCAGCAGTCGTGGCATGGGGGCTGAAGCCAACGACTTGCCATCTCTCAAGGCCGCACAGAAGGTAATATTTTAAATTAACAAGCGTTGCTTAGCGCATATGAACAAGTTTTCAGCGTACAGGATAACAAATGCGAGTCTATTCAAAAATTACATCTTTGGAGCACTCATCCACTATACGGCGGGCACCCTTCAGGAGGCCGTCATAGTACATTTTCGGGCATGCGATGCTCCTTGCCCTTCGGTGGACCATCCGTCACAAGCTTCTCCGCATCCAGCTTGCCCCAGTGCACTTTAGCACGGGCAAGGGCCCGACGGACACCTTCAATGCAGACGGAGCGCTTGATGATTTCAATCCATGGACAGGCGTCCACCAGTCGCCGCACTAGCCCAAAGTAGCTCCCAGGCATGGCTTCCAATGGCCACAGGCGAACTATCAGGCCCTTCATGGCCTGTTCGGCGACCTTGTCGAGCTCGACCAGCTGCTTCAGCTGGTCGCTTAGGGCACTGGATGTCCGGCCTCAGCATACTGAGACCAGAACACCTTTTCCGTCGAGCTCCCCTCCTTGGCCGGTAGAACGCGGCAGAATCAGACACACTACAGGGCAGATCAGCGAATGCTCCTGGAGAGCTCTGAATCCGTGTAAGTAAAAGGTAATTCACTTTTACATGCTTGCTTTGCATAAAGAATGACTTACCCGCCGCTATCTTGTTTAATGATTCAATTTCTTGGAGGGCTTTTTGGGCCTCGGCCTTAGCAGCTTTGGCACTCTCAAGAGCCGAGGCAAGCTCGGACTCTCGGGTCTTCGAGTCACGCTCCAAACCCTCGTGTTATTTCACGAGAGCCTGGAGCTCTTGCCGCACCTCCGCCAGCTGCGCCTCCCCCTTATCTCGCTCGGTGCGCTCCGCGGCCGCTTTGTTTTCGGCCACGGACACCGCTTCCTTCAGGGTCGCCACCTCGTTCGTGGCCCCTGCAGTACCCATGTTATTCCTGTTATTTTTTGCAACCGAAACCTTTCTATAAGGTATTTCTTTAATAAGGTATTACTTACCTTCCTTGTCCTCGAGCTGCTTCTTGGCTTGGCCGAGCTCGTTCTCGGGCCGCTCGAGGCTCTCCTTCAATGCATTGACCTCCGCAGTCAGTGCGGCAGAGGTCAGCAGCGCAGCCTGCATTCCCATATTAACATACTTATGTTAGACTCCTGCGTATATCTTTTCAGATCCTTAGTCCGGCTTTTGTTTCCGAACACCGAACTAAGCATCAGGGGCTATTGTCTATGTGGTAAAATGTTTACATATTCTAAACTTACCTCAAAGCCTGTTAGAAGGCTGGTACAGGCTTCGGTCAGCCCGCTCTTGGCGGACTGAACTGTCCGGATCACCGCACTCAAAACAATGCGGTGCTCCTCCTCGATGGAGGCGCTGTTAAGGGCCTCCAGTAAGATATCCGGTGCCTCCGGTTGGACGAAGGACACCGGCGTCTTACCCTTCTTGCGAAGGGACCGCTTGCCGGACTCCGGAACCGCTGAAGGTTCCGGCATGGAGTCCGGACGAGGGTCGGGCTTAGAGCCCCTGGGGGTCTTTCCCCCCTCGAGCCTGGAGTCTGGGAGGTTGCCTTGCGGCGCCTCCTGCGCCACCTCCTCTTGACCAGGCCCCCCTTGGGGCACCACCTCGGCGTCGTCCGCAGCGTGAGGCGAGGAAGCGGCCGGAAGTGAAGTACTCTCCATTTCCGACAAACCCATGGACCCACTCGATGAAGCGGCAAACTCGCCCTTGGGCGGGCTACATAATTGTTTGGCATTAGAGAACACTATGCAATGATAAAAAAGCCAGGGGTATCTGGACACTTACGATCTCGCCAGGGGCTTGGCCCTCATTGGCCACTCCTCCTCGTCGTCATCGACATTGGTGGAGAAGTCCGGAGGAAGGGTCCTTCCCTTCTTAGACCCTCCGGCCTCCCCAGCTGGGGCGGCCTTCCTTTTCCTCTCCTCCCCTCCTGGGGGAGAAGCTTCTTTTTCCTCCTCCTCGTTCTCAGGAGAAGATTCTGCTTCAGAATCTGACAGCACCTGGCGTCGGGAGCTCCTTCGAGTTCCCGTGGCCTCCTTCTTGGCCTTCTTCTCCAGCACCACATGGGGTACCGGAGCCAGCAGCCCCGTCAATCGGGCGTCCGCTGGGTCTTCCGACAAAGGAGCCGGACAGTTAATCTGTCCGGATGTCTTCAGCCTGTCCTGTCAAAGATTAGGGAGTTTTAGATCCCGCATAGAGTCAAACTATGAAAAAAGAGTCCCGTAACGGGTAAAATAACTTACCTCGCCGGCTTGACGTTGCGAGCTGTATTTGCGATCTTCAGTAGCGGATGAGGGAGCCTCGGCGCCCTTGAACAACACCTTCCAGGCATCTTCGTACGTAGTGTCGAAGAGCCTTTTTAGAGTCGAGTGTTGTGCCGGATGAAACTCCCACAATTTGAAGGCCCGTTGTTGGCATGGGAGAATCCGGCGTATGAGCATCACCTGGATTACGTTGACAAGCCTGAGGTTCTTTTCCACCAGGTTTCGGACGCATGTTTGGAGTCTGGATAGCTCGTCCAAATTCCCCCACGTCAGGCCCGTCTCTTTCCATGATGAGAGCCGTGTGGGGAAGCCAGACCTGAACTCAGGGGCCGCCGCCCATTTGGAGTCGCGCTGCTCGGTGATATAGAACCACCCCGATTGCCACCCCTTTATTGTCTCCACGAAGGAGCCCTCGAGCCATAGGACTTTGGCCATCTTGCCAACCATGGCGCCTCCGCACTCTGCTTGACGGACGCCCACTACCTTCGGCCGGACGTTGAAGATCTTCAGCCATAAGCCGAAGTGGGGATGGATGCAGAGGAAGGCCTCGCACACGACGATGAACGCCGAGATGTTGAGGATGAAATTTGGGGCCAGGTCGTGGAAGTCCAGGCCGTAGTAGAACATGAGCCGCCGGACAAATGGGTGAAGTGGAAAACCTAGTCCGCGGTGGAAGTGGGGGAGAAACACCACCCTCTCATGGGGCCTGGGGTTAGAATGAGCTGCCCCGCGTCGGGCAGCCTGTGCGCGATGTTGCTAGATAAGTATCCGGCCTCCCGCAGCTTTGTGATGTGCCCTTCCGTGACGGAGGAGGCCATCCACCTGCCTCCCGCTCCGGACATGGTTGGAGAAGGTTGAGGTGGGATGTGCGGACTTGGGCGCTGGAGCTCGAGTGCGCGGAAATGGATGAGCAAAGGAGGAAGAAGGCGTAGGTGAAAAAGGTGGATCCTTATCCCCTTATATGGACGGACGAAGCTATGCGTCCCCCACCAGCCTGGTAACACTTGCTTATCTCCCAAGCGCCGTAATCAATGGCGCGGATGGGTTACCCACGTCCGTATTGATGAGAATCCCGGAATAAGGGGGCACGATCTATGCTTTGATAAGACGTGCCAGGGAAACCGCCTCGCTAAACGCGCTGGAACAGTAAAAAACGATTCATATAAAAGGCATGGCCGTGGTGTGATATCACGCCGCGGATACGTCAGCAGATCTGTACAAAAGTTATTCTCTCTACGGTAGTATGTGGAACTTGTTTTGCAGAGCCGGACACTATCCTGGTGTTCAAAACCTTCTATGAAGTATTCGGAGGAGGAACCCGCCTTGCAATGCCGAAGACAATATGCGCGCCGGACACGTCGTCATTGAAGCCTGGTTCAGGGGCTACTGAGGGAGTCCTGGACTAGGGGGTGTCCGGATAGCCGAACTATCATCACGGTCGGACTCCAAGACTATGAAGATACAAGATTGAAGACTTCGTCCCGTTTCCTGATAGGACTTTCCTTGGCGCGGAAGGCAATCTTGGCGATACGGATATGTAGATCTCCTACAATTGTAACCGACTCTATGTAACCCTAATCTATCCGTTGTCTATATAAACTGGAGGGTTGTAGTCCGTAGGACGAACAACAATCATAACATAGGTTAGCTTCTAGGGTTTAGCCTCCTTGATCTCGTGGTAGATCTACTCTTGTACTACCCATATCATCAATATTAATCAAGCAGGAGTAGGGTATTACCTCCATTGAGAGGGACCGAACCTGGGTAAA